>JAOXOE010000602.1:9232353-9262161 GCA_028565055.1 Phoeniculus purpureus
GCAAGAACAACCCCAGGTACCAGTATAGGTTGGGGACTGACCTGTTGGAGAGCAGTGTAGGAGAAAGGGACCTGGAGTCCTGGTGGCCAGCAGGACGACCATGAGCCAGCAATGTGCTCTTGTGGCCAAGAAGGCCAACAGCATCCCAGGGTGGATCAGAAGGGGGGTGTTTAGCAGATCAAGAGAGGTTCTTCTCCCCCTCTACTCTGCACTAGTGAGACCACATCCGGATTCTCTCCTCTTTCCTCTCATTTGTATTGTCATGACTCATAGATTCCCCTGGCATCCTGTAAGATGAAAGCTCTATGCTGGAAGTTTGCACTCTCTGGCCAGGGCTTGAAGACAGGCAGAGGTGGGCAAGCAGAGGGAGGCCAACTGGGTGTCCAAACGACAGACGCACCAAGTGAATGGCAGTTATGGCTGATTTGCACAAGGATTGATCCTCTCATCACCAGGGTAGAGATAAGTGATTCTGCTCCAGAGGGAGCTTTTACACTCGTGGGGAATAAAGAAATAAAAGGCAATAACAAAAAGTGAAATAAAAAAAATATAGGCAAGTTCCCTGTCACATGTTCCCTGTGCTAGGTACAGAGCCTGCCAATCCATTTTGATATGTTCTGTGTGCCTTGGTCTAGGTGATCCTGCTGTAGCAGGGGGATTGGACTAGATGATCTTTTGAGGTCCCTTCCAATTCCTAGTGTTCTGTGATTCTATGATTTTTTTTCATTTCTTCATGGGACCTAATGCATAGTGATGAATAGTGATTTTGGCCTGGGGCAGGGGAGTCTCCATCTCCCCTCCATTGTCTTTTTTTTTTCAAAGACAATGCATTCTTTCCCTTAATTCTCAATTTATTGTTTGAAAAAAATGTTTACTAAGCAGATGTGAAATGCATCAGAATGCTTTGCAGAGCTGCCAAGAGGTCAAAGGTCTGGAAAAAAAATGATGTTGAAACAATAATTAATTAGCTGGCATTCTCTTAGAAAATGTGCTTTGGGAAAAGCTGTGGTAAATCAAGACAACAGACAAAGTGACAGAAAAATTAGTGGTGAGGGAAAGAGGGATAGGAAGAAAGAAAAGCCGTATGGGTAGATTTATTCTCTTTTGAAAATAATCTGATCTTTCTCAGCCATTGGCCTGGCCCCCAAACAAAAATCTTCAATAAATAATTTCAAGCTGTTTTCAGTGACTAAGCCACAAAATGTTCCATCCTGAATAAATTCTATTTACTGCATGCAAAACTGATTAACATAGTTCCAATGCATTTGTAGGACTTCTAGTCTGCAGAGGCCATCTGTTACGGGGAATTTCTGGAATAGCAGTGTCATCTCTACAGTAGGACTACTAAGAGTCCTGAAATATCCACCGTACTCTATACACAGCTGTATAGATGATTCAGGAGTGCTTGGGCAGAAAACAACTTGTGTGATTCAGTGGGCAAATGTGTCATCTCTGCCTACAGAGGGAACTTTCCTAAACCTTTTGTCCCAAATCACCTGTTTCTTTCTAACATGTTACCAAACCCTGTCTGGAAACAGCATGTGCAGAAGCTCTGTGTGAATGTTTTGCCTTCCATGCTGTTTTCCTTGGAAACCTGCCTTAATTGTCTTCCTACCCTGTGCACCCCTACTAGGATGGGCTGGAAGGTTCTTATACTCAGTAAATGTACTGGTGGAAAAGAGAAAAATTGTGTTTGTCCTTTAACTGTTCACCAAACTGGCATGAATTTGCTATGAAACCCCTCCAGACAGACCACAGGTGCAGAGGCTGTTCTTCTCAAGGCAGAAAAATGTCCAGACTCACAAATATTCCTGTCCCAGAGATCTGTCCAGATATCTGCTGAGATTGGTTTGGTTTAAATGGTGATCAACCAGAACTTAAGAGCATCACAGCGATAGGACCATCAGTCCAAGTGCTGATCCCAGGGTATTTTGAAAGTCCCTAACTGTGTATCCTCCAGAGCAGCATATTTCATTGCCACACTGGAGAGAAACAGGAGAAAAGTACAACAGTCTTTCATGGCAGTGCCCTCTTCCATTGCTACTGCCTCAAGGATGAATCACAAACTGGTAAGCCAGCGATATGGGGTGTGTTTCCAAGCAGTGGTGAATGCATGCTTGGCTGTGGTTAGGAAACTATTCGAGGTCATGTTTTACTCCTGTTGAAGAAAGCAGAGTAGTCTCATGAATGGTCTGGCTCCAGTTTGTTCAAAATGTCCCAGCTTGCCTTGGAACTGGAAAGCTCAGCAGCTGTTTAAAAGACCCAGAGGACGTCTGACCACCTTTCTTATTTATAAACTTCCTTCTATGCCTTGTTTCTTCTCTGGAAGAAAAGCAAGGAACAGATACATTTGGACAACACTCTGCACAGACATACAAAAACCTGCTGTGATTTGGAAGCTTAGATGTACCCTAACACACCGCAATTATTAAGCCCTAGGTATTAGAGAAATCACATCTGTCTGTGGCACACAGCTGAATTAGCCAGGCAGCTCTCATGTATTTCTGAAATTCATATGGGTGGTGATACTTGGAAGCAAGTTGTCAAAAGCATTTTTTTTCAAAGGTGGTGTTTAGAGCTAATACAAAGTACATTGGGGGGAAAACATAATCCAGATTTTGTGGGTCTACAGGATGGGATTTGCAAAGCTGCCTCAGGACTTTCTGACATCCTGTTCCTATTCAGGATGAGCATATGAATTGGAAAATGCAGCAAGGTCTTGAACTTCTTTAGATTAGAGGGATGATCCCCATAATAGCTCAAAGGAGACACCTGCAGAAGACAAGGAGTTCTGTATGGATTAGGGGTGCAGGTTCATTGCATACAAGTGTTTTTAGGCTTTGACATCCTCCTAATGGCAACTGCAGCTCTTCTGTCTCTCTTCCCAACAGGAATCCCAAAAGAAGCCTATTTTCACCTGAGTAAATATTCTGCTCTTGTCTTCAATTTTACACAGGAGCACTCCACTTTGTGCTAGAAGCACACTACGGTAGCAGTACTCTGGGGAAGCAGCTCTAATAGATTCACAAGGTTGACTTGTTTAAGTGGGATTTCATTGTATTACACAGAGGATTTTTTCCTAAGGATGTGATTATTCTAGGACTGATCCTACTGCTGTGATATGACCACTTTTGGCACTGTGAATGCGTGGCATGGGATTAATCTTCTGGCACCGTATAAAATGACTTAGACATATTGTCTTACTTATTAGCATGTGGTATTGCAGATCATTTTCCAAAGGCAACAGCTGCAACCATTACTCCTATAGCTATGTCATAATTTGGTATGTCAAACACCTCTATATGGTGCAGGCAAGAGGAACATTTATTCGTCTCACTTGTCAATACATTTATTTCCATCTTCTTACGGTTTTCTTTTTTGCAGTGGTGGAACAATCCAAATCTACTCTGTGCACAGCTCGCTTTCCTAGGAGCTGATGAGAGGATGCAAAAGGGAAGGTACTCAGGAGCTGTGGAGATTAGCACATTGCAAGACCCTATCCGGAACGGATTCACACAAATTAACATGACGAACACCACTGCTATCACCGCCTTGACAAGTAACTGAGCTATTCTGTATACAGCATGATCATTTACCACTGCCGCGTTTACCGCAATCATTTGCCACTGACTTCAGCTCCAGGAAACCTGTGTGTCTGGCTCTGCACAGAGATAGTGAAAGGAGCTGCATGCTCAGTCCTCAGAGGGTACCCCTGCTCACACATGGGCTCCCCAGACAGCCAGCTGTGAGCCACCCCAAGGACAGTTGCACTAGCTTCAGTACATGGAAACCTAGACTTGCACTGGGCAGGATGGCTGCCACTCATGTAGGAACAGTGTATTCAGACAAAAGGGGAGACTCTGGATTATAAGAGCCTCCTTGGGACACCACGTTATGTTGTGTGAGCGCAAGTATGTACTTGCTACTTACTTGCGGCATTTACACCCTGTCCTTAGACTTTGTCACAGCGCCTTCTGCTCCACAGCACAAACTACGCAGAACACAATGAGAACACTGAGTGAAGGATAACCAGCTGGTAAAAGAAGGAATGGGAAATGACACTTCTCTTCAGTTTTTCTTGCAGAATAAAATTGCATACAGAGTCACAGTTTCAGTGTGGCCCAGCTGGGGAGGGGAACTAAGACAACATGATCTTGAGGAATAGGAGGTATACATAAAGACTTCATCTGCCCTTTTAGATACTCAGATTCCTGCAAAAGGATGGAGGCAACCTCTCTAGGTCAGCTTGTGCTATCCTGTCTCTCTGCTGCAGGTTGGCTTCAGCTCATTCCCAGCTTTTCAGGCCACTCTCCCCTCTGGCAATGAACAGCATACGAAATTCAGCCACACGAGCTTTCTGCGTGAGCACACCTCAGTCCACACTAGGAAAATGAGCTGTTCCCAGTATAAACACTAAAGCCTTCAGTAAGGCAGCCCATTTTGGCCTAAACGGCCAAGAAGCATCCATAGAAGAAACCCACTGACAGATTCGAGGAGAGGAACCGTGTCAGAGCAGTTGTGAGGAGCAGCTATGATTGGCCCCAAGGTGTCTGACACTAGAAGAGACTGTTCAAGCCATCACTCTTGGGAAGGAAGCTGCCTCATAGTCACATCTAGTGAAGCACTGCAAGAGACAAACACGCTGTGACTTTGGAGTTGCTGTGGAGAAGGGAAGGATTCTGCCTTGAGTCCTCTCACTGTTAGCTCAGCATATATCAGCACAAGCTAGCATTTCGCAACAGCTCTGCCCCTTCAACCCCCACTCCTACAGATAACTTTATTTGCTTTCGATGAAGGAAGAACAAGGAAGGGAGATGGGGGTGGAAGGGCACTCAGACTGCAACCTGTAGCAGCTGACATGTTTATTGTCTTTTAATTAAATAAGCCTCAGACACAAGAGCATATGTGAATTCTCTTGTGTGGTGCCCTCCTCCTTCTCCTGTTCCTCTTAAAAACTCATTAAGGAAGAGGATCACTTAAACTAGGAATGCAGGGTTGTCTCTCCTACATTCAGACTGTCCTCTGCATATCTTTGCCTGGTCAAAAGGTCACTGCAGAACAGTGCAAGATGGCTACAGCTGCCTTTCGTCCTGATGTCAAAAGGTAACAACAGAAATCTGGAACGAGACTTCTTTTCCTCTGCAGTCAATGTGCAAGTGGTGGTGTGTGTGGAAGTCTGCAAGTCAAGGAGAAGTAGTCTGTGCTTTCAGACATCATGATTTCTATTCCAGTTTGATAGCCTAAACTATCTCTGATCCAACAGATCTGATGTTCTACCTGAAGAGGGGCTGCATTTGTGTGGCAGAGTTCTCTGATGAACAGCAAGGCAGCAAGTACAGAAGCTGATACCCACCTTATTTTCTAGACTAGATCTAGACTGTAGATGGGATTCTGGTTGCAACAAGCATCTTACTCCAACACTTCATAGGCTGCTGTTTGCTTCAAAGCATCTTCCTTGTAGCTCCAAGGGCCTCTAAGTGTCTAAAGGCCACCTCTAGCTCTACACATGAGTAAATGGGATTGCTGAGATTCACCTATGCAAAAAGATGAAAGCTCCATCTGTACAGACCCTGCAGAGGGCACACCCCTAACAGCTGTTAGTCACCTCCCCTTTGGAGGTAAGTTAAAACAGTAGTTATGCTAGAATCAGGCCTGGTACCACAGCAATGCAAGTGTAAGCCCTTAGCTAATTTTGTGGAGAACATACACAAGCACACATGGATGTGTTCTTGTGGTGCCCTTTATGTGTCTTTGCCACAGTGAAACATCTGGCTTGTAATCTTAGCCACAACTTTGTCTCATGGAGGTTCTTGTGGGGCTGGGCCAAGAGATTAGTTTCATCCTCTCTGTAGGCAGTTTATACCACAACTGTTCTTTCAGCAGGTGTTGCCCTTGCAACAGCCCCTCACAGAAGAAGAAGAGTCAGAGAGCAGAACGGAAGGATGTTAGCACTGGCCTCCAAGGAGACCCAGCACAGTCAAGAGAAAGACCTTCAAATGATCTGTCAGCATTTTCTTTTCCCACCAGGGATCTCTGGGGAGAAGGCGTGGGGTCACTGCTTTGGCTCTGAGAAACACTCTTCTGCTCACCCTCCAGAAGCGCTTGAGGGCTGGGTGAATTTATTTGCTATCACATAGTTTTCTCTTGCAGATCTGACAGCTTGTGATACCTCTGCCGCCTGACAGCCCCACTTTTCTCCAATTGATAAATAATCTCTTTCTGATTTGAGCAACCAAGGAACATCTTGAGCCTGTCACACTGGAGAAGATCCATCAGTCTCTTGTGCCACAAGTGAGGTGTCTTAAAAATGCTGTTTGTGCAACCATTCTGGGGTATTAATTCCTGGCATCTCACTTGCATTTTGATTGTTTCTCCAAGAACAACAACATATTTTAACTCTTTGCAAATGAAGCAGCATTCTGTTGTTATGGTAACTCACGTTCTAAAAATAATGTAAAGGAAAGACCACCTTTAATTGATATCACAAGAAGTTGTTATGGTAACTGGAATTTTAAAAGTAACTAGGTTAAACTCAATTTCTTTTTATCCAGAGCTTTGCATAAACAAATTCTGATTAAAATATCAGGTTTAATTTAATCAGTTAATTAATGTCACTAAATGCCATTTATCTTATAATTCTCATTTATATTCAGTGCAAAATTACCTAACTTGCTGGTTTCTAACTATTCAGCCATCAACTTGGTATTCTGGAATAGGACGACTGTACACTTTAGTTTTGGTCACGGAGTGGTTAAAATTAAAACACCATTTTTACAGCATGTGAGGAACCTAGGATTTTCCTCAGTAGCATGGATGTGATGCCACCAGGTAACCCTGCCATGAAAGTCAGTTGTATGCTGTGTGAATGAAGGTGCCTGCTCTGCTGACTACTGTATCTCTCCAAAGCAAGTATCTTTCAAACACTTCTCTACTGTCTGTCTCACTTCTTCACTGCATCCAGACTTTCTGTTTCTGCCCTCTCTGCCCCCCCCGAGGCTGTCTCACCTTTCTGCCCAAATCACTCTCTCCTCCTTCCTCTGCCAGAACTGACAAATCATTTGCCACCCTGATTATCTACATCAACAGTGACATTTCCTCACTGCAAGTACATTTTCAAGAGCTGCCGCTGTTGCTATTGCACAGACTCTGCCATCTGCATCAGTTCTACCTCTCTTACTCTCTCATGCTCTCTTTGAACATCCCAGATTGTCCCACCAGTGCTTCCAGTATGTCTTGAGCTACTGCATCTGTGCTCAGCTCTCTGCCCATTTCCCTGGCAGATTCCTTTGTACCTTCCTTTTACCTTTTCTTCTAAATTTCATTTCCTTGTTCTTGCTATCCACAAGCTGAACTGCATAGCTCCTGGTTACCTCTCAATTCTCTGCTCATTTTTTCACAGATTAATGGAGTGAACCTTCATAAAGGTTCATTATGACCATTTAGCCTAACAGGACATAGAATTTCATCCAGGAATTTCTGTGTTGAACCTATGACTTCTGTTTGAATGATTAGTGTGTCTTTTACAAAGGCACCTAGTCTTGATTAAAAGACTGCAACTAATGGAGAACCTACTACATCCCTAGATAGCTTGACCTAAGGATTTAACCCTCCCTATTAAAAATAAATGTGTCATATCTTTCATCCAAATGCGGCTGGCCGCAGATAACAGCCCTTGCACCTCTCTATGGACTTCACCATTTGAACAGTTCACCTCAAGGGAAAAAATTACTGCAGGTCATCTTTCCTGTGGTAATCACCTGGATTCATGCTCTTTCCTACAGCAAACTACAGTAATGGGGAGATGATTTATTAGGGGAGCTTGTCTCCCAGGGTGAGAGGGGTAAACACATGCTTGCAAGGAGGGGACAAACAGCTCTTGTGAGCAGCTGCTATAAGGTAATCTGTTTTCCCTTGTCTCTATGGCTTCCTTTCTGCTGCAGTTTCTTTCCTAGATGGAAAATTGGCATCAGAAATCTTCTCGTGATATTGTTGCTTGTACATCTCAGTCAGATGACTTCATATTCATCTTTTTTAGACTTGTAAGAGCTTTGTAAGTCTCTCATTGCAATGCAGAATTTTCAGGGCTGGGAATAGTTCCTTCAGTTGTTTTTGTATTGTTTCTCCAGTTTTCTGCATCCTTTCTGGATGTTTGAGCATGAGTACTGGACAACAGATTTCAGCAGATCTCTCTGCCATTCCATATCAAGAAGTGATAACATTCTCTCCCAAGCCCTATTAAACTCCTTAGTTTACTTGCCTAAGGATTGCATCAGCCCCTGTAGCAGTGGCTTCACACTGGGAATTCACATTCACTCCAAATAGCCCTCACATTCTTTCCAGAATTTTTGCTTTCTAGTTCTCAGTTGGAAACTGGAAATACAACCTGCCTTCTTGGTTCGTATGTGACCTTCCCAGTGGCTGTATGTATACACCAGCTTTCTAAAAGTATGCAGCTTAGCAAGCAATGCCAATCTTGCCTTAGGAATGCTCTGTCCTTATTAGCATCATTTATCATGCCAGAGATGTTTATTTAATCTGCAAAGTTTACCAGCAGTGCCACCTTCTTCCACCTCTGTTATAACTTCTTTTGTATTTGCCTCCAAGCTTTCAACCTTGCCTCCTCTGCTTTTAAATCTCTAGCTTTATAAACCACAGCTCCAAAGCAACAATTTACTGCAAGCGCCAAGCCTGCCTCCAGA
Source organism: Phoeniculus purpureus (assembly GCA_028565055.1). Classification (NCBI taxonomy): domain Eukaryota; kingdom Metazoa; phylum Chordata; class Aves; order Bucerotiformes; family Phoeniculidae; genus Phoeniculus; species Phoeniculus purpureus. Next base: position 9,241,053 of record JAOXOE010000602.1, read on the forward strand.
GCAATGCAAGAAAATCATAAGATCGAAGAATCCCCATTAAAAAAGAAATCCCAGAAAGTGCCACTTATGGGAAACACATGGGAAAATGCCCTAGTTAGGCACAGCACATCCCTGCGTATCTTGTTCTCTCTTTCAGTACTGCCTGCCTGAATCACATCCCAGTGTTGCAAAGCTTCTTGTGCGCGGTTAATACGATCAGCGTATGATTATAAGTCACACTAATAGCAAATGCACGTGCAGTATGTGGCTTGTAAGCACAAACACGCAAACAGCTCTGATTCAATCTATTTGCCTTTTTTGATGTTCTGTAGTCAATCCATAAACCAATTGCAAAAGGACCGTGCTTTGTTCTTAGGAGATGGAAAATTCTCAAAGTGCAAGTGCTTCTCCAAAAACTAAGCTTTTAATCTAATCAACATGTGTTTTAAAAAATAATCTTTCTCCCTCACAGCTGCCAGTTAGAGTGAAACAGATTTTACATCTAAAAAACCCCCATGATTAAACAAAAAACGACCTTGCCTTCCCTTTAAATGCTTGATTGCCATTCATGATACAATTTGCTTCAACTGTCTTGCTTAGATCCTTCCCTGAAGTGGACTTTTCTAGGTTTTTGGCAACATCTATCTGCTCACAACTAAAGTGGTTTCTGATATTTTGCTCTGACTTCATGTATGATCTTCAGCTGATAAGAGCTGTGTTACCTGCTTGCCATAGAATGGTTTAGTTTGGAAGGGATCCCAGAGATCACCTACTTCCAGTCCTCTTGCCATGAGCAAGGATACCTGTCACTAGACCAGGCTGCCCAGACTCCATCCAACACTTAAGTGTTTAGGTGGCCTTAAACACTTACAGGGCCATAACCTCCCTGGGCAACCTGTTCCTTCCTAAAATAAATCTACCCTTTTTTTAGTTTAAAGCCATTCCCCCTTGCCTTATCACTAGAGTCCTCCTCCAGCTTTCCTGTAGGCCCCCTTCAGGTACTGGAAGGGGTTCCTGGAGCCTTTTCTAGGCTCAACAGCCTCAATAGGAGAGGAGCTCCAGCCCTCTGATCACCTTTGTGGCCCTCCTCTGAACTCACTCCATGTCCTTTTTGTATTGAGGTCTCCAGAACTGGATGCAGTACTCTAGGTGAGGTTTGACAAGAGCAGAGTAGAAGTGGGAAATCACAGAATTACAGAACATTAGGGACTGGAAGGGACCTCAGAAGGTTACCTAGACCAGTCCCCCTGCCAGACCAAGCCACACAGGAACATATCCAGGCGGGTTTTCAACATCTCCAGAGAAGGGGACACCACAACACCCCTGGACAGTTCGTTCCAGTGCTCTGTCACCCTCAGTGTGAAGAAGTAGGAGAAAGGGACCTGAGGGTCCTGGTGGACAGCAGGATGACCATGAGCCAGCAATGTGCCCTTGTGGCCAAGAAGGCAAAAACAGCATCCAGGGGTGGATCAGAAGTGGGGTGATTAGCAGACCAAGAGAGGTTCTTCTCCCCCTCTACTCTGTCCTGGTGAGACCACATCTGGAGTATTGTGTCCAGTTTAAGAAGGACACAGAGCTGCTGGAGACAGTCCAGCACAGAGCCATGAAGATGGTGAAGGAAGTGGAACACCTCTCTTATGAGGAAAGACTGAGGGAACTGGGTCTCTTGAGATTGGAGAAAAGGAGACTGAGGGGTGACCTCATTAATGTTTATAAATATAAACATTATGTGAAGTGAGTGTGAGGAGGATAGACTCAGGCTCTTCTCAGTGTCATCTAACGATAGGACAAGGGCCAAAGGGTGTAAGCTGGAACATAGGAGGTAAAATCACCTCCCTTGGGCTGCTGGTGACATGTCTTTTGATACAGCCCAGGATGTGGTTGGCTTTCTGGGCTTCCCTCACACGCTGCTGGTTCATGTTGAGTTTCTCATCTACCAATACACCCAAGTCCTTCTCAGGACTGCTCTCAGTCCATTTACCACCCAGCATCTATTTGTGCTTACACTGAGAGCAGAATATTAGAACAGATGATATTCACTGACAGAGAGACGGTTGTTAACTGGAGTTTTGCAAATTTATGCACCAAGCACTATTTATTATTGTTGTGGAGTTTATGGAAAAGTCACATCTCTCGTGCCACTCTTAAAAACTGGCCTCAAGTCTTTAGTCACTGCATTTATGGAGAGGAAATTTCTTATATGAAATGACAGGTAAAGAGTCAGAAAATATTAATGATCAATACCAATGAGGAAACAGCTTTGGAGAATCACAGATCATCCGTTTTACACAAAGCTTCAGCTAACCTTTCATATCTTCTACCACACACCCAGAGTGCCTGTTAATTAGAGAATACCTAGGAGTTCAGAAAAGGCAGGTGATTCTATATTTTGGGTGTACATAGGAAAGCAACTGATAAGAACACACAATTAATTTTCTAAACAGTAATTAGGTTAAATGGAAAATTATGAATCATTTAACACAGACATTAGAGATGACTAGAATGAATCTTCTTACTGTAGAACCTTTTAATAACTTTTTGCTTTCATTTTTGTCAGAGAAGTTTCAAGTTTTTCCATTCTATAACACCTCTGACATTTGTGGTTTAAATATCTCCCACTCCTGTTGGCATCTTGACTCTATCTCAAGCCTCATGGCATTCTGTCACCACCTTCCTTGCTGATCCTACTGATGGGACATGGCTCTGCTGCTATTACAGGCATGGCCCCAGACCAGGGCAACCTAGAAAGCAAGAGGTTTATTGTGGGACATCACATCCTAATTTTAGACTCGAGAAGCTGGGACTTGCTCGTTCTTTTTGACAAATATGAAGAAATTTCTATTGAAAGTAGATAACTTTCAGAATTTTTTGAATGTAATTTTCTTTATTAAAGGCATTTTCAGGGCAGATTCATGGAGGAGCTCTGGTAGTCTTCACATAAAGATTTGGTTTGTGCCATTAGAGCTTAAGGTCTCCATTCCCAGAGAACCCAAGCCATGGAAGTATGTGATGAGGCACATATGAACCTGACACACAGGACTCTGGTACCCATAAAAGCAGTTTGCTGATGCAGTGTCCTGACTGAAATCTTTTGCTGACAGGTGTTTAGTGTCTGCTCATAGCAAAGTGCACAAACAGTTACTATACGTTTTTCCCACTCCATGCAGGGAGAGACTTGAAGTCCTGACCCATCTAGAGATTGTTAAATCAGAACAATATTTGGAAGCAGACATCCAAATGAATGAAGCCACAGCCAGGCCAAGCTTGTGTACAGTTATCAAAGTTACCAAGGGCACAACAGCTGGAGGACAGGCAGGGAAAATCAGACATTGCTCAGCTGAATCCTCTCCAGACCACGTTTGACATGTTATTTGTCTTCTTTTCTATAGGTCTGTCTTGCCAAGGAAGTGGGGGAGAGAATTACAGCTCAAAGAGCTGTTTGCTTTCCTGTTGAATGAACAATTTTGAATGAGCAACATCAGTCTACAAGCATGAAAATGTGACTCTGTCTTGTTAAAATGAATAAAAAGCTAAGAAATTAGATTAGCTCTTCAAAAGTTTTTCTACCTCCAGGAGAAGCACTGGGACATCTTAATTCTGCCTGTCACACACTCGCCTCTCAGAAGGAACCTTCTATCAGCAACCACAACAAAAGCCTCCCGGTCAGACAAAGCCAATGTCTTCAGAAGTGACATGTGTAGATGTCTGTGTGGCTAGAACATCCACAGACAACCCACAGCCTCTGAGCCTTTTCAGATTCATTGGATGATGGTGCAAAACCTCTCCTTCCCTGTGCTGTCATCTGCTTTGCATTAGTGGGCATGTGGGATAAGGACTGGCCCCTCTGCCTGCAACGCATTCCCTCTGCAGGGCTGAACCAAATCTGCAATGTTAATGTCTGGGGCCGCGCTAGGCTTGTAGCATGAACATGTGCACTGGGAGAAGAGCAGTGGATACACTGGGAACGTGACTTATACTGAGATCCCAAAGAGTATCTAGAAAGGGTATACTATAATACCTAACAATAGCCCAAGTGAGTACTTTGTAATCAAGTGTTCCAGTTTTCTTTACTCCAAAACATCAAGCTTAAAAGATTTCCATTCATTTGTAATAGTGTTATCCAGGACACTGGCCGGTCATCACCAAACATCACAGAACATTCTTCCCAGCAAAAGACTTTGAATTCAGTTATATTCTGCTGAGAAATGGTTCTCAAAGTTCAAAGCAGACAGAGTGCAGCTCCTGGGTATTCACTAGAAGCATATGTGCTGGCTGCCTTGGGTCCAGAGCAATCCTAGAACAAACTTCCCCGCAAGAAGTACTTAAGAATCCTTCCAGATTTGGGTTAAACCAATCTGTGTCTTCCTCTGCTACACTAGCAGCCTCCAGCCAGCTCCCAATGCAATTTGCTATGTCTGCAGGAAAACAGCTCCTTGTATTTATGGAGAAGACTACAAGCAAGAGAAGCATGAAGTCCCATAAAGGATTTTCACTCCTTCAGAAATGAATCATGAGCAAGATTAGCTCCCAACAGAAAGAATTTCCCTTGATTTAGTGGATTAATTTGCTCAATAGCATGAAATAACACAATTTAAGGGAAATTAGAATTAATATAAAACATTTGTCACCAGACACAGTTAAACAATAGCATGGAAGACGGCAGTAGTCAGTCAGGTGTACTGAAAGGTTCAGACTGTACTACTGCAGGCATCTTAAAGAAAAAGGTTTGGTGCTAAGTATTTTGTAGATATTTATTCTTATCACAACACAGTTGCTGTATTGCTGGTGTGTAACTATGCAACCTTGTTATAGAGAGGCAGGCTGACAAATATAATTGATTCTGCTTACTCTTTTAGCTGACTTAGTAGCGTTTGCTTTAGAGTAGCACCCAGGAAGGCAGGTCATATACTGGCTCACTGTTCTGCAAGGTGCTACACAAACACAGACTACAAAGACTGCCCTTGGCTTCAGGGAGTCTGATGTCTCTTCTCGCTCTGCCATGAAGTGCTACCTCTGATGGGAAATGTCCACAGAAGCTTTTCATTTTTTTTGCTGCACATTGCTTTGAAAATCTTCCAGCTGCTTTTTTTCGTTGTAGTATTGAGGGACAAACCTCTGAGAGTTACTGGTCTCCTTTTCTGAGTCACTTTTCTTTGTGCTCTGTCTTTTGGTCAGAGAATGACACTCTGACTGGTTTGCAGATACAGTGTGTATGGCCTCCAGTGTTTGCATACACAGCTCTATAGTCTCCAGTGGTGTGCAAGCTCACATTCTCACAATGGTTAAGTGATCTGGATCCACAACTAGCCCAGGCAGTGGCAATGGGTGACAGATTGCCTCAAGCTCTGTTTTAGCATGGTACAAAGTGTTGCTAACACTATAAGCTGCTCCTCGGCCACTATGAGCATGGCCTTCTCCTGTGCATATTAATTCAGGAGATAAATTACCACGGGTGCACTTAATATGCTGCCTACTTTTTTGAAGTCCTTCTGCCTAGCAAGTAGTTGTCCCTGGGCATATCACCAGCAATATCTATGTATGGAGGACATGTTCCACATAAATATTACTGTTCTTGGTTAAGTGGGTAAATGTTAAAAATAATAATAAAGAAATATGTGAAAGGATGACACAGCCTAATCACATTCCTGACGTTTGGGACTCAGGTCTCAGTAAAATGACTCTATGATGACTCAAAGAATGACAAAGAAAGAAAACATACCGTGTTCCTCCCAGACATAGCTCATATTTGGTGCTTCAGCAGCAGGCAAGTTTCTGGCCATGCGCTGCACCAGGGCTGGACCCAGAAGACTTAACCCACAGTCCAGATGACTGTGGCAGTCAGTGGATCAGACCTTGAATAGGAAGAGATACCATTTACGTCTCCTGTATCAAACATCTTTGAACACAGCTACAGAGAAAGCAGGGGGTGGCTTTTGGCCTGCAGCCCAAATCTCCTGTATTATCAGTGGTGAACAGGGGAAGATGCTCAGAGGAGACCTGCAGGCTGTTCCCTAAGAGCTCCGTAGCTGCCATGACAGCCCGTGTTACACAGACATTCTGCTTAGGAGCAGCCAGACCTTCACAGCAGCCTGGGCCATGACTGCAGGTAGCAGGGATTTTTCATTACTCAGCTAGCTGCCTACACATCAAACACCTTGTGCCCTGGGGCTCACAGCTCAGGTCAGCACTGTGGAAAGGGGGTAAGGTAAGTCATGTCTTGTCGGACTTAGAAAGGGGGTGGGGGGGTGATGTAAGCACACCCCTTCCCTCCACTGCAATACAAAACCAGCCCCAAGCTCCGTTCCAGTAAGACAGGGAGACAGTGGAGGGGATGTGACCCAGAACTGGAGCAGGTTACGAGCCACTGACCTACTGCTGCAACTGGCTGTGCTTTGCTCTGCCAGTTGGGGGAACTCAGCAAAGAGATTTTTAAACTTCATTTTTTCTGTCTACAGGCACCTGTCTTCCAGTCTACGGAAGTCTAGGGAACTGCACACCAATTACCTCATATATTCACTGAAAGTGCAGTACAATACAACTTATTGTTATATAGTGTCCTTGATAGAAAGCCCCATGAAATGCTTCACAGTACTATTGGGTCCGTAAAAGTGTGCGTGGTCATGAATACATGTGAGGGTTCAGTCCCTTGCTCTTGATTCCTGTTCTCTGCTGGAAACCACCCTGTTACAATTCTCTCAATTTCAACACTGAGAGAAGGTGGAGGAAGGGACTATCACAGCTCTGTGTCACTGTCTGCAAATGTATCAGGACACAGAAGGGCCATCCTGCTAAAAGTGAGATAAATGGACCCAAGAGACATACAGACATGCAAATACAGAGGCATGAACACTGACCACTGGTGGCCCTTGGCACCATCAGAGCTACCAAACTGAGGAGCTGTGTGCTTGTTACTGCAGCAGAAGGGCCTATATTTTCCATGGCAGCTCTTTGGCTCAACCACATGTTGTGTACACAAGCAGCTTAATCTAATCTTTGCAGCATTTGGCAAATAAAGAGCATAATGTCGTATAATGAATCGCCTGTTTTCTCTAGTACTATACCTACAGGAAATAAAAAGGATTTTGCATTCCAAAGTTAAAATTATTTGTAACCATTTGACTAAACCCATTTCTAAAAGCCACAATAAAATGCCAGCTTTGTGGCCCTATCACAAGGCAGCTGGGACTGGATTCAAACAGCCAGATCTGAAGCTGAAGACAAATTTAGCTGTCTAATGCAGTGTCTGCACTCAAAAAAATCTGCAAGACATTCATGGTGTGCCTGACTTCCAGGGCTTGTGGTTTTGGAGTCTCTGTACTGTCAGTGGAGAGGAACATGTATGAAAACTAATGGACCATTGGAGGATCCTGGGGTTCATGGAGGACAACTCATCAGCACAGACAAGACAGCCCACCAAAGACAGGTCACCCCACTACCAGGGACTCATGTGTGCCATGTACCTTCCACAGGAGGGAGGAGAATTCAGGACAAGACAGGGAAATGTGTTGTCCCTTCCCACCCAGTGACCAGCTATCCCACCTCAGCCTAGCCATAAGATGTGAAGTCATCCATCATGTAAGATCTTGCTACTTCTGAGGGGCAGCTTCCACTTTGGGTCTTTCAGAAAGCCCAAGGAAGGTCAGCCAAATTAATCCTTTCTCTGGTGCAGCTTATGTAGTTGTAATAATACCCACGTGCACGGCTTAGAGCCAGGGATTTTCCTTAGATTTGTAGGGATATTTGCAGATTGAGACAAGTGAGTGTTTTAGAAAAATAGCCAAATGCTTTGATTTCTTTTTAATAGGCTGCTAGATTTCTTAAAGATTTCTTAAAAAATGTATATGCTGCTATGACACCAGGTCATGTAATGCTTGTGCCTCTGCACACGTGAGGTCCTGTGTGACTTCAGTCTAGGGCTGGTATCTTTGCAGCTGAGGGAATGGGAAACTAAGCACATCACTGTGCTCTGCTTCCTCTGTATCCACCAGGCCTGGTCCTGTCCAGACTCTATTTAGCACCATTGCAGTGTTGAGTGGCTTGGGGTGGTTTCCTGGGTGATCGACCTCTCTCACTTGTTTCTGTGGCTGCTGAGACTGGATTCAGCAATTCTCAGCTGACCAGCTCCCTCAACTTCAGAATGAAAAAAGCAAGGTTAACCTCTAATTCCTGCCCAGTGTCCTTTAATTTCACTTGCCTAGTGCTGATTATTGGAACACGTGTATTACCCAGACAGCAGAGGGTGCCTGCAGTGGGTTGGATATAATCAGCATCCTTGTGCATGTCCAAGTTAGGCTTGTCTTAATTCCAGTAGTATTTCTGTTTAAAGCCAGCTCATTGCAGGCATCTATTCAAAAGCTGGAGACTACAGTCAAAATGAGAACAGAAAAGGAGGGGGGGTAAAAATAGCATAATATGTTGTCTTTCCACCTCCCCCTGCTTTTTTCCCTACCAGATTAACAGCAAAGACCTTTTAAAGCACCTCACGTAGGCACCTCGTTATCAAAACTGTTCTGCTGGTGAGAATCTAGCCCAGAGCGGGGTTGCATTGAGGTGACTCCCACTGCCAGATCGATCACTGGCTCAACTCCTCGCCAAAGGAGCTGACAGCAGCGGTGCAACCTGCAGCTCAGAGCACTCAGCATCCTAATTCTCTGTCTCATGCAACCAAGGGAAGCTCTGAGAGAAGGGAATATGTGGCACAGCAGATTCCTCTCTTCCTCCATTTCTGGCCCCTTGTTTTATGTGTGATAAGGTTCAACAGGCATTTGAAAATGTCGGAGAGCAGGAAAAAAAAGGAAAGAGAGAGAATTATACTCTGCCTGCCTCTTTTATAATGTATTTATGTGGCTATGGGAGGGAGGGGACCTGGGGCATCAATTTGTATCTGGTTTGAAATACTTTTTTTTTCTATAAACAGAAAGGTTTCAGAAAGAGAATGCTAAGTAGAACAGAGAAATGACACACCATTTATCCAGGTTTTGTTAAGTAATGAGCTAGATCCCTCAGTGATCAATCTCTCCCCTTCAATTAACAGCAATAAATTCCTCATAAAATATTCTAAACAGTGCTGGACTTTCTTCTTGCGTTACATTATTTATGCAGCATGTTTGTTATTCTTGTCCTTAAAGCAACTTTATATATTATGTCTTGTATCTCAGCCAGAAAAACAACTCTGCCACAGCAGAACGATCTTAGCAGCGTGTTGACTGTGCCCGGGCGATGCACACATACACACTGCCCCTTAGAGGTGACAGCCAGGCATGGCCACAGGGATGAAAAGAAATCACTACTCTTGGGGTATGTTTTGATTGCACTGTGTTCACGCATTTTGCCCAGCTGCCTGGGCAAAGAGACCCGGATATTTTACCAGAAAAAGAGAGCCTGATGTTTTACCAGAAAAAGAGAAAGGGAACCTGATGTTTTACCAGAAATAGAGCCTGATACTTTTTATTGGAACAAATGTTTATATTTTGATCTTGCATAAGCGGTGCAGATCTGGCACAGCTCTTTTGGTATCAACACCGATTTTTGCAAAAGACATATCCGATGTCAGGATCCTGACCTAAACGCCTTTTCCTGAAAACTCTGTCACGTAAAGATAAAGAATCACAGCTGCAGCTGCCGTGCCTTTCCTGATGCTGCTGGACATGGCCACACTTGAATCAAAGAAAGCCCATAGCAACCGGAGGCAAATTGACATGTTGCCATCCACCTTAACAAATGAGTATGGAAATGATGAGAAAGGAAACAGCAGGCTAAACCTATTACTTCATCAACCACTACAATAGCTACCAACCCTATTACTGCTCCACACTTCCCTGCTCACTGGGAACGCTGCCTCAGCAAGGCGATAGGCATTCTTATGGAAAGCACCACCATGACAGCCCAGCCAGGCTTCAGCCACCTCAGGGGACACTCTCTGGTGTCAAGTTCTTCTGTCTCCTGCCCTGATAGAATAATAAAGGAAATCTGTCTTATTGTTTTCATCAGCAGCTGCATGTGCCCTCCTGAGCCAAGCAGAGTAGCACACAGACAGACACAGAGAGGGAAGGAAGCAGCAAATGTTTGTGGTCCGTCTACCTGAACTGACAGTAATTTCTCTAGCTAGGATTCTACATTAAGCAAACTGATGTGTTTATGTCTCTTGTGCAGGGCTGGAGGTGAGGAATGAGCAGTAAGCTGTGTGGGACACAAAGCTATGGTGTGAAAATGCTGGGAAATGAGGTGTTTCATTTAAAATGAGCAAGACTAGATCTGTAGGCTAGTCAGGATTGTGAGACACTCCCCTAGCAAGAGCTAACACAGCATCAAGGCATGGGATGGATTTAGGATTGGATTTTATCTTAGACTTGATATTAGGAAAAATTTTTTTCACAGAAAGTATGGTCAGGCACTGGAATAGGCTTCCCAGGGAAGCGGCTGAGTCACTGTCCCTGGATCTGTTTAAAGTTCATTTGGACGAGGTGTTGAGGGATATGGTTTAGGGATGAACTTCTAAGGTAGGGTAGATGGTTGTACCCAATGATCCCAGGGGTCTTTTCCAACCAGAGTGATTCTGTGTGTGTGTGACTTTCAGCCCACCCTTTCACTTCCTGGCCAGGCATGTGTCAGGGGGCTGGAGCCTCTCTTCATGGCAAAGAAAGGGACTCCACAAACATGACTTGCCCCTGTCACCTACTTGCCCCTTCTTTTTTACTCTTGATTGACTCCAAATGCTGGGTGAAGCACCAATGCTTGCATGTTCTGTGACTTTTAACTGTACTTTGATAAAATTGACTGGCCCCTTGAGGAATGAGGCAACAGTTACTCAGGGTAGGGACCTCAACCAGGGAGTGATTTGAACTGAAATGGGGTGAATCTCCAGGGGCAATGAGTGATTCAAGAGCTGGAGATAAAACACAGGCTTGGCCTTTGATGGCTGGAAGAAGGTCTTCTGGGAGCTAGGATAGAGACAATGAACCAAGAAAATAGGGACCTAGAAGACCTGGCCTAATCTCTGCACAGGAAGACAGGAGGTAGGTGTGTAGGAAACTACATTGCTGTTTGTCCTGTTATGACTGTCCATACCGGGATTTAGGCCAGTCTAAAATGGAAGGGAAAAGTATGACCCCAGCAGGGTGGGACACAAGGCCATGGCAATGCAAGTCGATTTCCTATTTTGACAAATTAAAATAATGCCCATTTTGCAAAGCATTACTGGAACTGCTCTGCCTCGCTTGAGTGACAGGAAACAGGACTCATTAATTCCCATCTGACATTCCCTTTTATCTGGCAACTGAGGTCAACCTACAAGGAGAACACCCAGCCTGACATTATCAAAACAGGAGGTGTGTGCATGTGTTTGTAGAGGCAGACAGCGTTACCAAAATGCTACTTTCCCTTTGGGGAGAAACTTGCTACTTCTGATTTTAATGAAGAATTATATTCTTGATGACTGTCCCTCTACATAAAATGAACCCAGCAGAGCTAGAGATAGAGGTCAAAAGAGAAGTCTTCTCCACAAGTCCTCCCATCCTCTGGTGGGAATGGTCATGTGTGTTGTGCCTGCAGCTGGACCAAACTGAAGAAAACTGTGGCTGAGGATGTCCAGAACATGGAGTTCAACAGAGTAGCCAGTGCCACAGTAGGTCCCTCTGTACTTGAAACAAAAGTCTGCACCATGTCTTCCCCTATCCATTCACTCATTTTGCTTTTCCTGCTCTCTTCCCTTCAAACACACCTTCCTTCCTGCAGAGATATGTTGGGAGAGAAACCTTGTCCACACACACACATTCATCCTCAACACAGAAGCCTGAGGTTTCTGAGGGACATATGCAAACTGTTGCTGTACACAGGGCTCAACAGACTTTCACACTGATCTTGATTAGTCCTTTTTCAGGTATTTTTTGGCCTGATTTTTCTGAGTGCCAGGATATGCCATTTGCATGTAACTGAGTTTGCAGAAGAAGAAGAGCCTACTGTTGCCCTCAGGCTGCATCTGCATGTCCTTTCTAGAAAGTGATAATGTGGTATGTCCCCTTGAGAAGGAAGTTCTTCCAAGCTTTGGACAGGAACTGAAGGAACCGAGTCACTGACAACACCACCACATGGATCCCTCTCCTAAACACATCAGGCCATTTTAAAACAACAACCTTGTTTTCCAGTACACGTTGTATAAATACAGAACACACTAACGGACCAGCTACCATTTAAACTCTCTCCACTACAACAGCAGCTACAAACTTTCAATGTGACTTGCAAAGAAGTGGCTGGAAACAAACAATTTTCAAAGCTCCCTATGAGGCTGTGCTGGCCACACCCTGCTCTCCAGCCTTCCTCCTCCTTCTCCTCCTCCTGAGAACAATGGAGCTTTTTCAGCACCAGGAGGAGTGAGCACTAGCAAAGCACAATGGCCTTTTTCATCCCAGCTTGAAGGCATTTGTGATTGGAAAGAGAAATGCATCAATCTTGTGAAAGTGAGGAATAACTATCTTAGAATTGGGCTTTGCCTTCAGAATAGATCTGAACATGGTTCACAGTCAAAACATCTTAGCTTAATGCTCTCTCTTTGCTTCAGCTAATTTTGAGAGCTGGCATTTGTTTCTTTACCCACATGTTAATTGCAGTGGTGATTTAACCTCTATCATCTTTAATGTCCTGTGTAGCTTGGTGAACCTACTTGCGTCATCAGGAAGACAGGTGGAAGGTGTGCTTACAGTTTGTGAACAAACTAATATTTAATTCCTTGAGGTCCATTTAGACAAGAAAGAGTTAACATCTTTACCTCTCAGGGAACAAATTGGCTCATCCAATAAAAAAAATATCCCAGAAAATTGGATGTTGGAAGATTATCCTTCTCCAGATCAATGGATTAGTGTGCTTGGAGAGGGTATCCAAGTGGAAAAGAATGTAATATCACTGTACGTGCAGAGAGAGCCTTCGTCTCCACTCCAGCTCAATTACACATTTCTCTTATCACTGACATCACATGATGTTTACCCTCATGCCTTCCTTCACTTAAGCCTACTATTGCATTTTTATAAATACCAGAAATCCTCTAGAAATTGTGTAGGTTTGTACTGCAATGGATTGTATGTTGACTAAATCATTTTGTTTCCTCAGTTTTTCTCTCTCTGCTCTTCCACAACACTGATTTGATCATTTAATATAGGGAACTAATCAAGACATTGCGGCAACATCCTCTTTTCTCCATGATGGGCACACATATAGGTTTTTACCAACAGTTTAAGGCCAAACTCTTTTCTCAGATTCCCTCATGCCAGCCTAGAGCAAGAATCACAGGCTCAATAGCCAAGGAGCAAACTAAATGACTGTGGATTTTCTGTAGGCTAAGGGAAAGTTTGGAGTGTGGAGAGAAACTAGGAACCAGCATGGAATGTGCCAGCCATGCCCTGAACATTTGATGCTTCCCCACAGGAGAAACGGTGCAACCAAAGCCAGGACAGCTCAATGGCAATGCTGTGGTGCCAGCTCTTTAAGTTATTGCAAATTTTATGGCAGTGTGATATTTCTTCTCAAGGCCTGGATCCCAAGGACAGGGCTCTATCTGACATTCTCTGCTTGCTCTTAAGGCCAGGTTGGATGAAGCCTTGAGCAACAAAGTCTAGTTGAGATGTATCCCTGTCCATGGCAGGGAGGTTGGAGTAGATGAATCTTTCAAACCTTAGCCATTCTATGAGTCCGCTCTGGGTTTTTGGTTTGGGTTTTTTGTTTTGGCTTGGTTTGGGGTTTTTTTCTTATCTTGCTTACTTTTTCCCCCCAGTTATGCTTCATAGTTATGGACTAAATCTTGAAAGCAAGAACAAAAAAGATCTACTTTGAAAATCAGAGGCTGACTAACATTAGGAAGATATTCAGCAGATGAGTCTTCTCTGCCTCCCCAACACTGGTAGGATCACAACTGTGCCCAGTTCTAGACTCCCCAGTAAAGAGATAATGGACATACTGGAGCAAGTTCAGCAAAGAGACAAAAAGATTATAGAGAAATCAGAGCATCTGCCTTATGAAGAGTGGCTGAGAGAGCTGCGGTTACTTAGTCTGGAGAAGAGAAAGCTCAGGGGAACATTATCAGTGTGCATATACTCTTAGGAGTGAGCAGGGGAAAGGTACACAGATCCTGCTTCTTCCCACTGGTACCCAGTGGCAGAACAAAAGGCAGTGAGCACAAACTGAAGCACAGGAAAGTTCTTTAAACATAAGAAACATCTGCATCCTTAGAGATACTAAAAAAATGTGACTAGGTACCACTCAGAGCAGTGTGCTTCAGCTCCAGAGATGGTTTCTAATATTGCTCCCTCCAGACACACAGTGAGTTATAGTTTTCTCATAGGCTTGAAGTTGCATTTGGAAAAAAATCTAAAAATTGGTAGATAGAAAATATTTTGGATTTTAGAAGTATAATACTGAGTGGACGACACTGATTATTACTCTATTCTTAGCAATGAACTATTACTATTCAGTAGAGCTGACTAAGAAAAGTGTTTAAAAGCTTATAGAATGAAAAGGAATAAAAATTTTCTTTTGTTTATCTACTCTACTCTTTTTTTTTGGTCATTTTTTCACTTTATACTTGAGCTCAAGTTTGAGTAACATCAAACTAATCTGTCCTCAGACTTTTAATGCACAAAGAAACTTGTGATCTAGGATACGTTAAAATCTTGCTACAGGCACTACAGTAGCTTCATGTGGAATTAAGTACCTTGAAGAGAAAATGGTGCCATTAGGTAAAGCCAGACAGGTTCTCAAGAAAGAAGCTCAGGTAGGTTGTCCTTCTCAGGTCCCTGTAATCAGTTTGCACTGAAGTCACAAGCTTTTTGGAAAAGAGGGCCACTTCTCAACATCCACAATGTACCAACGACACTGTTAGTGCTCAGTAAACAAATAATTAGAACAATAAATGGAATTGTTTCTGAATATAATGTTCCACAAAAGCTACAGAGGTGCCATCTGCTGTGTAACGTAGAAAGCTGGAGCCTATAAAAACTTCCATGTATGCTTAATTTTACACCCTCAAGCAGCCCCAGGGACCGTTCAAGCATGTAAAATTGAGCAGATATGTAAACACTTGCAGAGCTACAGCTCCATAATTGGTAATCTTGCAGCTACCGTATTTTTCAAGGATCTGGAATGAAGCTGTGTGCTACAGAGGGCCTTGAGGGTCAACAGAAATAAGCTGTGGACGGCTCATCTCCACTTTTGTTCTAATGCTTGTCTTAATTTGGCTGTCTCTGAAACTCACCCAATTCACAGTAGAAGGATGGCACATTCCCAGCACTTTGGCATCTGAGAGACAGCAGAACATATCTCACTCCTGTGCCGAGCTGGAAGTGAAAATAGAGCGCGAGGAATCCAAAAGGAAGTTGCTGAATGCGTGGCAGATGTTGTTACATTTGGCCTAGCAGTACTCCATGTGGCAGTAACACGACTAGAGATTTTAGCCAGTGAGGTTAACAGGGATGGGCACTCCTAGATAAGTGTTTTCTTTCAAATGAGACTGGAACAAATGTTATAAGTGGAACAATAACTGCAGGAATAAAAAGTAATTGAAATAAGGAACTGGTGGCGTGCAGGCTGAAAAAATAGCACATCAACAGCCAAGAGACATAAACCCAAGGCGATCATTTCAAGAGAAAGTGGGATAAAAGAGATATCTTAAGACCGCCCTATGTACCTCCATCCCATTTCCCTGAGCTTTGTCTAGCCCTGAGATCTTCTACAGACAAATGCAGAGTGAGAAAGCAATACTGGCATGAATCATGGATTTATATCAGGAGCACTGACTGAACAGAGGTGCATTGCTTGCATATTGAAGATGATTTGTGTCGGTTTTTTGTGGCTGTTGGTCTTTAATTATTCACTTGATTATCAATAAAAAATAAGCAGTGAGCGGCACAGAATGTTAACATGCATGAAAGGGGCATGCAGCTTCTTGTATGAAACAAATGTGCATATGCACGGAGGCATTCCTATTCTTACGGTGTCAGGTATGAAGTCAAATTCATAAGGAGGACTACCACATTTCTCACATTTTTCCTCCTATACCTCTCCCACCTCTTTCACAAACAAAACCTGCCAACCTGTTCTTCAGCTTTGCTATGGCAGACAATTGTTTCAGCAAAACACATGCCAAATATCCATTGATACTGGCTGCAATTCAACATGATGAAATGAATTGATGCTGGCATCCCTTTTGGTGCAATGCAATATCTGATCAATAGCAAGTAATTGGACATAATTTTGCGTACGTTAGAAAGCTGGGGCTGTTACATCACTCTGAGTTATAGATCATATTAATCACTGCCTAACTGTTTCATCAATGTAATCTCTTTTCATCAACATGCTGTGGCATTTAGAACGTTGGACATAAAACCTCTATACTGTATTAACTTGAAATTAAAAGCTGTGCAGCCCAACGAAACAGAACATCGTTACCATGTGTGTGAATAGTGTTCTCACATCGTAGCACAAAATTATACAACTGGCACCTGTAACAAGCAGAGCGAAGTGACGGGGAAAAAATAAAAATCAAATAGTAGGAACTCATCTGGACTGGGGGGTGGGATAGGCACTCATTCAAGCCTTAGACTTAGTTCCTCCTCCTTAATTGCAATCAATGCAAGACCAGCAGGGAGGGAAATCCATATTTCTTTTCAGCTTTTGCTAGTTCACAGGTGTCAGAAAGTTGTGAAGCTACTGACGATACATTAGCAGAGCAGGTCTAGCAAAGGACAAGGTGTGGTCTCTTAATCCCCTTTCCTAGCACAGGAACACGCACTTCTGTCAGTGCTCACTGAGACTGCTATTGCTTACTCTATGCTCTTTCTGTTTTAGCTTTCTTCAGGACTCTTCTTGTTCTCCACCACGGGTACATTTGTGGAGAGTGATATCATTGCCTTCTACCAGATGACTCAAAGTCACTTTCTTCAATCACATACTAGCAGAAATTCTTACTTAGTCTTTGACAGTGAAGGAAAGCTTTTAGGCAAGTTGCAGTGGCAACCAGTTATACTTCAGTCACCTAGTCAGACAACCTGCTACATGGTCTGAGCAGTCCGCTGCTGAACCCAAACCTTGTAACACATACTGCTGTTTTCAGCAAAATCCTGAAAGTAATCCTTTGCTCCCTAGTACAGATATTCACACAGGCAAACCCCAGCTCTGTGCTGGGTCAAGGCATAGGCATAAACATCCTCTCACATCATGTATTTCTGTAGGAAATAAACTGGACAAAGCAATTAAAAAAGCGTTTAAGCTGGACCCCTATCTTTCAGACCGCAAGCACAGAGCGCACAGTTTTTGTCTTTCCCAAGAGGCCAAATGACCCTATCTAAGCCCATAGATACAAGTGTCAGAGAATGGCAATACTCCATGATTATTACACAGAAAAGCAGTGGGACTGTGTCCTGCCTGAGGAGAGAACAAGGACGCAAGTCAACAGCAGAAAAAACCTGACGACTGGATCTTAGAGCACCTGTATTTCCCACTGATAGCAGCGCTATGGGTGCCTGGCACTTCTCAAAATGTAACAAGCTTATTCATCCTGTCTCAGGTGAGAGCATTTTCTCTGCTCTCTGTCTGGTGTGAAGCCTGTTGGAAAAGGCAGGATGAGAGCAGATAATAAAAGTATTTCAACATCTCCATCTCATGGTTTCTTGCCATATTTGGTGATTGTTTTCTTCAAACTCAGAACTCTGCGGATGTGGTAATCTTAGCTTTCTCTTTAAAAAATGCCCTCTTTTCCCTTTGATGGCTGAAACCCTGTCATCTGACAGAACTGAACTACTATAAACCTAAAAGAAAGGACCTTAAGAGTACATTACTCTTGAACATCTCCATTTTTAACTTCATGATTTTTAGGAAGACCTTGCTATCAGATTTTGAGTGCTGAAAAAAAAAAAACCACCAACCTAAATTTGACCCTCACTAAAATTTGCCATTTGGATAAAGTTCTAAAATAAATATTTATAAGTGCCACTGGTCAGAAAAGACTTGGATTATGATAAAATGGCTTTAATGGGAAATTTTCTGCACGTTGTTCTCCCAGCTGGAGTTAGAAACACATCAGATTCAGTTCAGCATTTTAGGGAAAAGCAAGACAGAAATGTGCTTTATTTTCACCCCTGCTAAGGAAAATAATTCCTGACATAAGTAAATGTAAGTATGTGCCAAGACCCTGTTAGACCTTTACTTCGTATTTCAAGTTTTTTCAATAGGAGTATTTATTTTATGTAGAGCCAAAGAAAATGGTGTGACTGTACTTCTGCTGTCAGAGCTAAATGATGCTCGGGAAACCCTGGAAGAAAGTATGTGAGTCCACCTTGATTTTGGTTTTATTTGAAGTCAGAACCTCATGTTAATGGTGGTCGAGGCATTAATTTATTCTGCCCCCAGTGACAGACCTGTACACTATTACGTACAACAGGAACTGGTCTCCCATTGAAGCCACACCACACACTTCACTGAATCTGCACAAGACACTTTAAAACTATTTCAGGATCAGAGAGTGTCCCTGCAGACAGATGTGCAGGGCTGGAGAGGGAAATAGCACAGGTTTAAACATCACTGACAGAATCTTCCTGTCTCTCCTTTCCCCACGTCTGCTGCTGACACTAGCTGTGTGTGCCTTTAATGGTACAAGCTAAATACGCAAATGTGTGTCTGTGGTTTGCGGTTTGTTATATATTGTGCCATTAATGTTCAAAGTGACCCTGCAGGCACTGCTCAGGGATTGCTCCTTCTGAGCTAAGTCCGCTGCAGTCACCGTCACAGTGCAAATCAGCTGTGCACATGCATGAACCTACACACACAGCTCTCTCTCTATTTTTCCATTTCCCATTGTTGCCAGCGGCACTAGTAACTCTCTACTGATATCTGCTGGTGTATTGTAGAGGAGAGCAGATCATGACATGGGCAAAGTGGGAAGAGCACTCCATAAGCCCCACAGAAAGTCAACTGTGATTGCTTTATAGCTCTACCAACTTGGTTCAAGCTCCCCTTCACCCTCTGTTTCTGCTTTCTTTAGTCTAATACAAGAGCTATTCAGAGTGCAAACACATTTGCTCTTTGTCTGTGTAAAATAGCACCCCACTCCGTAACCTCTTTGTTGATGTCACTCAGATGATCAGCCGCATCCTCTCTTCAGTGACAGCTCTCCAAGATGCACATTATTTTCTACTGCTCTGTTGTTTTACTCCTGCATCTGCAAGAATGACTTACTTTTGCAACTAATTATACTAACAGCCATACGAAGATAGAAGATAAAGCCAGAAAATGTAAAACCGCTTAGAGAAGGGAAATGAAGACACTGGGTTATCTTAAAAGGAGAGAGTCCACTATGAAATTCATTGATGCTGGCCTGCTGGGGTTACCTGCCAGAAGAGGTCAAGATGTAATTATGATGAGTGTGCTGAGTGCATTGTATCCCTGACGCATGAAGATCTGTTAGGCTGAAGTATTTTAGCAGTACCCAAGACAGATTAAAATTCTTTGACAACCATAAAAGCAAAGTGAATTGTAAGATTCGACTCGCAGAATGATGCTGAAATATTTCACCATGGGAGCACACCCTGAAGCTCAGAAGTAAGAATCTGGTGCCTAGAGATCGCTTCCTCATTTCACAGGGGATTTTCAGAGGAACAGGTGGGCTGCTGTGCTACTCTGTGCTCAGCTCCTCACATACAGATGTTGTGATGATTTAATCCCACCACATTCTTAGACATCTAAGAGTAGATGACAATATGTCAAAGTGTACCATGCTGTTTGTGTATTACTCATTATCAGTATACAAGGTAAGGTTTACATACTGTATTATGTATTTGTATAGCACTCATCACCAGGGTATCCAAGCTTCCTACAAAACTAGACATTCAACATCCTTTTTTTTCTTTCCCCTACAGCCAACTAAATCATTTTTACAGGCATTTAGAGAACTCACACACTCCTGTAATTATTGCCACATTGCCTCTGTCATTCTCTTGGTCATGTTCAGGAGTACAATTCACTTCCCCTGGTATTAATGAGTAATAAATAATTCATACAAAAATAAAAAGGACACCTAACAAAAGAGACGTGGGCACACTTCATGTAGTGACTGCATTATACAGCCTGTGATGTCGTTTTCTATGGTAAAGCCCTGCAGAATTTAAGAGAAAATGATAACCTTTCCTTACATTTCAAACATCCTATAGAATAGAATACAATTAATATCTTTGTCAAGCAATATAATCCAGTAGGATAGCTTAAAAAGGTTGCAGAAGACAGTACTTTATTTCAATTACAGAATACAGAACTGTTACACTTCTATAGACTGTTGTGGATTTTATCTCTCTCAACTTCTGCGGGACTTTCCCAGGAGGGTTTGCATACAAGATGAGAAGAATGGTGAGAGAAAAATACTGCAGAGAAACAGGAAAATGTCTGGTCTAAATTTACTACCAAAAGTCATCTTGGGAGCCTTAAGCAGAGTTAATCTGTTCGGTTCCATGGAAAAAGGGTCAGAAGAGGGTTAATGGGGATAAAACTGGAGAAACAACAGGATAGTGCCCTGTGGATACACAATTAAACTGTTTTCTCTGCCTACCAGTGACAGGTGGAGTACAAAGTCCCTCGTTACTGCAATGGCCACTCAGCTGCAGTAAAGGAAAAACAACTGACCAGACAACGTGTGGAGTTGCCAGCTTGGTATTCTTCATGGCCTGTGAACAGCTCCTTTACCCAAGGGGCTCAGAGGAAGCATCTGGTCCTTACATGACAGGCAACATGAATTATTTTGAGCAGAGATGGGATCAGGCACCTTGGTTTAATTAGCACATACCTATCCAATGTATATGGGACCTTTCAATTGTCTTCTACACAAAAGAACTACACAGAAGCCCATCATGAACACTCTCCATTCCCACACAAATTAACATCTTCCACTCAATTGCCTTCTTACACCAATCCTGTTTTGATCATATCCACACATAAGAAAATCTGATTTTGAGTTTTTCTGTGACTGCTGAGCTTTAATTTTGCTTTTCAGATAAGTGGCAGAAAGAAGCAGAAAATACACTTCCCTTATGAGGAAAGGCTGTGGGAGCTGGGTCTCTTTAGCTTGGAGAAGAGGAGACTGAGGGGTGACCTCATTAATGTC
>JAOXOE010000602.1:9262261-9311185 GCA_028565055.1 Phoeniculus purpureus
CAGCCCACTGATCATCCTCATGGCCCTCCTCTGCACACGCTCCAGCATGTCCACATCCCTCTTGTAATAAGGGCTCCGGAACTGGATGCAGTACTCCAGGTGGGGTCTCACCAGACTCGAGTAAAGGGGGAGAATCACCTCCCTCCACCTGCTGGCCACACTTCTCCTGATGCAGCCCAGGATCCTCTACTAGTAAATACAAAGGTACAACGTCATCAGTGATGATACCAAAGCCATATGATCAAAATCAGCCCTATTAGTACTACCAACTTACCTTCCAATCTTTTCCATGTTCCTTGACTCAGGACAAGCAGCCTTACAAGTCTGACAGCAAATTTTATAAAAGATTATTAGAGATTACAGATTGTCACAGTGGATATAGGGTTCTGGTCCCATGGCAAAAATAAACAGCAATTTTTTTTCCCAAAAGACCAGGAAGTGTGAGGACTGGAAGTTCTGTAATAGTTGATCTGAGAGCACTCTGCAAGTTAAATGTAACAACCACGACCTCTGGTAGTCTTTGAACACGAAGACTTCCAGGAGCCTGTCTAGAATTTGACAAACGTATTTGAAACAAAGCTTTCTGTAAAACAGAACCAACAGTACCTAATACAAATCTGGCTTGCTAGTAAATTTCTATCCAGCTTTATTCTTCACTTATATTGCTTCCCAAGCGTTGTGTTTAAGTTACTATAAACAGGTGCACCAGCAGCCTTTGCTGCAGGTCGTCCAGTATTTTTCACAAGGGGAAAATGGGGTGCATGAATATCACAGTTTATTTACATGCAACGTATACAGATTATTTAAGTTTGCCAGTGATAAATTCATGAACTGCAATATATCCATAGCTTCTTAAAACAAAAATTATGATCACAAGTACAAACTTAATTTCCTGGGTAAACACTCAACGTAACTGTGTTTGCAAATCTTACCAAAAGGCAGCCCTTCTGGCAGAGTGCGAGCAGAAACAGATCTGTCCCTGGAGTGTCTTGATGTTTTCAGGTTCGTCTCTCAAATTATGTGGATCATAGAGGTAGTACTTGTACTTACTTACTTACAGTTACGTCAAAATTCTGTTGGGACTGTGTGTCAAAATACCACTCACTCAGTTAGCAGTCACTGAAATCAAATCCAGCAACTTTCATGTTGTATTTTCTGGAAATCTGTAAAGCATATCTTGCTGAATTCTCCAGTTTCAGCAGGCTTTGTGTTAAGAACACAGGTTCAGCCAGACCTTATCATCATCCTTTGACAGACTGCCCAGGGTGGTTGTGGGGTCTCCTTCTCTGGAGACGTTTAAGACCCGCCTGGATGTGTTCCTGTGTGACTTGGTCTAGGTGATCCTGCTGTGGCAGAGAGATTGGACTAGATGATCTTTCGTGGTCTGCTCCAATCCCTGATGACTCTATGATTCTATGATGACAGACCACCTGGACTTCAGTGGGAAGACTGCTCATCCCAATCAGGTTCTTAATGATCTATTACATATCCTTTGATAGCAACTCTTGAGCTTGCAGGTTTCCTGATGTCAAAAAGGAAATTCATTCTCTCAGCTGCTTTTTTATTTCTGGATTATTTAATACCACTTCTCACCCTGCAAGCAGATCACTGGGAGGGCAGGAAACATCAACCAAATTTTAGTTTTCTTACTCCCTTCTGTATTTTGCCATTGACACCTGTGATGCCCAGACATGACTCCCCAAACAGTGAATGACTGAATCCGTTAACTGTTTTGTGTCTGAAGGAGGATGAGCCCAAGTGTGAGAGATGTGACAGCTCATGCATTGAGTGCAAAGGACCTGGACCTCTCAACTGCACTGTTTGTCCAGCCAGCAAGCAGCTCTACCTGGAAGAGAGCCGTTGCCTGCCCTGCTGCAACGACTCTGACCCAACAGAAACCCAAGAGT
Organism: Phoeniculus purpureus; assembly: GCA_028565055.1. Classification (NCBI taxonomy): domain Eukaryota; kingdom Metazoa; phylum Chordata; class Aves; order Bucerotiformes; family Phoeniculidae; genus Phoeniculus; species Phoeniculus purpureus. The sequence goes on from JAOXOE010000602.1 coordinate 9,264,169, forward strand.
GCTGTGACTGCACTGCAACACAAGGTAGGACCATGCAGAAGAGTGATATTGTTGCAGAAGAGCTTTATGACTGACTGTGTAGGTATTTAAAAATCAAAAGGACAGAGCAAAAATGTACTATTTAGTTGCAGGCACCAGAATAGGAAGAGCTTTAGAATCACAGAACAGCTAGAGTTGGAAGGAACCTTAAAGATGATCTAGTTCCAACTCTCCTGCATAGGCGGGGACACCTTCACTAGATCAGGTTACTCAAGGCTTCATCCAACCTGGCCTTCAACACTTCCAGAGATAGGGTGGCCACAGCTTCCTTGGGTAACCTGTTCCAACATCTCACCACCCTCACAGGAAAGAATTTTTCCCTAATGTCTAACATAAATCTCCCCTCTTCAAGCTTGTAAACATTTCCCTTTGTCCGCTTGCTAAGCACCCGTGTCAAAAGCCCTACCCAAGCTTTCTTATTGGGCCTCCTTCAATTTTTGGAAAGCTGCTGTATTTCCTCAGCCTGTGGGAAATGCCATCTCCTTTCACTCATACCTTTTGTGTTAAATCACCAACTATTTCATAGACCTGTTGCTGAGAAGTGATTTCTCCAATGGATGGCTTCTGAGTCACTGCATTTTAAAGTCATCATATCAAAACGCTTTTGTGTGTCCGTTAGCTTTTCTGCTTCTTTTTTATTATCCCCAATCTAATAAATAAGACTAGCTACAACAGCAACCTTGCTTACATCCTTATACCATCACAGATACAAGAACACAGCTGTTGTACAGGAAGAGTAACACATTTAGTCACACACACATGAAAATGTAAGCAGACCTACAAGTTCAGTTTTTTTAAGACAAATATCTGTCACCACCACCATAGACAAACACACAAACTCATTTAAGGTTTGTTTTTTCAACTGTTATTGTAGATGACTGTGTGTTAAGAACCACGCTACCACCTGAGACTAAAAGCAAAACTGCTTTCTTTATTATTACCTGCATTCTACTCCTCCTTGTCATTGGAGCCATTGTATTCATCTGGAGAAAATCAAGAGCCAAAGCTCAGGCTGTCAATAAAGGTAGGTATGCGAAGCTAACAAATCATTCCAAAGCCTTTCCTTCCTACGTAAGCAACTACCATGAGGGTCCCAGCTACCAGGAAGACCAAGTCATTGAGTTTAGAGACCAAGATAATGAAGATGACGACGAAGATGACATCGTGTATATGGGCCAGGATGGCACCATCTATCACAAATTTAGATATGGACTTCTGGACGATGATGAGGAAGATGAGCTTGAATACGATGATGAAAGTTATTCATTTAGATAACTACTAAGTTGTGAATTTTCTGTTTTGTTGCTTTTCCTGTGAAATTACAGCAAATTGGTTATGTGTAGTACTCAGCTCTGCTGACCTCAAGATTTTAGCTAATAGCTACTGTGAGAGTAGAATGGCTTCCAGGAACATTTTTTTCCTAAAACTTTACGTAAACCTTTGCAGGCTTTTAGGCAGCACTCCGGATGTGAGCTGGTTAAAACATTATGTTTCTGTGCAAGTGTGTAAATCCTTTCTCCATATGCATTTGTGTGCATAACTAACAGAAGATCTACTTCAAATCATGTAAACACACTTAATCCATCACACTTGTCAAACACTACTGGAAGTGTGCAGACGTAAACAAGACAAGAGCATTTATCTAGCTAGTGAATGCCTCTGGGATAGGATGCCAGTAGTTTGCTACTTTGTGGTTACTCAGCCATTCATAATACAACATGCAAGTCTGATGTATTCTCTAGTATCTTCTGGTGCATCTGTGTTCCTTGAAGCCAACACATTCCTTATACTCTTATAGCAAACTATCTGTGAAATTATATTTTTAGATTTCTGATTGTGATTCTACTCCAAGCAACTATATTGAATTCATAGGTTGTGTGAAAAGTAACTAAAATACTTTCTATGTCGATCCTTCTGTGTTTACTGCAAAGGAAAATGTAGTCCTTTCATCTTTTTATTACCGTATCAGTCATTGAAACACTGAACATTTATTTCAGAAGCTTTTCAATTTCTGTTGTGAAGAGCTCAGGTCTGTTCAGACAATGGCAAAGGGGATACTAAGCACTTATTTAATAATGTAACTTAACTCAGCAATGTGATTTTTTTTAATTATTAGTATGATAAATTATATTTCTGTAATAAAGAAAAAGATGCTTTTTATGGCCCTTTGTTGAGAAAGAATAAATACTTTGCACAAAACTGTCTTGAAAATGCTGTTATTCGTAATTTGCACGCATTCTAGGATTCCTTTAGACTGCCACTAAAAAGCTGCTCTAAAATTATAAATTAATTAGATTTAGTCTCTACAAAGGAACTATGTGAAAATGCCTAATTTTTATGGCTCAATGCGTCATTGGAATTTTTTCTATTAACTACTCCTAATCCTCAGGATAGTCACATCTGTAAGTTTAAAGAAGTTTTACTGAGAGGTTTATTGCTTTCACTTCAAACTTTGAAATTCTAATAATTGCATCTCAGTAAGGGAGAGGAATTAAAAGCCATGTGATTTCACAAAAGCCACAGCACGGACCTGTATTTATCAAAAGTTACACAATAACGTGACACCGCACAAAGACGCATGTCATTTGTCACAATTCAGCTTCTGCTCTGTTCTGGGGAAAAAAACAAACAGGAAATGGAAAGAGTGAAAAATAAATCTGAAAAGCCACAGTGTTTGAAACACAGTTTGAAAGTGAGATTGTGTCATCCCATTCTCCTCAACTTGACTGCATTAATAGCGTGCTTTATTACTTATGACACACTTTTAGAATTTACCTTAAGTCTCCCCTCACAACTCAAAGGCTTAATCCTAGCCATGCCTGAGCAGTCCAAAACTGCTGAGATAGATCTAATCACCATGTAGCTTAAGGGCTTTCAGACTAAAGTCACCATTTTATCCCAGCTTCTACACAGTTTTACCACCCACCTACCTCTTGAGCAATCCGCTAATTTGACTACAAATTAAAGCACTCTTTACGCTCTCCACAGAGTTTATATAAATAGGGAGAAGTCGTATCTTCTGAACTCTTGCCTGGTGCAGATTATTTTGTGCTGGTTTGGATTTGTCAGGGTTGTCAAAACACAAGAGAAAACTAGGGACAATATTATAGTAAAAGAATAGCAAGTTTTATTAGCAGAGAGTAAAGAAAGGGTGTTGCATGAAGGGAAGGGCAAATTTAGTAAGGAATAAATCCGCTTGCATTCTAACTTCAGACATTAGAGGGGCTAGCAGCAGCTGGATTTATACCTCAATAGGGGTGCCAGTTAAGAAGTATTGCTGTAGGTCCAACACAAATTTGCGAACATCTTGTATGCTGCAGGTCCAGTTCTCCTTCTAAGGGAGCAGTCGAGTGCACAGACAGCAATATTTATTTGCTATATGTCCAGTACCAGATTTGCAGTCAGCCCAATAAGCTGTAGGTCCAGTTTGCATTCATAAGAAACGGTCATACTCATGATCAGTATTATCTATTCATACTTCTAACATAGACAGATTCTTTCAGATTGCTGGTGATGAAATACACTACCTGCAGGAAGCAGCTGTTTCAATAGATGAATACGAACAAACAAACCTACAGGCACTCAGTGCAGCCAAGGCACAAATCTTACCCATTCCTTTGTGGAATGGGTGAGGAGGAAAACCTGAGATCTGGCCTTAGGATTGGGTGTCAAATTCTGTCCACAGAATCAGTCCCCAAAAGGACAGGTATTTATGGCTCCATGTTATATTAATATGCAAAGTGGGGGGGAAGTCTGTAGACAGGTTAAACAGGTTTTTGCAGCTGCACAAACTTGATGGGTGATCAGCTTTTCCTCCATACAACCATTGTCCTAATTTCTTCTGGCCAAGAAGAGTTAACCGCTGTGGTACAACCACCTGAGTCACCTATTGTGTCAATGCAGGATTCTGGCTGCTGTGGCCTCTGTCCCACTCCAGAGTGTGCTTTAAACATTAGATGTTTATGAGGAGTGGGGCTTTCTGTGGTGGCTTGCGATTGTGACCTGCTCACAGCAAAGAGACAAGTCAATAGGAGAAAACTGCAAACTACTGATAAAGCCAAGGCTTCCCCTCGTCCCACCCCCCCCCCCCGACCTCTGCTTCATCTTTGTCCCATCCCAACATGAAACGCTCATGCTGCCACCATGGAACCTGAATCTGCTCTTCTAAGAGAGCTATAGAGAGGAAAGAGAACAGAGAAAATGGATTCTCTTTCACCAGGTCTGCATGGCAGAAAAGCAGAAGCTAAAAGAGAATGTCTTCTGCATTCCAGGTCTTTATAGAATTATGGAAAGGGATATCTGGCTGTAGCATGCCTCATGTGAAAAAGTCAGACGTCATCCCAAGACAGAGGTGTAGGAAAGTGGACTGTAGGAGCTACATTTCAAGTGTCTTGAGACCCAACACTCTTTCTTCAAAAGGCTATTCCCTGATTAGAATACCTTATGTTGACAGGTACTATGATTCATTTGGGTTTATTTCCCTTGTTGCAAGGATGTCAAGCTAACACCTCTAACATGAATTCTCTCCCACATGTATTAGGAAAAATGAGACACTAAGTCTAATGTGTTACACAAGATTTTTTTATTTTTTTAATAAAATAAGAAAAATAAAAAGTCTACAGGTTTTTTTACTACGTTAGCAGAGAAAAGCATACTTTGCATGTCATTTCAGAACACTGTATTAAGAACACAGATTTAAGATTTTCATGGTAGCAAATCAGAATTAATGCCTAGATTTGTTTGATTTTTAATTTGCTCAGTCATAAAAAAAACATAATTAGTTTGATTGAAACAGTTGTTTTAACAAGAGCTCTTACAAGTAACTCACAGACAGTGAACAATAAATTTCTAAAATGAATGAAGGTAGTCCTCTTCAAAACAGGGATTCAAGTCAAAACAAAAAATGCTCCCAAGTATTAGCATCTCAAACCAAGTTTCTCAGGAAGAGCAGCAGCACCTAACAGCAACACAGATGTCACATCTCAGGATTTTAACCCTGTCTAGTTACTAGTTTTGGGGGGTTTTTTCCTTGTTTGTGTACATTAAGATGCCCAAAAATATCACACTTTAAAAGTGGACGAGATTAGTATGTTCTAGTTCATTCTTAAGGTCTCCCAACCACTAAACCACATACCTCTATTAAGCTTACTCTTATCTAGCTAAAAGTACAAAAAGCAACAACCACTTTAGCAATATGAATTTTGAGTTCAGAAGTATTTAACTAATGGCTAAAGTAGCAAATGAAAATACATTTATCTACAGCTGCATGCTCAATAGGTATGGAGAGGTTTTTTAGGGATGTTTCTTTTCCACCCCAGAGTACAAACATTTGAGATGTACACCAAACACATTTCTAATAGCAAGCAGAATACCTAATCTCACGTATGGATGCAATTCTTCTTATTTTATTAAAAATCAGTATTTGTCTCACTTATTACAGTTGAGGTACCAGTCAAAGCAAAATTCTTACCATGGATTTCTCAGTATTCTTATAGATAGTACACTCCATGCTATGCATAAAACCATTTTTTGCACATCTCCATTTCCAACACAGGCCCATCCGTAGCATACAACGGTAGAGATGTCAGGTGAGTGCTTGTGACTACTTGCTCAGAAAAGTTAGCAAATATTTTAGGAACTGTAAATTTGTGTAGTCATCACATTTTCCACACAAACCATTTCATAGTTACAGAAATTCTGTTATACAGTTTAATAGTTACTTCTGTTGTAAAAAAAATTAATGAATTGTGTATTCTCAACATGTTACACTGTTAGGACTATTGCTGCTATAGTGCAGTCGCAGAACAGAAAAGTGTTTTGCGTAAAGTTGCACCTGAGAATTACTTAAGTAAATTATTTTTCAGTAAAATATATAAAAATAAATTGAGTTATGATTTTAGTCACCTGCCACTTTTTCATGTTGTGCTTTATGTTATTCTTATTTAGGGGATTCTAGTATTTCTTTTTAAAAATTATCATCTGAAATAGGTTCCTCCTAACTGAAGGGATGATGAAACCTAAGAATGATGAAAGAAGTGGAACACCTCCTTTATGAGGAAAGGCTGAGGGAGCTGGGTGTCTTGGGCTTGGAGGAGACTGAGGGGTGACCTCATTAACGTCTATAAATATGTGAAGGGTGGGTGTCAGGAGGATGGGGTCAGGCTCCTCTCAATGTCATCTAATGATAGGACAAGGGACAATGGGTGTAAGCTGGAACATAGGAGGTTCCATATAAATATCAGAAGGAACTTCTTCACAGTGAGGCTGACAGAGCACTGGAACGGGCTGCCCAGGAGGGCTGTGGAGTCTCCTTCACTGGAGACGTTTAAAACCCGCCTGGATATGTTCCTGTGCGACTTGGTCTAGGCAATCCTGCTGTGGCAGGGGGATTGGACTAGACAAGGTCCCTTCCAATCCCTAATGTTCTGTGATTCTGTAATATTTTTCATACTCCTGTAAGCTGTTGCTGAAGGGATCATGATTAATCTCTATGAGGGATCTTGCAATGGTGGGAAGAGGGGGTTTCAATACAGTGAGTTGAGGAGGAAGTGAATGTTTGGTTGGTGTCAGAACACAACTACCGTTCACATTCTGTTAGTCAAACACAAAATTTTAAAAATAATTTTTTAAAAAATCCCTTGAAAATCTACACAGCTGCTAAGACTGCAGACTCTAACACACAGACAGGAGATGTCAGAATTGTGCGACTATAATTAACTCTCCTGTGTGCATGCATTATCTAATTGCATGAGCATATATTATTTCTCCGGAGGGTGTGTGTCTCACAGTGCAGGGACAGACAAGATCCAGTGTGCAAGAAGTAGTAAAGTGTTTTTGTTTCTCCTCTTTTTTTATGTGGTACCAGATTTCTTTACTGAACACTGTTCAACTGATGCTTAAGGTAGGATTACTCATCTTATCATGGACATTGTTGTCACATTCCTGACTTTCCACCTGTGGACGTCACATAAATGAACACACTGGTTTTCATCTGTGTAAAAGGAGGACATGGCCTGATCCTCATGTAGCTCAGGAGATCTCTGCCTGCTGAACCATTTCTAGAAATTCCATTGCTCTTGCTGAAATGGTTAACAATAAAATATGATTTTGCCATAAGGAGAACTATTCAGTTTTAATAAGGTGTGCTACCATTCCTGCACTTCATCCTAGCCAGTGTAAGTGCAGATACCTGAATAATTAACCTATTTTTAGAATCTCACCTGGTTTGATTGAACAGCCATTGTGAGATGAACCCCAAAAACAGCCTCACCTTACTCTGCTGCAGAGTTATTCAGACTTCAACTGACCTAGAGTGAAGTCCTCTGCAAAACCAACGTTGACTTTCTTACTGTCACCTAGCTCTTTGCTACACTAACCAGTCTCATTTGTCTTCTTCAGTCTCTCCCAACATAATTTTCATGGCTTTACCTGAGAAGATATTTTGGAAGTATCTTCCACAAGGGGAAAAAATATTTTTTCCTTTAATTTTAAAGGCCAACATTTTTTAGAAACACCTGTCACTATTTCCATCTCTCCAATCAGCAAGCAGTGCGGGTGCCTCTCTCAGTGGGAGCTGACAATTTGATGACACTTCATCAGTGTGGGACTCCTGCTGAGAAGTAGATTGAGACAAAGGAAATGCCTCTTCTCATTGGAACAAATAAGAGATCAGATTTTAAGTTATTCTAAGGTAAGTTCACATTCTTCTATTTTTTCAAAGTAAGTCTGCATGTGTATTGGCCAGTTCACTGGCACTGGTATTGGCCAGTTCAGTCCCATTTCTCTCTTGCAACCACACAAGCACTAATGCTACCAGCAAAATTACAGTCCTCAGAAAGGACTGTCACTCAAGGGCAGGACTAAAATGCTGGCTGCACCAGAGGTTTCCTGCAAACCTCAAGTAAGTCTTTTTTAAAGACTCAATTTACTGAAGAATATGGGACTAGAGCAAGAATTCTGTAATCAGTAAGTTTATCTTGTTCTTGGTGGTGTGTTCCTCTTTGTATTTTCAGGGCTGTCTGCTTTATCAGAAAGGACAGATATATTTTAAAAAAATTAAGAGTGGCCTTAAATTCCACATTAAGCATGCCTTAGTACTGGAGAGCAGGGAATGTAAGAATACAGTAAGTTGGGGAGGGAGTTAAAATCTAGCCCCCCTGAAATCAGGTGGAGATGACAAAGAAAGGTCAAACTCCCCGCTCATTCTTAGAAGCAGAATACCCTGTTGCCTTCTAGATTGCTCACAGTGAAAAGGGTCATAGAATGTTTTAGGATGGAAGGGAACTTAGAGATCTAGTTCTGATGATCTCTAAGGCAGGGTCACAGACTCTCTGGAGGCTGATAGTATATTCAGCACACAAGTCTCTGGCCCAAACTCAGGCCCCATTAAAAATAACCAATCATTGGGAATTTCTGGATATCCTTATTCAGTATGGTGGCCTTCCCTTTTCTTGTGTTGTGGTTAACCAGGGCCTTGTGAAGATCACTTGCAGCCATCATCTGGACAATAAGGAATGAGTAAGGTAAGTGGTAGCTTTAACCATACACACAGAGCTGCAGGGTTACAGAAAACATGATGTGAGTGCTCTTAGGATGATATGAGTACTCTTTGTACTCTCACACACATAGAATAACCTGGGCTCAGTTACCCTTTCCTACCGGGACAATTTCTGTCCTTTTGGTCAGACTGGGCAACCCTCAATTGGCAGCAATAAGCCTGCAGGGCTTCCCCTTGCATGGAAAAAGAGATGCCTCTCTGAGAATTTAGATATCACTGGGGCTAAAGGGAATCTAAACTGCATCAGCAATGGCATCTGCCCACTTGTAGCCAGACTAGGAGCTGCCCTTCCTGGGTATCAGGAGAATGGAGCCAGGCTCTTCTCAATGTCATCTAGTGATAGGACAAGGGGCAATGAGTCTAAGCTGGAACATAGGAGGTTCCACATAAGTATCAGAAGGAAGTTCTCCACAGTGAGGGTGACAGAGCACTGGAAGGGGCTTCCAAGGGGGGTTATGGAGTCTCCTTCTCTGGAGACACTTAAAACCCACCTGGATATGTTCCTGTGTGACTTGGTTTAGGCGATCCTGCTGTGGCAGGGGGATTTGACTAATGATCTTTCAAGGTCCCTTCAATCCCTAATGTTCTGTGATTCTGTGACAGGTGTCCTCCTTTCTGCCTGTTCTTATTTTTCTGAGGCTTACAATTTTTTCCTAGTGTTCCCATTCATTTCAATAGTTTCAAGTAAAAGTGGAGTAGAGAGGGTTTGCTTTTGGACAGACGCTAATGCATGCTGCATTTCTTCTGCAGGTAGATTGTCTCTCAGGACAGATGGGCGAACAGTTTAGCACTCCTCAACATTAGTTTTGATGTGTGGGAGAAACATGCCTTCCATCTTTGTGGCATGATGCTTAGGTCTTTCTGTACCTTTATTGTCCTCCTTCCACTTTTTCCAAGTCCCTAACAGCCTACAGTACAAGCCACAGCTCCTGACGTCCAGATGACTTTTACTGTCATGAACACACTGATATTAGTTTAATTTAGTGAAATAAATGCCTGTCCTAGCTCTTTGGAGAATAAATCTGTCCTTACCCTCCAGCTGGTATTTGCTGTACTTGAGTTAGTCTGGTAAAAAGCTCGAGTTATAATTTAATGCTGCTGTGTTTGTGCAGAACCAACAAGCCTTTCTTAAAGCCTCTTTGAGTTTTTTAAGCCAAGAAACTGCTCTTTTCCTCAACGTAGCTCTCCAGTGCCTTAATAGCATTTCACAAAACAGGTCTTCAAACAGGGACAGCAAGCAAGCAACATATTACCTACACCAACAGGTACTGCTGAACTTAATGTATTGATACAGAATCTTGCTGAGCTTCCTGTCCCACAACAGTCACATGGTGCTTCTTTTTTGTTATTTACTAAAGAAGAAGTGCTTGTGGTCCTGCTAGCACAGTGCTACTGAATAGCAATAGCTGTGGCCCTATTCTTTTCCATAGGCCTTTGCTATCATCCTCACCTCAATGTGAAAAAATTGCACTTTCCTGTAAATGGGCATCAGCACAACTCTATAGATATCCTTGCTGAATTATTCCAGAAAGACTGTTTACAATTCCAGACAAGTCCAAGTACTGACACAAGCTGCAGAGATACAAGGTCAGTATGGGTCATGGTTAAGCGAGTCAAAGCTTTCAAAGAGGACTGAGACCTAAGACTCAGATTTTTTGCCTCTTCCCATCCAGCTCCACATACCAATAGCTCAGTTAGTAGACACAAACATGCTTTAAAATAGATTCCCTTCTTTCAATATTTATATATGCCTACGAGTGTATTCTGCTCTATAATGCGAAGAGGAATTCAGGCTGATGACTGGCACTAAACTACATAAATCCTTTGCTTTCCAAGAGCCATCTCTTGTGCAGGGCCAAGATCTATCCTTCCACCTGTACAGAATCCTATATGTATGATCCCCATTTCCCCTCCACTCTCTTTTTTTTTTTTTCCCCCCCACTAGTCTTTGAATTTCCCTTCACTTCATAAACGCCTCTTATGTCTTAGGGCTGATTATATGACTAAGTCAAAGAGCTTTCTTCCAAACAATCACTTTTACTCACAGGTCTCCATTCCTGTTAGGAAGGGACTGTACATTAAGGAGTAAAAAATTAGTGGAAGAGGAATAATTAGCAGTCACTGTCTCAAAACCAATAAGGTACTAAGCTATGTCACACTGGACATTGAACAAGCAGTTTGATACGTGGTTTCCAGGGTGACAACTACCTGAAAGAATTTGTAGCCTGGTGAAGTCAGCACCAAGACTGTTCAAACTGAAGGAGTACCTGGAGACATATACAGCAGAAAAAAATCACTGTTTCTTTTACCTTTGTATGTAGCATTGTGACACTACAAACGAAGAGATGGAAAGACCCAAAACACTGTGTGGCCAGCATCGATATTTCTGCAAATGTGTGTGTTGTTTGTATGTTCCTTGTGAGGAACTCCTCCTAGAAATTAGTAGAGTCTGATGGGCATCCAGTCATTAAATGACAAACTCTAGGAAACCAGGACAACTTTGGCTGATACTCAATGACTGTCCCTCCCTCCAAGATGTAACTGAAGGGGATTCCAGCGAGCCCACTGCCATATCTGACAGTAAATAATGCTTTTTTCCATCTTATAGTCCACTGCAGCAGAGGGAACATGCTTTGCCAGCAGCTGTTATCAGCATACTTGGAATTCTTGACCAAGACCATTTAAAGCCCAATATGCGAACTAAAAGCTACAAATTATTTCTCCAGTATGTTAAAGTTATGACAGTTGGCTGTAAAATAAAGAGAAATCTCTCTATTAGATAGAGCTGCCTCAAGAGTTGCTTCTTCCTTTAGCAATCATGATCTACACAGTGTCATAAATCGATGAAAGGATTTTGACCATTACACCTAATTCATTCTGAATTTAAATGCATGAGCTTAAATAATTTTGCCATTTTCTTTGCCAATTAGTTTTTGGCATGGCTTTCCTCTCCATCACCGTATGAAGCAAAAAAAAAAAAAAAAAAAAATCACAAGTACTGAGGAAGCAAGATTAGCACGTACAAAAGATGGAGCACTGTGAGAAGCGACATCTGGGGCAATGCAAAAGATGTTTCAAGAAGTGTAAACAGGCAGAAGTAAAAACAGAAAATAAAACCTGACTTTTAAGTAAAATCAGCATCAACTTGCATTTATATAGTGCTCCATATGTTCTAGATGAATAACACCCAAGGCACTTTAGAGTGAAGTAAGGTAAAAAGCATGAGTGAGGTGAGAAAGTAAGAAAATAATTACATTTCTTGAAAATGTTTTCAGCTTTGAGCAGGTGCAATTCTTCCCTTTAGATGGCTGTTGGTAATGGTGCTGAGGTGCTGTTGTTTTACATAATTGGCTTTGGACAAGAGCCATGCTGCAGTGAAAGAGCAAAGACAGCTTCTAGTTGAAACACTTTATATTGTTTACTCTTTTTTTACTGTAATGCTGCAGATGAGTTCTGATTCATTAGAAGAATATAGCTAGAAAGAATGAAAATATTCAGCTGTTTGGAAACTCCATTGCACCAGTTACAGAAGAATACAGGACTTTGGTAGGAGAGAATAAGAAGAAGAGGATCACCGAACATTAGGGATTGAAAGTGACCTTGAAAGATCATCTAGTCCAATCCTCCTGCCAGAGCATGATCACCTAGACCAAGTCACTCAGGAACATAGAGGAGTAGACCAAGAAAATGGTTCTTGATGGTTGCATCTATGTGGATTTCTCCAGGTTAGTAAAAATTAAAATAACCTTATGGAAGGTCTATAACAAAAAAGGACTGTCAGCAACAACAGACTAAATAGCTGTGTAACAGTCTTGAGCATGAAACACAAACACAAGCAAGGCATATTTTATCTTTTCACAAAACAAAGATTTGAACCACTGTAGTACAAACAGGAGTCATTCCCTCCCTACCCTTCGCCAAGCACAGGCCACCACATCAGCCAAGGTTCGCTGAACGGTGAAGTATATATACTCCCTTCATTCTGTTTCTTCAGAACTGAACTATCACGCATGCTCAAATCGCTCTTTCCACCATGATTTTACATTTTTCACATGAAAAACCCCAGCGAGTCACTAATTTGTTTGAACCATCACTGGTAAACTGCAGGTGGTTCAGTGTTTTGCATACGGCTTGCTTTCTAACCAGAAGCTGTCATTACTGTTGCTGCTATGAAACCTCCCAGTGCTTTCTGACATGAACCCATGTTCAGACACTGGGCCACTTGTCCTGGAGGCCTGTATGGCTGGAACTTCAAACACGGGCTTCAGAATAAGATTTAGATTTGACAGACTGTTGCAGAATTGCCAGAATGGTGAAACAGGCAACCATTTCACTTGGTGGCTACATGTCAACATCAGGACTTTTACAACTTAATAAAGCAGTCCACACCTTCATCTTCCCTTGGATTTATCAGCTCTATCGTCCTAAAGGCCCCTATCAGAATCAGGGTCTTACTGGGCTAAAGTTTTTTTATAGATAGTCAGAAGATACAGATTGTGCCTCAAAGAGAGAAATATTTATGCTTGAAAGAGTTTATCAATTTATTTCTGTCTGAGAAAACAGCGCTGATAGCCAGTACTCAGTCTGTCCAGCTGGTTCGGGGGTACTACCCAAAATGGAGGGAGAAAACTTGTCAGCTTTCAAAATGGAAGCATTATTATTACCGGTATCTTGCATTGTAATCTTTAACTATGTGGCTAGCATGATCCTCATCTAAAAGGAAGCCAGAAGGGTGCATACAGGCTGCCAAAAGTCTGCTAGAAAAGGATTCTTGGCTAAAATTTTCAAAGCTGCTTGAAAGGATTTCCTACTGATTCCAGTCCTGTAAATCATCGCTTTGCTGCACAATGATAAAGAGGAGGCTACACATCAACATCAATATTCATTTAGCTTTACAGTCCATTTATGTTTTCCCTTTAAACTGTGTAATCTTAAGATCAGTTTTCTTTTTAGTGAAAATCCAGTCTGCTGACTGTGCCTTTATATGAGAGCGAGGGCAAAAAAGCCCTATCCATAACCCACTACATAGCAGAGACCTGCAGATTGCCACAATCCCTGAAGCTGATCTGGTGAACTGAGCTGTGCACTAGAATCCAACTCTTCACGCCTAGGAACAGTTATTCACTCTTGTAGGTCTCCATCACATAGAATAGGCAGCAAAAGGCATCGGATCTGAGTAGCAATTTCTCATATACAATAATCAACAGAGGAAGAATCATAATGACTGTGGCTGAGGGAACTGGATTGTTTAGCCTGGAGAAAAGAAGGCTCAGGGGAGACCTCCTCCACAACCTGAAAGGAGGTTGGGTTGCTCTGTTCACCCAAATAACAAAAGATAGGACAAGGGGGAATGGCCTCAGGTTGCATCAGAGGAGGTTTAGATTGGATATTAGGAAACATTTATTTACTGAAATTGTTGTTAAGCATTGGAACAGGCTGCCCAGGGGAGTGGTGGAGTCACCATCCTTCCTAGAGCTATTTAAAAGACAGATAAATGACAATTGGACTTTATGATGTTAACGGTTTCTTCCAACCAAAATGGTTCTGTCATTCTGTAACAATAATCTAGCTTACTTCTGAATATGATGTAAATGATGTAAAAAGATTGTTGCTCAGAGCCATGAAGAATTAGGAGAAAGGTAGGCTTGGAAAGGTCACCAGAGATAAACAAAACACATGAGAAAATGGTTACTCAGATTTATGTTACAACTGTAATTTTTGTTTATTCATGAGGCCCTAGAAAACTCATGAGAAATTTTAGTCCCCTGGTGGGGGTGCTACTGCCCCTTCTTTGGGCAGTATATTAGATTTGTAAGGCAGCTTATGATGCCCCACTGTAAACAGATGGGACTCTTAATGACTAAGAACTAAAAGCAAGGACTTATTAATTAAACATACAGCCATGACATTAGCAAAGATGCAACCAAAATTGGCACAAAGCAATGAAAATGCAATTTCCTAGATCATAGACTTCAAAATGAAGGCTACAACACCTTCCCAGGAACAGAAAAAAACCCAAGCTTCATTCTTTCTTAAGTGCTAGACAAGCTAAGCTGCTAAGAGTAGCAGCAGTACAGTGTTACTCAGGGATCAAAAACCAACAAAAAGGTAACTACAGTAATGCATAAAGAATGATCACATATACACTGTCCTATACAATCTAAACTCTGAAAGCTAAGTACCCTTCAGACAAAAAAATGCTTTATAAGTATCCCTAGTACTCACTATCTCTCTTTTCTAGTTAATACTGTTAAGTCGTATTTCTTTAAGTTTTGTCTTTGCTAGACTCAGTGACTGCAGCCAGCTTTCTCTTCCATGCTGTGTGGTAAGCAAGGATAAAACACATCCTCCTTTACACAAAGAAACTTTTCTCTCTTTTCTACACACACTGTGACTCTGACCCTCCACTTTCAGTTGCAATGCACAACCCAAAACATTAGAAACACTCTCCCCATCTCCACTCCCTCTACCAGGATTTGCCATTGCAGTTACCTGAGTGGTAGGAGTAGTTCTGGAGAAATTGGGATGACTTGTGCTCTCTGGTTACTTCTGTTCTAGCCAGCAACACACTGGCACCAATCTCTTCCTCCTATGGAGATAAAGAGAGATAATTAAGATAAACTAAACCTGCTGTTCTACTCCCTGCTGGGAGGTATTAAGAAGAAAATGATGCTGGCCTGCTTCAAAAGGCTGGTGAGGTACATGTCAGCTTTACAATTTGGAGATGAAGAGAGGCTGGTGTGTTTTATGTAGGGTAATACAATAAAATCATTTTGTGGGTTTCTTTACTTTCACTATTTTTACTTGCATACAGGGCTCAGTGATTGGACCTAGGGTTGAATTTGCAACTTGATGCTTGTGTGCTGAAGCCAGGGATCAAGGAAATGCTGCTTTAGTACCAGTGGAAGGAAAAAAACTTACATCATGTTAAATGCATTAGGGGATGATTAAGTTGTATAAAACTTCCTAACACTTTCCAGACTTGCTCCTTGGGAGATGTTATCACATGCAGGGTTTTAAAATACTTAACAGTTTTCATTTACATAAGAAAGGGGGAAACCATGGACAAAGAAAAACACAAACATGTTCAGATACCTACTGCCAGCAACATCTTGGTATTTGCCAGTACTTAAAGGTTATGTCTATCATGTTTAGATGTGGCATTAAGTCTTTCACCCTTTCCCAAGTAATTGGACGTCATACTGATAGGTAAAATTGAATATGTTATGAACAGCTCTCCTATAGACTTACAGGGCTTATTGACAGACAGTGCTTGGAGAGAAGGCCTAATTTTATGCATGAACATGTCATGCTGGAATAATTATGCGACTGCTTGCTTTCCTCCTGCAGTACATTGTGAAACTCCACAATGGTTCCTGGGAATTCGTAACACCTTCTGCTTTGGCATAAACACAATTGCTGTTGTTAACAAGGAGCAATAAATTATTAAAGTGAATGCAACTTTATAACCAGGAATAAAAACCTGAATAATTACATATATGTAATATTGTTTTGATCTCAAATCGTGTAAAAGTGACTTCAGCCTACACACTTTTGGTAAATGGCACAAATGCAAAACTGGTTCTGCTTGAGGAATCTATGGTCCTTGGTCCTTCTTCTATTTCATTGTCTAGCTTTGCCTTTTTTTTTTAGTTCATGGCAGGGTTAACCACTTTGAGGTGTCCAGTTTTAGTCTAAAAAAAAAAAGAAATCCTTCTAGATCATCGCCTAAAATCATTGACAGCTCACTACCATCTCCCTCTCACCTGAACAGGCAGACTGAAAACTTATGGTTAAGGGAAGGAATATGTCGGGACAAAAAAGACATCTCTTGAGCTGAAAATAGCTGGATGCTGAAGGATAGTATTAGGGGATTGAAGGCATATCCTTATGCTTTCTTTGCCCCTGATCTCTCCAGGCATCTGCTCACTGTCAAGATTTTATATATTTTGTTGTTTAAAACCGGTACACAATTTTCATGCCTGTATTTCACATTTGGAAATGCATATTTCAAACAGCAATACAAAAACTATCCATGAAGAGTGTTTAATCACTGGAAAAAATTCTGACAGCATTCTTGCTACTGTTTCATTTCTAAATACAAAACTGATGCCATATTGCTGCTTCTGTTTGTGTGGTGAGAAAAGTTCATTTCTGTGTGAGTGGCAAGAATGTCAGTCTCCCTGTTTTGATTTCTTTGTCATTTAAGATTCTTAATCTTCCAAATGTTCTAAAGAAAAATGCATTGGGTGCACAGCTGGGCCCTGACATCCGGTTTAGGACAGAGCTAAAAGCGCCTCTGGGTCATAAATGTCAGAGCACAAGAACTTGAGTTGCTGCATGTGTAGGTCAAATTAGATCTGCAACGTGTCTGTAACTGCTGTGACCACCATGCTGTTGACCACCTTTGTTTCTCTCTGGGGAGGGGCAAGTCTCCACTGTTAGTTCCTAGATTACTTGTTTACAAAATAGAATTACAATGAGGCTCCAGCTCTCTGACTTGTGACTAACAAATGTAACTAACAGTGGTATGTTCCAATCCTTAACCCTTTTCATAAGCAAGCTTACCATACTTGGGCTCATAGAGAGATTGCCTCCTCTCAGTGTGCTTGCTGCTGCTTTTGACCAGGCTTTCTGCTGGTACATTCATCCCATCCATCCAGATAGCATGCTAGTCTGGCCACTTCATTCTTCCCTGCTTGAAGGGGGCAGAATGTCCTTGTGCTCCGTCTGTGTGCTTGCTTTGCTATCTGGTCTCTGCTAGCACTAGCTCCAGTATGATCTCAGTCCCTGCCACCAGCCCTGCCAAAGCTACACTTGACAGTGAACTGCACTAGATGGACCTTTGGGTTGGACCATGAAGGTTGTTCTTATATACCCATGACATAGCACATAGCACATATCACAAAGACTAGTTGTATCTTGATGCTTCAGGCAGAAAACCGAGGGGAGGCTTTTCATAGAGTTTAAGATCACCAAGTCCAACCATTAATTCAGTAATGCCAAGTCCACCACTAAACCACATCCCTAAGTGTCATGGCTACACAATTTGAGGCCATTTCCTCTTTTCTCACATGTTACTTGTGAGAAGAGATCAAATTCCACCTCTCTATGAATTTCTTTCCGGTAGTTGCAGATAGTCATAAGGTGTCCCCTCAGTGCCCTTTTCTCTAGGCTAATAAACCTCAGTGCCTTCCTCAGCTGCTCCTCACAGGACTTGTGCTCTACACCCTTCACCAGCTTTGTTGCCCTTATTTGGGCACACTCCAGCAGCTCAAAGTCGTTCTTGTAGTGAGTGTTATAGTATTTGAGATGCAGCCTCACCAGTACTGAGTACAGTGAAACAATCTCTTCCCTACTCCTGCAGGCAACACTATATCAGATACAAGTCAGGATGCCATTTGCCTTCTTGGCCACCTGGTCACACTGCTGGATCCTATTCAATTAGCTGTTGAACCAACATTCTCCAGTTATTTCCATCAGACAGATTTCCAGCCACTCTCCCCCAAGCCTGTAGCATTGAACGAGGTTGTTGTGACCCAAGTCACAACAAGGCCTTCTTGAGCATCATGCAATTTGCCTTGGCCCATTGATCCAGCCTGTGCAGATCCCACACTAGAGCCTCCCTAGCCTGAAGAAGATCTACACTTCTGCTGAAATTGGTGTTGTCTGCACACTTACTGATGACTTACTGTCATCTGCTGTCAGCCAGATTCATCTGGTCTTCTTTCCTTCCTCTCCTCATATACACTGCATTGAGCCCTCTCCAGTGTGGCTGGCACCAGCAGGGTACTGCCAGAACACAGCTGCTTTGAGTATACCAGAGTGAATCAAATCCATCTCCAGCTCCATACAGCTACATCTCACACAGTAAATGCAGAGTTCTGCTGACAGACACAGCAGAGAAAGCCATGATGTTCACCCACTGACAATCATCTGCTCATGGCTAAAGTGCCCAATCGTCTCAGCTTGCAGGACTGGGATCTCCCTTAACTCTGTATTTGCTGGTTCTGATCACACTTCCCTTACCCACAGCCTCCACTTTCTTTTTTTCAGAAGTATTTGCTCAGCCCAGGGCTTCAGGTGTTGCAGTTAAGGGGCAATTTGCAGTGCAGCTGTGGTGTATAAATTCAGAGCTTCAGAGTTCCTTTGGTGGTTTCCTTCTCAGAGGGAAGCAGGAGCTTGAGTTTGGAGCCCTGTCTCCATACCATGGTCCAGTGTTCAAAACCACACAATTTATAGGCTAGTCAGGCTTAAGTTATGTTGAAGACCCTGCCAGTGAGATTGTTTTCACAGTTTCTGATCAAGCTGAGCAGGTAAGTCTTTAAACTGAACCCCTGAAAAAAACAGGATTCTTTGCATGGGTTAGTCACCCTTTTGGTGTTCTGTCATGTGAGATACCCCTAGTAGTGTAAGCAAAGGATGTTTGTTGTCTCTTCTCCCCCTTAATTTTGAAGCATTGTTGCCACTTGCCATATGTTCACTTTTTCTTTTCTTTTTGATGCTTCTTCTTTTTCCATCTACTCAGCTGTAACCACAGCATATCTGTTTTTGAAGTTAGCTTAAGCAAATGCTGTTAGTTGATGACTAACAATCCTGCACAAATGCTTGCATAAGAAGATAAGTTTTCCCAAAGCTGTTTGCTTAAGGGTAGATGACTCTTCTAATGGTGCATTTATTGAACAGTAATTTATTTGTTGCAGTTATTTGTGCTTTAGGGCTGGTGATATCATACTGGTAGGTTTGATCTTTGCCAACAAGTAGGAAGTGATACACTACATCTGCCTCTCTATGGCTCATCCCATTCTCCTCTACCACTTTGAAACAAAAAAAGGCTAGGAGTAGCAAATCTCATCCTAAATGCAATAGAAAGCAAGAAGGTTGATCAGTGTTGCTTCCAGATTTAAAGGAAAAAGCACATTACTGAGCAAAGATGCAGGAAAGCTTTCCTTGCATCTACAAATAATTCATGATGTGTATGTGTGCATCCAGCAACTCTGTGATTGCAGTAGTGTGACAAATATTGTGAAGGGGACAGCAAATGGGACATATCATTCTACTGTCTTGACAAAGATTATAACAAGAATGGGAAATGGGACAAATGTAACTCATTCTGGAGACTGTCCCAGAGCTGTAATCTCATTTGTTCTTCAGTGTGAATTATACAGCAGTGCAGGATGAGATTGTGATTTTCACCATGTTGTATATTTTAATCACCTTTTTTTGTTGCTAAACAGATGGAATCATTGTGAAATGCTGATAAATGAGGAATATTAGGTTTTGAACCATGAACTAAATTAAAAGAAGGCGGCTGTAATGTGAGAGTTCTGCCAGTTGCATTAAAATTCTATGTGGATAAAATTCGGCTCAGGTTTAGACAAACAGAATGCCTGAAAATTTCCAAGAATTGTGTTCCATGTCCCAGAGTGAAGCTGGGCCCAAGCCCTCACATTCCTGAGTTTGAGACTGAGTCTCTTAGAGGTTGCTCCAGAGCTGGAACCCACAAAATATTGGTGGCTAATTGGTGGGAAGTAGTGAGCTGGAAGGTATGGTGGAAAAAATCATGGTCACTAAGTCCCATTGAACCTAGTTCTTTTGGCAAGAAGAAAAGGCAACTTGACTGTTGTTTGTGCCAACAACTGATCTGGATGCTTTTTGATGTGGAAAGGCAACACTTGAAGCTTCTCAAGCTGTTTAATCCAAGGCTCAAATTCTCAAGTAATGCATTCTGTAGTAGAAGACAGCTAAGAAGCTCTGTAAGTCACAGTAATTCTCGAGAGCTTGACTCCTGGCTAAGGGGAACCTCTGTGAAAGACTGTATTAGACAGAGGAAGCAAGTTATTAATTGTACACTGCTATTTTCACTATAACTTGGTGTGTTTCTAAACCTTCTCTGATTGTATATAATTTCCCTTAGGTTTCTTCTGCATGCTTAGCCTGTCATTCTGCGTCAGACTAAAGAACATTTTTCCCTTTCTTCCACTTTGTGTTTGCTATTTGTAACTCTAAGGCACCATGGGAGAGTGAAGGGCTGACGTGACCACCATGAATTAGGCTGCTATGACAGCCAGTGAGAGGAGAGACATCTTGGGCTCTAAATTGATGTAAATTGAATTTCCATGTTACAGGTGGCTAGAGGGCTTGAAGTGGCTAATGGTCCTTCATGAAGGTAGATGAGAATATCAGGACTCCCCTGGTGGGCAAGCAATCACGGCATACACAGGAATTCAGGAGATGAAGTTTTGATTTTGAATCTCAAGTGCACTGTGATGACAATGCAATCCACAGAGTGGTTTGTGTGAATCACAGATGAGCACATTTGAGCAATGAAGGAATAGTCTGGGTTCTTTTATGCAGGTAAGAAGGCTACTGTGGGCTTAGAGCAGAGAGTTACCCTTGAAAACTGGAAATTCTTTCTGTCTTTACTGCAGAACTGGGGAAAAAATCTACTAAGTCTTAGTTCTACCTGTGGTTCAAACCTGTTTTTAACTTTCAGAATCAGATTTTTCAGAACCAGTTGCTTTAATGCAAAGACAGCCTACACTGTAAACTGCTTCAAGTTGTACATCCCTTTTCCTCTATGTGATTCACTGGCGTGTTGTGAGGGTTAACTGGTTAATGCTGTAAACTGGTTTTACCACGCCTGGTGGGAGCTCAGGGATGACATAACTCTTTCTTGTGACACTGAATCATTGTTTTAGTGGGAAGTAGGAAGCCTTGAAATGAAGACGCTCAAATTCTGCTAAAGATTCTAGGTTGCATTTTAATTTTGTGAGTTTTCTGAGAGACTTACTGTGATTAGGTCATCAAAGGGAAAATAACAACAACTTTCAAGTTGAAAGACTTGGGGAGACAACAGAATGTGTTAAGATTGGTCATCTTCTCCAGAGTACAGGCGCCTCACTTTTTTGTTGTATTTGAATTAATAGGAAGGCTTGGGGTTAGCACAAATGCTTCAATAGACAAAATTTTCAGTCAAACAGCACATTCAGGAAAAGAGGGTATGGACAATAATCAGAGTGATCACAGTCTGAAACACCATTGTGAGCTTAGAGTAACATGAGTAAAATAAGAGGGTCATTTGAGATTTACAGTTGCTCTAGGGTTAGTCTAGAAATGTAATTTAGCCTGAGAGCACAGTCAATGTCAAGATAGTGTTCAAGACCTTTCTGATGCTTTGGTGTGGGAAAGGCTTCTCTTTCTGAGTTGGGAGTAGAAACAAATGAGCATATGTAAAATTGCAAGTGAAATGAGTGGTCTGAAGAGATGTTTTGGAAGGAACAAATCCCTGGCCAGGCAATGGATGTCATACCAAAGGGTTTGCATGTACCCTTTATGTCAAGAGAAAGTGTTCAGGGCTACTGCTTCTTTAGCCAAATGGCAAAAATTGTGATAAAAGCTTGAACAAAATAGTTTGATCCAAATTTTGTCTGACTTCACAGCCACCCAGGTACTGGAATAAAGATCTGGGTTCCTTTACTTTTCTCTGTTGCCAAGTGGTTCTTGGCTACATTACTTGTGTATAGGGACAGTTTACACTGTCATGCAGTTTTTAAGTTCCTGAAACCATGACCATGATTTAGGTTCTAATTGTGGGGATGATCACTAAGACTAACCTGGGATGCGAAAAGCTTTCACTGTGCTAATCTGTCATACTGTCAGTAGCAAAGTGTCTTAGCATGAGGGGCTTGGAACTATGGTTTGAGATAGCTGAAGTGTAGCCCTGGTTATCATAGCAGAATTATACATTTCTCCTCAGAAAATGCTAAGGAAAAAACATATTAGAATAATGAACCTGTCAATGATCTGTTGTGGTGTCCACATGCCTTAGGAAAACATTGGTGAAATAAGACAGTACAGCAGGAACCTTATGTTGTATTTGGATTTATCCTTGTCTCTATTCCAAGTCCTATGAGTACAATCTAGCTGAAGACTAGACCCCAGAGAAGACTGGCTCAGCATAATGCTGGCATTGCTTTCATCTTTCCCATTCCTTC
Source organism: Phoeniculus purpureus (assembly GCA_028565055.1). NCBI lineage: Eukaryota > Metazoa > Chordata > Aves > Bucerotiformes > Phoeniculidae > Phoeniculus > Phoeniculus purpureus. The sequence goes on from JAOXOE010000602.1 coordinate 9,286,762, forward strand.
CAAAATGGGTCCTCAGTGTGCCCTTATGAAGGGTCCTTAGGCTCATTACACCTCTGCTAAGTAGCCTACCCAAATGCTACCTGCTGCCTCCTCTACCCTCGGGTCAAAAATTAGAGAGGTCAAACATCAAGAAAGGAGTGCAGTCCCAACCCCAGTTCCTGTTCAGGAGCCGGAAAAAAAGGGGTGTCTTAATCAGGAAGTGCTGTTTGAATTTTTTAAAGTCTATGTGCTTGATATTAAAAGGATATGTAAACTGCACAAATTGAACTGTCCTTTCTCTCCTTGCTTTCTGCTCCAACCTGCTGTTGGTCACAGCTTCTGCCCATGGCTGGCTGCATGATTTTAATTTCTTCAGTGAATGCATTTCTGTGTTTTAACAACATATGTGACAAATAAGTAATGGGACTCATCAAAAGGCAGGGGAATGCTCTGTTCCAGCTACTGAAGGACATCTAGAATTGAGCAACTTGCCTTCTTTGTGTCAGTCTTAAAACACTGTAAAGAACTAGGCAGATCTAATTTTACAGTCTTAAAACACTGTAAAATGGAACGAGGCAGATCTAAAAGGAGGTGCAGAAGTATAAACTTGACAATAACTTTGCTTGTTTTAACTCTCAGCTTAAATAAGTAAACTGTAATGAAAATCTACTGACATAGCTTTGGCAGTTTTGATTTAAATTTTCTGTGAGGCCCAGTAAACATTTCCTCAAGATCTTATCTGGGGCTAAAAAAAATTTATACATTTCAACATACACCTTTGAAAGGTGTCAAACACCTTTGGTTGGTGCATATGTAGTTGCTTTTTGCCTCCTTTATTATGAAAACCTTCTGAAAAGTGTATTCAGAGGTGATATTAATTACTTGTGAAGCACACTGGTGTTTACCTTTTGTGTAAATCACCTGTGTAGTGTAAATGGTAGGTCCCTCTTCCAACTACAGACAGGAAAAACCCTAATTTTGAAAGGTAAAGGAGGATGCAAAGAGAGCTGTGCTAGTGCTCATCTTGTAAGTACAACTCTTCCTTGCCTTACACACCATAGCTCCTGGTTAAGTGCAATAAGTATCTTTGAAAAATCCCATTCATGTTCTGCAAGCTTTGAAGGTAGGCAGCCTGAATTGCTGAGACAGCAGCTTGCCTATTGACTTGGCCACAATACTTCTCCAAGGAGCAAATAGAGGCTAACTCACTCAGACCTAACACAGACATAAGGAAGTAAGAAATGGGAAGAGGTCTGTCCTGACTTACCCCCCATTTTGTGCATCTGCATAGCCTTCATCACACTCTGACCTTAACTTTTTTTCTTCACTACAAAACTTACTGTGAAGCCCACACATACATAAATTACCCTGGAAAAATGTTAGAAGTTCTTAATTAGGCTTTTTCTTGCACGCCAGCAAGAGAAATAGCCTGCCTACTGAGGCTCTCAAAGTTTTCTTTTGGGTACCCATTCATATCTATGTCCTCTATAGAACCTGACTCCTGAAACAGTTTTGGTTTTGACATGGACTGTAGAAATGGCTTTGGGGTGTGTTGAGCTCAGCTGTGGTACCCTGTGACAGATTTCCTAACTGTAGCTGGGCAAGCTGAAGACAGGCTGTCATTTCATCATTATTGGACAGAGATCCCCCCCCTTTACCACTTAAGTATTATCCACATACTGGTATTCTGGCAAGTCTGTGTTCATGCTAATCTGTTAGGATGGTCCTGTTCCCACTCATAATGTGGCACAGTATGTCAGCTTCAGCCAGGCAGAGATGCCAGCCTCAGTTGGACCATGAATAGCCTGCAGAAGAGTCTCCTGCTGATGGAAGAAGTGCCAAATTAGGCCACATGCTCTCTCACTGGGATGCACTGTGCCCAAAGCTGCTTTAGTATCAATTATAGAGGGAGTAACACCCTTTTTCAGAGAAGAGTGTGTTAACCATTCCACTTCATATGCTCTGTCTCCCCTGTTGAATTTCCATATGCTATTTCTAGGATATGCCTGTATAAAAAGAAGATACTCTTCTTCCCTAAAACTAAAAGAAAGGTCAGATGTGGGTGCTTGGATTATGATCTTAAACCACATTTGCTGTTAACTTCAGAGTTGTCTCTTTCTATTAAACCATTTAGCATTAAGACAGCAGCACTGGGTGCTGCATGGACACTGATTCCAGAGACAGTCTTTGCCCACAACAGTGTTACTGTCTGACTCAATGTTTCCTTGTGGAAATCCAGGTGCCTCACTCTCCTGTGCATCTTGGCCACCCTTCCAAGTGCTGGGGAGTAGTTAAGGGGCATATACTCCATTGCATGTGCTTCTCTGACCAGGACTTGCAGGAATTTCAAGAACCACGAGCAAAGCATTATTCAGGACAGAACAGCTTCTGAAACTGCCTTTTTTCTAATCAGGATGATCTCTACAGCTTCTGGCAGGCAGCTGCATAAAAATATCATGCGAATCAAACTAAATGTGGCTCGCCAGCCTCAGCATAACATCTCATCAACAATCTTGAATTGATGTTGAATTGTAACTTGTTTTTCTATAGACTTATGGTTGCCTCTGCCTTTCCAGCTATGATGCTGTTTGTCCTTTGTGTAAGCACCATCCTTTTTTTCTTTTTTTAAATAGTGTGAATGGGGAACTATATACTGCCAGCTAAAATGGTTGCCTTTCCACACTCGCTCACCACAGGAACTCTTTAATCAGCAATGTCAGCCAGGGAGAGAAATCTCATAGTTGAGAGATAACAGTTATTTGCTGGCAACTTCTTGTATGATAAGCCAAACAACTGGGTGATTACACGCTTTCTCAAATAACACAGGAAAATGCCGCACCACATGTCTGCAAGTACATGTTGTAGCATCTGGAAGCTGCATAAGAATTTTGTCAAGATTTTTTTCCCCCTCCTGTTTATTTTTTTAAGTGCTCTGAGATCTGAATCTAATTTTGACTTTTTTGAGCTATCCACCAGCTTTCCTGTAATGAAAAGCTCCATAAAAAGTACAAAGTCAAAACCATGGACAAAGTGCAACTGATTAATGGGAGCAGATTTCTGCCATAACTAGGCTGCTTAAGGTCACAGTTAAACAGTTTTTCACAGCTGCTTCATCCAGTGAATTGCACTCGCATGGTTGCTCTGCTAGTTGAAAGGAAAATGAGAAAGTGGGTGCTGTTTGAGTAAATTATTAAAATACATAAGCTGGAACAAAGCTATTTCTATGAAAAACTTGTTAATGAAGAGAGACAATGTCTTTGCAGCACTGAAATTAGATTCAAGTAAACAGGTGAAAAAATAACATTTGTAAACACTGACAGTGTGTTTCTGAAGTTTAGGGGAGAGATCTGTGAAATAATAAGGTTAGTCTGAATCATTCTGAGCACTGTAGCTACAATGGTGTCTGAATGGTGTACCTTTATAGCTAGGTCAAGGTATTAAGGCTAATTTAAGAGCAAATCTGTGTTTTCACCTATTCTTGAAGTTGAGACCAACCATGTGAATGCTTTCGAGCTCCTTTCAGCATGAGACAACAGTCATAGGATATGTAATGAGAAGGAGCCAGCCAGCATTTGACTTGCTGGTGGATACTCTTAGGTATTGGGGCTTACTGTTGTGGGCTGTCATGCACTGGTGTGCAGGAGACCATCCACTTTTACTCCAGTGCAACTGTACATGCTGGATTCCCCAGCCCCACAAGTAAAACAGTGCATGAGAAGAGTGCTGGATAGGATTCAGAAGATCCCATATTTCATGAGGTCTGCAGATACTCTTGAGACTTCTATCCCAGTGACAGTATTTTCTGATGTTTGTGCCACCTTGAATGCGTGGGTCTTTTGAGATGAAGTCTTGCAGGGGAAGATTGCAAATTATTTCAGGCAAAAAATTTTAAAGCCTTTTTAGCTTTGTACCCAAATCTGATCTTATTTGCAAATGAGGGTAATTAAATCCAAATGTCCTTTTGTTCTTAACCTTCCTTGATGTGACTAGGGTCAGCATTTGTGGTTGTTTGGCTTGGCCCTCTGTGTCAGGGGCAATGAGTGTAAGTTGAGATTTTTAGTACTAGATTGCATTTAAGTGAGGAAAAAACCATCCAGACTATAGTTCTTTCTCCCTTTCCCCTTGTCAGATGCTTGTTTTCTCTTGCAATAGCAACAGCAGGTGTTGCTTTTGCGCTTGCACTAGGCGTGAAACAGACCTGCTGAATTTCCTGGAATGGTTTGCATGGGTGAGAAAATAGACAACAGCAGTGGAACTTAGATGCTCTCATCTCTCAGACTGCATCTGAGAGCAGTCATCCCCTTCCCCTTAGTCATTGACTTTTCCTCTTCTCCATTGCCTTGACTTCACTCTTCCTCCTCTCAAGCTAGATGCTGAGTGACAATCCCAGGAAGAACAGTGTTATTTCTGTTGTTTATAGCACAATTGGCTATGTTAATGCTTCCTCTATAACCTGAAACTGGGCACGTCTCCAAAACAGCACATAATGCAAGCATAACCTGGGAACTCTTAATAGTCAGTCTCAACAATACCTCTGAAAGTTGATCTTAAGGGATCTTTGTATGAGTCTTCAGGTTTTAGGCTACAGGTAGTTTACATGGAAAATAAGTCTGGAGATTGACTGTGGAGATTAAAAAGGTTGTTTCTAGTTTCAGACAATCACCATTCTTCATAATTTTTTGAAACCATAAATCTGCATTTATTCATACTGAGTGAAGTAGACAGCTGACACTTTCTGACTCCAAGACAAACAAATCCTGTGGAATTTGCTATCTGAAAAGAAGTTAGTACTCCAGAAGTGGAAACCCATATAACTCGCAACAATAGACTTGTATCAGCAGTTAGATTTCAAGTGTGCTGTGTTTGGCTGACAGATTCTGAGCTCATTTAACCTAATGACATCAGGTTAGTGCTCATGTAAATGGATTTATTTGACTGATTATCTAGGATCAAAATCTGACCTGCTGACATCTTGTTCTGCTACCTCTGGCTAGGCAAGATCTTCCTTTCTCTATACAGGTACTTGTTGCCTTATTTTATATGCTAGATGCTAATCTTCACAGTATTAATTTTCAAAGGTTTCCCTTCAGAAAGATACTTGCCCTTTCCAATATATTTGGAAGAAGTATATGAGGTTAGAAAATAAGAAATTCAGTTAAAATAAATGTGCTTGACATGTATCTCCAAGTTTCCAATAATGATTTTCCTTTAAGAAACCCTATGCTAACAGAAACCCTCCACTGTAAAGCAATTTGTTCCTTAACAAATAAGACTAAGAATGTGACTGAAATTTGTATCATTTCTCAGTTTCCTTGTTCTCCCTCTCCATCTGTTTGCCTCTTGTCTCCTAAAGGACAATATTTTTGCCTTATTTGAACATTTTTCAAGTTCTGTAACTTTGTTGAGAATTACTAGGTGTTATGAAATATTAATTTAAAAAATTATTATCTTGCAATGTGTAGTTTGGTTAATGTTTATAATTCTCAGAGAAAAGTGAAATTCCTGCGTAAGAGCTTTCAGTTTGACTTTAACCAGTTCCACAGAAAATGTTAACACTCCTACTTGAGCTGACATATGGGGGATTCATGTCAGTTTGGAAATGAGGTGGAAAGTAGTGTGGGAATATTCTTTTGTTTCTATGACAATCAATACATTTCCTCCTCTCATTGTGTAATTAGGATGTTTTCTGAGGACCACTCATGGGGAGAACCGGTCTGCCATTCGTGAAAGAATTAGGCTGACAAAGGGTTTGTACTGGGACAGCAGGGCTCCTCTTTGCCAGAGAAGCCACTCAGAAGTCACAAGAAAAGTTGTATTTCACTTGGTGTATTATTTGATGTCTTTAGCAGTAACCTCAGGAAAAGCATGGTGTGGCACAGAGGGTTGTGTTATTAAACAGTAACCTATTTATCTTGGGTGATAGAAAATTCCTCAAGAGCAAGTCATGGTGAGTAGCACCTTGAGGTGGTGCTACTGATTTGGTATTATGTATTAAATATGTGTTAATAATGCAGAGAGCTTTCACAAAACAGGTAATTTGAGGCACCTAAAAGTTGCAGTGACAGCACTGCTACACAAAAAATTACAGCTCTGCTATTTGCATGAAAAGGTGAAACCATGAACTAGAAAGGAAGCTACTGGCTTGCTGCTGAATGGCTTGCTTGATTTGCTGTGCTAATGTCTACAGACAAAAACAGCTAGTTTTGTTCAGCTCAGCTAACAAGAGTGGTGTGAGCATCTTGGCATGTTTCATGCAGCTCAGGGAGTGGAGAACCACTCTGTCCTGGTGGCAGAGCTCTCAGTGCCTCTGACACACACAAGGCTGTGGGCTGGCAGCTGCTCGAGGCATTGAATGTTTCCACCTTGGTGGATAGGTTTCTGGTGATAGGTTTCTGGGCCCTGTTGGAATTGAACTGTAGCAGGCTCCTCTTTTGGCCACTGGGCTGCTCCACTATATTGTGCAGATGGGAAGGGTGTTAGGGTTTCTGCTGAATGGTCCATTAGACTTTGTTTTCCCCAGATGAGCAGTGTGAGTCTCTGGGTGTGTCCAGAAAAAGAAACTAAGCAGCGTTCTCATATCTTCCTCTTTACACTCCACCCCGCCTTCCTGCAGTTCTGTCTTCTACACATCAGAGCTGCTGATAAGATGCACTGGCTCTGTCCATCCTAAACTATTACATAGGAGCATGTATGAAGAAGCCCTGACCACAAGCAGGGAGTGATGACCTGAGGCCTCCTGCCCATCCTGCTGCCTCCTTACACTATATAAGATTCCCATGGATTTGAGACCTGTACAGGATTTACCCTGAAGCCCACCCTGTGGCTGAAAGAGCTGCTTTTTCAATGTGACAGCATTGTTCCATTGCCACTGCTTCTGTGTCAACATGTGTCAGATAGGAGAGCTCACTATCTTCTGTCAAAATAGCCTTCTGTGGCTCTTCCATCTCTCTTTGTTGTGAAAAAATGTCTACATCCATTTCACTTCATCTGCCTACAAGAAAGCATCTTGCTTTAACCCTCTGCTGGCTTTTTGTCAATGTGCAGCCTCAGTACTGAGTGGTGCCTCTTCATGGAAGTAGCAGCTGTGTCCCTCCTTGTGGGTCTGTTGCTGCCCTGGTCTGTGCCTTTCTATGAAATGCTTTCAGAATCCCACTTTCCTGGCACTTACAGCTCAATTTGTGCAGAGTGGAATTACACCGAGGCCTGTGAGTGAGAGATGCAACAGCAGAAGGCAAAGCAGGGAGTAGTGGGAGCAGGTGTCTGGCACCTCATAGAGCTGGAGCTAGTTCCCTGACATTTAGAAGGGATAATGGCTGTGCTGCTCCATGCCAAGAATTGGGAGCATGGGATTTATCCAGCCTATGCCCACCTATTTTCTGCATGTGGACATTTGTTCTCCCACCCACCTAATTAGGAAAATAGAGTGTAGAAAATGAAGGGGTGGATTTGTTATTTTGTTGTGGCTGTTTGAAAGCAAAGTTTGCTTTGCAGCCTAATATTACAGTCCATGGAGGGACAGTATTGTCTCCAAACCTGGCATTAGTGTTGGCTCTCCTCAGGAAGTCTAACAGGAGGAAAAGCTACACCACAGACTGTCACTGCAGCATTAAAAAGGATCAGAATTACTGGAACAAGTCTGAGAGTGAATCCTTGGGAGAGGACTGTTGTTGGAGACTAGCAGAAATAACCTCTGGGTATAGAGAAAATCAACACTTTGACTCTGCAGAATATTTCTAATCATAAAAATAATTCTCAAAGACAAGGAGTTTCTAATAAACCCTGCTGCAGTCCAGTTAATGTTTAAAATTCAACTTCCTTGAGAAATTAACCTCACACAGCATTTCCTTTGTTTGCATCTTCTGTTTTTGTACCAGACAATTTGCTGTATAGTGGTAGGACACTGAACACAGTTAGAGAGTGTCCAGGGAGAACCCATTTCCATAATTAACCGTTAGCCATTATCCTGTTTCATTCACTCCTAGTTAATTTGTTATGCTGCACAAGCAAGTAGTAAATAGCCAGTTACTATACTACCAAGAATCCTTCATCAATCATAGAAATCATAGAATCATAGAAAGAGGGAGATGGAAGGGCTACTGAGAAGGCCATCTCTCACTCTAGGGCAAGATCTGCTGTAACTACCTCAATACTGGCAGATGTCAATCTAATTTACTGTGCAACTTCAGGAGAACAGGATGAGAGAAAAGTAGATGGTGAAAGCCTCTAGTACATGGTAGAATCCAGATCAGTTACTTCTCAGTCTCAGTATTTGCCCCCTTCCTTCAGTGTCCCCTCATACAGAAACGCACCTTAGCTAACAGGCTGTGGGGTATTTAGATGTGGGGTACCTTCAGATCCTCCTCAAGGGACTGGAAACCCTTGTGCGGGTTCAGAGACCACAGCTTCCTAATGCAACGTAGAAAACACTCAGTAGGGAGCCAGGATTTAATCCTCAGTCCCATAATAAATTATAAATTAGTTTTGAGGTATGTCTTCCCAAATCTGAGGTAAATTCATGTTGCATTGCTGAAGGACTTACACCAGAGACAGCCTCTTCTAACACACCCATGAAGCTAATCCTTCATTTATTTTGCTCTTCTTACAAGTCCTCAAAAACAAAATATCCAGTTTTGGTTCAGGTGGGGCACTTGCTCAACAAAAAGGAAGGATGATGGGTTTAAAAACAAAGACTTTGGTTCAATCCAAATAAAATAAAATATTTATGCTACTTTTTCTGGCTCAGCTGCTGAGCTGAAAAATCACTGTTTTCAAGCTCTTGAAAACCATTGGCTGTCCCACTAAATTTGTGTCAAGTGGTTGCTCTAATTCCTCTTCCTACTGATGGTCTTAGAGCTGATCTCTCCTCCACCTGCAGCCTCACAGAGCTGTTCTGGCCTAGTCATCAGCAAGGTGCAGAAGAGGTAACTTCACTCATCTCTGCTGATAAGCCAGAGGTCCTGTGACAGAGTACACATTAAAGTCTTTCAGCTTAGTCAGCCTTAGACTGTAAGTATGAACTTTGATTATTGGGGGTTTTTTTCATGATAAAAGCACTGCTAGTTTGGCTGGCAGCATCTTTTCCTCGGGAGCTGCCTTCCAAAACTGAGCATGTAGAAAGAAGCCATGAGAGTGTGGGTGAAAGAATTGTTCCTGAAGAATAAGGTAATAGCATAAAATCATATCAACTCCTCCAACACCCAGGACACAGACACAAGAGCTTGCAATATCACAAACCCGACTTAGGTACCTAGACTTTCTCTGCAGTACGCAAATTAAAATAGACATTGCAGACAGTGATTCACAAAGGCCAGCAAGCTGAAGCTAGAGGTTAGATGTAGGTTTACGTTGTGCTCCTTTCTAGAACCAAGATACCACTTTCAGTGCTGATCAAATGAGACACCTGCCCACTTACGATTCACAAACAGCTGCTCTTTCCTGAAAGCTGGGACGTAAAATTTTCTTTTTCAGAATACCCTACTTGCAGAACATTTCTCACCTAAACTGATCATATTCCCCAACAACAAGCAGACTTTCTCAGGAGATTTGAACACATATTTCAAATACAGAGCATGTTCTCACAGAGATGATGTGTGGGAGCTCCTCTGTGGGAACTGCCAGATAAAGTGCTCTGGAACAGGTTGTTTACCTGACAAATAAGTGGGATAATTGGATTCAGCTCTTTTTGAGTCTGTCTGTTGTCTTTTTTCAAACAACTTACTAATACCAAATATTAAAGACTTGGGTGAAAGAACTAGAACATATAGCTATGTACAAGTAAATAGAAGGAAAAGCATCTAGTTCTCAGTGAGGTCTCAGATAGACTTTGTCAGACAATGAGTAGCTTAGGGAAAACGAAAGGGGTCTATTAAATCTATAACTATATACAGAAAGAAGAAAAAGGTTAATCAAGTTAGTGCATACATACCAGAAACTATCACAATGCCATCACATATTCTGAGAAAAATACAGTGGAAGATTACTTATTGAAAGGAAGGAAACTTATAGCTATGTTTTCTGTGCAGCTAGTCCTGCAGTAATGCATAGGAGTGCTCTGAGCAGCTAGGGAAGTGCCAAAAACTGGAGTATCAATAGTTTGGGGACAGTAACACTGTGGGACTTCAGTCAGTGTATAGTCTGCTTGAGGATCTAGGCCTGGGATGGTTTCTTTCACACAGAACACATGGCTCCTGCTGAGTCTCTGGTAAGGGCGAGAGATTTTAGTTCATGCTGAAGAAAACTTTTCTGGAGATAAGAGCAATAAGGAGCCCTTAGGCCCTTGGATACCAAGCCTGCATGTGACTTGCAAATAGTTGAAATATAGCTGAAAGATGGTGTGGTCCTGGAAGGACTTTTGTACTACTCATCCTTCACCATTTTCTGAGATTAAAATCAGCCTGCGTGGAATTTGTTGGCAGCAATTTTCCACTTAGCAATAATCAGACCATATTGGGACAAAATATTCAAAATATGTAGCTATGTGAGACTTAGGAAATTATCAGCATAAAATTATGCCTTCCAGGATATCAAACCACTGGACTTGCTGCAGCGGAATAGCAGGATTTTTAATGAATGAGACCCTGGCTATGCTTCTTGTTTGGCATTAGCCTGCCACAGAGCATAACTTGTCTTAACATCTTCTTGGAGTGATTGAGTGAAATTTATAGCTTTTGGATAAAGAGAGTAATTAATAAATTGGGCTATAAAAGTCAGAGAATGTAACCAACTTCAGTTGAAAATGTGCTGACTAAAGCAGATGTGATGTTCTAGTAATTGGCAAACAGGCCAACTGTTGGTTTTCCTTTCAGTTGTGTCTACCTGGGGTATGGCTCTAGTCAGAGAGAAAATAGCGATCTTACATTTCACTTAAAATTGTCCAAGGCTTTTTAAAGAAGTTTGAAAGCAGTCTGATCAGAGCTTGATTTTGGTCCTACAGCAGGAGAAGGAAAGCTGACAATCAAAGGGAATTCCTCAGTGCCTATGTGAGAGGGCTGAAATATAGGTGTTAACCTTGGCAGTGGAAGCAAATGAGCAGTCTGATACTCTACAATCGTTCTATTCTTCCAGATATAATTGCATGAATGCTCAGAACCGTTTCTTTCTGCTGAGCCCATGCTATGCATCTGTTTCTCTTAAGTCTGCTTGAAATATCAACTGTAATCAGCAGCACCCAATTCCAGCTGATCAGGTCTGTGCTTACACATGCTCAGATGCTTTCTACATCCTCAGCCTGGGTAACGATACATACCAGGAGCTCCTATGTAAAGCAGTGTTTGGCCTTTATCTAAATCAAAATTTTCCCTCATTTTGAACCTGTTTGCAGATATCTTTCTGGAAAGAATAATAATACTCTATGTGCATACAGCTTTCCTAACTAAACACATTTTGCAAACAGTACACACAATATAACAGCTTCAGTTACTGCCCCATTATAACTATCCTACAGCAGACTGAGTGGTTACCTGACCATGCTATCAGCTGGGTTTTAGGAAGGAAGTGGAAAATGCAGCTGAGTACATCAGTTAAAAATGTAGGCAATAATGAGGTAAGAAATCAGGATGCAGTGATCAGCGCTTCTGTCCTGCAGTGTGGAACTCTGCCAGCTTGAGTTCAATGGTACCTCAATCGATGAAAGAGTGAGAATCCTGAGTATAAGATCTACAGGAACCGTGAATATATTTGCTATAATGTCCTCAACCAGTAGGGGAAGCAGGTGGGAATGTGAAAACAGAATTGCTCTAGGATTTGAAGTGAGTATACTTCAAACACCACTTAGCATGTAGTCTAGACAAAGACAGGCATGTTTAGAACAGTCTTATCTGCTTGTGGTTAACCGCAGTTGTTAATTGCGGGTTTTCCCAGTGCACATCAATTTGCAGCTTTGTTGGATCTGGAAGGTGCCTTTGTGAAGGGAATACAGTTTGAGGAAGGAAAACTTGTCAAGGAAGATAATGATCAATACTCATTTATATTTCTAAATAATACCCATTTTCTGCATCAGAAGGGGAGAGAATTCTTTGTTGCTCTCCCATAGCTGTGCAATGGAGTTTAGCAGGCAAAAGACATTGGGAAGAATAAGTGTGTGAAATAGAGAGACATGAGAGAAACTAAATCAGCAAAGTGGAAGACTACAAAATAATAGAGACAGTCAGACAAAAGAAAGTCAGGAAACTGGCAAACTACGAGCACCTAGACTCACACACACAGAGAAAATAGAAACAAATCAAATCCTCCCTTCTGTTGCCCCTTGTAATTTTCCAGAAATCTTCTATAATTTTCCCTGGAGTCCCATGCTGACAGCTGGCAGATGCTGAATGGGAGAAGGTCTCCACAATGAGTGATGGCAAGGTCACAGCTGGAATGCCTATAATGCAGTGAATCATAAGCGACTTTTGCTGCCACATAGTGGCAAAGAGAAAAGCTGCCATATGACACATCCTCCTTTGTAGTCCTCGTCCAGACACGATGTCTTTGTATTTTTGTTAGTATTGTTCTCTGGTAACGAATGTGCTAATTCTAGGAGGTTAAAGTAACAGAGGAAGGGGAATACCTTATGCAATACAGTTCCTGCAGACAGTTTAGTGTGCAAGTCACTCCTTACAAACCATGTAGCTCTCTCATATGCCATGGGTTTATCAACAAGTGTTGCTAAGAAGGTGATTAAAAGCCTGTATTTCAGAGACTGTGTGAATACCTCTCACTGCTGTGGTTGCTATAGTAAACCCATGTTCTTAATTGAATACTACAATAAATAATACTTTAAAACTGAAGAGGAAAATAAAAATAACTGCTATAGGAACTCCCTGAACCACTTGGAATTACTGTTCCTTTTTCACATTTTGCAAGGATGGAACAGTTTATACAGTGGGCTGTAGAAAAGCAACAGCTGCATAAGCATTGTGATGCTTCCTTGGCGTTATTTCTTGTCCCTCAAGACTTTGCAGGATATGATATTGCTCAGAGCACCTCTGTCAATAAAGAGCAATCAGTGGGATTTAAAATTAGATGGTGTTTTCTTAAAATTACAGATCATTTAGACCAAATTTTGGAGAAGATGTGAAAGGTTGAAATGATCCATACTGTAACTGCTGTCAGTGGAGATAAATTCTCAAATCTTTCTCCTGGTGTTAATTGCAATGCTTGTGGTTTATTGCAATTACAGAGGTCACCCATGCTGATGGCAGCCTTGGAGTACCACACATAATGCTGTCCAGGAGAGAATGTACATGGTGTACAGAGAAACTGTCAGGGTATGCATAGGGAGGGTAACAACATGGAAGGTGGTGAGCAGCTGAGAACTGCAATAATCCCTTATTACCTGGGGAGGTGAAAGAGGGACAACATTGAAGGCTAGATTAACTCTTTGAGGGATAAAAAACCCCATCCTGTATGTTGTGATAAACAGCTGTGAGGCAGAAGACTTACAGGCCCCAGAGGAGAAACAGAGGAGCAGTGAAGTTAATAGAAGTAGGAGATTATGCTACCGTAGGGGTAGCAAAGCAGGGAAAGAGATTAAATGACACATGACATGCTGGATTCAAAGCTACTTGCATGAGCAAACAACAGATTTGTATTTAAAGCTTTGGACTACAAACAAGCTGTTTTGGGTCTCTCTGTGTGTCCTTGATCCTCTATCTCCTCTTCGTACTGATATATTTGGGCTGGTCTTGCTTCTTCTGGAGAGCTTTTGACCAAGGCAAACATACTATCATTTGCAAGTTATTCAGAAGATGTGGGAACATGGGTCATAGGCATAAGGCATCTTTTGTAGACTGCAGCTCACTCAAGGAGTGGAATACATGTTTATTCCTTACCAGCTAAGATGCTTCTCATGGATCTGCATCCTCATTAGCAGACAACATCTGTTTCTTCTTGTAATTAGCTCACAGTTCAATAGGTAGCTCCAGTCTCTTTTACACCTGGACTACAATCAACACAGAAATCACAGAAGCACATGTCTCTCCCCTCCTCATTTTAAAGCAGTCTGAGTTACACACGTTGTTAAACACCTAATAGACGACAACTGTGTGTTGGAGCTCTCCAGTACATGTGTGAAATACTGAGGTTTTTTTGATGAGCTTCTGTTCCAAATGCGCCTGGACTTCTCTGGCCTTCTGTATTAGCCTCAACCTACCACTCGTGGATTAGGCCAAAAAGAACTGTTTCCAGCCACCTGCACAATGGAAAGGGTGAAGTGAAGTGAGTGCTGCTGGAGGGGGGGAGTGGAGTGTGCACCAGCTGGCTCTGCTCCTGAGGCATTATAACTGGATTCTTTGGGGTAGAAGGGTGTGAGGTCTCAGGTCATTTCCTGCCAGGTTTGCTCTGAATGGGAGGGGGATATGTAATTGCACTGTCTCCCTGTACCATTAGTGTCAAGACTCATTAGGAACCCAATCTACTCAGTGGCAGTAGGCATACAAAAGAAGGAACTAGCCAAAGTCTGCAGACTGCAGAGCAGGAGTTGGTGAAGGAAGCAATTGTAAAATTCCCGTCTGGGTAATTAGAGTCAGCAGGAAATCAGATTGGCTACGGCAGGGCTTTCATTTTTCCCCTTGCAGTTTTAACAGGATTGGCAGGTGCTGCTTTATTCCAGGGGTGAGGTGATGTGCCCGTGTCATAATTCACAATGAGAAATGATCATCAATTTGCTGCCATGCTCCTGGGGTGCACCAAGCAGGCAAACTGTGATTACTATTGTTATTAGTACCTTGTTAGCATGGAGCAGGAAGATTGTTGTGGGCAGTTGTCTCTAGAAGGGGTGGGATCTCTCCACACAAAAACATGTTTCTGGCAGCATGGCTGTGTTTAGGAAGTTTGGGTCCGATGGATATTTCACACCCTTTACACTAGGATCTATTTGTTATTAGTCAGAAAGATGTAAGTGTCTTGGATGCTTTGTCTAATGCTTAAAAACTGGCAGCATATTGGCATGCTCTATCAGCAGGAAAATTTAATGGAGTTACAACACTATAAACCAAACTGAACCCTCTTTCTTTGAATTTGCTGCTTCCTACTTGTATGTTTGCTTATTGAGAAGTAGCTAGAACAGCTTGCCTGTATCTCTATCAGCACACAATGCAGTTCAAGGCCTGGATCAAGATGGTTTGAAATCAACAGACATATTTGAACTAAATTATCTGGCTTCTGGCTCAGACTGGTGGGCTTCCATGCTCTGGTAGTTGACACAGTAGTTAAAAGGTTCATTGAGAAGAACGGCTTGTGGGAAGAAAGATTTTTGTAACACAGCATTCGTTCCGTAAATGTTCCTAGAGAGAGAGGTTTCCATAACAAATTGACTAAACATACCAGTCAAAACAGGATTCTCTCAGCAGCTTTGCTCGGCTAAATTCCACACCTGAGAGTCAAACCTCCTTCTTTCTAGCTCCATCCATCAACAGTCAAGTGAAAGATTAAGGAATTAAAACTTTGCAGACAAAATTGTCAATTATGCACAAACCAGCATAAAATGCAGTTCACTTCTCTACTCTGCAGCTCTGTGGTCCTGATGCTAAGCTTTTGGATTTTTATTAAAGGATAAAAGACATATTCTCTATTGTTGGCAAAAAAATCCTGTTGTGGGAAGTGAACTACTTCCCTGAGTAAAACATACAGGATTGGATCTACAAGGAGGAAATAAGAGCAGTGGCAAGCCACACAGTTTTCTAGGCACTCCTTGGTAAATTATTGGACAGAACACAACATTTCTGGCCAGAGAAATATACCAATGTTGCAAAAAAATATTTTGTTCTCCGTGAACTGAGGCCTGCAAGATCTATTTTACGGAAAATACTAAAGAGAAATGAAATATCATCCTGAAGAGCTAGTGATTGAACCTTTGCTGCAAGTGTGGGTGAACCTGTTGTGTCCTTGCTTTCCTTGTTTTGTATTCTGTTGACCAGGCTGTCCTGAGAAGCTTTTTGGGCTCTTGCCAAATTTTCCCAAACTATAGGACTGGGAAATAAGGTTGAACTATGTCTTACTGGAGGCCTAATTAAGCCATTTTGTACCCATGAAATTTTTCAGTATGAGGAATTCAGTCATTTCCTACCAAAAGGGCAGTTTATTCTAAAAGGATGTGGTGTGGGGAAAAGATACCCCTGCCATTTCTACGTTTCAGATGGCAGCTGTGTTTTAAGGACCAATTTGGAATGCTAGGTATAAGAGATGTATTTCCCTCAGAGTCTTTCCTTTAAGCCTCCGTGCATCCCTTAAATTTGTTGGGTCACTGGCAGTGTAAGAAACTAATACATGAAAACCAGCTCTTCCTCTCATCTCCAGGTTCCTGGCTGGAAAGAATCAAGCTCAGATTTATAAGCTACTTAGACCTTCCAAGCATTGTAGATTAAACTATTGCAATGGAAGCTTTGCTAGCTCCTGATTTTTATAGCTGAGTGGCCCTCAAGTCAGAAGCTCACAGTCCATACAGATATGTGATACTACAGATTATTTATCAGGCCCTTTTGGGCAGCTGGCCCTGCATGGAACTTGTAGTTTGTTTGAGCCCATCCTACCAGAGGAAAAATGCATGCTTGCTCCTCCCTTATGCCCACCTCTCACTTAATTGACAACTGCTTCCATCAAAACAAGGTTGACCCTCTCCCTTCCTACCCCTCACCCACCCTTGATGAGTCCTCTGTCTAGATGGCTTTAAATCTGATTTGGGATTTGAGTGTTATTTGTATTAACTCATTAGTGGGGCTCCATTCTGGCAGGCTTGCTAATCTGTGGCAGTGGTGCATAGTACTGTGACAATATTACACTGAAAATGAGAAATCTAATGAGATTAGCATTTTACGCATTCAGGCAGGGCCCGGGTGTTCAAATGGTCTGCAGACACTTAGTATGAATCATAGGAGACCCAGGAGGAGATAAAGTGACTGGACTGTAACGCAGCACCCAACCATGTAGAAAGGAGATTGCAAGGGTGCACCAAAGCGTAAGTAGCTTGGTTGTGGGGAACAGGGACCTCTCTGTCCTCATCAGCTAACTTTGTCTCAAAAGCACCCTCATATATGCCCAACAGATTAATTTCTATTCTGAGGGATGGAAGGGGCCTTATCTGTGTCCAGGGGATCACCTTGCAAGTTAGTCCTACCCTTACTAGTGGTGATGGGGGAGTATTAGTTGTTGCTTTCATGGAGAAGAAAGCTGCTGACTCCCAAGTTGTATTTGCATCAGACAGGGATGCAGTGCAAGATATGCTTGTTAATGTGTGTGACTACCAGACTGCTCTATTATAACATTACACCCACAAGATTAGTTGTCTGGACAAATTCCAGTCACACTTTTCCCTATTAAAGGCGTTGTTGCTTTTAGTTCAGGTTTAAACAGAGAGAAGAGTGAACCAATATCTGCAGCCTCCTTTGGTGGCAAAGAGAGGCAGAGCTCTGCCTGGTTTCTTGGGTACATCTAGTAGATCAAAGCAGCCCCTAGTGCTGGGTGCACAAGCTTCTCGTGCTCTACCACTCAACTAACACTTTTGCAGACTTTTGTAGGTGACAAGGGGACAACTTTGGAAGAAGCTGAGAAATGGTGCACCACGGCTAGGAGTCACCACTAAGCGCTGTCCTAGTCTGCCACCCAGTGCTGGTTTCTGGCACTCAGAGCTGCTAATGTACTCCAGCCTTACAGTTGATACCTGGCATGTCCTGGACTGGTTCTTCCTAGATCCTGTTGAAATATTCCTTCCCGAGTTACTGAACAGATATTCAGGTTGTGTTAGAAATACATGATGTTTTAAAAGGAGTTGCCTTAGGATGACTTCTTCAGATTCCTTCTGAGTTCTGTGGGCTCAGCAAGTAGGCAATGATTCTTGGGTGCTGCGCATCAGGCTTGTGATGGGCTAGTCTATCTTTTTGCTTTAGTGGGCATTAAGCAAGAAGGGAAAACTTATTTCTGGTCTTGTCTTTGCAGGGCAGCTTAGAAATTATCAGAGCTTCACAATCTCTCAGCATGGTGATGGATCCAAACCAAACACATCCACAAAATGTTGCTGCACATGGCAATAGGCAGTAATTTCTAAAACTACCACAAAAATATTTGAACCTCAGAGAAGAAGGGGAGGAAGGAATATTTTCTTGGGAGAGCAAGAATGGTTAACAGTGCTGTGAGGTTGGGCTGTTCACGGAGAAGATGGAAGAAGATAGTGCAGATGACAGTTTTCATTCACACAGTAAATCATATCCATAAAACCATCCTCCTATTACAAGGTTAAAAGTGCTGCTGGAGGAAAAGACAATATTATGTAAATCCTTTTTACACAAAATCCAGGGTAGGTAATGTAAGGAATGGGTTTGATTTATTTTTAATTTTTTTTTAAACATTTGGGGATTGTTTAGTTTTTTTAAAAAGAGATGTCTGTCACCTCACCACTGAATAAAAGGTAGTGATTGAGTGGTGTCACTAACAAAACAGAAATTGTGTGTAAAACCAAGTGCTTTAATTGGGTAAATGAGGTAAAAATCTGGCACAGTCTTAGAAATTGGTGTTTGCCTGACTTAATAAGGCATAGCCAGTTGTTTGTAATGGTGCAGACTAAAGCTGGTACACCGGTGTTTTATCATTGAAAGAATCTAATAGAGCAGCAGCCTTTGTGACTGTGGCCTGACATTCAGCCTTGACAATGCTGCCTGGATTTATCTAGGTGACCAGATATATTGAGCTTTTGCTCTGCAGTGTGGGGTGTGGCAGAGAGAGTGAGTGGTCATTTTTCTTTAAGTACTGTGATGGTTTTTACTGCCAACTGAAAAGGAAGGTGCAGAATGGAAAGGATGTGACAAGATTGCCTTGTTTTAAGGTGTGTGGCACAGAGAAAAGGCATAATACAGGAAAAGGTGAATATAGAAGGAGAAGATGAGAAAAGAAGGTGTATTTACTCTGAAGGGTTCTTAAATGCCATTAATATGTATTGTAAATCTTTAAATGTGCTGTTATTCAAGCTTTGTATTAAGTGAAAGAAAAAAAACCCCACTGCTACTAATTTGCATTTTGTTATTAATTCAGAGTATGAGAAGAAAATTTGTTAGCAAGGTGCCTTAGTGAATCTTTTTATAATAGTAACCATTTTATGTATGAGAAGCAAATACTAAAAAAAAAATGAGTAAAATGAGTAGAAATGTAATTCAGCGCAACACTAGCACTTCATCTTCATGTAATGATATGGGCAAAGCCTGAATTCCAACACTCTGCAGTGAATTATGGGACATGGTAGAGCTTGCAGGACTGCAGAAATAAAACACGATCACTTATAATGTCCCATTAGGAAAAGGTGATATAATGAATTCTTCTTTCATGGCCCAGAAATGACACATTTAATTTGCTAGGTTATTTACCCCCTGGATAAAATTCATAATCTCCTTCATAATATGAAAATGTCTCTTTAGATACATTTGTGGGGAATCTCATTAGAAGGTTTTGCTGAATGTATTTTTTTGTCAGACTTGTAAAGGCAGTGATCTTCATCAACGAGGAAGTTGGATAAGGAGCCAGGATACATGGGTGATATGACACTGCTGCATGATGCTGGGTGAGCACCTTTGACTGCTAAGACTCCTGTCACTCTTCCGATTCCATCTGTCACAGGTCAGCTGCCATAGCAAAGACTCAATTATTTAAGCTGCCTAAGCCAATCCAGCTCATGCTGGGTGAATTGTGTGGGGGTGTTTCAGCCTGCCTGAGAAGGGAGGTAGGTAATCTTCAGTGGGAGAGAGGTGATGCATGATTGTGGAGAGGACTGAGTAGGACTAGCTATGGTTAGGAGAGGACCCATGTCCAGAGACGTGAGATAACATCCCCCTGAGACAGGGTGTTGTAAGTGTGAGAAGACACACAGTTTATCCCTGAACTCAGCTAGGATTTCTAGATGCTCTGGGAAAGCTGTCACTAACGTGTTTCTTTTGGCTCCATGCATATGCTGAGATGTTCTAAAGAAAACTGGCCTGCATGGGCCAAGTTTGGATCCACTCTGCCTGAAAAAATTGCTTTTTAGTGGGTTGGCTGACTCTCCTGTTTCTTTAGACAAGCAGGAGCGAACATGACGCTGTTCAGTAGAGCAAGCTACTTTTAAAGGACAGCTATTTTAAATTGATCCTCTTTTACATTTGGAAGGGGGGATTGCGAATTCTTAAAAAGCTTACCCAGAAACTGTGTGCAAATCACCCCAGAATTAGCCTTGCCATTTCTCGTATGATATAGCATGTATGTCTCTGCTAACAGGTATCTGCTAGCAGATCTCTACAGGTCTGTAAATATTCAAGATATAGGCTTAAATGAAAAATAAAGTCTCTACATAAAGAAAAGGTAATGGTTTACATGCAAATGTTACAGTGGTATCTTTTTACTTATCTGAGCTCTTTTAAAAAATCAAACCATGGCCTTCAGTCCTATTTA
This sequence comes from Phoeniculus purpureus, assembly GCA_028565055.1. Taxonomy (NCBI): domain Eukaryota; kingdom Metazoa; phylum Chordata; class Aves; order Bucerotiformes; family Phoeniculidae; genus Phoeniculus; species Phoeniculus purpureus. The sequence goes on from JAOXOE010000602.1 coordinate 9,307,126, forward strand.
AATGTAAAAAAATAAAAAAAATCACTTTCTCCCCAGAGATCCAAAAAGCTGAATATATTTTCCTAGCTGATTGATGCTTTTCCATTTATTTTTAAATGTAATTTTCCTCGGGTAAGGAATTGTTCTCTTGAATGTCAAGAAGGAAATATTTCCCAAATCATAGACTTGGATTGGTTGGCTCGAGCCTAATGAGGTAGCTCTGTTGAGAGGGGCTAAACTGGAGAAGCAGAGAACGGAGTGATTTGTCATGCTGGTTTTCCAGCCATTGCTAAAGAGCTGCTTTGTAATGCCAGCCTGCCAAATCTCCTGGCCACAATCAAATTACTCCCTCCGCATGCACGCACATCCACACCCTCGCCCTTTAGATCTATCACTGACAGAATAGTTATTAAACAAAAACTCAGTCCAGGGAATTATTAATCACCAGGCTTCATTTCTTTATCAAATGTTGTGGCCCGGAGGGAATGCTCTTTAAGCTTTCAGAAAGAACGTAGCAGATTAATCACTAGAGGGAAGTGGGGTGTGGACTCAGCATTTGTAATACTTGTCAGATCAAAAAATAGGAGGTACAGAGATCAAAAGGGATGTTTATGACTTGGAGGCGAAAGGGTTTTGCTTTTCTCTTCTCTGCACCCTCTTTTTTTTTACTGTTTATTTTGGAGTTTTGTTTTGGCTCTGTTGGTCTGGTTCCAGAACTTACGCTAGGTCTGTCACTGTATCTCTGGCCACACACTGTCCAGGAAAAAAGGCTGTGAGTTATGGATGCATCTTTCTGTGTACCCAGTAGCAGAAGACTGGTCACTGCTTTTGAGTGCCAGCCAGCTGCAGTACTGCATTTACCCAGCACTGGAGTGGTCCCCAGACTGCAACCGAAATTGGGAAGCTGGGGGTGCTTACCTGCATAAATAGAGGTACCCAGCTCTAAAGGTTGGTCCTGACTCCCTGAAAGTTTAATACTCTGTTCCCTATTATACAAATATGTATACACATTCTCTTTAAAAAAAAAAAAATCACTACAATCACAGCAGCTCCAGACCTTGTGTGTGGCAGATTAAGCCAATATATTGTAGGCTGCCTGTGGCTGGAAGCAGTTACCTTGTGATTAGTTAGAGTGTTAATTAACATTTACCTTGTTCACTCTAACCCTGAGACCTTTAGCCCCTATACAACACAGAGAGGTTGCTACTCCTGGCAAGGCACATGGTGAAGAATGCAATGCCAGTTGCTGTTGACATGTTCTTCCTCATAAAAGGACAGTGTATCAACTGAAGTGAGTAGCCTCTATTATGACACTTCAGCAATGCTGCATTTTGCATTCTTGATTCTTGCTCCATCGCTTGGACAGATTCTTCAAACTACTGATGTTGGGAGGTGTGTTTTCCAGTTCAAGCCATCCCCACTTGTATACGTAATCTTTTATGCAGCAAAAACCTCCCTGACTTCTTACTAATACTGTAGCTTGAAACACATAATAATTTTAGTATCTGTTGTAAACAAATGTCCACTTCCAATGTGACCTGAGCTAATTACCAAAACAGCTGCCTTCTTATAAAAATAAAAAAGTGTATCTATATAAAATACATATCTAGAGAATGTGTATGAATGTACAAAATCTGTAAGAGTAGGTAAAATCAATAGATTTTGTAAATACTACCTTCTTCTCTCATAAGATTATGCCTTGAGTTTTGTTGCACTCCCTGTCTCACTTGAGGGAGCACTCAAGGGGACAAAAAACCCTCTTTAATTCTGTGGAATACATGAGAGCTCGCAGTGATGATCCCAAGCTCATTGGTGAGCGGGCTGCGTGTTAACATGCATTTATACTGTAGCTGGCACACAGCCTGGTTTTGTACAGCCCGGCTGTTAGCTGGAGCCTCTAGGCACTACTGTAGTATAAATATTCGGAAAAAATAATAGGGCTATTTGTGGCTCCTGAGGGCCACTAATGTAGCTGCTACACAGCATGTTTTTCAAGCCTTAGTCTCTTATTTTCACAAGCATCCAGCAAGAAAGAAGAAACAAACCACATTTTCTGTGCCTAGACAGAAGGAATGAGAAGAGCGATGGATCACATCAAATGGATTTTGAGAAAGCCACAAAACACTTGTTGCCCCGACACTGCAATATGATATTTGCATTGTGATGTTGTATCAATATGTGAGACGATCTGTCTTCTTTGGGAGTCTCATGTCTGGCAAGACTGTTCCCTACTCAGGCTCACTACTTTTAAAGGGATTTTGTAAACAGCAGCCAGTTCTTTGGGTTCTCCAGAAGCAATCTGTGTACATGTAAGCACTGAAAAACCTGAATGACTTACAATTCCACAGGCAAACAATTCAAATCATTAGTAGCACTCTCAAGTATACCATCATATATTGAAAACTGTATCAGCACACCAGTGTGAATAACTATCAGGCAGTTTTCTTACATCAAAAAGAAAGGCCAAAAGAAAGTGTATGGGCTAAGAACAATAGTCGGTGAGTCTGATTTGTCTGTCAGGAAAACCCCGAGACCTTTGGATAGACTTTGCACAGCAGGAAACCTCTCTCTGTGTTTGTTATTACCTGAACCCAACATTGAAGGAACTGCTTCGATGTCATCATGTGGCCTATCCCTCATGTGATATAGTCTTCATTTTTGATGCTTTTATAAGAGGTGGAGGAGGCAACACACCATGTGTGTTGTGTTTTACCATTTATTTCCCGGTTTATAATTTTGCAAGAAATGGCATGTAGATGTCATAGTCCCTTAACTTCTGAAATATAGAATCATGAACTGTTATTGCTGTGCTTTTAAGGGAATATTGCAGCTTGTATCTGGAGAATCTCAGAACTAGTGGCATTTGCATAGAAAATAGAATTTTCTTTTGTTCCATCAAAGTTGTTTTCCCATGAACACAAAATAATATTTTCTGTGAGGAGCTCTAGGTGAATTTTTTTCATGAAGGACTGTAGTCAGAGTTTACATGCCTCTAACAACTTAGAAAACTAACAGAAGGAAGACCATTTGGAGTTCAAATGTATTTGGTCATGAATGTCTTTAATTAACAATGGTTTTACTTTGTTTATCTCTGTCCTAGTTTGTTTTGTCAGACCCCAGTAACATGTTTCTTGGGCTCAGTGCTTTCGTTGTATCTCAACTGACTGGTCCTAGGTTCTGTCTTGTTCCCCTGTGGCTGAGCTGAGCTACATTACTGATCTTTTAGAGCAGAGTATGTGACCACTAATGGCACTGTAGTTACTGAAAGATTAGAACTAGTATACAGCCTGTTACTCCCGGATTCCTGATACACAGATGCACATAGGGCAATTGAACAGGCTCAGCAAGTCCCACAACAGCAGTGGGATCACTGTTTTTCAGGTGAGGATGTAGCATGGGCCTGCAAAGTGGAGAGAGAGTGTAGGATAAGCCTTGGGGCTGAGCAAGGCAATTCACTTTCAAAGTATTTTTTGAGTTTAATTCCTGAGTACTGAAATAAGGTTTCATCACATCCTGCCTGTCTAATGGTAGTGAAGTCAAGAAAAAGTTAAAGTTGACCAAAATCAGGCAAGTATAAAATGACAAATTTAAGCAACACTGAAGAGCCTGTATGGTGACTATGGCAACCAGAATGAAAGGTCCCCAAGATCAGAACACTAGAATCAGTCTTTAGTTAGCCATTGTTAGCAGTAGGACAGAGCATTGATTTATAAGGTCTGGGTAGAAGCTGTAAAACAATGTAAGATTAATCAAATATTTGGTGATGATGATGGACTTCAGATGTAACCTTTAGTTACTTTAAGTTGATTATAACATACAACATGGAAACCACACCTCTAGAAGTTATGATGCCTGCCTCTGCTTGAAGACCTTCACCCACTGAGCTTGTGCAGTGAAATTAAGTAATACTGCATCTTTAAATGGAGTCAAAGATATTATATGCCAATCAGCTAATTAATCCTAATGATTCCCACTTTTCATTATTTACTTGAAATCCTGGCTAACTGGGGAGGTCCCAATGGACTGGAAGGTGGCAAATGTAACACCCATCTACAAGAAGGGCAGAAAGGAGGATCCAGGA
>JAOXOE010000602.1:9311285-9343563 GCA_028565055.1 Phoeniculus purpureus
GCAGGGGGGTTGGACTCGATGATCTCTTGGGTCCCTTCCAACCCCTAACATCCTATGATCCTATGATCCTATGAATTGGGACATCTCAAGGCAATTGAAAGTCTTTCAGCTTCTGCCCCTTCCTTTCCTACCTAGATTTGCCTTAATCTTCCTTGAGCATTTCCTCTGGGACAACCCCTCCCACCAGAGGAAGATGCTATCTGTACATGGGGGTTACCCTAGAGCACTTCATGGCTGTACTGTGAATGCTGCTCCAAGCCTGGGGCTCTGACCTACCACCCGACACCAGTGGTGAGTGGCTCAGCCCCACCTGTGGCCAGCATGGGGCAGCCAGCACTCACTGTGTCCTCTCCAGACCTTGCTTCCACACGAAGCAGCTGGAACAACACAGCTGCCAGGGCCACCACAAAAACAGGTTTCAAGAGTGGAGCTGTTTTGCCTAGGAATTGGTAGGACACAGAAAGACTGTGGACTAATCAGCGGAGCGCAGGAGTGTTAAGAGCATTGGAGTTTAAGCCACTCAAAAAGCAAACTGCTCCAACAACAAACTGATAACGTGTTCATTACATAAATGCAATCAATTACAATAAAATTTACCACCATTTGCAATGGCATCCCCCTGAAAGTTTGTCTTTTAGGCAAATGTGCTTGGAGCTGGGAACACAGAAATGACTTTCAAAAACACTCTGGTGAGCTGGGCTCTCCTGAAAAGCCTATGCCTGCCTCCCTTTGCCCTGGCTCAGCAGAGCAGATGGCCAGAGCATTGCCCAGCTCCTTACCAAACACTCCACATAGATGAGTTGTGCACGCAGCCACATCCAAACCCCCTGATCGAGGCTCGGAAAGAAGCTGGGAATGGAGCTGGTGACAACTGCAGTACATCAGAGAGGGAACAACCTCTCCCTGTGTCTGCCTCTTCCAGCAGCTTGAGCTGCCCAACACTGGAAGCACTTGCCTTGCATCAAGGCATGCTCTCCACACTTGCCTGCTTGCCCAGGTTATTAGCACTCCTCAATTAGCCGGCGTTTGCATCCTGATTGTCCAGACATATTCTCCTCTGATGGAGGGTCACCGAGGTTTCTGCCTCAGGATCACACCCTGTTCACGTGCTGCCTTAGAGCAGAAGCCGCATTTCTTCATTATTGAGCTTGACTGCTGTATGTAAACAGCGCGCAGAGGGAAGAACCTCGCTTGTCAGCACACGAGGCTTTTATTGCCATTTTCCTCAGAGGAGGCCTAAATTCAAAGCAGCAAGACATGCAAGTCTTGTCAAGCAGCAGGAATCCCTTCTTTAACTCGCGTCTGGTTGTTCTTCATTTTTTGCTGCCTTGAGCAATTCTGCAAAAAATTCCTTTGAAACTCAGGAGGCAGAGAGATTCAGCGATGCTGTTTAAAAACCCAACAAAACCTGGTACTGGAGTTTTAAAGCCCATAATGAAGAGCAAGTGCTAGAAACAGAGTGAGTCTCTGCAAGCCAAAGGTCAAGGCTGTACATCCAGATCGATCTGCATGTGCCTGGTCTGAGGTGCACAGAAAAGGAGATCACACGTTTACCCTTATGATCGCTGAGAGTTACTTAAAACGAACCCCTGAGAGGGGGCTAGTTATTAGCAGAAGGCAGCACATGTATCAGTGGCAATTAAAGTCCTAGAAGCAGCCTATGGTGGGCATAGGAGGGATAAAATGCCTAAAGGGAAAAGGAACAAAGGAAAAAGAATGCACAGGATGGTCAAACAGAAATTATTCTGCCTCTGAAAGACAGAAATTACAGCTATAGAAATAAAAATTAGGAGGGTGAAGCACTCTGGCATAAATGATCTCCAGTTACTGCAGGTACAACCATCAGAGCAACCCCACGAGCCACTGGACCAGTGGAAAGGAAGTACTAAGAGCTAATTAATGTTGAAGAGTTCTTATATCTGTCTCTCCTGATAACAAGAAGTTACATGACCCCTGCCAGCTTCAGAGTACTCTTCTATATCAATTGATGAATATGAAGGATTGCGAAAGGAAGTGGCAAAGCAGCTGGACTTGTATCAAATGGAGCCTTTAATTAGTGGTCCTGCACAGCTTTCTGTCCCAGGGACAGCCTCCGCCTCCTCTGCCCCTTTGGCCAGGGTCTGCCTCCCACTTTTTGCAATGAGACAGGGGCAAGGCAGAAGAAGCTGGTGCCAGGGAGCAAACTGGACTCAATAGTTGCTCCTAAACGTCTCCAAGTCTCTATTGGGCCAGAGACAAGCACACTACTGGCTTCAGAGAGTCACCACAGACATCCCTGTACTATCTTGCACACTCATCAGTTCAATGCATTAACAGGGGGCAGGTGGGGAACTGAGGTAACACCCTGTAAACAACATCCATAGCACAGGGTGGTGGGTTTATCCTACAGGGTCTGACAGCTCCTGACAGAGCTAAATTCACAGTGACACTAAATGAGCCTCTTGGAGGACTCTGTGTTTACAGCGTCATCATTAATAAAATCCTCTCCTAATTCTGTAAACCTGTCATCTTTCACTTGAAGAATCAAAGAGTTTCTGCTCTACAGAAAGACACTTTGCCTTTGCACTACTAAAAACCAGACCAGACACTGAATATTTTCCCCCAAATCCTTTTTTCCCATCACAAGAGATGCTGTCAGAACAAAATCTCATAACTCCTTTCTTTTCCTTTTGCAGAAAGGAATCTCATGGGTGAGATGCAGGGTGCTGAGTTAGAAGAAAGCCAGAGGCTTTTATGTTCCTGTTGTGTTAAAGTGCAGTGGGCACTAAACATGAACTAGAACTGGTCACCCACCAATTCTACTGAAGAACAACTGCAGACTGAGCACAGTTAGGCAGTAAAATGCTCTAGAGGAGAAGTACTGAGGGAAGTAGAAAGCTCCATCTGACATTGACAAGGTACAGTATCTCAGATCACTACAAAACCCACCCTACACTTCCAATGTTTCTGGCACCTGCAGGAACCTTGACTGAATACCATTTATTCAGTTCACTCACAGCTTTTCATGTTGTGGGCTTCTCAGGATTGGCAGGGTTGAGCAGCCTGCAGGAACAACATAACCCCATGTGGAAACAAAGCAGGAATGATCACAATCTTGGCCTGGTCACCTGGTCAGATATTCCCCGCCCCCACCAGTTGTGGCAAAGCCTCCCCTAGACCAGCAAGACAGCAGTACCAACCCCTACAGAAACCAACCTGCTCTTGTCCCACCGGACTGAGGGTACTTACACGCTGCTGTCTGTCAGCGACATCGTATCGGCATCGCTGGACATGCTTTGCTGCTCGCTGTCGTTGGCACTGGTCGCTGGTGCCAAAGCGTAGCCTGTGTTGACATAGTAAGGGTTAACAGGCTCCCTCCACGACCCATGTCTGCAAGAAAAGAGAGTCATGTTAGAAGGACAGACCCTTGACCATTGTCTGCATCACTATGCTGAAGGACTGTATGTGGAGCCCCAGCATTGGTGCCAGGCTACAGAATAGGCTGTTCATAAACAAAGTTCCACTGGTAGAGCCATGAACAATGTGACTCATAACTGGAAACAAATGGGAAATCATGGAGTAATGAAGAAGATACTGTTAGAGATGAACAAGGGAAGGAACAAGATTGTATGGAACAAGTCCAGTTCCCATCATGATTTAGGGTGTCCATGGGCCAACTGCTTCGCATTGCCATTCATGAGCAAGGCCTAGAAGCAGTACCTAGAGAACAGCAATACTGTGTTTTTCTTAGCCAAAACAAGCTTCTACTCTTCAGTGACAAGGGACCCATTCTGTGCTTGCTTCTCCATTTCTCTACTCCAACGCATTCACCAAGGGAGGGAGGTAAAGCGAGAGATAGCGACTGCTTACAATGGAGCAACTAAAGCCAACCTCAAACTTCACACTGGGGCACATCAAACACTTGCAAATCCCACCAGGAAGGACCATCTAATCACACTGACTTTACCAACGGGCAATCTGCCCAGGGATCTAGGGAGGCCAGTTTGCACATAACCACATGCTCTGTCCTGCAGATGGGTTATCTGAGTACACACGCAGGCAGGGCAACTCCTGCTTTGCCATGGAACAGTGGGAGAAGAACAACTCTGCCTGCCTAAGTTCTTTTGGATTCCTGGCTAAGGAGGAGACCTGCGGTAATGGGGAAGCAGCTGGAAAAACAAGCAGGCGAGAGCTTCTTCACACCGACTGCCACAGGCACAGCAAAGCTGCTGCTGCCGAAGTGCCTGCACCTCTGCTACACTGCAGCAGAGTCGGGGCATGCAGGTGTCTTGTCACTGCGAGTCATTTTGCAGTTTGCCAGAAGGAGGAACAAACTGAAACGTTCATACCAACACAGTGACGCAGCACCATTTAGCCCCCTGCTCTCTTGCCTACCCCTCAGCACGAAGAGCAGCGTTTGTAAGGCAGCCTGGAGTTGATAATCCACCCGGCTTTAATTCTGATCACAAAGCTCATCAGCACCATCTTGTATTTAGTAACTCAGAAACTGGCACTGGGTTGATATGGTTTGTAATAGACCTTGAGTAAACAGCTCTGATGAAGACACAGTGTGCAACCTGGGCTTCTCTATTGTGCTGTGAAAAGCTTTGCTGGCTGCACTGCAGTGGTCAAAGTCCTACAGAAAACAGAACACAGTCCCAGCCCTCAGGCGTTTACATTCAGATAAGACAAAGGAAGCCATGAGAAATGCACAGATGGGAGAAACAGCATTGAGGAAGACACCAGCAAAGGGAAAAGTTGGCAGATTTTGTACAGAACATAAACACAGGACAGACACCACATGAACCGGGACAACAGACACCCTAGTGAAGGTGGAGATTTTGAGGATGATTTATGTGTAACAGGGGTGGAAGCATCACCAAAGTGCTTTAAAACCAGAATTTGTCAGGGTAATAGCCTTCAGCTCTCACAGTGCTTCCACCCACCCTGCCCTTCTGCTCCCAGACACAGAACCAGTGCTGTTCCTTACAATATACAGGGTCACAGGTGTTCACTGGTTGCTAAGCAGTATCATATTGGCTTGGGTCCATTATGGGGTCAGCTAGAAACAAATGGCCCTCCTCACAAAGAGAAAACTAATATTTTGCTTGCCACACACCAAAAAAGAAACTTCAAGCTGTTTCTCCTCCGATCACAGAGTCACAGAATCTCTATGGTTGGAAGAGACCTTTGAGATCATCATATCCAACCTTCGACCCAGTGCTGTCAGGTCACCACTAAACCATCACAGAGTGGTGGAAAGACCATTCAGCACCAAGTCAGCAGAGGTTTTTCTCCACTGTATGAGGAAAAGGGAACCTTGTGAGGTTCCTCCATGCTCAGCTGCCATACAGTACCATACAGTTGGGTACAAACACTTAGGAGCATTTTGGGATGGTGACCCACCAGAGACATCTTCTAGCACACAAACCTTCTGTCCTTCCCTGTAAATGTGCTCCAGAAAAACCTTATTTCTTCATTCTATCAGATTTCAGAACAGCTTTCTAGGGCAGATATTTAAGGCTGGAAATAAACTGAACAAGTTCACCCTCCAAAGCAAGTGAAAATCTCAGCAGCCCCCCTTCTCCAGCTCTCCCTGAGCATAACGGTCAGCTCAGAACATGAAGGGAGAGCTGCGCAGTGTCAAATCTGATATGACAGCAATGTGATGGAGGCTGATCCAACCTCTTAAATTGAGAGGCAGGAATGATGGATAGCTCTGGCCTTCCCCGTGGGCAAAGAGAAGGAGGCTTTTTGGGTAACCCAATTAAAACACAGCACCAACTTCTGGTGGACCTTCTGCTAGGACTCTCTGGAAAAGGCATGGATTTTTCTAGCAGCGTATTAAGAAAGCACGGTGATAGAGAGAATAAATAGCACAGATCCATCAATTTCTCCATTCTATCTGCTGAAACAGAGACAGAGCAGTGGGGAGTATCTGAAGAGCTGGTCAGGTGTGGGTCTGACATGGCTGAAGGAACCAAGAATGAGCTGATGGGTGTTGGGTGGGCCCTGACCCCTCAGAGGAGTCAGGCTGGACAGACTCTTCAGCAGTACTCCAGCACTCTGGGCTTCCCACTGAGGATGCAGGCAAGAGTTTGGTCACAACTGCTGTACTGAGCCCAAATTACACACTTCAGCATGTGTACAACAAGGATTACTGCCATTTCGGCTCTGCCTCTAATACATCAATGCAAATGTAAACTTTTGGTAAGCCGAAGTAGATGGAAAGGGTATAGGATTTCAAAGCAATCATAACAGGTTACATTACTTTTGAGGAATCCATCTGTATTCAATCCTTCTCCCAACGTTCCCTCTCCCTGACAACTCTCTTCAGCTGGCTCATATCACCATTTGAATGTTTTGTGCCTGCCTCTGAAGAACGCTTTCAACATCTATTAGGAGAAAAACATTAAAGGAACGTGGAGTCTAACAAAAAAACCCGGTCACTTCTGATCTGGGAGGGGAGGCTGCTTTAGAAGGGGATACAGGCACACTCAGAGCGATTTGAAACGTCAGCGAAAAACCTCACATGCCAAGCTTCTGTGTGCTGATAAGAGCGATAAAAGGGAAGGTGAGCAGTTAAAGTTCCACTTCACAACAACTCCTGCAGACTTCTGCAGTTTTATTTTAATTCTTTTCCACAGAAAGAGCAGTGAAGGCTTTGGAAAGGAGCACAGAACCCTTCACATGCTGTAGAAACCAAGCTGCATGCCTCTTCTGCAGCTCTCGGCTCCTCAACCCTCAAAATAATCACATAGGGAACAATCAGAACAGAGATCATAGCGACCCAAGTAAGTCAGCCTGACCAGCTGCCTTTTCTTTGCATAATGCCCTCCACTGATCACTGTAACTTCTGGAAATGCTGACATGGGACAAAACTGGTGCAGAAAACCAACAAATGTCTCTTCAGGGCTTCCTGCTACCTGTTCAGGGTTTATTTTGCATGTTGTCTTGGCTGTTTCCCATCCCTGAATCTCCCACTGCTACAACTAAGACCAGCACACAGCACTCTGAACATTGGCATAGGCAGATCTTGGAGCTTCAAAGTAAGCAGGAAGAGAGGTGAGGTCCTCTTTGGTCCCCCTGCCCTAACTAAAGTTCCCACTGCTTCCCAAGTCCCTAACACCACCCATTTCCTTATCACAGAATAACAGACTGGTTCAGGTTGTAAGGGAATTCAGAGCTCATCCAGTGCCAACCTTCTGCCATGGACAGCGACCAGACCAGGTTGCCCAGAGCCTCATCCAACCTGGCCTTGAACAGTTCCAGGGATGGAGCAGCCACAACCTTCCTAGGCAACCTGTTCCAGGCCCTCAGCACTCTCACAGGGTGAGATTTCTTCCCAAGATCTGGTATCCCCAGTCTCCTTCACACAACCTGATGAGCATTTCAATTTAAAATCAAAGATGCAGAGTCCCCAGTTTTTGCCAAACAAGCGGCTTTGCTGTATGCAGAAGAACCCCATAGGGCTGGCATGGCCAGGGCATCACCTTAAGCACCCCACAGCAGAAGGGAGATCTCCCAGATCCTGCCTGCAGAGCCAAATACACAGGGCACTCCCTTCAGTTCTCAACAGTTCCAAAGGTGATGCTCTTCACTGGGCACTGGGAAAAAAACCTACAGCAAGAAGAAAACTTCTGTGGAGATGAAAGGCCTCTAGGCAACTGATTTCTATAGAATTTACATTTGCACTGGAGGGAGTACGTTGCACAATGCTCTACTGGCAGCTCTGAGTGACATGGTCCTCCCAAGCCTGCCAGCAGTTCCAGGGTGGTTGAGCAGCTCCTGGCCTAACAGGGTTCAGTTTTCACTGCCACCATCTTCTCTAGCTCTAGCACTGAATGCTTATGGTACTGAAGCTGTGACAGAATCCAGGCAGGATTAGTGTGGCTAGCAGGAGTAGGAAGGCTATCATCCCCCTGTATTCGGCACTGGTGAGGCCACATCTTGAGTATAGTGTCCAGTTTTGGGCACCTCAATACAAGAGAGATGTGGAGGTGCTGGAGCAGGTGCAGAGTAGGACAGCTAAGCTGGTGAAGGGCCTGGAGAATAAACCTTATGAGGAAAGACTGAAAGAGCTGGGGCTCTTTAGTTTAGAGAAGAGGAGGCTAAGAGGAGACCTCATCACTCTCTACAACTACCTTAAACAACGTTGAGGAGAAGTTGGTGCTGGTCTCTTCTCACAAGCAATTATTGATAGAACAAGACAGAATGGATTCAAGTTACACTAGGGTAGGTTTAAACTAGATATTAGGAATAATTTTTTCACAGAAGGGGTGGTCAGGCACTGGAATGGGCTTCCCAGGGAGGCGGTTGAGTTGCCATCCCTGGATGTGTTTAAAGATCATTTGGATGAGGTCTTGAAGGATATGGTTTAGGGGTAAACCTATGAGGTAGGGTGGATGGTAGGATTTGATGACCCCAGGGGTCTTTTCCAACCAGAGTGATTCTTTGATTCTTAACAGACTGACTTGAGATAGAATCCTTGTTACATCTAGTCCTACTGAGACATCTTTGCCCTGCAATGCAACCAGGGGTTGGCAGATGACAGAGGAGGAAGAGACCCATTAGTGTTACCAAATAGATGACCAAGAGTTAGAAAGGAATCAACCTGGAACAAAGTATGGTCTGCTGGAGCTGAGGACTACCCCCACCACTGTGATACACAGTCCTTTTTCTACTTGTTTGATGGGACGCATCAAGATTTTTTTCATTTGTTCCATTATCACTTCTCTTCAGCCACAGTAAGACCCTGTGTAAATGCTGGGCTCTTGCACAGAATAACAGAAAACAGTACAGGGAAGGGTTCTTGAGTACTCATAATCTGCCGCGATTGAGACGGGAGCACCACTTGATGCAAGCAAGATTATGTTCCTTTATTAAGCGTACAAGTATTCCTTATATACTATTTGATACATGGTTTACAATAGCTACGATTGGCCTACAATACCTTCAAGCATTAGCTGTTTCTTACTGATTGGCTATTACTCCAATTAAACAAGCTACCTTGTTGCATAACCCAACAATAATCAGAACAGGGTCTACTCTACCTAACTTACTGTGTCTGCCTTGCCTGTTATTCAATAATGGTAGAGACTGCCAGACTTCTGCACTCAGTCCTCCTCACTGCTGCTACACTATTACTAATGTTAGAAAATGCTACTCCATCATTTAGCTTCCCCTTAGTACAGATTTGGTTGTAACTGCTTGTCATATTTTAACTCTTTTCGGTTTATTTTTCTGATTAACAACTGCAATTCCCTTGTTTTACCCTTACACCCAAGTATTTTAGCTCCTAACCAAGGGTCTCTGCCCTCAAACTTGTTCCAAACCAGGACACACCCTGATCTGGAATAATTCACACTGGCTCACACTGTTCTTGATCTCTTCCTAGCCAGAGAGCTGGGGCTGAGAGAGTAACAACTCTATGTTAAAGAAAACAATGATACCAAATTTTTCAAAGAAAAAAAAAAAAAAGAGGAAGGGGAGGGGAGAAGAGAAGGAAAACAGAAGTGGGAGAGTGACCAGAAACCTCCCAAAAATCCTACTTCAGGGTAATTTACTCATAAGAGGTCAGAGAATTTAAAACTGAGAAGGGTAAAAATGCACTTTGGAAAGAACCACTTAAACTCCACAAAAATATGTACATGTGTACATGCAGGAATTATGTTTTACTTGCCTGCAACATCTCTGGGGAAAAAAACAAGGATGTCAACAAAGACGTTATCTCTATGTGCAGAGCTCACAAAAAACCAGCACAAATGTCAGACTGTAAGAAAGAGGGAAGAATAATAATGTAGGACATATTACAGTACTGCTACGTTGGTTGGTCTTACAGGCCCAGTTAAACTGCTGTATCCAGTTCTGGCTGCTTCATTCCTAAATGGCCACTGCAGAGATCAAACCAGACAAGAGCCCAACAAAATTATTAAAGATGCAGCATGGAGGAATCAGAGAGTCTATGCCAGATGAAGTTAGAAAAAGACTGGAATGACTTAATTTGAAAGGTGCAAAGTAATAGAGAAGAGACAAGAGATAATGAATTCCATTCTGTCCAATAGCCTAAATGCAACTCAGTTCTTGATGAAATAAGAAGGCACAAATTTAATATGGATCAAAGAAAATTTTGTTCTCAATGCAACATGATGGCTAGATATGTTGGCTTGACTTTTGTGTGCCTTGCACGATTCAATGCAAGACAGAAGCACAGAAGTATTTAAAAGCTATTTCTGCTCCTTTCTGATAAGAGGACCGTTGCTCCATGTCCTGGACCAGGTCTGCTGCTGCAGGACAACAGGGTCCTGACTAAAAGGATCATTTGGGTGGCCAGTGTGCCCATACTGCTCAGGACCAAGGTCTTGCAGACTACTCCGCAGCAGTAGTGCTTTGTTTTTCATTAATTCCTGCTGAAGATAATATTGCTTTGCAATGTCACTCTTTGTTAGATTCACAGTGTGCACCCCTAGCTGTGGGTTTCTAGCACTCTCAAATGTGTCTGAACTTGTAGTTGGCAACCTCTGTTGAGTAAACAGATCTTTGAAGGTAAGTGCTTTTTCATGTTATGTTTTATGTAGAGAGGTAAACAGCATACTTCACCTTTTATTGTTGTCTAAACAATGTAAGTACAAATATTGCTGAGGATCACAATGCCTGATGTGTCTTGGGAATATCTTAACCATCATGCGAAAAACAGAGGTAGAAGGGAGGATTTATTCCTAATAGTTGCATCTCTTACTTTTACCATGACTTAGCAAAACTGCCTCTCCATGAGATAATCTGTGTAGCTCTGTGTGACCATTGTCTCCAGTTATTTATCTTGACGCCATTAATATGGCTGATATCCAGCATATGCCAGCTGGTTTGAGAAAAGCTGAGGTCAGGGAAATAAAAGTGAGATTAAACCAGTACAAAGGAAAGGAGAATTAAAATCAAGAGGAATTTGTTTTACTTCCTTGAAGTGTTTCAATTTGCATTTATACCACTATAATAATTTTGTGGTTGTTTGAAACTCCTTTTCCATCAAAAAATTCTTCCTGTCATCCTGGGAGCAGCTCTCTAGAGCTACCTGATTGGGCTTTGGCTCTTAGGTTTTAATTAGTCTCAAGAAAGGATTCCTTAATTAGGGCTCCTGATTGAAGGAGATCTAGGAGCATTCCATGACTGTTGAGAGGAGGATTAGGAAGGAATTAACTCCCTAAGTTCTGGTTTTCTGGCCATCTATGGCACCAGGCCAGATTCAGTGCTAATTGCTTCATGAATAGAAGGGACAGTGTAGCACAATCTGGCAGTGGAAGCAGACACTAGTCCTTCCTTTTGCATCCTGGAGATCCCTTGTTGAAGGGAACATAGCCTTTATTATCATTGTACGGCTGGGTCCATCACCATGACCCTGTCTATGCAGTGTCTGGGGGCATGCATCTGAGCTACATTAGCAAAGCTTCAGTGGTGTGTGCAGTGAGAGGGTTGCTGTTCACACAGAAGCATTTACTGTACCTCAGGCACCAGGAGAGGAGTTACTGCAAAGGAGCTTGTAGGCACTGAATTCACAGTCGTATATGTGAATATATATCCTTTATGGAGCTCTGTCTCTGTTGATAGGTAGGAAAAGGCAACCAGGGGAGTATACGTGGCAGAGCTCATGTCAGTTGTGAGAGTGACCTGGCTGAGAGGAAGCCAAACAACTTTTCATATTTGTCTGGGCACCCTACAAATGTTTTAACTAATAAAGAAAGGCACTTTACTTAACTCTACTAGGCTTTCTACTCTGTAAGATTATATTCATGTGATTTAAGAGAACCAAGTGTGATGCAGAACAAGAAATAGTTGGTTTCTTTACCAAGAAAGGCACAGGCTGTTAATAAATTTGAAGGCTTTGGTGGCACAGAGAAGAGAGACATTTAGGTCGTGAAAATACCAGGTGTTAGAGGAACGCTTTACATTCAGATGATCTAATCTGCTAAGAAATCAGTAGCCTGAAAGAGGACTATTGAATTGCTTTTTCCTTTTGAGGTTGGATTCTATATTGTCAAGAGTAGAGAAAGGTGTTAAAGCTGCAGTTCATAGGGGTAATACTGTTTCTGAGAAAAGAGTAATTTGAAATGGTCATCCTCCAGGAACGTAGACTATTCAGCTAGAGGAAAGCATTTGAAGGAAAACCAGTCCAAGTGCAATACCGGAGAATGAGTGGAGTTCTGGATTTAATACACAAAGAGGTTATTCAAGTGAATGTGATATAGAATAAGGTCATAAAGGGGATATAGCAATAACTAACTAGGATTAAAAAATAAAGCAATGCTAGCACCAGAATTAAATCTTAAATCTGTACAAGGCAAGTAAAAGCAGGGTGGGGACTGCAGGGCTGTGTCCTGGTTGCTCATGAAAATATTTTTGTATGTTGGTAAATGAAGTACTTTTTGTGATGGTGTGATACACTGAAAAATCAAAAGTTTGGGGTGAGTACCGGATATTGCAATAACTTTCTCTGAAGTTACTAAGCTTTCAGTGCACAGTATCAGTCATATATTGGTTTTTAATGTGGTTCAACTGGCCTATCTCCAAAAATGTCTGTGCCTGGTAATGCAGCCTCCATCACTATTTACAATTGAGCAAGGTGACTTCCCCGGCTCACAAATCAAATTGTGGTGGCAGAACTAGGATCAGTGCAGTAAAATTAAAACTCTCAGCACTCTTTATTCTTGCTCCTAGATCAAACTCCTTGCTTCCACACTTCAGCACAGTACAGCCTTCATTAGGAAAAACCACTTTAAACAAACAGATGAAGTGCACATAATATTTTTACTCCTCAAAATCTGGAATTCTATATACCATTAGCACTGAATCATTGAAATTGCTCCAAAATGAAATATTATAGTGTGTTTTGCCAATGCCTTGAAAGTCTTTGTGTTAAGACTTCAACATGAGAAACCAAAACTCCAAACCTGAAATTTCCAGTCTAGCATCATATTTCAGTCCTAATGCACAGGAAATATCAAAGTATTATGAGCCATCATGTGTACACAGAGGAGCAGATAAAAGTCTAAAGTCGACAAAGATCAGACTGTAAATACGATACATGTTTAACTGAAGATAATTAACCACTGGAACAGATGGTAAAGGGATGTGGTAAATTAATCGCCTAGAGTCTTTAAATCAAGATTGGATGTCCTTCCTTCCAAAAGTAATGACATGGTTCAGCTATAAATTATTGGACTTAATGGTGGTACTACTAGGTGAAATGCTCTGGACTGTGTCATATGCAGCAGGTCAGAGTTGATGAGCATAATGATCCATCCCTCCACACCATGAATCTACTCAGTGAGTTTATATTTTAACAAAGCAGTTACAGACCGTTAGGTTCACAGTGTGCAGCTTTAGAAGTTTCTAAATACTTTCATTTTATATTGTAAAGGTCTGAATTAATCTTCTTAATATTGTTTAAATGGATGCAGGTTTAAATATATGCGCATGCTTTGGTTTTAACATACTGATTCTCATTTCTTACTAAAACAAGAAAATGATCTTTAGGCAAACACTGATTGCCTATTCCCCTATGTGCTCATTGCCCCAGCTCTTGGGCAGGTAGCTGGCAGAAAATTTTCTCCTTCTCTTTCTTTTCCTCTTTTAAGCAATGTGAAGGATGTGTCCTAGGGTAAAAAGGGGGTCATCACTCTGGTTTGCCTGTGGTTTGTATTGCTTTAAGAGTTCTGTAACAGAGGACCACTCCATCGCTTATGGCCATGGTAAAACTGGTCTTCTCTTCCCTAGTAAGCCCCTTTTTGTCCAACTACCAGCCTAGTACATGACAGTTCTTCTTTATCTCTTCACAGTGTTAAGTCAATTAATAGACTTTTAGTATATTTTCTGTTGGATATGTGGGCTGGGATTCCAGGAGTCTGAATGCAGGTATCTAGTACTATCTCAAATATTCTTGCCATAGAGACCCTCTGGAGCAGTAGCTGGAAAGTTGATAGAATAGTCAAGGCCATGCAGGCTGATACTGGATGCCTGCATTAATGCACTGAATGACTACTGACATGTTTTTGGTCATTAAAAATCACAGTGAGCCCTAAGAAAGTGATCTAATCAAACTGCAATTTGGAAAGTTGTTTTATGTCACACACGTCTCTATAGTTATTTGCCTTTATTTCTATTCTGAACTACTGTGTTTGTTGCTGAACAACTGCCATTGTTGAGTTTCAGAACGCACTCATCTGTGGTGATGCTGCTTGACAGATATATTGTTTTGTAAAATGTTTGGGGAACATTCCTTAATACATCTTCAATGTTTAAGATCCCAAAGCACTCAGAGAGGGTTATATATAGGAAACGCTAGGTTCTCCTCTTTTGTTACAGGACAAGGTTATCAAGACATGACTAATGATGTTGGGGGTCTCCAGTTTCTAACATTCAACTTTTAAGCAGAGAGATATTTGAAGAGTTGTTCAAAGAAGAGACTGCTGAGCCCTTTGTGATTCCTAAGCTGAACACCCCAAGGTAGAAATACTCCAAAATTACAATTTGCTGCTTAGAAATCTTGGTCCTAGTGAGTTTTCATTGTCATTCTGTGCACACATTAACATCTTTTATGATTATAAGAAAATGCTTTGAATGTCTACAAGGCAGTTTTCAGTCAAGCACCAGGGAAATAATATTTTGAATATCTAGCCCCCTAATGCTGCTTAAATTAAATCAGTTTCTCTCTTTTCTCCATTCTTAATTCTGATTGACCCTCTGTAATCGTTTCAATTACTTTATTTTTCTCTCTTCATCTATTCTCAAAGTTTATAGTCCCTTGGTTACATAACCCTAAACATTCAGCTGCTCTCATATATAACCAAGATAAAAGCTGTGTATATAAATCTGACAGCAGAGGTATTTGTTCCCACTCTTGAATTGTAGATATATTTGTTCAGTAATGGCTGAACAATTATTCATAATTTTTCAATCTCCACAGAAATATGTAAACCGAACCCACAACAAATATTTTGGCTGGCAGCTGACTACCGCACTTAAACACGTGAGAAACTCAGGTTATAGCTGTAAACAAGTGTAGCAGCTGATTCCTTCCATGCTATTACAAGTAATTTTGTTTCAGTTGCAACACAATTAGAAGTTGTAGAATAGAGCATTTGGAAAGAAAGGCCACTGAGTCAACTTTTGTCCATGATATACTGTATAGTATCTGCAATTTCTTACTTAGGTGTATATTAATCTGATCTTCCCTATACTACTTCAAGCTCATTTATTTTCTGAATCCTACACTTACCCCTACAGAAGCTGCTGTCCTCTGCTTGGTGGTGGATCCCACGGCTATGCTCAGGCAAGTATACGGATACATGGCTTTACTTATTGAGGTGAAGCATGGATGTACTGTAAGGGATGCTGTGTTCAAGCTCCCTTTATATTACTTGAAAGGAAGGCATTGTTAACTGAACATAAACTTATTTCATCTGCCAGCATGTTTCAAGGCTGCTGATGGCTGCAGTGCTCATTGCTGCTTCACGTCTTGTGGGAAGGGGTGAAGTCTAAGCCAGGGACCCTTGCACAAGGTTTGCTGTGGGCTGCATTTTGCTGATGATGCCTGACAGGGTTACAGCTTGGCATCTTGTGGCAGCCCTGGGAGAAAGGCACTAGGTCTAACACTGTAGGGCATCAGTAGTGAAGTTCTCCCATCTTTGCTTGTAATTGTTTAAGCACTGTACCAGTACAGGTTGTGGATTATAAATGAACATCTCTGTGACACCCATACAGACTTCAGATATACATGGCCTCACTTCTAGACAGTCCCATTTTGAGAATCTGCATC
The DNA here is from genome assembly GCA_028565055.1 of Phoeniculus purpureus. NCBI lineage: Eukaryota > Metazoa > Chordata > Aves > Bucerotiformes > Phoeniculidae > Phoeniculus > Phoeniculus purpureus. The sequence goes on from JAOXOE010000602.1 coordinate 9,327,073, forward strand.
AGCAGCTCTCTGCATGGCAGCCTGTTTACTCCGACTTCAATTTCCCAAGGCTGCTTTTTGCCTTTTTTTCTCCCCTAGTTCTCTCGTTCCAAACTGCACCTTCCCTCACAAAAATTCCTCAGGAAGTTTTACTCTCTAACCCACTTCAGGCCATAAGAAGATGCTTTTCACCTATAAAAACAAGACACTTGGTCACTTGTACCACTTTAAAGTGCTTTATGCAGCACTTTTGTTCCATACTGTACATTAACTGCCTTTTACATTTCATGCTGCACCTGCGTCTCTGTCTCTGCCCCCAGTGCCCAGCCAGATGGGAAGCTGTATCTATCTTGCACACAGAACCTCTGTGCTCGGTCTAGTCTTGCTGTCAGACAGTTCTACTGCAGAGTTCTTTGCTTTAGGTTCAGCAGATTTATGTAGTTTTCACCCACTCAGTCCCCTTTTTAAAATTCAGTATCCCAAATAAAAATAAAGACTGATTGAAGCTAATCTCCATTTCATCTAATTTGGGGATACAGACTTCTATTCTGCTGAATAAGCTTGGATGATCTGTCTCCTAGAGGGGGTTCTATCAGAACCTGAGCTTTCTTACAAATAAAAATAAACCATAGCTCCCTGGTTTCTAAAAAAAATAGGAGAAGTTATTTTATGAATATACTGTGTTTTCAAGCCCAGAAACTATAGGGAAAGTAGTATTTTGTACTGAGTCACATCATGTAGCAAGGCAAAAAATAGTCAAGGTTTTGAGTATAAAATCTTTTTCTGGATGTGCAGGCCTGTATTTGAGCTGAAATGCCATCTGCATTGAGAACATTAGGGTGTTAATTCTTCAGCTTCACAAAGCTGTATTAGCTGCAGAAGGAACTGGTTCATTTTAGTGGCTGGAAGTTGTTGCAAAAAGAGAACAACGTAGATCAGAGGGAAAAGACCTCCTAAGAGTAGTGTGTGTACGGAATATAAATAAATAAATAGGAAAAAAGAGAATGGAACAGTAATTGGGCCAAACCACAGCAGTCTGGCTAGGAGAAACTGTTTTCCTTCTGAGTCAAGTCAACAGCAAGGTAACTAACTAATAAATAATACAATTGCTATAAAAGGGCCAACTTTTTCATCTTCTGAAACCCTTGTCAATATGAGACAAAGTCTGTAGGAAGCAGAGAGCCCTTGCTTTATTCATGGAGGGGACCATTATTAGAATTAAATTAATTTAAAGGAATTTGTCTTGTCCCCTCCTTCATCAATGAACTGCTAAGAATTATCCTAACTGCTCTTCCACTGGTTTCCAGTAGCTGGATGTTTCTCGGATGGCAACTAAAACCGACAAACAGCATGTTTTCTCTAGGAAAGTAATTCAAGCACAGTTTCAGGCTTTAAATCCATATATACAACTAGTGGTCAGTGTGTGCCATTTTGTTCAGATGGAGGCACTGACTTTTGTGTGTTAAAGAATACTGCCAGATAGTAGAGAAACCTTGGAAACCTACCCTTGGGTACCACCAAAGAAGACCAGACCTCATGCCCTACTCAAGAAGCAAGATGGGTGAAATTGGAGGCCAACCAACCACCCAATTCCTTAATCTTAAACTTGTCTTGGCATTTGAGTAGTGTCTGATATTGGTTCAAGATGTGAGGATGACTTTATTTTATGTTTTGACAAAAGGAAAACAAAGAATAGGTTCCTGAAGATGCTTAGATCCATGTGTACCTCTCACTCCTGCTCTTTGAAGGCCAAAGGTCCTTTAAGAAATGTGGGGTTTAGAGAGAATTCATCAATTCTTACCATTTTTCCCTGGATACATGGAAAAACATTCTAAGGTTTGAAATGAGAAAACCAGTCCTCTCCTTCACAGCCAGTAATTGTTGGATCTGAATTACAATGACATGGTCCTATGAATACTGGGTTTTGCTGTCAATAAAATTTTACGTCTAGCTTTGCCACAAGTCATTGTTATGAGATAATCATAGTTTATTTTCATGTTTCTGTTTTTCTTCCTACTTTATAACTCTGGGACTATTTCTTATTAGCTGCCTGGACCAATCTTAGAATAGGAGATGAGAAGCTTTGTTGATGTCTGCTTTCTATTGTCGTATAAGCAAATGCCTTTAAGCAGCATTGCAGCTGTTTGCCCTGGAATTGTGAATGGGAGTAATGGGAACAACATGTTTGCGTTCTGTTGCAAACTGACCGGGGGAAAAATATGTATGAAATATATGAATTTAAAGGGTTATATGTGAAACACAACCCATGAGATAGTTGGAAAATGGCAAGAAGAGCTATAGTTTACAAACTACAATAAAGCAGATTTTTTACATGGCTTGTGTTGAGTTGGTTAATAAATTTTAAGGACATGTGTATTTACATGGCTTATAGGTGCTGTTACGAGTGTTACTCAATGAAAGCTTGAAATATCTAGAAGCAGGAGTCAGTGCAGTATGTTCAGCACATGCCTTCATAGTGAACTGTGATAAATTGTCTCTCGTTCTTCTGTGAGTAAGAAGTAAAGGCAAAAGAGGACGTAATGCCTGGTCTCACAACTTGCATTATTTATGCAGGTTCAAAACCCACCAACAAGAATTTACATCATTCTGTTTAGAGGCTGCTGTCTTTATATGTGGTACATGCGCAAGAATGGAGACAGCAAGGAAAGTTAACAGCTATATGAAATCTTGATCTAGGCTATGCCTTCATTTCAAATTACAACACTTGAACTGGTAATACTTGCAGAACAATTTGAAATGAGCATTTCTGTCTCTAACCTCAGGTTTCTCAGGACAAGACCAGAGCATCTTTGTATGGAGTCAACATGCATATAAAAGTGTCTTGCATTATCATTTGACTGCTGGGTCAAAGTCCTACTGTATGCACGACAGTGGTATTCTGTAAGAGTCTGAGATAAAACAAAAAACAAAATCCAAATGTGCTTTTGTACCTTCCCCAAGCCTTAACTTGTGGATAATCAGGACCCTTGTACATTTTTCCCCTTTGTAATACCCCAAGATGTAACTCCATCTGGGAGTTTCCTAATCTGTGTATCAGTGGCAATCCTCTAATCCCATATAATTGTATTAGTCTCAATAGCAGATTAGCTCCAAGTGCCCCTACAGACAGGAAGCTGTCAGCTCTGCTTTTGTTTCCCACTTAATGTGATCCATAGAGCAAAGAAGAAAAACAGCTGAGAGCCCTCTGTCTCACATTACAGCCCATAGTTTCTAAACCAATTAAGAAAAAGGGATTTACAGTCGACTGGATTAAAGGCTCTGTTTATATTATCCCATATTTCTTTTTGTAATACCTTCCATTTTCTATCTAGTTTTCCCCTTTTCTCTGCCTTTTGAAACACCCATCCACGTCCTTACCTATCCATTTACCAATCCATCTCACATGTAGGATTTCAGCCATCTGCCTGGTTAACTTCACCAGCCTGCTTTATTGCATATGTGTTGAAAGGACACATGGTGTATAGAGCAGACTGAGTAATGCTGAGATTAAAACCAATGCCTGATTTCAGATCAGTTTCAAGATGACCTCATTGATGTAAGCGCATTTGTGAGAGAGTGTTTGGGCAAATATCTCTATTCCGCTAGCTAAAACACTTTACCAGCATCCTTATCAGTGCCAAATAATCCTGGTATGTGAGCAGCATGATGGTCAATCATTATTAAGCAGGAAAATGGTACCTATCAAATCCTGCAACACTCACAGAAGTAAAAAGAGACTCTGGCACCACCGTGTCAATAAGATGAAAGATCATCTTTCCAGTTTGGTCCTTGATCTGGTCAACTAGCAGATCAAAGATAGAATTTGACACTTTGCCCTCACAGAGTTGATCCTTTTGCTGTGACAAGAGGTAATGACTGCTGGAGGATGTGGGCTAAAACACTTCACCTTCAGAGTAGGTATCAGCAATCAAGAGGCCGGGGTCTGGTTGCTACTATATTTTGTGCTATTAAAAATATATACAGGAAAGTTGCTGGACAGCTACCAACACTTACTGTTTGCTTTTATTTGATCAAACTAACGCCATAAAATAAAGTAGCACAATCCATACTGCTCCAAATATCTCTGTTATCATTCTGGAGAGTAAATTACCTTGCATTCTCTTGAATTCCTAATTCAGCATAAATTCACACTAACAGACATTAACACATTCAGGTGACTGTAATTTATGTGCTTTTTCTAGATGGAAGTTGCCCTGTGAATGTTTCTTTATGGTTTGTTCTTATGACAAAATTAGTTTGGGACTGTATTTTCTCTAAATGGAGATTCTTTTCCTATTGAATATCATTTCTCAGAAATAATTTTTTCCCAATCAGGTCAATATTTAAAGAGGTTTAAATTTTAAATCTCACTGTACAAATCCACTTAGATTTTTAAATTACAGTAATACTTCACCAGGTTTCATTTTTAAGGCAATGCAATATGTATAATTCATTCCATGAATCTTAGATAAGGTTGATATTCTGATACAGTGCAATTTGCTGCCTTGCAATGAAGTTTTACAGTTAAGGTGAGTTCTTCCACTTCAGGCTGTAGCATTATTACAAATGGCTTTAAAAGAAATAAGAATGAAAAATGATAATAAGAAGGAAAAATATTCCACTAGCTGGAGATCTCCACAACCAAAGGCTCTTTTAGCACTTCTGCTTGTTCATGGAGTGCTTATGGCAAAGTACTGCTCCACCTCTCATTTTTCTTGGGGCAAGGAGACTCTTTCATTGAATCTGCTGCCTTTATTATACCTTTGAATCAGATCTATTCAGGGGAAAGGATAAACCACTGAAACTGAAAGAACTCATCATGGCTTGAAAATTTTTTAAAAATAAAAACTTTTTAAAAGCATTGATTATTTATCAGTACGTTAACAGATGGTTCCATTTAAAGATGGTCCTTTTTTTAACCGGCATTTTTTAACCAGTATTTCTTTCTCCTGCAGCCACCAACCAGAACCAGTAAGGAAAAGACAGAAGGGCTTGAGTTCTAAGCCCATGAACTAAGTGTATGCAGGTATCCCAGGTCTAGCTACCTCTCCAGCTCTTCTCTTATTGGTGCCATAACACTGATCCAAGTGAGTACTGTTAGATGGTTTGCTAAAGTTTCCTATTGCCTCAGTAATAACAAGTGCTTGTAACCCCTTTTGATAGCCAGTCAGCAAGGAAAAGTACTCAAACCAGGAACATAAAAATGGAGACACCCCAAATAAAAAATTCATGCTGACCCTGGACCAGCTGGGTGCTGCTTGCATGACAGCAGTTGTTTCAGGAGCCAGATGGCAAATGAACCTTATACTGTTATATGATGATGGAAAATCATTCAGGATCCAGATGGAGCTAGATTGCCAGTTTGACAGTCTTAATACAGGCTACTTAGCGCCTATTTTCCAACAGTGGCATCATTTTCCCCAGTAGGAAGAAAGATCTTTGCAGCAGTACAAGTGTGTACTCTGTGATGGCCTAAGGATGTAAGAAGGTGTTAGTGCTGATGTGGACACTTGCCAACACTTCGACATTACTCAGGTTGTCAAGCCTTGGTTCTGGTCTGCCCTGGCAGAGCTGTTACGATCAGCACTGGTACTCACTGTTTTTGCTGGTAAACATTCACAAGTTTTATTAATGCTGACACAAGTGAGCATAGCATCTAAAGCTTTCAGGCAGTAACAATCTGGAAAAATGGATGTTTACACAGAAATCCTGTACCGTTCATAATTTGAAGATGCTGCTGCCATTGTGTGTTTTTGTCAGTTTGCTCAGAATCAAATCTCTTAGTGATAACCACAGAGGGATAGGAGCACTCAACTCATCATGAGGAGATGGAATCAACTGAATACAGAAATACTTGTTTGGCAAAGAAAGGATAGATATTGGAAGGGTTATTAAAGAGATATTCTGCATTCACGTTTTAAGATATTACTGGAAACACTCCCCTTTTTCTATTCTGTTCTTTTTTTTAAAAGAGGACCATTTGAACATTTCCAAAATGTAGTATGTTCCATAGATTCTGATCCTATCTTGTTTTTCTTGAAAGGTTAATGCAGAAAAAAACAGCTTTTCTGGTATGGTGACACTAAACTATGCATGACCAACATCTATAAAACAGCAAAGGGACCTAGTTGTGGTTGTTAAAAGCTGTATTTCTGCTTTGTGTTTTTATACACTGAACTGCTGTATGTATTTTTTAAGAATTAGCTGATTTGAGCTTGCTTTTGTATCAGAAATATCAGGACTGACATACCTGATCTTCTGCAGTTTTGTAGAAAGCCTTGCAGCATGTTTATCATTGCATCTGTACTGAATCTTTAGCACTAAAAGTAACTGGTTCTATGAGAAAAAGCAAATGTCAAATAGTTTTAAACAAGCTGAGGATAAACCTCAGCTCCACTTGTTGACTGTTCCACTTCCAGTCCTGTGTTTTTTACACTGTGATTATTTCACCTAATTCAGTGATTGTATAATTTTCCTGGGATGAAGGTGCTTAAAATTTTAAGGTATGAAGGAAACTGTAATTGGAGGTAGGGTTACTCTTTATGAAAGCAAAGATTTTTTTTCAGACCCTTTTCCTGCGTCATAACAGAGACAAAATGTCTTTGTGTTCTAACTCAAATAGCACAATAAAATACCAGAAAAAAATCTTCATAAAGCAATTGTTCCCTTCTTTCACTTGTTGACTAAGACATCCTTTCTACATGTTATTTCCAAGAGATTTGCCTCTTATCTATCTCCTCTCAAGCAAAAATAGCAAGACTGATACTGTTCACTTTACAAACAGCATAAGAAAAACAACTATTTAAATATCTTCATATATAGCAAAAAGTGTCGGAAGACTTCCTCTTCTAGTGTTGTTTCACAGAACCTCTGCTTTCAGGTCCTTTCCTAACAAATCTACTAATTACTAGATCCTGTTGGCAAAGCAGAAGGTTAAATGTGTCAAAAATGCAGATGGAGTAGAATAGTGCTTTGCTGTGAAATAGTCTACTCTAGTTGTAAAATCAGCATAATGACTTAAGCAGATGAACCTGAAATGCAAACCCAAAGCTAATTTTCTAGTACCCACTATGTGACAAAGTCAGTCCTGAGAAATACACTCAGCTCATCTTCTGCATTGAGTAGCATTGCTTCATAACATTCCTCCTTGCATTTCACTGTGTGTGTTCTTCCCACTGCAAAGTTTTTCCAGACAGCAATTAAACTTTTGGAACATACATAAATTAAGTTTTATATCTCAGGTCTAATAGTTACTATAAAATCTGTAGGTAATAAAAAACAGCGAACCATAAAAGCAGATTTTTTACCTTGATTGTGATGAAGTTACAGTTTGCCTTTATGATTAATCTTTTCTAGGTTGTAAAGCCCACAGATTATATGGTATGTCAGCTCACAACAGATACCATGTAGCAGCCATTTAATACGTATCACCAGAAGCAAATTAGTAGTAAATTATTTCCTGTTAACTAATAAATGCCACAAACACCCACATTATATGTAAGTCTTTCTAGACATTTGAGGGCACACTGTCAAGTAATTTGAGGATATGGATTGGATATTGGGAATAAAGTAATGTAAAAAACAAACATTGCCAGGCTATTCAAATCTGAGGATGCACAGGAGATTTTAAGACATGTTTTTAGTTATGTTTTCCATCTAAATGATCCTAAAGCCATTGCATTTCTGTTTTAAATACCCTATCCTAGTGTAAAAGAATGAGAAAGTGCAATAAACTATAAAGAGGTAAAGCTTTTGTTTAAATTATAAACAGAGAGCATTGTAGGAAAAGAGTAGTTACTGAGCAACTTGCTGAATTATTACAGTGTCCTGGCTTCCAGCTGGCTGTTCTAAGATATAATAAACATAAGTTCCAAATACATTAATGTAAATAAAAATACTTAATTAAGTGACATGGACAGAAAATAAAGGTTTTTCACCATTATTATGATTTTTCATTCCCTTAAGTCTCTCCTTGTTCAGATCATTCACATTACAAATGCATTCAGCAGAGAGTTTTCTAATAAGTAGGGATGTATATTGGCTTATTTGTTTAGATTGGTTTATCTAGTAAGCATAGATTGTTTTAATTACAATGTTCTTGCCCAAATCTATAGGTATGTAGAAGTATATCCATTTTAAGATTTTCTAAAAAGTTAAATCCATGAAGAATCCTGGGCATGAGCTTAAACTGGTAAAACCTACTCATTTTCAAGTTTGCTACTGCTGTTATTCCAGGTTCTGTCTGTACCTGAGAGCTTGGTGAGATCACAAGGGGCAAAATGACTGCAAACACTCATTCACCTTGAGATGCAATGGTAAATACTCTGAGAGGATTCAGCAGATATTAAACTGCATTTTTGTCAGGTCTGGGCATTCAAAAGTCCCCTTCCCAAACTTATTTCCACTGCTACATTTAAGATATCCTACTGTGTCAGTCATTTCTCTTGTACTGCGGAGATATTACAAGGCCAAATTCTCAGGAGGATGCAAGACAAGAGCACTTACCTCACTTGCAGGTCTCTGGCCACCTAGAACTTTAAAATTTACCCCTCCTCAGAGGATTCCTTTGAAGGAAAGATGCATCCCAACTATCAAATATGCAAGGAAGCAGCAGCACCTGTTCCATTTCAGCTGGCTTTTCACAGCACAAGGGTGCAGAGGACAAAGGCCAGGCTACATAGAGTTGCACAGCTGTGGGTTTCCCACCCTTCTGCAGGGCTTCAGCATGGCATGACAGTGTGTCACTCTCATGTAGATAGCAGAGATGGACACTGTCTCAGATCAGTCTTAGAATCATCAGTCTTGCAAGAGACCTCCAAGATCATCTAGTTCAACTGTCAACCCATGGCTGCAATGCAGTCAGCGTGTTCCCCTTTGACATCAAAACAGTATCGCTGTGGCCCAGGCTGAGACCACAAGACCAGCTCTCACAAGTCTATCTTGCTTGCAGAAGGTTCCAGATGTCATGGTCTCTTCTTAGATTGGGGCTGCCCATCTGCACTGTCTACTGACTTATTTGCTTCTTAGGAACTCAAATCAGGCCAGGGATGCTGCCCAGGGTTCTGTTCCCCTCATATGGGGAACCACCACTGCAAATAGCACCTGTGCTGGTCCTGCAGCCTGAAAAGTTTTCACCTTCTGCTGTGCCGGCTCTTCTGCTGATCCTGCCACTCTTTCTCTTGAAGGGCACAGGCACACAGGTTATCTGGGAGCCAGGTTCCTCAGGGCCTCTGCAGAGATCTCAGGCAATCCCCTCAGCTGTCCCCAGAGAGCTGTTGAGAAATACCTAGCCCACAGAGAGGGGTTCTGCCTCAAGATATGGAGCCTGTGCCCCATTTGGAAAATGAAGCCTGTGCCTGCCTTGGGAGATGAGGCCTGTGCCCTGCTTGGGAGACGAGGCCTGTGTCCTGCTCAGAAGACGAGGCCTGTGCCCTGCTGAGGAGATGAGGCCTGTGCCTTGCTCAGGAGACGAGGCCTGTGCCCTGCTGAGGAGATGAGGCCTATGCCCTGCTCGGGAGAGGAAGCCTGTGCCCTGCTTGGGAGATGAGGCCTGTGCCCTGCTCGGGAGAGGAAGCCTGTGCCCTGCTTGGGAGATGAGGCCTGTGCCCTGCTCAGAAGACGAGGCCTGTGCTCTGCTCAGGAGATGAGGCCTGTGCTCTGCTCAGGAGATGAGGCCTGTGCCTGCTCAGGAGACGAGGCCTGTGCCCAGCTCAGGAGATGAGGCCTGTGCCCAGCTCGGGAGATGAGGCCTGTGCCCTGCTCGGGAGATGGCCTCTGGTGCTTGCTTAGGGGATGGGTGCTGCCTCAGGAGATAGGTGCCAATGCCCATGGTGAGGAGATGGCTGCTGCCAGTGCTCTGCCAAAGACAGGGCTTCAGGTGTCTGCTGAGGTGATGGGTATTGTCTTATTTAAAAAATGGATGTTAGTGCCCCCCTGAGCAAATGGCTGCCACCGAGTTCCTACTGAGGAGATGGCTACTGGTGACTGTGAAGGAGCTCGATGTTGCCTTGCTGAGGAAATGGATGCTAATGCCCCTTTGAGGAGACAACTATCGGTGCTGGATATCCGATGGCGCAGCAGATAAAGGTAAGATAACTCCTGCTTGATAAGTGGCAGCCTCAGAGGCCCCTGGAGTGATCCAAAGAGCAACCTTCTCTGGGGATGTCTTTTGGGAGCACACAGGAGAACTGTGTATGTTCACCATATTCACAAAATGAGAAGATTTTGTTCATTGATTTCCTTTCCATTACAAATCCTTCACAAAACAATGACCAAAAAGTATAGAGCCATCACAGCCTACATAAAACAGAAGGCACCCTTCTCTGGCATAGGAAAAGTAATGGTGACAAACCATGCCAAATGGGTATGTCTTCTCAGTCAGAGCTGCTTTCTTCAGATTGTGGTTTACAGGAAGTAATTGAAGTACTTGAAATAATTAACTTATCTAATGCATTGAGTTTCATACTCACTTTTCAAATTGTCATTGAATATGCTCAGAATTTTGTAAACATACTTCCAATTATTTCAGAAGTGGCTGATAATAGTTGACACTGAAGACATTTCCCATTGTTTTTTTGCTCTGCTTTGAAAGCAGACTGTTGTGCTCTGTGTGCTTGGTTGCCCAAATTTTATGCTATTTCCCTTGAGCTCTCAGACCTCTTTTTCAGCTTGTTGCTTAAACAGTTCTTCCACAAGTAGTCATGTGAATATCTGTATGCACATGGAGAAATAAGCCATGCTTGAGAGTTTTGAAGATTATTTTTTTCTTTTTAGGTATAAAATAGCTAGTGTGAATGTTTGCAGAATAATAAAAGAAGGGTCAGCATGGAAGTGGAACTACCACTAAAAATGAGCCTTTTTCTTCAAATGCTTACATTCTCTCTTTCTTCTACAGCTTTCACTCAAAAAATACAGAGATATTTCATACTTGACCCTGCATTATGTAGAAATAATACTTCCAGTCTTAAATAGATGTGACTTTATCATTCAACCATGCAATCAAAATGCTTTTCATTAATGCAAGAGCAAGGGCTGTGGAGATCCTTCTCATGCTGGTGCCACAAGGTTCTGGGCATGGCTCATGGGGACTGGGGTAAGAGCATAAATCAGTATGTGACAAGACATACTCCAAGACTACAGGAGCTGCTTTTTCATGACCCTCTGAAAAACTCCCAGAGACTCTATAGTCCTTCACCATCATTCTGTGTGTCTACATGTATAAATATGAAACAGACAATTCATTTATATTAACTATAACTCCCAGATTGCAGATATATTTTTCATATTCACTTCCTTTCCCAAACACTTTTTCTTTCAGAAAGTAGAAACACATGAATTCAAAAGTATCTCAGAGAAGCAGCCAAAAACCAGGTTATAGACCATAGGCCCACTCAGATGGTGGAATCTCTGTTACCACTGTTGCTTGAGTCAAGGAGATAAAAATCTCACTGAGTGGCTTCACATTCTAGGACTACAAACAATGCTGTTACAATGTAGCACAATTCTTAGGATTCCTTTAGCAGAGCAAGTTTGCTCTCCTTCCTCTGCTTTAACTCTCAAAGTCTTGGAGTCTTTGGAGTGTGGAATCTTATTTTACTGATTGCTTTATAACAAGGATGAAGGGGTGGTATTGTTGGAGTTAAATATCACTTAAGAACTTCAAAGGTGCTCCTTTGAGAGGAGGGTGTTTGACTTTACATCTGGGTGGAGGACACACATGGAAAGGGTTACCATGAGAAACAGTATTTCCCAGCTGCTGCCTGTCTTAAATTACTGTAGCAGCAGCAGCCACAGTTACTTACTTATGCCAAACATTGTTTTTTTGGCATATTTCAGCCTGCTCAGTTCCTTGCAGAAATTCCCACAAGGGTGGAAAGGATTTCTAGCTTGTCAAAGCCTCCTTTAAACGATTTTAGATGACTCTGGCAGTTTCTATAGCTTAAGTCAAGACTGGAAAATGGAATCTTCCAAGGTCAACAGGCAAATTAAGCTCAAAAAGAGACTTGCCTGAGCTTGTGTGAATAGTTTTCTCTGCACTTTAAGCGATTCTCTTTTTCTGAAATGAGAGATACCTGACTTCTGCATCAGAAGTCTGTGGTACTTGAATAACACATAGTCATTGTTCTTTTGTCTTTTTAGTGTTGTTACTGTTCTGTTGAAAAATCATTTAGGGTTTTTCTTCAGCCTTTCTGTTTTTCACAAGCTCTCTAGACAGGAAGGACAAAAAGAAAAGCTCAAACCCAGCTCCTCCTCGCTCTTAACAGCTTAGCAATGAAAACGTGTTTTAATTATATTCAGCTCCTGCACAAAAGGCTTAGTCACTCAAAGTTAATAAGGCATAATGGTTTTCCACTCCACAGAGTGCTCAACCTGTCATGTGGCTCCTGCTCTGAGGTGGTCGTCAGATGGACTGAGTGGAGAAAGACAGCAGCGAGAGCGGCTCTGAAGGTAATTGTTAGCAGATCTGAGTGCCTTAGATTTCACTTGCTCATTTGAAAACAACCAGGGCTCCTTAACAGCACTCAGGAAAATTTCTCAAAAGAGCAGACTCCTGCTCCAAACAATTATTAGCACCATGTCTTCATTATGTTAGCTGAAACAACAGTTATGGCTCCCTTTGATCTGCTGGTGCATGGCCTGGCCTGTTGGATGGCCCCAGCATGGATCTGGGTGCCTGGGCAAGCAACGGTCTGATCTGTGATTCCTGTAGACTTACTAATCTAGTTTGGATCAAAACCTGAACAGCACAAGGCAGGTTCCCTCATCTTTGAGACTCTTGCTGTGGGGGTACTATAGCTCTGCCTGTTCACTGCAAGCCCAGAAGAGGCCAGGTCGAGGAAGAGACACAACAAGCAGTTGCCCATAGCAACTGTAATCCCACGGTTTTGCTAGTTGCAGTCACCTGTAAAGCTGCTCCTTTCACTGCTAATGCCTCTTGCTTTTGCTAAGAGAAAAGAGTCAGGGAATGGGAAGTCTCTTACTGTGGGATGGGGAGAAATGAGAATGGCTGAACAGCAGTGCTGTTTTCTGCCCCAATGCCTGCAGGAACAGCAAACCCAGATCCACAGGATTTATCTGTCTGGCTTTACTATTTCACCTCAGCTGCCTAAAAGCATCCCAATCCTGTTTGCCTGTTCTTGAATTGAGGGTGTTCAATTTCACCTGTGTTACAGGGAGCCCTTGAGTTGGCTCTCATGTTAGCCATTTGATAATCTGGGTTTCCTTCTAGCCAGGTACTTGACCAGAAATCTAGTTAAATTGAAATGTCTGACTAGTCTCTCAATTTCACTCTAAATCCTGAGAGGAAGAAGGAGGATATCACTCTTATAACATACATGTCAGGAAACACTGTGGGACATGCTTTTGGCTGGAATTCAGAAGGCTAGAGTAGGTAATTGAGGTAAGCCTGGTATATATCTATGAAACATCATGATGGAGGTACTGTAAATGTGTTAAAATGAAATCCTATAACAGTCTACTCCTTTATATTTTTTTCCTAAGTAAACCTTTTGCTGATTATAGTAAATCCCTTCTTAAGAGATCATAAAAATTATTTTAAAGGACACTGCTTACTCACAAAATTCATTATGGTAATGCTCCATCATACTTTGCCAAGCGGCTCTGTCTTTAATCTGCTGCTGCGGCCTTTTGCCTGTTTCTGCAGTTAATCTACATTTTATTGGTGTCAATTTTTTTTCAGTTTTGCATCTCTGTTTTATTCAATATGGTAGTAACTCTATGGAATTACACAATCTACTCTTGAAGCTGCTTTCAGTCTAAGATTTTTTAAATTCCTCCTTTATGGAGAGGTAAGGAGCTCTTCATTAAGTATTGATAAGGATATTTGCTATTTTGAAAACCAATGGTGTAATCTAGTGAACATTGTTTCCTGCAACAGTGTGCTACTTCTGTACTTGAGCTGGGATTTATTCATGTATTTTAGTGGAATTGGCTTATTTTGGTAGGGAGTGTTGTGGTAATTTGTTCTTGTCAAACAGTTTGGGTCACATTCCATACAAGTCAAATTTGACAAAAGCTTTTTTCTTCAATATCTTCAAATTACAGCTTTTCATTGTCAGATCACTTCTGTTGTAATTTATTTTTAGTGGATGTTAGTACTTGTGACTGGCAGTGAGATTGACAGCCCTAGACACTCCTGCATAGTATGAGAAGAGGACCATGATAGAATAGACATTATTCAATAGACAGCTTGAAATATGTTGCAATGACAAAAATCAATAAGATACTGCAATTCTTGGCTATGAACTGTACCCAAAGGACAGGTTTGGTCACAGAGGTGTGAGAAAACTACTGTAGCTTTAAAGAAAGAAATGACTCTGAGTAAACTGAGGTAAAATTTTAGTGAAGTGCATGTGATAGTCTATATGCGTAGAAATCTCCCAGAGTAAAATTGAAGGTGGACTAACAGGTTTGTGCAAACAGCTTTTTCCTTGATAGATAGATACTGCATGTCCACTGCTAAGGGAAATCTCAGTGAAATAAGACAATGGAGCAATAATAATGGGAGAATTACAACCAAACATACATTAACTATTTTGCATAATACAAAAAGGCAGGAATTTAGAGCAGCATTTTCCTGGAGTGTGAGACAGTAGTTTCTGTGAGCTCGTACAAAAAGAGAGGTGATTCTAATTACAATCATAGAATTGTAGAATCATCTAGGTTGGAAAAAGTATTCAAGTTCACTAAGTCCAACCATCAATATAATCCAACCATAACTGTACCAAGCCCACCACTAAATTAGCATGAAAAACTTCTGATAGTTTATTTAAGAAGGAGCATGTAAGACATTAGGTAAAACTTTCATGATCAAAGTTTGGAGTTCAGTCTCCATAGGAATATCAACAATTTATTAGTTGGCATTTCATTTTAAAAAGGGCTTTTCAAGACATAAACAGTACCAGTCAGGAAAAATTCTTTCACATAAAGAAAGATCTGGCTGAAGATTCAAAGTGATATGGAGGAACAAAATGTGTGACAGTCAGTGAAGGTGTGTTAGCAAACAAAGAGCAGAACACATGTAATTTTGCTTTTCCCTCTCACTGCAGTTTCTGCCTAGGATGGGTAACTAGAAATGAACAGATATCCAAACTAAAATATATAATTTTTTTCCTGTCCTGTTTCTCATCCATCATTAATGTTCCTTTCTTTTCTTTTTTTGAGCAATGACCAGATGTTTTCCACTGAGATTGTCTCAAAGATATTAGGTCTTTCTCTTTTTCTTTCTTTTTTTTTTTCTTTTACAGAGTATAGTTACAGCTAGTTTAGGACCCAGCTGTCTTGTTCTACCTGCCAAGGTCCTAATGTAACAGAACTAAATGTGTGTGAGGTTGAAATCCTTTCTTCCAATTTCAAGCTAACTCATTTGAAAGCAGCATTCCTGATGACTGCTGTAAAGAGATAGAACAGTATAACTTTCCCATTTAAGATCACATAAGAGGAGTTTCTCCAACATAAACACACTCACAAACCCTGTAAGTTCTTTGCCCTCAGGAAGAAATCTGGAGGTTTTGGAAAGCTACAACTAGAGGAACATGGGACATGAGGAGGCTATCCAGTAGTTTAGGATGTTGAGTATTTAGGAATTTCTTCAGTACTCTGATGTACCAGGTTTATATATGCTCCAGGCTGCCTTTTGTTGGTTTTGCAGGCATCTATATCTTTAGAAGTCTATGGATAGTTTCAGCCACAAAAGGCTTGACACAGTGCTAGTTTGGTTCTTTGTAACCCAGCACATGAATTTCATGAAATCTCTCCCTTCTCTTTCCTATTTTTTTTCCCATATGAACTGTCAGTAGAGTTCTGTGCCTGAGAGGCTCATATCACAGTTGCACAATAGAATTTTGCCACAGTTACGTTTTTTTGGAGACATTATCCTTGACTACATTAGCTTGTAACATTTTCCAGCCAAAACTATGCCCATTATTGTGGCTTGTTTCATAAGTGTGATCTATAGCAGGATCATTTCCTCCTGTAATCTAAAATGTGTAGTGCACCATGGTGTCCCAATGTATGGACGAGGTACAAGGTTATATCAAATACCAGATGAGGCTCTTTAGACCTGGTAAGACAATGCACTTCTGAAAGATCTGTGGTGTCTAGGGGAGGAGCATCTAGATTGTATTTGCATGTGCTCTGCTCCTTTGCATGCCAATACTACCCGCCACGACTTCTTTGGGAACACAGCTTTACATACCTACAGCACTATCTCAATGTTGGGAGTAAGTTTAAGGACCTGGTGTTTGCGTTGCCCAGATTTCTGCGGCACATACCTCTGTGGTGATGCATGCATTATTGCATTATATTGTTATTGTGGTTTGAAAATTAATAGAATTTTCAGAATTACAGGTTTGTGCTTTTATGAAGTTAAGAAAACATCCTGTTGCTTTAAGAGGCTTCTCTTCCCCGGAACTGGCCCAGGGGAAGTGACCTGTCCCAAAGTCCCGTGGTCAGGACAGTATAAAAGACCAGGGAGCGAGTTCCTCCTCCCCT
>JAOXOE010000602.1:9343663-9360812 GCA_028565055.1 Phoeniculus purpureus
CTGAGACCTGACTGCTTTGGTTTCCTTTCCCCTTAAAACATGGGAGCAAAGCAGTTTCTTAGTTTCAACCCGTTACAATTGTTTTGTAAGACACAATGTAAAACCTTTTTTATTGTTTTCAGCAAACCTTCTTATACCTGAAGGCTGTAAACAAGAATGCTGGGGGAAGAACTGTGTACAAGTGTTTTATCAGCATTGGAAGAGGTTTGGAAAAGTTATTGAGCCAGGAAAACCACAAGAAGAATGCTCTGATGACAGTGCTACTGTAATAGGTACGTTCTACCTAAGACAAGGGGTAAATACATATTTTTGGCCTCAACTCTGAAATGGACAAGTATGTTCTGTGCCCACTCTTTCACTTTGGTTGGCTTTAGAAGTTCGTAGCCACTAGGCTCAGTGATTTATGAGTTTTTAGACTGTCTGAGACTGGGTTTTCAAATCTGTACTGCATCATTTTATGTCTGCACTTGTGTTGACACACAAGTTGACTGGCTACTTGTCACCAGCTCTTCATGGAAGATGCTTTCCTGTGTAGTCTGATGGCAAAATACAGAGGGTCAGTGCAAGTCTGTCATTAAGCTGTGTGAACTCACTTGGCTGGTTTTGACTGAGGCATGTTACTCCACATGGGGCATGATGGGGGAGTACAGGTAGGAAAAGTAAACCGTGGCTTCCTTGACTACTGTCAGAAGAGAATAATTTTCTTTTTGGGACTTACCTTTCACATTTCCATGGTGATCAAAAAAGAAATATTGGGGGAGGGCAGGAAGGAGTAAAATGAGGTATCACACAGACTGTATGGAGTCTCAGGGCTCATTCAATTTGTTTCCCATCTGAAGCAGAAGCTGTAAACCTGCATTTTTCCAAGTAAGGGAGTATGTGTGTGCTGCCTTTGTCTTCCTGGCAAACACTTGGCTACAGAGTGTTGCAAGCAGTTCTAGAGCTAAAGCTCCATATCATTTTGTTTTGTAGGGCCTGGAAAATCCGTAGTTTTAATATGCATGTCATTGTGTCCAGAACTGGGTACTGACCTTCTTTATTGTTTCCAGTAAAATCAAACTGATGTGACAGTCATACATGGCAGATTTCCAGTTCTCAGCACTTCTTGGGGAGGAAGGGAGGGATTGCCCTTTCCTTAGAGAGAAAGAAGATGGGATAGTTTCCAGGAGGGAAGGAACATCCTCCTGTGACCACAGTGGAATTGTAGATGAACCTACCTGCTTTTGAAGGAAGAAACTTACTGTAAATGCAAAGATGAGAGAAATAAATCATAGACTGTAATGGGGGACACTGCCTTTCCTCTTCTCAACAAATAGAGTATTTCATTATCCATGTTCAGCTGTAAACAGCATATATGCTTCTTCCATACATACTAAATAGGAACTGTCTGGCTCGTGTTTTTTTCTTTTTTAGAGTCAAAGGGATGATATATGCTGCTTTTACAATTCTAATTTCTTACCAAGCAACACAGTGTAGTAATAAATATGCCAAGAAGAATGTACCCAGGTGGAAAAGAGGGACTAAAGGCTTATATTGCCTCAGGTCATGATATCACTTGGGAAGAGTATTACATCATCAGGGTTTATCTGCAGTTGTGAATAATGATGTTGAGAGCATCTTGTTTTCCCATGTGATGGCCAGGTTTTAAACTAGCAACAGGTTTGGAAAATCAGACATCAAGTCGCAGGTTTTTTTCTTCTTTCTTACAAGCTATTGCACATGGGTACTTGGAGGGAGGCAGATGCTTTAATCTTGCTGTGGAGAGGAATGTGTTCTCTCCAGAACATCCAAAGGAAGGTCTTATGATGAAAACTTGCCAGAAAGGCAGAAGTCCTTTTCTCCACTTCAGACTTCAGGGTGGCTTAAGCAAGGACTTGTCTGTTTTGAACTCTCTGATTCTTTCTTGTGCAGTGACCTCAGAGAGGGAAGTGTTATTAAAGATACTGAGTATCTTAGATTAATCTTTATGTGCAAAGCATTTTCAGCCTCCTTATTTGTCTGTTCCCTCATATGTTGTCTCCTTTTACTCCTGAGTTCCAGCCAAAACAATCTGTTCAGCCAAGTTGGTCTCCTACCCTATCGTTTTGTCTTGTGTAACTTGGAGATGGTCAGCTCCTGCACCTTTAAAATTAATTCTTTAAAATATTCCTAGCCTTCCTGGGCTCTCATGTCCTCCAGAACTGTCTCCCAAGAGACCATGTTCTGAAAGAGACCAAGATCTGCCCTCCAGAAGTCCAGTGTGGTAGTTCTGCTGGCCCTCCTCCTTGCTTCACCAAGAATTGAGAACTGTAATATTTCATGATTGCTTTGTCCAGCCGTTAGATCTCCAACAAGATCTTCTCTGTTAACAAGTAGAAAGTTAAGAACTGCATTTCCCTTTGCTGGCTCCCTAACCATCTGTGTCAGGAAGTTATCTTCCACACAGCTGAGAAACCCTCTCAACTGTTCCATCACTGATGTAGTTTATTTCTAGCATACGTCTGGAAAGTTGAAATCCTCCATGAGGGCAAGGGTTAGAGATCAAGAGACCTCACTCAACTGTCTATAAAGTGTCTTATCCATCTCTTCATCCTGGTTGGGTGGTCTGTAACAGGCTCCCACAATGACATCTGTCTTGTTAGCCTTTCCTTTGATTTTAACCCATAAGCTCTCAACTGTGTCATCACCATCATTAAATTCTAAGCATTCGTAATTCTCCCTAACAGACTTGCCATGTCTGATGTTGTACAACTTATGTGCTAAGAAACTCTGCTTTTGACTTCAACCCTAGTGCACCAGAGTCATTTGGTCACCCAGGGAGTCACAGCCCCTTGCTGGGACACCATGAATTCCTGTAGGTTTGTTCTAAGTCACGCAGCAGTTAGAAACTTTCATATTGACAAACTTCTTTCCAGAAGTAATGTCCAAGAAAACTTTTGAGCTTTTAGGTAAAGAAAACAATCCCAAATGTGGATAAATACAAGGAAATACTGGGCTTTTGTTCATCCTCTGTTCTATTAAATTTCAGCTCAAGCATCATGGACAGTGAACAGTAAACTGAACACAGAGCTGTGCTGTGCAATAATATAGGTATTTCTCACCCCTCTAGCTCCAAGCTGCCTCTACTCATTTCTGCCTGAGAAGTGAACATACTTTCAGGTGTGAAGAGCTCTGTTTCAACATCCACACTTGTCACCAAAACTGATTTCTGGTCATATTTGGCCTTGATCTCTCTTTCAGTAGGAGAAGCCCTTTTAAACAGTGCTGAGTGGTGATTTAAGAAGCAGAGGTAAGACAGGGAAAGGGAAAAAATGCATTTTCTTCCAGTCTTAAGTGGTGCTTCTGTATTTTAATGTCTTCTGAAGTCAGGCAGTCACTGTTGCGTGGTCCCAGCTGGATGCTAATTCCTGCTGGGAATGCCTTGCAGCAGCTTTCAGAGTGCTCTGAAGCTGAATCTGTAATTGTGATTCAGAGCAGATCAATTCCCTTTACTTTCTGCAGTGAAATTTTGATTCTGTTACACACATGAAGATCCCCCAATTTACTAGCAGTATTAAAACAGCAGAGCCTGCCAGGCACCAGAAACCAGTACTACACAGTTTGGTAGCTAGAGTTTGGATAGGTATGTTAAACTAAAAGAATTGAAAAGAATAGAGCTTAGAATCACTGAAAAGTCTCTTTTATTCATGTGGTTGGTCTTATAGCAACGGCCACAAGCGCTTTCTTGTCCTTGGGGGATATTAAGTGAAGTTTAAGAACAACTTTGAAATATTTCTCCTTTATATTAAACTATGGTCTGCTGCATTTTCATCCCACTCATTCTTCTTCTACTTATTCTTGCTTAGCCATGTAGCACCAGTTCACTCAGGAGTGATGTAGCCTCTCAGATAGTTATGTCATTGTCATCCTGGGAGAGCAAGTCAATCATGCAGTCCTAAGTACTGCTGAATAAAGAAGCTGATTTGTCTCTTATTAACTCCAGGGTCAAGAAAAAAATATAGAAGGGTAAGTCTAAGCTGTAGATATAGTAGCAGTCAGTAGTGTATTGGCCAACTATTTAAACCCTGAACTTCTGAGAGAAGAATGAAAGTATCACTTCATCTCCCAGCTCTATTACTGGACACCCACTCCTAGAAATACTTTATCTTAACACCAGTGCTTCCTCTTCTTGTCAGCAGTGAAGCAGCTAGCAATGAATGCTGCCACTTGAAGTATTCTGTTTGGAACCCAAATTGGATTGGAAAGGAGCGATTCGAAGCTGGTATTTCAGGCTACCCACAGAATCAAGCAAATCTCTTAAGCAGTAATGCTTAGGTTGCATTATCTTATCACTTGTTACTTTAGAAGCTTGCTTAAAAATGGAAAGTGGGACTCAAGTGTACAACTGAGACACCTGGCTGTTCTCCCCACACCTCTGAAAAGAACACGCCTTTTGGGAAGTGAAATTTTATGCTTTATGATAATTATAACTATTTTCTGGCCTGCTTAGCCTAAGAAGCACTTTCATATTGATTTCAAAGGCGCCATGATTTAGGCTTCTTTTATACTAGAGTGGATGATGTCTGCTCCCGCTTTAAACTGATGACATTTTTGACTTCAGAAGCTCATATTCAATAATAAGGATTTTATTATCTGGTCAGTTCTGCATTAAAATAACTGAGACAGCTAAACTGTGCAGCAGAATTCTTCTCAGGCAGATTCAGCTTATATTTCTCTTTTCACCACACAGAGCATGGTCCACTAACCTTTTGAATATTAAAGCATGAGACATTGGTGTCTGCCATTTAAAGGCAGCTGTTCCCATAGGAGAGCTAGGAAGTGGTGGACAGTAGTGTTTGGATCAGATGTGCTGTCATGTTAATGGCTTGAATTTGCAGCATGGTGCTGTGTAACAGCCTGCAGAGATGCTCTGGCTCATGGTCCCTGGAGAGTGTTCAGAGGAGAGAAGTTAGAGGGGAAGCAGAGTATAAACAAGCCCCACTGGAAGTAAGCATGAAAGTGAAACAAAATGGATGAGGCTTTGTACTCAAAGACTATGCAAACTGTACACTGAATAATGCAACACATGGCATTATCCTTAGCTTGTCACCAAGAATGTCTGTTTTGTTGCAGTCATCTCCAAGAAAAGTATACTCTGATTAATTTCAATACAAGCCTTTACAGGGCTACTGGGTTTATAGCTCTCAGAAGCCTGATAAAAAATAAAACTTAAAAAGGCAACAGCCATCCCTTCCATACCTCATGCTTCTCATTTGCCCCTCCTGCCCCTCTCCCCTAGTATTCATCCCTTTATGATGTAATTGCATTCCACTCCAGGCAGCAAACTTTCCTCCCCCAAACAGTTCCATTTTCTCCATATCTGTTGGAGACACTATCTCATGATCTTGGCAGGTCAACTATTAAAAAAGAAATTAAAAAAATTAAATTTAAAACATGATACAGGACCTTTTAATGGTTTTCCTTTTTATGCTCTTTCTGTGCAGAATCCTCTTGGCACCTGTTGACATGGGAAATGCATTGTACCAGAGAGAGAAATTACCTTCCTGTATCTTGATGCCAGAGGAAAGATAACCTCTAGGCAGGGACTTCTCTATAGATTTGTGGGTATTTAGAGCAGGAACAGAATCCTCTGGTACATGGCTGATTATAGTACACAGGCTAGTAATATGAATAGTCAAGTCATTCACTCCTACTACTATTTAGAAAAGAAACTTGGCATGGAAGAGTGAAAGAATTGATGGCAACATTTTTTACTAAAAAGGCTTAAAGGAAGACTTTCCACCTATCAGATATCTGGACAATTTAGTAATAACCACATATCAGACCTTACAATGGGTTTTATTAAATAATCCTGTTGAGTTTGTAATATGTGAGTAGTATATACCTGCAAGATTCTCACTAACAAGTAAGCTCCTTGGGGGAAGAAGTTCATCTGTTAGTTCATTTTTCTTGCAAAATTGACATTAACATGCTTTACTGTGAAATAAATTCTTCAGCACATCATATAAATAGCTATTGAAAAAGGTACCAACTGGAGTCCTTAAGCTTCTAGAACAGCCATGAAATGCAACATAAGAAAGAAATTGGGTCCTTAAGGTGCCTTTCAAGAGTGATTGAGAAACTAACTTGACAAAGAGTCTCCTGAAATCTTGTTTTCTGCTCTGTTCTGCTCCTCTCCTGGGTCCTGGGATAATTTGTAATTCAAGCTTGGAAAGAATCCTATGCTATTTCCTTCAGACTTATTCCTTCCACATGTGAAATCTAGTAATTTACACACCTTATCTCCTTTCACAACTGAAGCAGGAAAAATTGCCAACGATCACTGATTGAATCCATATTTCCACAAAGTTACAGTTAGTTTCTCTGATGTTTAAAATATACAATTAAATTAAGTTAGTTCAAGGAATAAGTACACTTGAAAAAAAATCCCCAGATGTTTGTGGCAAATGGATCTGTATTAATCTGGACTTGTGAATACATTCCTAAAAAAACCTACTGGCCCTATTCCTGGGGTGTGATATCAAGCAATGAATTTGAAACCAGAGACAGGTTTTGTAGTAAGTGTTGGTTCAGCTTCACAGGATGGGAAGCAGCTCAGAATGAGTGATAACATATTTTGGCTTAAAGCTTTAAGGAGAGCACAGGATAAAGATTGCAAATAAACTCCATTACCTAATTCCATGGGGCTCAGTGGGAATTGAGGATGCTCAGCATCTTGGAACAGTATTTTTCCAACTTGTGCTGTTTCGTGTGTTAAGGACCTGACTGTATTTCAGATCTTTGTAGGAGTATTCCTTCACCGTTCTTACACACTGAGGGCTTTAAAGGAACTAACAGTGGTACAATTAGGTGTACTACAGTTCAAATCTGAACTGCCTTGCTTTGATTGTGCATCCCAGAGCTGATGTTTTAGACTGTCTGCAAACTCCATTAGAAAATGAATTTATTACCTTTTATATTTTCACGGTTCTTTGGTGGGGTCTTTTTTCACAAACCAGATTGCTATGGAAAGAGAAGAAAAATGCCAAGACATAAAAATCTAGGAAAAGCCTGAACATTATTTGTATCTTCCTTGAGAAATAGCAGCCTCATGAGAAGCTGATTGCAAACTGAGTGACTTCCCTGATTTTAAACTGCTTCCGCTATATACACAGACAACATCTCTAACTTCAGAAACTTGTATGCCATTCTGAGGTTGATTTTTTTGTTGTTAGAGCCATCACTAAAGTACAGGAAGCCGGAGAGAGCAGCAGAGCTTTTCCAATGAAGTTAAAACTTTGTCTTTCCTAGCCTCTTACACAGATTTTTTAAGCAATATGTTTTTTAACCAGGGACGTTTTGAAACTAGAGAGGATCATGGCTCATTTTGTACAGATTGTTGAAACAATGAAAATGTCATAATTGCAGCCACATTGTTAGAAGACAAATGGGTAGTACTGGGGAGCTGAATTTTAGCCCTCTTCCTCCACATGGCATTCCTTTAGCAATTCTCAATTGAGCCATCAGAGAAAGAACAACATGGTTTTTCCCGCATCACCAAAGCTGTTTTATGTGTGCAGACTCACAGATTTAAAACAATCCATTCTTCACCTGTTGGTGATTGAAGTAGAAGGCACATATCCCACTGTTCACCTGCTTTCCTCCTCTTTGTTCACATTTGTAACTGTACTTTCTCTTGTTCTAGCAAGAAGTACAACAGCAGAAGTATTAGAGTATTTGAGACATTCAGCATTCATAGGTATCTTCAGGTCTTCCCTATAATGCAAGTAGGGCACTTTGCTGAGCCCTACTCTATCATGTGCTCTATTTGGTGAGGCAGCTGCCAGATTTTAGACAGAGTGCTTATGGGTCAACAGAGATGCCAAGGTCCCTCTAAGATCCTAGCCTTAGCTCCTGTTTAAGAAACAGCTCTGTAAAACAAAAGAACTTTTCCCCTGTTTCCAGGGCAGCAGGGAGGGTAAATTTCTTGTGCCTACAGGATATCATTACTGATAAACTTGCTACTATGTACACGGAGTCACTGGACTCAAGGCTCTTTAAAAGGTATAGTGGACAAAGATTTCTACACACTTCATCTGCATAGAGAACATACTCAGGAAAACCTGGTTGTAATGCTTCTCAGCAACAGAAAAATTGGCAAAGCTTGTTGCACTAAACTGAGCTGAAGGAAAGAAATGTATGAGCTGGAGTGTGGGTAAGGCTGGCAGATTGTTATTTAAAAAACTGCCTTACCTCCTGGAAAAATTACTGTGTTGTCAAACGGGTGAAGACTTTTGCTGTAGAATCAGAGAACTCAGCTCTACTTAGGCCAATCTTTCTAATTAGCAGTTTAACCAATACAAAATTCAGTCTGTCTAATGTATGTCAAATGGAGAACCTATTTAACTTTGCATTAATTATGACAGAAGGCTGGAGACAGGAAATAGTAATTGTTGAAAAGGTATCACATCACAATTCACTGCAATAAATCTTCAACTGTACCACAGATGTATGCATCTTTTCTTTTACCAGATAAAAGAAAATATGTTATAATAATAAAGAAATAAAAACATTCTTTGTATTAAAGTCTGACCACCCTGACCTTTATGCAATGCATTATTGACAATTCCATTAACATTTATTTAAACTTAATTTCCCAGAGCAGGACATGACAGAAAGTAAGAAACATTCATTTCAATTGTAAAACCTTTCACTTTAATGCATCTCTGAATTAATTTGGCACAGTCTTCATATGAAGTGAAACAAATGGGCTGATAATTGATGAGGACCTCAGGGAACAGAGAGGTCTGATTGGCTAGGGAAAGAGAAGTGACCTATAAAAGGTCAGTATTTTTTCAAGTATCTTCTTTTAATAAAGCATTGTGATGAAGAAATTATCTGCAAGGCTTAGATGAAATATTCTGATTTGATATATAACTTCTGTCAAAGTGAAATTGGGATATGATGTAGCTTAATTCTTGGAAAATCTGAGATCCCCTTCAAAAGTGATGAGTCATCCTCTGAGGGCCAGCTTTGTTATACTCTCTAGCCCAGTTGGCTTTTCTTATCTTACCTTTTCTATGTTTTCATCAAGAGAGGTCTGGCAGGTCTCACCTTCTGCTTCAGGAAGGCTCATGGAAGGGATTTTGGTTGGTTTACTGCCATGTCTATTACAAATACTGCTTTTCTCTTCTAATATCTCCTCTCCCTTCCAGCTGTGCCTTTAGCCAAAAAGCTGGGATAAGCAGGAAGAGACGTTGATGTTTGTGATGAGGTTGATGGTCTCACCTTCATCCATGTCCAGAACACTCTTGTTTGGACCAAGCCCCTTTCCTCTTAGCTGGACTATTCACCTGTTCTCAATTCTTGTCCTTTGCTCATGTGCACAATTAGATTGTTGGACCTTTCTCTCCACGCTCTTGTGCTGACACAGCACTACAGCAATTCTTGTGAATACGGGAATATTACAGGTTTCTAGCTCAGTAAAAACCTTTCAAGGTTCTGACTGATGAGTCATTGCCTCATTCAGTCAAGTTGGTTGGAGTTCAAGCACATACACTGTATCACAAGAGAAAGATATTTTCTTCTTTTATGCTCCCATCTCAAATACTTATCCCATGTTGAACAATTATTTTTTTTTGTCTTGACCTTTCTGCAAGCCTCTGCCTATCTATGAACAGATCCCAGAAGTATACAGCAGCCTTCTTGCTGTGCTGGTTAAATCAGTTAGCATACATCACAGCCTCCCTCTCATCCATGAAGGGTCTGCTGGAAACACTGTGTTTCTGGGAAGACTTCCAGTGCCCATGATCAAATACCCACAGAAAATGCTCATGTTTGTTTTGTGATGATGTGTATTGCTTTAATGTTTTAGCCACACAGGTTTCTCAAGAGGAGGTGCAACAAAGCTCTCACTGGATGAGCAGACAGTCAGTCTGGTCTGGCTCCTGGAAATGCCTGTTTTTCTGCAGGAGATGTAACAATGTTGTTGTCATCCTCATTCTAGCACAAGGTGATCTCATTGTAGATAGAGCTTGTCTCTTGAAAGTATTTGGCTGCTGAGAAGTAACTAGTTGTAAAACTCTGAGAGACTTAGAATCTATAGTTTCTGTTTGTGGAAGTGCCATAAAGACCAATGGCATTTAGTGGCAGATCCAAACTGGAATCCCAAATTCAACCTTGTAGATGCTGGAGATTTCAGCCCATCGGGGAAGTGATCAACCCACTGTCCTCAACACTGGTGAGGCCACACACCCGAAACCATGTTCAGTTTTGGTTCTGTCACTACAGTAAGGATATTGAGGTGCAAGGGTGTTTCCAGAGAAGGGCAATTAAGCTGGTGAAGGGTCTAGAGCACAATTCTTATGAGGATTGGCCAAGGGAACTGGGGTTGTTTAGCTTGGAGAAAAGGAGGTTGAAGGGAGACCTTATTGCTCTCTACATCTACCTGGAGAGGTGGAGTGGGCAATCTCTTCTCCCAAGAAATAAATGACAGGATGAAAGGAAATGACCTCAAGTTTCACTAGTGGAGGTGTAGTTTGTACATTAGGAAAACATTTATAACTGAAAGGGTTGTCAGGCATTGGAACAGGCTCTCTAGGGATGTGGTGGACTGACTGTCTCTGTAGATATTTAAAATATGTGATTTGGTTTACTGCCGGACTCAGCAAGGTTAAGTTAATGGTTGGACTTGATCTTAAAGGTCTTTTCCAACCTAAATAACTGTATCTCTGTGATCCTGAATCTTAGTTGAATGTCTTACACTTGTAAAGACCCACACTAACAGAACCAAGTCCTGCATCCCTGAAGATGGCAGTTCCTTAGAGCCTCATAGGAGAATAGGGGATGTACCCATGCCGGTTCACACCAGCTACTGAGTCCTTGTCTGCTGTTGGTTGTTAAGCCAATAAAGCAGAGCGAGAACTGCAAGGAGTGAGACACTGCATGTGCCACCACTGCAGAGCACAGAAAAAATAGATTTTAAAATGTTGGAATATTTACCTGGTTTTTTTTTTTTTTCAAACTCTGCCCTCCCTCTCCTCTCCCATTCCTCTCTTTCTGCAGACTCGCAAGCACAAGGCTCTGTTTTCTATGAAACGTAGCCCATTTTGTTCTAGAGTGACCTCAAGCACCATGCTGAGGAGCTGGTTCAAAGCTTTGACAAACACTTCCCCCCAGCCCTTAGATTTACATTTAAAGTCTCTTAGTCAAGTGTTAACTGAGTTTAGTCCTAGTTATAAAATCTGAGATGATGACATCTTGCAATGTTGTGACTCTAGGCATGAAACAAGTGTAGTGATTTGTAAGTCATGCTCAGAACTACTTCCATACATCCCAAGTTCAGATTCTGTACTGTTCCTTCTATACTGCACCTTAGAACTGCTGCTACACCAGAGGAATGTAACAAGACGCTGTGGTAGCAAGACTATGGGAAAAGAGTTGCAATTTGCTGTACAGATGTGTGCATGTCCCTCTTTTAGGAGAAACAAAGACTACAATGCAGTATCCAAAAGGCAACTGGATTGTACTTTTGTTATTCTAACCCAGAAAGAACTCATGACTTTCATGTCTTGCTGTCCAAAGCAACACTGACTGTAAATACAAGGATCTGGCCTCTGCTTACACCTGTGCAAACAGATTGTAAATTCTTACTGTAATACAGTAATGTTCAGTAATGTTGGTGTTCATTTTGCACTTTACAAGCACAAAAGGACCTGTAGTAAGTGTACCATGCAAGAATAAATTCTGCCGTGGCTACATGAGATATTAGGAAACACAAGAACTATGGTGCTTTTGAACTTTGGGGTGAAGTCAATCTAGTTGGGAACTCTTTTTTTCCAGCATGAATATTTAGTCCAGCCCCTTGACCCAAGGCATTTTCATCTAAACCTATGTTGGCTTTTGAAGATATTTTGTCTAACATTCTTAAAAACCTTCAGTGACAGGGATTTGATAGTCTCCCTAGGAAATCTAGTTTTATGGTACAGTCTCATTACAGCTTTTAATGATCAATTTAATGTTGTGGTAATTTCAGTCTAATAGAGCTCATTGTGCCCACCATAGATGAGAAAGCAAACTCATTCTTTTCTCTCTGAAGCTGTTCTTCTGCATTTCAGGGCATATCACAGCTCCACTCCATGTTACCTGCACCACACCAAGCAACACTGGTTTTTGCTGTCTTTATGCAAAGAAATTATTTGTTGTCAGTCTCTTTTGTCTCCCAGTTGGTCTGTATCTCTTTTAAATAGGTATTGTTCCAGTAGAGACCTTAATAATAAACGTAATTTCATATGATGTACAGACTACACCCTTATTTGTACAGGGTTATCTGTAACCTTTTTGCTTGCTTTCTTTATTTTTCCTACAGAGATACTATTGTGCTTTGAATTCATGTTCAGCTTGTGATCCTTTCTTACAGGACTTCTGTACTTGTACAGTTGATTGTTGCTGCCTGAGCTCTGCATCACTTGTAGATTTGGTGGGTGTCTTCCCTAATTTATCATCTAGGACCCAGTGAGAATATTAAATCATCCCCATGGAACCTCTGTAGGCCCATCTTTTCATTTTGACAGTGAGTGATACTCTAATTAAGTCTACACTGCCTGACCCTTAGAGTACATTTGTCTGGCCCACATTTCCTTATCTTCGTTTTCTAAGTATCATGTCAGCATCGAAAGCCTTACTGAAGTCAAGATACATGACATTTTCTCTTTTTTGCCTAAAGCTATTCTGCTATCATAGAAGGAAGTTAGGCTGATTTGACATGGTGTCTTTGTGACAGATCCATGTTGGCTATTATTCATCTTTTCACTTCTTCTAGGTACTTAAGTAATTTGTTTATTTGTTCCAACATTTTTCCAGGAATTGGATTTTAGCTCTATTATTTCTTGTCTACCACTCCTTTCTCCATTTTTTCATTTATCAAGATACCAACATTCTTGCTTTTTTGCAGTTTTCTGAAGCCTCACTCTTCCTTTTGGAGGTCTCAATGCTCAGACACGATCAGCCAGTTCTCTAAGTATACTGTGATTTTCATTAAACGCAGCTAATCTGAAAATATGTGAATTATCCTATTACTCTGCACTGCAGCCCCTGTATGTATTCAGGACTTTGTCATGCTAAGTGCTGGACACAAGTAATAACAACAGTTGTTTCACTGAAGACGGGATTAGCGGTGCATACAGATAAGAGAGACTAAGCAGAAGCCTCTGGCCAGACAGAAGGCAGGTTAAACAATGAAACATTCTTCATTAGCTTAAAAGTGTCCCCTTCTGTGCGGTCTGGCTGGTATCAAACATTTTGCAATCTTTCCAGCATGCAAAAAGCAAAAAGCAAAAAGCAGGAGTCAGAAGAGGACAGTGTTTTAGCTGGCCTGTGTTTTTACACAGATCTTCTTTGAAGCAATAGAAGACAGTTACAGAGATTAGACAAAGGACTGGATGATAGGAACATACAGTGAAGAAGACATCACCTGGACTGCTGGCTGGCCAATGTGCAGAGAGCTGGAAGCACGAGTCATGGCTAAGTTAAAATTGCTAAAACATTAGGATGGGCCTCCTGCTGCATACTGTCTTGTCAATGGCTGGAGTCCACTGATGTGTTTTGGTGAGGTGTGGAACTGGCAGGTGCTTTCACTCAGCATTTCTGTCTGGGAAACCGCTCAGATCACCTCCCATCATGGTGCTGTATCCCTGGGAAGGTGATGTGAGCTCAGCTGAGCCAGGGTTTCAGTGAAACCTTATTTTTCCTTCTGTTTTCTCCTTGGACAGATGTGCTTGAAGGGTTAGTATTGGTCAGTTTGGACTGGACACATTTGCACTCTGATCTACTCAATGCTCAGCCACAACTGCTGTCAGCACATTAGCCAAGTGACTGACACTGACAGAAGGGCTGCAAATTTCTGCCTGAAATATCTAGTGCTATGGAGTTGGGGGTAGGGAACTAGGGTGCATGGTCTGGTGGGAAGGATGATCAGAGTATGGAAGCAAGAGGAAGCAGCGAAAGTTCATTGCCCGAAGGTGGTTTTCCCTCAGAATCTTTGTGGAGATCTGGATACTGGACAGGGGGTAATGACTTAACAGTTCAGAGATACCATTCCTGACTGTTAGAACAGATGAATTCAAATTGGCCCAAAGTGGCTACAGACTGACTATCCCAGCCTTTTTCTCCTGATACATCTGAGACTGTTCTTGAAAATTATTATTTTAATGGTTGATTAATGAGTTGTGAGCCACAGGGGGTAATTAGTCTGATAATCACCAGGTTCAGCAACCTCACCAGCCACTCAGATGGCTTCCAAAGACAGCCCTTTTACCTCCATAAGGTTAAACAGGCATTAAAGAACACTATTAATGCTGTGATGCTCCAGTTGAGCTCAGCCTTGCCAGCAGCATTGAGTTACACGTATTCTGCTTCACACCATGACACTCTTTGCTGTAGAGATAGTTTCTGCATTGGGTAGCTTCATTAACTCACTCATTACATCTTGCTGCATAATGAGAAGACTGTACTGGCTCAAGTTTTCATCCTGCTGCCCCGAAGAACATATTAAATAAATAACATAAGAATAAAGAATAGAGCCCTCTAGCCCACATGCTGTGCAGGGCCCCAGCTGAGCCAGTTGGCTGTGTTTGCCAGAGTGCTGCTGGACTGTGCTGCAGGTGTTCTCTGTCACAGCAACACATGTTTGAACCAGGCGCCTTGTGAAATCCAAAGAAGTGCACTTCCTCTGCTTTGTCAGCATGGCTCCCCTTTGCTTGCAAGGTTTTACAAAAGCATGAGGGAAATGACTCACCCAGCAGAATGTGGGAATTATCCTGTTTAGCTACTCTGCTTTATCCTGTCAGAAACGCACAATGAAAAACTCTACTCACAGGAGACCAAAGGGGCTCCCACATAACTGACAGACACCAACTGTTTGAGAGCACTCAGATCCTGTTATCGAGATGAGTCTGACCCCTGTGCTGCACCTCCATTTATCATCATTTTAATCCAATTGGAAGTCTTTTCAAAAGTCTCCATGTTCTTTCATCCTTTTCCCACTTTCTCTTAACCTGATCATTCTTTTCTCCTTTTTTTTTTTTGTTTACTTGTAAACTCTCTGCCCTCCTAAAAATTTTTATTGTCTTAGCTTGGAAAAGGATAAATTTTTAGAGATGATCCGAGGCCAAAACATCTCTGTTAAAGAAGTATAAGGAGAAGATTACTTCACCAAAATCAATGGAATTAGTCTGGATTTAGCTATCAGGCTGGGTGGAATTCAGTTGGCTAAGTCACTTCTCTTTTTTCCTTTTTAGTCTTCAAAGTGATCCTGAAAGGAGCCAGACAGAAACTGAAAAGAGTTTACTTACACAAGCTAAGCCCCACATTTCTCCATCTCCTGTTGTCATTAAGGTAAGAAGAGATATTCTACCAGGTATTTTATACTCAGAGTGAGAGAAGGTTCTTACTAATGACATTTGAATGTTCAGAAAGGCATTTAAAAGCCTGAGCTGTTTTTAAGCACACAGGGTGGTGAATTGTGTGTTTAGATTACTGTATCTTCCTGAATTCATTTTGAAGCAGTGTTCAATTACTATTGTCATTCCTGTTTTATGGGAAGAAGAAAGATGAGGATGCCCCATATAAGGGGACAGGTTGTGAGACCTGAGGTTGTTCAGCCCAGAGTAAAGAAGGCTCCAGGGAGACCTTGTAATAGCCTTACTGTACTTAAAGGGGGCCTACAAGAAAGGTGGGAAGGGACTGTATCAGGAAGCGTAGTTATAGGACAAGGGGTAATGGTTTCAAACTGACAGACAGTAGAAATTACATTAGATATTAGGAAAACATTATTTACTATGAGGGTGGTGAGACGGCTGGAACAGGTTGCTCAGAGAAGTTGTGAATGCTCACTTCCTGAAGGTGTTCAAAACAAGGTTGAATGGGGCTTTGAGCAACCTGGGAAACCCATGCAACCCATGGCAGTGGCATAATGATCTTTAAGGTCTCACCAACCTAAACCATTCTAATTCTATTGTTCTGAATTATTCTGTCC
The DNA here is from genome assembly GCA_028565055.1 of Phoeniculus purpureus. Taxonomy (NCBI): domain Eukaryota; kingdom Metazoa; phylum Chordata; class Aves; order Bucerotiformes; family Phoeniculidae; genus Phoeniculus; species Phoeniculus purpureus. Next base: position 9,359,655 of record JAOXOE010000602.1, read on the forward strand.
CTTAGAAATCAAATATTGTTGTTGATATGTTGATACTGTCCTGTATCACTGGTCTACAGTGGGATCTTAGTCAGGATATGGTCATGATGACATTTAAGGCTATGGTTATGGGAAATGTCTTATTTTTGAGTACCCATACAGCACAGAGACAGTCACAGTAGACTATGGAAGGTGTGGGGTGTCATTCTTCTTTCTGCAGCTCAGCTAGTAGGTGATGCTCACATGGTTGTCCTGTGCTTCAGAGCCAGAAAGACCCTTAGGGTGTCCGTTGGTGCAGCTGTAGGAAGGCAAGGAAGAACTGGTAACACCTGCAATAAGAGCAGGAGGCTTGAAGGACTGTAGCGCAAGTGCCTGCTAGGTGACAACTCTGAGGTTATGGAAGACCTCTAGAGTATAGGGATAAGGTTCTGTGTAAGGTTTTATAGGGCTATCTCTGTGAATATTCTGAACTGATAATGCAGCATATAGGCTGAGAGAAAATAATTAGCTGATTAAATTACTCTGAAACTGCAAGCTCAAGCCTAGAAAATGTGTACTTTGCCTTAAATCTAGCACAAACTAGCTAACCAATGCAAAGCGCTACATGAAACATCTTGGTTTTCATCGTGTCAAACCCTAGTGATGCTTTGTCCTTGCACATACTCTTACGTTATCAGGACCTGTCAGTGTTCGTGCAGTGTTACTAGAAAGACAATAAAGGCATGCCTCCTGAACACAAAACAATGGCCAAATAGTTTTAATACATTTTTGCATCAGTATGTTTTATGCATTTTATCTGCATGGTAACTGCTGCTGCCAACAAAAATAATTTAAAATTAAATTGTAGTCAACAAAAGATAAACCAAGGTTTAGGAAAAGCTGAGGTCTAATTCTGCTGTGCTATGGAACCTCATTGCTCTGAAGGTTCACTGAAGCTAAGTTGTTCAGGTAGCTCTGGCTTTTATTAAGCTTTCGTGTCTCTCCTTCACCCTTTGGTGCCAATGAGGGTGGCTACATCGAGAATCTGTGATGTCTTGGCTATTTGGATGAGGGATTGGCATGCACTGTCAGCAAGTTTGCTGATGATACAAAGCTGGGTGGCGTCGCTGACACACCTGCAGACTGTGCTGCCATTCAGCGAGATCTGGATAGGCTGGAGAGCTGGGCTGAGAAAAACTT
>JAOXOE010000602.1:9361435-9405225 GCA_028565055.1 Phoeniculus purpureus
GTCTATAAATATGTGAAGGGTGAGTGTCAGGAGGATGGAGCCAGGCTCTTCTCAATGTCATCTAGTGATAGGACAAGCGGCAATGGGTGTCAGCTGGAACATAAGAGGTTCCACGTAAATATGAGAAGGAACTTCTTCCCAGTGAGGGTGACAGAGCACTGGAACTGGATTCCCAGGGGGGTTGTGGAGTCTCTGTCTCTGGAGATATTTAAAACCTGCCTGGATATATTCCTGTGCAACTTCATCTATGTGATCCTGCTGTGGCAGGGGGATTGGACTAAATGATCTTTTGAGGTCCCTTCCAGTCCCTAATGTTCTGTCATTCTGTGTTTCTGTGACAGATAATAGAGAATTATAGAACTGTTTAGCTTGGAAAAGATCTTTAAGATCATTGTACCCAACCATTAACCTCACTGTACCATGCTCACTGCTAAACCATACTCTGTATTACCTTTTAAAGTAATTATGAGTAGAAATGTGTCATTTAGAAGCCCTAAAACCCCAAAACCCGTGACAAATGTCAGGTCTATCACATGAAACTTAATATTGATCAGACTCTGAAAACTAGTTGTGTAAAGCTCAAGTAGATGTCTTGCTCAAGAGTTCTGTTTGTTGTCTGTATTTGCTGCTTTTTCTGACAAAAATGCCTTGTATTGCTTGGTATTCCCATTAACACTGCAGAGCAGAACAGCCAGCAAAGTAGGTTGCCTTCAATTCCTTCCTTTGCATGACAAGCTGAATATTCTTGCTAGCTCATTGTCATTTTAACATCTGTGCAAATCTACTTCATAAACAGAAGGCAGTGCAGCTCCCAGTGCATTACTGAGGCTGTTGCTGGGGCTGTAGAGCTTTTCTTGCTTGCCTAGTTGCTAAACAGAACTGAAGGAATCTAGCATGACCCTCTGATCACAGGCTCTGTTTGCAATACTGCTGCTTGTGAAGAAATCCACACAGTATCTGCTCCTACCAGAAAGTGATCAGGTTGCTTTGACAATAATAAGCCTTGGAGCCCCATGTTGTAACTTTCTCAAACACTTGTACAGTTTCCCTTGCTGAGCGCATTACAGCTTTTAGAAAGCTGCTTGGGAGACAAAAGGGAATAATTTGCTATAAATAATTAATTTAATGTTCTCTTTTTTTTCCTTATGCACAAACAGTTGCGAAATTCGTACATTGATTCATTATTTGAAATTAGTTTCCACTGAGTTCATGGAAAAATACTAAGCTTTCAGATCCCATCAGTTGGAAATGTTAGAATTAACTGTGGCCTCACACTGTGGAGCACATAACTTACTGATGCAAGTTGAATGGCATAACTTGAGCTGTATAAATAATAATGTGTTTAATAATGTGCAAATGTTGAAGTACAGAACATTTTATTTGGGCAGACTAAGTTAGTTCTGTAAGTCACCTAATCAAACCTGGGAAGCATAATGACATACCTTTAGCAGCTGACAAGTTGTGATTCAGATTTTAGATGGGATATGAGAGTGTAGTAATGCTAAAACATATTGAAACCATGGCTGTAATTTCCAAATATGTGCTTGTGACAACAGTGTAGAATACTTCTGGGGCTTCTGTGCCCGTTTGGGTTGCTGGTTTTTTTAAACTTATTTAAATCTAAAACATCAGGACTGTGCATACTGGTGATATTCTAAGGCATAATTCTCAACCCACCTCCACCTTTAACAAAGTTTTTCATCTGGGAATTAGTTAGACTTTACATACACTGGGAGCAATAAAAAAGTTTTATTTTGTGGGGGTTTTCTCATCATTATAACTCAGAAGAACTGCAGAATGTATTTGCTGTCTGTTTAGTAAGGGCATACTTTACCATCAGTGCTTAGGGAGTTTATAACCTTAATGAAGTCTCATAAGTAGTACCCAGGGGAGTTGTAGAAGATTTGGTTTTGTTTCTTATTTCAGCATGAACACAAATGCACCTGAGAATTTACTGAAGTTATAAGAGTCACCTGTTTAAACTGCAGAGTTTATTGCAATAAACTATATTTTTCTACTCATGGTAACCAACTTAGCTGCTGACCAGAGCTTGCAACCTTTTAATCTAAGCTGACATAGGCTCAGTTTCATCAGTAGCTATTAGGCTGGAATCTTTCCCATGGTTGATGTAGACCAACAGCCAATCCCAAAAAAACTATAGGAGTAAGAACATCAATAGACTACAACTGAGGTTGCCAGAGATGCTGAGTGTCAAGAGCACAGTGTTGTTTTCCATGAAATTTGCACCTGCTTATACCTGATTTGCGCTTCTCTCCAGAAGAGAGATGGGGATGTGGCTAAGCTCTAGGTTGCAGAGCTCTGTGGTATGTTGCTGCTGCTTTCTGCTGGGAAGATGTTATGGGTCTGCCCAATGAGATGACCAAAACCTGACCCAGACATCCCAACTGCTTTGTAATGGCCATGATAAATGATGTTAAGGTGAAGGAACTGCCTTAAAATCCAGTCATTTGCTATAATGTTTCTACGGGTTTGCCTACAGATTGAGGTAGAGGCAGTATAGTGTCAGGTATGGGACTCAGTGCAGGTACCCTGTGCTTTCAGGCCAAAAAACTGCTCCTCTTTTCCTGTTGTCTGTTTCATTACTGTTGAATCATCAACATACCTGATCAAACAGAAGCAGGAAAGCTCATCATTTTTGGAGTATGTCTGCACATTTGCTTTGCTACCTTAATTGAACCACTGGGCTGGGAGACTTGTTTTGAGAGTGAAATGGTGGCTATGAGACAGCTAAAGGAGCTTTTCCTTATGTCTGTGGGCAGGAACATGAACTCTGAGGTAACAGCTGCTAGTACTTGAGCAGGCCAAGGGAATCTCCTGGCTTAATGTAGAGACTGAGATCTCGTGTACTATAAATATTGCCATTGTCCCTGTTTGTCCATCTTGTTTTTCCAGTATGGTTATGGCATCTTTCATCCCTCCTTCACTGCAAAGCAGTTGGCACCTGGCAGATGGCAACTGCCAGTTACTCAGGAGACTCCATGTCTGTCACAGAGAAAAGTGGTACTTTTCTCATGACTGTCGTTCTCATGTGCCATGTCTCAAAAACATGATTTTATTGATACTGTGTGTGCTGCTCTGTCTCTACAGACACTGCAGAGTTACTCTGTCTTGAGTTACCTGCAGTGACATTCTGTCTGCCTCTGCTGTCTCCTTCAGCATCTATTGTTGTAGCTGCCCTCTGCTCTGTTCTCTCAGCTGAAAATAAAGGAGTCTGTTACTTCCTTTAGTCCCACAGACAGCCTAAAAGGACCAGAGCAGATTCTCATATCTCTGTCACTTCTCTCTGTTACAACATGCTGGGGTTTGCAGGTGTGTACGTTGTACCAAGAGATAATGGGACAATGCCTTCTGCTTGGCTCTGAAATACCTTGAAAAACACCACTTTTGGTGTCCCTGTCATATTTCTTGTGACAAACTTGGAACAACAAGATGCATAGAAATCAAGAGAGAAAATCCATTTTTGTGAGATTTCATGTTCTATTAGGACCTCATCTGGGCATCTCTACTTTTTACCTTTGGGCAGAAACTGAGGGTTTCTGGTCCAGAGTGAAAGCTGGCTGTATTCCTGTATTCCTATCACTGAAAATGAGGGAGTGTCTGTGTTGGCTTTGTTGTTTGGTTTTGGGGTGGTTTTTTTTTTTTTAGAGGGTTGGGATAAGGAGCAGAGGGCGAAAGCTTTGTGAAGATGTTTTAGAATTACAGGTTCTCTCCAGCCTTTCAGATTAAAGTGGAAGGGAAAAGTGCCACACAGTAACAGCACATTGAGGTCTTCTTACCAATTTTCTTACATGTGCTCAAGGAGCAAAAGGAATTCATGGGTACACTGGTATGAGCATGGTGCTTTAACATGGTCTCATAAAATGAACAACCCTATCAGGGTATGATTCATCTCCTCCCTCCCACGCCCAGACAATAAAATGAGTCTGGGTTTCAGAAAGGAAAAATACATAAATTAAAATATAATTTATATATAAAATATATAAAATAAGCTCACACTGCCTGATCAGAGGCACCAACCTCTGTGAGAAGGTGCCAAACCACACAGCTGCAGCAAAGGATGGGAACCACTTTGCCCTGTCAGTCTTTCTTGGTGAGGTGATACCGGTGGCTTTTCTTGTGGGAAGCCAGAGTATGAAGCACTCTCTTGTGGTTCTGAGCCTGCTTCTCTGTCCTGAGCAGCTCTTCACAAGCTTTTAGGGCTTTTTGCTGCATTGCCCTGTCTACAACGATGTCATGTTCTGAGATGCACACCTTGTATCTGCTGATGTCAGCATGAACACAAGGAAATCATCTTTTTACTTAAAGCGCTATAAATCAACCCAGCAAACCAGACTACACATTATGCTTTTGTTACTGAGGGTTAAATTACAAGGAAATGAATGGTGCATAATAATTCCCCCTGTCACTGAATTCTCCACTTCTCAGCAAAAGTCTTTCACACAATCAGGTTTACAGCGTTCATCCTATTGCCGTGGAAGAAGCGCTCTCTAGTGGCTTTCTTTCAAAAATTGTTGCTGGGTCGTGACAGAAAAGCTCAAAATAGATTAATCTAAATGCAGAGAAAGGAAGTTGTATTCTGATAACTCATGTAATCCCAGTCCAAGATGTGTTTGGGGGAAATAATATATTCCCAACAAGAGTAAAGAGTCCCTTTTCATTTACTGTAGGCATTATTTGCTGAACTGTGAGCTCGTGTTTATATTTGCAGGCTCATTCCATCAAGGATAAAATGGTAACCAATAATTCAGTTTTGAAAAGTAATGGGTATTTTGGCTCAGAATTGCATTTGGTGATCAGCACTTCTAGCGCTCTGCTTTCCTAGTCTGGTTCAGTGGTTGAAAGCTGCAGAGTGAATGTGCACTGCTGGTTTGAACAGATCACAACACAGCTGGGAAACACGCAAAACTGTGTCCACATTTATGTACCTCAGGTGGCCATTTCTAGGTGGTGCAACATGTGTGTGAGAATGTCTACAGATAGCTATAGCTAATCCTCTCTTTCATGCCAGGTTACAGACACCTATAGCTAATGTTGTTAAAAGGCATCTTTAAAAACCCCACAAAACAGCAACTAAGAATCCAACCATCTGGGACTGTGTCAGGGGAATGTGAGATAACAAAGAGGGAATCTTCATGTAGAAGTAATTTTTTTCAGGTATGATGGTCACTCAGGAAAAGGGTTTTCTTTGCAGCATTACCACCACTGTCCACACTCTTTCATCTCCCTGCATCATCACTGCTCAGGAGGGATGCGTCAGGAGGGGATGGTGGGGCAGAAGCAGAGAAGTATGCATGTCACATCTCTGCTGGCTCCTCAGGTTGAGCCTAGAAGGTGTCTGCACATTCAGGAAACCTTCCAATATTGGTTTTGTGGGGAGGATGACAACAAAGAGAAACAAAGGAAAGGGTTTAACTGGAACAAAGGCTCATACAGAAGTTCTCAGGCTTTGAAGGGATGGTCATTGTCCCTTAGGAATCCCTTGGGGTCTGCTAGCTTTAGGCAGTAAGCCTCACAACTTGCTGTGCCAAGAGAATTCAATTAAGGACTTGATATGATGTGTTTTGGTCAAGATGTCCTGCTGCAGGATAATGGTATGAAGGGTGTGACCTTGGTTGTGTTTGCTATACAGGGTAGTATTTGCTCAGGCCCTCTGAATTCAACAGGATCCTGACACTTGCAGGCTGAGAAAAGCTCTACTGGGGATATATAACTTGCAAACTGAGTCAACAAGAATGCTATTTCTCTTCCATCTGCTGGCTCTCCTGTTTCAGTTTCTAACTGGATGCTATAACATTACTTCAGAGCTCTTTTGTGAAACATGGTGACTATGGACTTAAAGAACTTATCTCCAAGAGTACACTGTTCTTCCACACTCAAAAAGCTCAATGTCTATGTCATGCATATGTGAGCACGTGATTCTACCAAATTGGTCAGAAAGATGATAACTTTAGAGGCAACCAGTCAGGCTCAAAAGCTACCACACTTTCACCTTAGGACGAAACATTTTAGGACCACAACTCGCAAACACAAGACTAGCACGGTCACTGGTTCCAAATAGTCCTCAGCCCCACCTCTAGATGGTGCAGCCTTCTGTGGAACTGTTTGCAAAGTGGCTCCTGCAATAATCAGTTTTGCAGGCCAGTATTAATAACAAGATGTTACCAGTGTGTTCAGGACATGAGATGTACATGACAGCACTTCAGGTACAGTTTCATTTCCATAGTTAAGCCATCCCTGTCAAGGAGAAGTAAACCTCCAAGGGAAATGCAAGGCGTTCTCCAGGGATGCTACTCTTCAGGTTTAATCCAGTCCTTCCATGAGTCAACAGTCTTCACTTTGTGTTGTCTATTGGAGCATCCAGGTAGTAAGAGCACAGGAAGATGTAGTCAGTGTACTTTACTGTGCAAGTTTTGCATTTTGCAAAAATGTACACAGTGATAATGTGAGGTAATGAGAGATTAAAGGATGGTGAGGAATGTAGAACTGATTATCTGAGCAGAGTGAGAGATGGCTCTTCCTTTGAAAACCGTTTTTCCCCCTCTAATAAACCCTGTAAGACATCATTTAGTATTAAAACCTAATATATGTAGAGCTTTTTTTTAAGAGTAAGAAAAGAAAGAAAGGAAGAAAATGCTTTGTTTCTCGGAGGCACCATATGCACCACATGCTGCAGTTGCTATGGTAATTATTCGTAGTTTATTGAATAGCACTGCAAGGGGTTATGCAGAAATGAATCTGACTGGCCAAAGTGCTTGTTAGAATGAATATGTCCAGCTATTTATAAAAATCTCCATGAAGCACTCAAGGAAAATAAGTGTGTGAGCGAGACAGAAGGAGGGAAGAAGAAAGGAAAACTTACAAAGCTAAGACCAACACAGTGGCATAATCTCCTTTTCCCTCAATGGGACATGGCATTTCACAAGCTTTCTTATAGAAGAAAACTAGCAAACTAACTTGCAGTTGATTAAGTTAAGCTGTTAGCAGAAAAATGTGGAGTAATTTCTGCACAGAAATACTAGGGGGAAACAAAGCTGGATGCTCCAGTAACTTTGATTTGCCAGACCTGACAATGTTTGTACTTTCCTTGCCCATAGTTGGTTTTGATAAAGTGGCCCCTTTAGTTCTTGTGTCCTTTTCAAGGGGAATACGTGAGTTCCTGAGCTGACTGAAACCCAACAGAGCGAATAACCTGTGAGATAACAGCTTCCAAGGTTTCAGAGCTGGCCAAAGCCAATATGGCTTGAACTCACACCGTAAACACGATCTACAGCTGAACAACTCTACCTTGGCGTTTCTCTGAAACATAACATTGAAGTTAATGGAATTATCCATGCAAGAAATATTCTTATGCAATGTAAATAAATTGATGGGAATTAATTTAGCTAATTAATTTGATTGCTCTAAGTTGATAAAACTGTACCAAGCACATAAATCATGCCTGCACATTTTCTATAAGGAGGTGATTAGCATGCCTCGATGTCAGAGGCATAGATATAGTTCAAGGCCATACTGCACCTAAATCTAGAGAAATGCACTCTTCCATGGCCACAAGTGAAATGTTGTCCTTGGACTGCAGGTAGCTGAAGAGATGTCCATGGAGACTGGCATTTGCAGTGACCAAACTTTGTGGTCATTAAGAAGGACACAATGAAGAAGGCCACTTCCCCATCTGGCGATACTAAAAGGTCTAACGGGCTTTGGCAGCACAGCTTTTGGGCAGTTACCATTAATTAGAACTCTGCCATGATTTGTCAGATCTCTGGAGAGTCACCAGTCCTTTGGGGTTTCCTATCAAAGGACTACTTTGTGGGATCAGGCCTCTGTGTCAGAGTGCTGAAAATGAGTTGAAGGATAACTGTGTTAAAGCAAGGAAACTGCTAGCACAGTATCATCTTTTAGTGCCATGCTTGGACAGCACCTATTATAGTGGGGCTGTGGTGTGTATCAGTTCTGGAAGGGATGAGGTTTATACCTCTTTAGTAAATGACACAGATGGGTAACAAAGACACAGAAACTTTGCAGAGTCAGAAGTGGAAAATATGACAGTGTTATAACAAAAGCAGTAGTCCTAGTACTTTATATAGATACATTAAACTGTGTATAAATTTGGGACAACAATTTTTTGCTGTATTTAGTACTTTAACTCCTTCACTCTGAGGTACCATAATTCATAATTTAGATTGCCTGGTTGGGTAGCAAAGATGACTGACAACAACCATTAGAAACTCAGAAAACATGGCTGGAGAAGACAGACTGAAGGATTTAAGGTTGTCCAATCTACCATAAGATGCTTAGGGGAGATATGATAAATCTACAAGCAGGTTGCTTCAAAGAAAAGAGAATAATTTGCTTTCCTTGCCCCTGGAGATGTAGAGAAGCAATAGGCTTAAATGGAGCATGCGATTTAAGTCATGATTAAGAGAACTGTTTGAGCTGTAAGGCTGGTGTAGACTAGGTAAAGCTGGAGGCTCCTGTCTGTGAGGCATGGAACAGGTAGAGATTTTCCTGTTGTAGGAGAAAGAGGTAAACAAGGTCATCTTCAGAGTTTCACTTGCCACGATTATAAATAAGCCCTTGTAAATCCATAACATAACAGACATATGTATAATGACTTACAATTCTTATTAATCACAATTGCAAACTTGCACTAGGACTGTGCTGCTGCTTTGAAAGAGTCTCTTAAGGAAGAAAAAAAAAGCCCCACAGTTTTGAGTCAGGTGGAGCATGGGGAAACAGGGAATTATTCCCTAAGAAACAGCATATGCCAAAGAGAAGGAGTCTGGCCAGGTTGGCTTAATTTGAGAATTGTAGGGACACTCTTCCATACAGAAAGAAGGTTGTCTTCAAACTGAACATACTAATGAATGATGTTGAATACAACTTCCATGTCAATCCTAGGGTGAGCCTCTACACTGGGAAAGAGGCTCTGCACAGGCTGGATATAGACAGGAGCCATTGCCCCATGTTTGGTAGCCCAGATTTTTACGTGAGAAAAAAGGATGTCTGAAGTTTAAAATGAACAAGACTCTTACGGTTGCTCTGCACTCTGCAACCTGTTCTGTGCTAGGACACACATGGTCTCCTCAAAGCAGTGGGGGTAAATTGTCCAAGAGGAATATCTCTCTTTTCTCACTGCAGTATTTTCTAATGAATGTAGACTAAAGTTTGCCCCCACACTTCAGCTTTGTCCACATGAAGCAACTTGTCCTAGCCTGGCACTTGTTTTGGCTCCATAGTAGTGTCCAGATATGGCACCCAACTAAGGTGGGTGGAGCCCCACTGTGAGAACTCCTAGGGAGAAAACTTGTACCGCTGAGTGGACTCTTCTGGTAATCAGGGAAATTGCTTTAACAAGCTGTCCTCAGGGGTGTCTCAGCACAGAGGACTCTTCTGGCTTAAGTGTTTGTGCTCAGTTGAGATTAGATTTCACAGTTTTTTTCTCCCTCTGTTCAGAGCTTCCTTTTTGTGCTACAGATGAGACATGTTTTGTCTGAGCACAGGATTTGGTCTGCCACCTTTAGGGAGCCACCTTCTAAGCAGATGGAAGTGAGATTCAGCAAGCAACCCCTGCAGCCAGAGACAGAGATGCTTTTCAGTTGGTAAGCAGGGAGCTTCTTTTCCTGTAAGTCTGTGTCCATCTCCTCACCAACTCTCACTAATTACATCAGCTTGTCTTTCACCCAACTTCCAGCCACTCCTTTTCAATGCCCACATCTGTGACTACCAATTAACACAACAGCGAGTCAGAACAGCACTACCAGGCAGCCCCCCTGTAGCCATAATGGCATTCAAATACTGTTTTGACCTGAATTAATTCTCTTTGTTGGACAGTTACAGCCTTATGGAGGCTATAATTACAATGGCAGCACTGGTTCTGCAGATATAATTTATCCGTGATGTACTGAGAACAAACAGGATTACAAGGCAGGCCGTATGCTCAAATATTCATCACTTAGATCATTTAAAAATCTTTAAGAAGTCATTACAGCTGCAGCTGATACGTACAGTGTGTGATTACATGCTTACTGCTAACAGCAGAGCTTGTCACATGCTATGGGAAGCAAGCAGCACAAGAGCAGAATTTAATTCTGAGCAGCATGTGACATAAATAGGAATCTTCGGGGGGTTCACTGTTAAAAACCTAACTAGAGACTCGGCTGCAATCTGAAGGCAATGTTTTGAGAAGAGATTGTAGTTTAGCACATAAAATATTTAGATAAGGCACTAAAGGTGTTGTGCTCAGCTTCTCAGAGATGCAGAGGGCACCTGACAATGCATTATTAACGGCTTAGAAGTTCAATGGACGGAGAGCAGGAGAGCAGAATCAAGACGGATGGAAAGCTTATGTTGCGTAAAGAGATTTTGTAGGGAGCACTCCAAAGCCCAGGTCTGGAGGGGAGTGAAGGCACAAAAAGCACAGGAAAGGATGCCTAGCCATTACTGTAGCAATGAACAGTGCCTAGAAAGCATATTCAAGTTGCTGAGGGCAGAAATGTCAGAGAAAAGGATGCCTGAGGGGAGCTGAGAGGCTCAAGGAATTGATAAATGATATGGGAATTTGGAATGGATTGACAACTTTTCACCTTTTCTTGCAACCAGGTAATTATAGCCCCGGGACAGCCAACTTGAAGGCTTAGGTTAGGCTTAATCTGCTGCAGAATACTTGCCTCCCAAACATGGGTTGTAGTTAACTTGCTCCCTGGGAGCTCTTCCTCAGGAGTAGACACTGACTACTACTTCCCCAATCTACAATAGCCTGCAGTGGCCTGCTTTCAGCCAGAGTAGCCTAGTGAGCAGTAGCATAAAATAGCCAAATATTTCAGTGGATGGGCACTGGAGCCCTGTATGAGAAGACTCACTGAGTCACTTCGGTGCTCCACAGTAAGAGGGACACACTGGCACGATTGCAGGATCCCTGCACTTTGCACTTTTCCATGTGCCAATGTGTGGCTGTGCCTGGAACCCTGGGGTCTGCCAACTAGCAGCCTCCCTGCACACTAAATGTACTTAAAAAATTAAATTTCTATTCTAATTTCCCAAGTCTTTCAGAATGAATGACTTTCTCAGGAAAGACTTCATGAGGTTTTTTTTAAGGGGCTTGTGTCATTTCAAAGCTAGTGACCTGCAGACATGCAATATATTTTTGATTAAGTTAAACAGACCTCTATAATCAGAATGGGAGGAAGAGGAAAAAAACCCAAAACTCTTTTGTGCTTTTACAAGAAAATGAAAATGTTTAAAGCTTCTGCAATATGTAAACTCCACAGAAGTGCAAATTGGTTAAGTACTTTTTTGAAAGGATCTATGGAGAAACTGGATCTTCAGTTATTGCTTAAAGACAGGGACCTTAATACAAATTACAAGGAGTTGGACAGATTTTAACTCTAGCCTTGAGTCTTTCAAAGCCAATGTTTTGCACGTATGACATCCTGCCCTTTTGTTGCTGTCGCCAAATGCTTCTGTGACTAGATTTTGGAAGCACACATTTAAGGGGAAGGGTGTATTTAATATTGGTTTACTACTGGGAAATTAAATACAACTCAGTGCAAATTTGTTTGGCCAAAGGAAGGAATATGAGAGAAGAACTGAACTGAGAGAACTGAGCTGAGAAAGAGAGAGAGAGAGAGAGAGATGGAGTGCTGTCTGATTATCCCTAGATTCTGATTTGCAGCCATAAGCATACTAATAAAATAGTTTCTCTTAAGGTTACCAGGAATAAAACATTCTCAAATTTTTTATGAACCTTTAAGACTGAAGTACTTTCACTCTCTATCTTTTTGAGGATTTAAAAAGCTATCTGAAAAACTAAAACAAGATCAAGTCAGATCAATGCCATTCACATTTTCTGAGCGTGTGTCCAATTATCTCACCCAGGTCACTAATGACATAAAAGATGAACCTGGGCAGTGCTGGGTCCTGCTTGAAGTATCTCTCCAGTTGCAGAGAGATCTACTAACAATACGTGTTCTTTGTTAGTGAATTTGAACATGTCCAATACTCATTTTACAGTGACTTCTTCAAAACCTTGTGTTCTGTAGTTACCTGGAACAGCAATATAGATCCTCATAGTACATGTCTCACCTGGACCATGTCAAAAAGAGGCTTTATGTTGCAATATTCTGAGTAAGTGTTGACAGGACAAGATGCCATTTGTACAGGTTAGGGCAAAGGATGTTGGACATGAGAAATCATGGGAGTCAGCATGAAACCTTGAATGAACAGGAAACTTTTAGGGATGCTGTGCTGGAAGCTATATGTAAACCCTGTGTGTAGGCTGGGTTGGAGCACTATAGGCAAGATCTGAGACATAAATGCCACTTGGATTGTAGATAGGATGTGGATGATATCCAGAGGGACTGAACAGAAGGAAGTGAGGGAGTCTTGAGAGAGCAAGGAGATGGAAAATCTCGTTCCATAAAGGCTGAAACACGTTCTTGGAATACAAGGTGACAATATATTCTTACACTTTCAAAGTAAAGTAATTCCAGTTATCTACTACGAATTTAGGCAGAATAGATAGTAAAAATGTTCAGACAAAGATAAGAACAAAAAATAAAGAAGCTTTTTGTTTGTTTGTTTAAATTTTAAACAAACTTTCCTCTTCTAGTTTCCATTTTTGTGCAGACAAAACTAGTTTGTCAAAGTATTCCATATAGGCTCACAATTTGAGCCCCTGAAATACCTTTTCTTTGGCAACAAAAATTGACCTTTTGTTGAAATTGCTTTAACTTGATTTGACTTCATTTCTCAACTGCAAGCGGGGACTTTCATGAACCTCTTGATGCAAAGAAAGAGTAGAAGTTGGAAAACAGTAGTGGGTTGAGATGGAAGACAGTGCCGGGGAGGGATAATAAAAATATTAAAAAGTTTTTTATAGTGAGAAAGTACAAGAAGGAGAGCATGAGGGCACACGGATAAGTATATGTGAAAGATCTGATGAGTACAACAGATAATACCTTTCTCTATGTGCAGAAGGATAAAGGAAGACAGCAAGGGAGAAACTAAATCTATGGAGAAGATCTGTACAAGCAGTGAGGATGCTTCTGTCCCATCTATCTTCTCGTCTACTTTTTTTGCTGCTTCCACAGTCCAGGAATCAGTGAGGCTTTCCTTTTTCTCTTCATGAACAGTTCATTTTGCTTTTTGCTGCAAAACTCTCCTGCAAGTGTAATTATTTCCTGGTGTCTGTGCATTTACCTCTGCATCCCAGCAAGGCCTTTTGTTTAGCTCAGACTCCCCTGCTCTCCTTCTTCCCCATGTGATGTGGCTCCCTATAAGAAACTTTCCTGGAAAGTAGGTTTCTCCTCCTGGGCCTCAAGGTTTCGTGGCAACACACTCACCTTTTCTTTCAGAGCGGCCAGTGCACTCTGGTTTTTCTCTTTTCTCTTCTTTTGGATACTCTTATTCAAACTACTCCTGTAATACATACTATTTCAATTACCCTGGAGGTTTTTATGCAGCACTTACAATGAACTGAGCTGTGCTTCCAACTTGTGCCCATTATAATCTGACAAAGAAGCTCAGAGGCAAAGCTATGTGACTGGTGAACAGTGTGTGAGGCAGGGTTCAAAGGGAAGGAGCTTACATAAGAGTTGCTTATAACTCTTTTTGCTTTCCATGTCCAGCTCTGTCTTTTAATACTGAAATTCAAGCTGCAATCGGGGGCCGAGTGACTTGTTTCAGAATAGGTTTTTGCTAAAGGTAACAGGAGAATTGTAAGTCACCTGTTTATGCTCCTGGACAGTAAGAACACAAGCAGTTGTTATTCCAAGCATTCACTAGATACATTGAAGGTTTCCTTTTCTAGAGGATTTGTTTAACCAAAGATTATCCAACATGCAAGGGGCTGCTTCACAGGAACGTCTATAGCTGCAGAGCTTTTGGGTTGTTTCAGTGCTTGCTAGATACTCAGCCTTTGTCACTTTCCCATCAAAGTCCTAATCATAACAGCCCTAAAATCCTGGGAAACTTTCCATTGTGACCAAAGTTTCTGTCATTATTTTAAACCAGAGGAATAGCATTTATTTGTTGCAGGGAAACTGGTAGTGTCCTCTCTGTATGGCAGTCCCTAAAAAACCATCACTGCACACAGACAGAATGTCTGCTTTTGGGAATGAGGTTTCCCCAGACAGGTGCCTTTGAAAGTAATTTAGTGGTGCCCTACTCCTTACATTCATCAGTGTGTGCAAACTGGTGACAATGTGCAAGCACACCTGGCCAGGACAGAGGACTGTGTTATAAATGCCTAACAAAAGGATCTCCTTTTCCTCTCTCTCTTCCTTCTGCACTTATTAAGATAATTACTTCATTTTTTAAAAAGGAAAATCTCTTCTCTCTTCATCCTTTACATGCCTCCCATCTCTCTGGCTTGATCTTTGAATGCCATGTGCTTTGACTGTGAAACTACAAGGTAAAAAGCTTACATTCACTTTCCAGCTGGAATTTGAAGGCTTGATTTTTCTGTAACCCAGCTTTCAGCTGTTAGTCGAGGGTCAAGTCACTGTAGACAAAAGCTTTCAAACTTCAGAAAACATAATTCAGCAAGATTAGCTCAGATGCTGATGGAAGGGAGGTCTGGCCATGCCTCCCTATGGTTAAGGATGACAACGCAGATAAGAACATGTTAATAGGTACAGCCTTTCACCGTCTGATGCCTCTCTTGGTCAGGACTACCTTTTTGTTGCCTTGGATGATCATTCCTTGATATATTAGGGACTTTAGCAGAGGCTCTTGCTTCTCCGATTACAGCTGGGCTATCAAAAGGAAAATAGGAGAGGTGCAGCCTAATGTGGCTATTTTTTGCCTTGAAAGAATAGAAGTTTGATTGTCTTAGATGCCTGAAGTCTTTCTTTCTCATGTGCTACTGCCTAACTTACTGGTAACTTCACATGGGATGGGACAGACTACCATGTCCTTACAGAAGCTGCCTCTTCAAAATGATATTTTGGGGAGTAACAGTGAGATCAGCAGCAGTGATAGCAGGTATGCCAGTGTTGTTCTGGAAAAGCACTGTGCTTCTGATGCTCACCTGAGTGCTGTCTCTTGCACAGCTTGAATGGACAGGAAAGAATTAGTACCTTTTATTTAATTAAAATTTACTGACTCAGCAAACAATTCAGCAAGCAGCTTTTCCTTAAATTCAAAATGAGTTTGTACCAATGGTGATATTTTTGTGAGGATCTACCTGGAGTCCTAAACAAAGAAAGGGATTTTATGGCTTATATATTCCCTTAGGATGGGACAGCCCTAAATCCTTAGCTTTGATGTGTCATTTGCTGTATGTCGGAGCAGTCAGAAAGAATATAGTTTAAGAAAAAGAGAGATAGAGAGAGAGAATTTTTGACTTTATTGACGCAGTTAGTTCTCTTTTATATCTTTTCTGCAAACAGGTGTCCTCATTTCATTGGTACAATCCACTATAAGCAAGTGGCAGTAGCCCTTGCACATCTCTGTACCAACTTTCTCCCAGTACGATTAGTTGTTTACATTCTTCAGATATATCTGACTCCTTGTTCTCACGGCTACACTTTAATCTATCCCAGGTTGAACTCTTCTGCTTCAGTCAAAGGGACTACGGACTCATCATAGCCCCCCTCACATTGATGGCTTTATTTTCCAATCCAGATTAACATTAGGCTGTCCCTCCTATCTAGAAGGAGGCTGTCCGCAGCATTTTAGGCTGTCTTTAGCCACCATACTTCTGTATCGCATACTGACAAATAATGTTTGTTACTGCTTTTTCCACTTGTCAACATTATACTCACCATCAACTCTACCTTGCAATCATTCTATTTTTCTGGGGTTTTTTTTTTTTTACTGTTTTCTTGGACTGGAGAGTTTGAATGTGCAAATATTGCAAAACCAGGGAGCTGAAATTAAAATCATTTAGTTCTTCAAGTATAGCTACCAGTAGCATCTTTTGATATATATTCTCTTAATGAGTAGACACCTATTTAGCAATGTTAGGAAAAGATATTTCCTGAGCTACATTTGCAGTCCCACATACATCTCCTATTGTTCCTTCTTGGCATGTGGCCCATAATGTTGTTCTGCTCTTGCTGAATTAGTCAGACCCTCACAGGCATGATTTCTCCCCTTTGCTATACACACTTCATCAACACACATAGAAATCTCTCTCAGTGTGGTACCCTTTGCTGCTGCCTTTCTGCCCTTTCTTCCTCAGACCAAATAAAACCCATCTGTCAGAAACTCTAAAATTACTTGTTCTGTGAAGTGAAATCTTCAAAGCCCTTCAAATATCTAGCATATGAAAACTCTTTTCTTTATCCCATTTAGGATTACAGCTCCCCCCAAAAAAAAAATAGAAAAAGGCAAGACAGTTCCTTCCTTGCAAAGAAAATAGTAATTAACCTTTAGGATAAAAGCAGATACAATTCCAAGGACTGGCTTTTTTTTCCAAAGGAATTGTGGAGAAGGTAACTGCTGAGGACAGCAACAAGCGAGTTACAGAACAGCAGCATCTCCCACCAAGATTTGTCACACTTAAAGAAGAAAGTAAAATAAGCATTGCAACCCTGGCCTACTTTGGAGCTACCAGAATTCCTAGTTTGCACCAGTAATTTGCAAGTGGTCCCACTCCTGACACCGTGTCAGTAAAACCTTTGCAGCTCAGCAGTTGCATCTGAAATTGCTGACTTTCACTACTATCTAAAAGGCATGATCTGAGAAGTGTTTGAAGCAGAGCCTTTTGGATTATGTTTAAATTTCAAGTCACTCAATATTCACTTTAATAAGAGCAATATATTCATATATTCAATATATTCATATTACTGGCTTTCACTTTATTTTTTTACTCATTGAGATATGACAAGGCTGATGAGAATCAGTGGCCCAAAACCAAGTGTCAATAAAGTATCAGAGGGGAGTTGTAAGCATACTCTATCTGAATACCTTGAAAATCTTGGGGGAGAAGGTTCATACTGCTTTGGAAGGGCAGACTACATCTACTCTATATCAACTGCACAGGAGCAATTCGCAGGACATGATGAAAAGGAAAAAGAGTCAGAACAGCAGGGTAATTTGACCAAAAGAAGACATCTCCATGAGAGCAAAGAGAGAATATAAAGAAACTCACCCTGAACCATGTATTCCGATAAGAGCTACAGAAAACAAATGCAGTAACATGAAGCTTTGTGTACAACAGCCGTATAAGTCAACATTAGTTTTAAAGCATCTTAACAACATGTAGCTTCCTTTTTCTTGCTGTTCTTCAGATTTCACTGGAATTGTGAACTGCTCACATTCTCTGCACACTTTTCTGCTTCTAAGGGTGAAACTCTCCCAAGGGTCAGCTTTCCAACCAAAAGTAGTTCCTAGCCTTGGAATGTTCTCCCACATATTTCATTTTGCTTATCTGTTCACTTGAGCAGATTTAAGACAGTGATTTGAGCCCTAATCATGCTGCTGAAGCCACTGGAAAAGCTAGTTTTGGCTTGAGGACTGATATGATACCTTTCAGGAATTAGCAAGAACAATTCATCCCCATTCTAAGAAGAGACTAGATTACTTGGTTAATGTCTTGTCCAGAGAGAATAATGTAAGTATCCCACACTGCTGACAGTTTTTAGCCCTCCGTCTTCTCGGCTGCACACAGAAACAACAGGAGCAGGTAGACTGCCTTCCCAGCAGAATAGAAAAGGTTCGATCTTAGCCAAAGCTGGAAGGAAATAAAAAATATTTCAAACATCTCTAATTGCTGCCCCTGTCGTCTTGTTAGTGCCAAATTAATGCCACACTGCACACTACAGCAGGCCTTGCACTTTTCAGGGATTGATTCATTTATTAATGTTAGTCTGGAGGTGCTCATTTTGCTGAGTCAGTATTGGGCAACACAAATGCATTTTCCATTATCCTGTCTGCAGATTTAATCACTTACATGGACACATGCTAAGTTCATAGCCTACCGAATGCTCCCTATGTGCTGGGACAGGCAAAAGACCTTCCTGTAGGATCCTGCAGGAACTACAGGGCTTTGAGTAGTGGTGATCTCATTTGATGTATATGGTTGCTGAATAGCCTCAACTAAGCTTCTTGACAGCTGATGTGGAATGAAAAACACTGTCCGTGCGGCTGTGCTCCCTAAATACAGTTTCCATCAGACCAAGGAACGACAAATGTTTTTCTCTTTCTCAAGGGTTGAGGATATCACAAAAGACAACCTACTACTGCACTTCTTCCTTGTTTTCCAGTATGAGGTACAGCATAGGAAAAGGATGGGGAGAGCTGAAACTAGAGAGGTTTGAGTTTTTAATTTGCTTTCATCTGTCCTGATATCATTAACTTTTTTAGCGAAGAGCATGAACTGCCAGCCAGTTTGCATGGCACACTTGCACTTTAATATCCAACAGTGGTTGTTGCAAAAACCACCAGTATTCTTATGGAGGAGCAATCTCAAGGGCAGCTGCTGGCTCTTGACTGGGTTTTCAAGGCCAGCACCTCAGCTTTGGAGTGCCCTGGGGAGAAGTCTGAATGTTCATCTGACCTCACTGCAACCTGCAGTGCTGTTGCACACCCACAGAATTGCTTTCCAGAATGCCTGTAAATATGGTATTTCCTGATTTCCAAAAGACCTTGAAAACACTCTATCATCCTATAGCCATCCAGGAGGTTATACTTGGCATTACCATAGCTGGGCTGTGACCTCCATCTTTCTTTCAGTGGGACAGGGGGGAAGAAGGAGGTTAAAGGAACTTTAACAACCTAAAATGGAAAAGGCTAGTACAATGTTGTTTATTTTAACTAAAGGTATTTCCATGGCCCTTATCACTGCAGCATCTGAACCAAGGCCAAAACTGCACTTTTCTGTCAGGCTTGCAAGAATGGAAGCAGACAGATGAGGGATAAGTGTCTGGTGAGTGGATGCGGCTGGATTTTGTTAACCTGAGTCACACTGAGCATGCAAGAGGAGGAAGAGGAAAGGAGTGGGCAGTGCAAAAAAGGGTTGAGTGCAGTTCAGGAAGGGGTTTGGTGCTGTCCTTGAATCTTGGCACAAATGGCAGTTTTATTGGAAAGCCTGTCCTATCTCTGAGAGGCAGAAGGATATTTTTTATTTATTTGCTCTGGTCCTTCAGGCATTTTTAATCCGTTGTGAGGCAAGCTGTTTCTGACACATCTGCAGCTCCCTCAGTCCTACTACATCCACTTTGAAGACATGTGAGACCATGAGAACTAATTTGTGCTCTAGGAGGAAGCTGAGATTTAAAATGGAGTGTCCTTGGTTTTCAAGGTAACTCGGCCTCTCCATGCAGAGCGTTGTGAAGATTATACCGTTTGGCGCATCCTCAGGCTCATTTGGAGTTATTTATCCCTGCAAAATGTGTGGGATTTGTGAGGACTTGCTAACCACGAAGCTAGCTTAGCAAAGGAGCTTTTGTTTTCTCCTTGGAAGAACAGCTATCGTTTTTTGCTACCTGGCAGCTCAGAGAGTCTGTTTGCATTGTCTTTCTAAGTCCTGGGCAAAGATCTCAACTGTCAACAGAAATAGCCTCTTCCTTGCAAGGTTTTCAGGGAGGGCCTGGGCAATTTGGCTTCCATCTCCTGGGGATCTGCAGTCTTTTTCTCCTGAGGGGTCTCTCTCTGCATGATTTCCTGGCCTGTAAGGAGTCTGTGCTCTATTCTGCCAAAGGTGGACTTTTCAGTGGAAAATGCTATTTTTGTGAATAGTCTTAAAATCATTCCACAGAAAAAACTAATCCAGGTCTTGACTCTTACATGACTGCATTCTACCAGCTGCTGTTTTTATAATCACCTTGTGCAGTCCCACTTTCTCAAGACTGTCCTCCTGCACCTTGTTACACTAATTAGCTGTCTCGCCTAGATTCAGATGGTGAAGTCCTGCTCAGTACATGTGTCTTTCCTAACTTACAGTTTCTATCACTGTGGCTTTCTGGAAGAAAAAAACCTGTCATACATACTGGCGGTAAATGAGTAGACACTGCTTCTGCATTAAAAAAGCTACTGAGTGACTTTTAAATGCCACTAAAGAGAGTCGTTGCTATGTGGTTAATAGAGATTTGGTAGGTGGGGAGGGAGGAAACCAGATATGCAAGCTCAGTTCCTGTGTCAGCAAGTCATGACACCTCTGTGGGACTCAGCTTGTTTCTCCAGAATGAAGACACAGTTTTCTTCTACTGTGTTTACATTGTGTAGTTCAATTGTCAGTTCTGGATCTTGGTTTCATAGTGTGAGAAGCAGTCATGGAAGAAAAAGTTGTTTCACTGTGGCATTTGCAGGTCCTTTGAATGTGCCTACCACTAGCCCATACACAGGGAAGAGCTGGGCTTGTGATGATTCGGCCAAGTCTCATTTCTACTTCCTGCCAGTGGGCAGCTTGAAAATGCTTTAGACTTTTGTGGTTACTTCATGAAAAAGAATGAAGCAACACAGTGTGATTTTAGCAATCAATGATGCCATAAAGTGGTGAATTTTTGACAGATAACTGAGGCAGTTTGCCACAGATTTACGGGCTGAAATAGACATCACACAAAACAGCCCAATGTATAACACAGGACAAAGAAAGTATACTCTGTATTCCTTACTAGCTTAGAAGGAGGACTACTACTTCTGTCTCAAGTAAGACATTAACTGTCCGCCAGCAGATTTTGCCCTGTGAATCAGGAGCTGGTGCGAAGACTAGGACTCTGGGCTAGGTACAGCAAGAGTGCTGAAATTTGTGACTAAGTAGGGCACAGCTACCATTACTTCAGCAATTGTCATCATATCCATTTCTTAAAATATCTTTCTCCATGGTTAACACAGAACACTGTCCATAATCCACAGAGTTGGGGTTTTTTTTCATTTTTTATAAAGCAGTTTCTGCCATAAACCATTCCTAATCCTGAGACCTCATTCATCTTTCTGATCACAAAAACTGTGAGTCATCAAAACTGGTAAGCCCCAAAAACTTGACTCTGAGAGACAGAAAAGAGGAAAAGAAAACCAGAGTGTACAGTGTAGCCTTTCCCCTGATACCTCCCTTCTGTATTTGAAATCAGTAGCTATGGACAGGGTGCAGCAGGACCTACAGCTGAGCTTCCCCTTCAGGACCATGATTCCGCACCATTACCATCTGGCAGGCTTGGTTAATTAACTGGGGAAGATTTGGCATTTTATTACCTACCCCATCTGCTTTATCCTTTATATTTTCTTGGCATCTTGAGTTATGTCTAATGACATTTTCAAATCCAAGCCACCCCGTTTCTAGAGAAATGTTTCTCCAAAGCAATGGTGATTTAAAGAACATTTTCTAATTGAAAGGGTAGCAGTACCTACTCTCACAACTGAAGCTTACTGTTTTTCCCCCATGGCATTCATTTGCTCTTGAAGGGAGTTATGCTTATTTCATTGTTTATTCTTTCACTCTCTTGTTTTTTGGCGTGTTTCACAGCCCGTATCAGTTCTGTATATTTCTAATTAGTTTTCAGACATTTTCAGTTTGGATTTTTTTTTCTTGACCTGCAGATACTCCTGCATGCACCCAGCCTCATCCTGGGATGAAGAAAATGCAGCTGGCTTCTATCAGAGGAAGCCATCCTTGCATGGGAAAGGTAAGTGCAACAGTTAAGGCAAAGGTTGTGACTGCTCTTAGAAATCATGCCCAGTCTGTCTTTCAGGGATGGCTGGCTGATTGCTTTGTAGTTTACTTCTCCCCATGTCTGCTTATTTTTCTTTTTCCTGGATACTTGTGCTTCACATTGTCTGTTATTCCAGTGAGTAGTCTTTTAACAGCTGCCAGTCACTCCCTTGGGTACTGTCTTGGCTTTCTTGTGCTATCTGAAAAACAAATATGAAACAATTAACAGGAAGATCAAAATCACTCAGTGTTTTTGGAATCCCTGAGAGGAATTTGTCTGGTGTTCAGGTACACACCAAGGCTGACAGACTCCTTTCCTTTCTTCCCTTCTTTCTCTTCTCATCCACACCAATTCCTATTTGTTCCCCAAAAGATTCCCCCTGTTCCCTGTAGCACACCAATATCAAAACTTATGCAAGCTGATCAATGTCTGCTGATTATATTTTTGCCATCTCTGATCAATGTCTCTGCTATGGTCCAGTGAACATTCAAGACAGGTCGGTACTACAAGCCTTTTTGTTACTGGCCTACCTGATGATGATAAGGCCATTTCTCCTGTCCATGCCTCAGTTTCCTAATCAGTGAAACACTACTTATCTGTTCTGGAATGTCATTACAAGGAGAATTCTAAGAGGTCGTTATTATACATTCTGTCAAGTGGGTTACACTCCAGTTATTCTACAGATGGTGAAAGTTGTTTTACATAATGGGGACTGAGATTAAAGCTTATTTTTAAAAGCAGTGATTAGGACATTATTATTTTAGGGCAGATAAAAACTATATCCACCTTCCAACAGAAAATGGCTCTGCTTTACCTTTTTACTTGGTTTTTTTTTCCTGTGAGATTCAATCATATTTTGGAAGAATATTAATTCTTTCCAGCAGAAATGTTAGATCCTTTTACAACAAATACCTCTTATCAACTATGTCTTTACCATATCACTTTTATCAAAATTCTTCATGAGGGAGCCTACAATGACCATTCAAAGCACAACCATTCCTCACTCCTGCAAATTCAGTCCTATCTGATTTTCTTGACCAGTGCATAGAATCATAGAATGGTTTAGGTTGGAAGGGACCTTAAGGATACCTTAAAGATACTCTTGCAATGGACAGGACACCTCTCACTAGACCAGATAGACCATGGAAAATTTATCCTGTGAATTGCACAATACTGCACTACAGCGCTCCTTTTAGTTCTCCAGAAAAACTCCATTTAACTCACAAACTATGGGATTAATTTATTTTAAAAGAATTATGACTAGGGATCTCATGTATCCTGCAGGACAGTTTGCCTAATTAGCGTTGACTGAGCTGGTGATGGGGAAGACATGAATGGGTTCCTGCTACCAGAAGACATCAAAGAAAACTGGGGACATATATTCCCAAATTTCCCAAGACGAGAGTGCTGTGGCATCAGGTCCAAACTCACACCTAACACAAGTTATTCACAGCACTTCAGCAGACAGATATTTTCTGATGGAGATACGGTTCATCTAAGAAGATTCCTAGACTTGTTTTAACATCTCACACTGACATTTCTACATGTAATGTGGTCAGAGGCCTTTGTTATTTTAGCTGACTCCAGCCCTGGCAAACCTTTGGTTCTCTGGTCTCATATTAATAGAATATTTTGTCTTTCGATTACACTGGTGGAACAGAGGAGGCACAACATGGTCACAGTTACAGGAAGCATCATTTTCAGCAGTAGTTAGAAGCACTCCCATGCAGGAGAAAAGGCAGACCTTTAGGTGGATTTAACACAAAGAACAGCAAATCTGAGAGGCATTTTGCAGTGAACTCTGTTGATGGCCTTCACATTTTGAACTAGTTGTACGTGCTTGGGAGCAAGAGATCCATTCTTGGGTATGCTAGAGAGAAAAAGATTGCTCTAGTACAAAGGCTAAAATGATTTTTTCCTGAGCTAGCCATGGCAGAGATGTTTTATTCTGGGCCAGCATGGTTATATGGATATCTAAACAAACTGAAGAGGAAATTATACATCTCTGCATGAAAAAGCGACTTACATGAAAAAGTGACTTGACAGAAGGCAGCTGCACTGGGCTGCTGCAGAGCTGGTAGAATCAAAAGATGTTTGCTCAGACTCAGGTCTGGAGAAGTATGGAGACTAGTGACATACGAGGAGAGTGAGGAGAAAATGCAGAGGTTTGGTCTGTCCTACATTTGTAGACATGACCTAAGTGGACCTGCAGATTAGCTGAACAATCAGAGTGCCCCACTAAGCACTTTTGTTATTTAGTAGCACAATTTAAAGCACTTTCCTCGTCAAATCTTGTTTCAGGCTTTCTTCCTACAAGTAGCAGTCTTAGAAAAAACACTTGGGAAAGTTTTCCTTTGCTGAAGGAGTGGATAGGTGCATTCTGATGTCACTTTGGTACTTCTGGTTTGACTGGGACTTCTCATAGATGGCAGATGAGAGGCAATATTACAGCTATATGAAATGCTGGTGGCATTGCCCACAACACTTTCAGATTCCTTTGCTTAAGAGGAAAGATACCACAAACTTAAGCCAGGATTGTTCATTGTCATTTTGCTCCCTCATGCTGCTTCATGAGCAGAGATTTGTGCTTGGCTGGCTGTTTCTGATGTAAAGCCTGCTGAGTTTCTTCCTTGAACATCCTGACACAGTAAACAAGGGAAAGCGGAGGTAAAGCTCTTCCTGTGCAGCCAGCTGGAGTGCCTGTGCTTTCTCACTTCTCCATGCATTCTTACCCTTGACCCCAGTGTGCTATCCAGTTCCCTCTGTGTCAGGTTCTCCTGAAAGCTGTGATTTCCTCTCCTGACAGGCAGCAGGAAGATGAGAAAGCTGTTGGGCAACCTTTGCTCTGAGAGTTCTGGAGGGTTATTAACAAAGCAAGCATGACAGGCAGGGTTTAGGAAATACTGATAACATCAGGAAGAGAGAGGAAAGTAAATAGTCCAGTATCTTAGGGTGTGTTTGCCATTTTAAAATTGGCTCAGGATAGCAGCTTTATAAGTTGTTGTTTCCCTTGTGGTGTCACTGTCAAAACCTAGTGCTACATATGAGGTCACACCATTTCCCCCAGCAGCAGGAATGGATTAAGTACCTTGAGCTGAACCATTCCAAAGCTTGGAGAAGTTTTGGCTTGGTTTCAGCACCACACAGGAGAATAAGATGGTCCAATTTAGTCTGTGCTCAGATGTGAGGATGTGGCAAAAGGGAAGAGTATTTATTTCCACTGCCTCATAGCCACTGCTAAGAGAGACCACCTATTTTACAAGGCCAGGAATAGAACTTGTGTCATTGACTTCCACTAACCCAGCTCTGAAAAGCTAGCTAGGACATTTAACTAGAAACTATGAAATCACATCCTCTGGGCAGTTTGCAGCTCCGCTTTTGACACAGGCTTTTTCTAATTATCACTGACAGGCAGATCAAGAGTAAGATTATACATTTGTGTTCTTGTTTTCTCTCTTCCCTCCCCTTCTTCATATCATGTGTCAGCTCTAGTTTCCAAATACATTTCCGTTTCAAAGCATTAAACTTCATCCATCATAAGCACATTTGTGCAAGTCCTAATAAAATAACCCTGATGCCATGTCTCTTTGGGAAGGTGGAGACTCCAGTCATAATGTAACATGACAAAGGAAGCAGCACCATGAGGCTGGGTAGTGAGAATCTCTTTCTCATTTGTGCAGTAACTGTTGTTCTGTGTGGCTTGTCAGTCTGTCAGGAAAAGGCACACAGCCATCCATGAGGAATTATTAATGAAGGTTCAGATATTTTTTTTCCTGCTGGAAACAGATCACTTCACTCTTCATCTCGCTGACTTTTTACATTAAAAATCTAAAAATAGCCTGAGTTTATAAGGAAAGACCTTCAATATCTGGCAGGTTTTGCCTGTCCTTTCCTGCAGACCATTCCCCAGAGGAAAGGTTAAATACACAAACCCTTTTTCAAATGGTTTGAGCTGAGTAATTCAGACCTATAAACATAAATACAAGGTGTGCATCTTTGTCTGTTAAGCACAGCCAGTCCTCCAAGCCCCCTTTTCATCCAAACAGACAGAAAGCAAAAACCAAAAAATCCCTCCAGCCCCTGATAATTTACATTTTTGAGGAAAGGGTGGGGTAAGAAAAAGAAGTGCTAATCACACCAGCTTGAATAAACCTGATGTTGCCAATTTCTGTACAGCTTTCCTCACTTTTCCCTGCCAGTGCAGCTCAGCCCTTTTGAAGCAGCTCTGCTGTCACAAAGCTGGGCCACACTGGAGCAACATCTTTCCCTTGCACCAGGACATGTTAGGGGATACCAGGGGCAGGAGAAGAGAGTGGAAGAGTGTTACACAGATTGGTATCTGCTGATGACCTCCACTACTGCTTTATGAGTTAGGAAACTAATTTCTGCAGATGACCTTGACAAGACTTGCCTTCCGTCTTTTAAAATACATGTCTGAAACACAGAAACATTATCTTCTGTTAGGATGAGGTTTTTTGCTTCCTCTTCTCCACAACACAGGGGGTCAAGTAGCTATTTAGAACCCCAAAACTTCTTGGTTTCAGATGCCATATAGAGTTGCTTATAGTATCTTCCCATTTTCTATCAGGATGGTAGTGAGGTACTCAGCTGCTGCATATGAGCTGCCCTGTCCAATGAGCATATGCCAAAGGCACCAGACTAGGTGTGTAACAAAATACCACCTTCATAAACACGCAGAGAAGCTCCCTTTATACACGTGCATGCATGCACATGCACACACACACACACACACACACACATATCTAGTTAAGAGAACACATTAGAAATTGATAATTCATTTCCCTCCATTGATGGCTGGAGGATGGTATACGATTTGTGTCCAAATGCATGAATTCACGCACCTGATGCTCAGGTGTGCCTCAACATTTTCGGTGTAAAGCTTTCAGGGTAAAAATGGCCAACACTGAAGTCCCAAGAAAGGGAACAAAATCAGGCTCTTCTCTCTGCCAAACAATCTAAATACAGTTCCACACAATTTAACATAACTAACTGATACTCTTGGATATGCTGCGGCTGCTGTGTTCTACACTTACTGCTTTCCAAAACCACACCAAGTCAACAGAGTGTGCTGTAGTGCGAAGCAAAACAAAACCACAAAAGGTTCATGTATAGTCACCAGACAAAAATTTGCTAAGTACCAGCAGAAATGAGGAGTTAATGGGTCCCATATGTGGCAGCTAACCTGGGTTTTATAAGGTTTTTCATGAGATTTCTGAAAATGTTTCTATAGTGGCAAATGAGATCAAAAAAACATCTTCTTGTTAAACTGGACAGCTAACATTCAGGCTGCGTTTTCTTCCATAGCTGGGTCTATAAATACAGGCTAATAACCTTGGACAGGATTCCACTCTGTAAAAAAAAACAGATGACAGCCTCTAGTATTTCTGAGCTGTAAGACACTTAAGCATTAAAGCTTATATCTTGTCTTCTCAGCAGGAAAAGATCTGAAATAGTTCAGAAAGTATTTACCTTTTAATGCATCTTGTGGAGATGTAAGTTTTTACAGTCTTCCTAGGTACTTCTGCATTTGTACGTTACAGTTAGGCCACATGCCTTGCTTCTTGTACAGTGTATACCTAGCTCACATTAATTTGATCAGCTTGGTGATGCCTTCAACAGACACTCCAGTGTCGCCATAGCACTCGTGTTTAATCTTTACTGGATGCAAATGCACTGGACTGTAGAAAGCCTGGGGAGGCTGGGTTGAGTTTGGTTTTCCCCTGTTCATTTTAAGTGTGTTCTGAACAGCAGTGATAAGAAATATTATTGTTTTCACATGCTGACATCAATTCTGCAAGAAAGGTCAAGCCACTGGAATTCTGTTTACTATCACATAGGGGAACGATCAGTAAGCTAGGTCTGAAAATTAAAAGCAACATGTTTCTCCCAACAGTTGCCTGGAGTGCAGATGTGCTGAGGAATTTTTCTTGTGTGATTTTAAGGGCTTGGGCTGATAGAAGTGGCATTTGGGAAATTCTGAGCTAGCACTCCTGACAAAGAATGTCTCTCAAACAAAACCACTACAGGCTGAAGAAACATCCGAGTCCCTTGGCATCCATGCAGTTTCCATGCTGTCGTTCAGAAGATTGTCTTTTTCTTGGTACTTCCATGTTTTTAACAAAATGCAATTAGGAAGGTTCTTCACGCCTGCCTCACATCTCCCCAGGAAAGCTCATCTGTGAAGAAGCCAGTGATTATCCCTAAGAACAGGATGGAGAGTTGCTGTTCCTTTGGGACTACTTGTGACACCTGCTTTGACATTTGGGGGGGGGGAACCTTTCACCTCCATAGATGCTAGAAGTTTAAAACATATCAATAGATAACTTGCCACACAATCATATTCTTAGACTCTGATATTCAAAGTAGCTTCATTCATTTCTGTCTGCAGCCTTCTAAGCAATCTTTGGGTGGAAAATGCTTAAGAAATGCAAAGTGTCACCACTGAAGAACATTGAGAAAGATGAAGAATGCAGCAAAGTGTGAGGGCAAAGTCAAGTCACTCAGTATTACAAGCTGAGCTGGCCTTAGAGATTTATCTTTTCTTGTAAGCTGTTTCCAGAAATAAGTAATAAAGATCTGGGCAATTAAGTGCAGCCTACAGCTCTGTCAGCAGGTAGACAGAAAAAGAGAAGGAGGGTAAGAGATGCTGTGATGACTGGCAAATCTCAAGAATCACAGTCATCCATAAAAAACACAGGCATAGCATGAAATTGGATCTGTGGGTGATGCCAGAGGAAGACATAGCCACTGGCTTCCCATATCTTACAGTTCTGTAAGGGATGGGCCAAAGAATGTGTTGCCACTTCTGCTGTCAAAACCTTGTGATGACTTCAGTGAGCATGAGAAAGATAGCTCAAAAGCTGAGGGTGAGGAAAGAGCAGTGTGTTTGTGCTGGGAGAAAGGATGAATCTCATCATGAAGGGACTGCTTTAGTATGCCAGAATTAGTAGTCCATTCACAGCTTTTGAATTGCCCTATGACTGTAGCAGGAGCAGGTTTCTGCTGTGACAAGCGGAGGACCAAGGCACTGAAGTGTCAGAGAGCAGTAGCTGATTGGAAAGATCATGAGGTGAAACACTGAGAAGCAAATCCAAGCAAGAAGCGAGTCCAAAGCCAGACACAGTGAGTGCAGTCCCACAGCACTGCAAAATGCAAATACTGCATAAGCAACTGAATGCAGCCGCCCCGTGGGGGTGTGAGGAGTTCCTTTTGTTGTCAGCAGTGGGATGGTAAACCACCACAGAGCTATGCAAGCCCGAACCCTCAGCTAGTATCTTCAGATGAATCCTTGGAAAGGTTCTCATCGTGGACATGCTTTTTTGGGTTCTCCAATGTGGGGTAGGCTTTGGTATTCCCCCAAACACTCTTAATGGAAATGGATTACTTTTTCTAAAGTGCCCAGGACAATTCCCCTCCCTCGTAGACATGGTGGCTCCTCAGGAGCACAGAATCTGTCTGAACACTTCTGCTCCTCTCTGAATTGGCAAAGCAGAGCTTCCCTTCTGTAATAAAACCCTTGGCCAGCTTACCTTTGGACAATCATGGCAATTAATCCAAGTCTCTCATAACTGATCTATTCTTTAATTATTCAGTGACCTTGTCAGGCTCTGTTTGCATACAGAAGGAAGAAAAGCTATGGGAAGTTGTTCTTTGGCTGGGTTTTGTTTATTTGTTTGCCTCAGGCTTGTTTTGTTTCAGTTTTCCTGTGGACTACAGCCACATATTTGTCCAAGTCTGTCTGTATGTGAACAGGTCCATCACCAAGACTAAATAACCCCCATTGTTAGCCTTCTGTCACTATCCCTTGGCATATATGTCCACCTTGGAAAGAGAGGCAACAAAGAAAACAGATGTTGAAAATGAAATCTGCAGGCTGACAAGGGTACAGGAAGATCACTGTACAAAAACTGATCACAGCCAGTGGACAGACAAACTTATGTACCATTAGTGGAAGAAGATGACACTGTCTTCAGCATTTCTCTGATCAGATTTTACCACGCTTGTGTTCCTGCCAAATTCTGTTACTTCTTAATTTCCAGTGATTCTGGAAATTATACTTTCTTCCTCAAACTGACTGCAAAATCCTTAAGAGTGGATCAGGGACTGGGCACGATGCCTTTCAACATTCGTTATTGCATCTTGGTTTATCTTTGTGGATCAGCTTTTTGTCTGAGCTTTCTTCAGCGCTAAAATATCTTCCTGCTGTTTCTGGTCATGCTTCTTCCTTTCTTGACAGTCTTAATTGGGTCCTTCTATTGTCAAATTCAGTGTTTCCATCCTCCTCTACTAGTCACACAGAGCTCCACCTCTTCAACACATCTAACATCACATCAAGTATGGTGCATCAGCTCAGCAAGTTGATGGATATATCTTCTTCTGCTCTTCCAGCACAAGCTTATCTTTAGAACGAAATACAGTACAGTCAAGCATAAGGGGAAAGTAGGTCTCTAGGGGTACTCAGCACTGCTGGAGGATGTAGTAATGGCTGCCTTTGAATGAGTGTGGGAGAAAAATCGGTATTTTAGAGAGGTTTATACTGTCCTTAGAGGTCTGGAGAGGAGAAAGGCTAAACTGAATGCAACCAGATGCTGTGCTGTCCCACTGAATGTATTGGCAGTGCTTGTATGCAACCAAGAACTAGTTTGGTGGTGGAGACAGGTATAAAAAATGCTGGAGGAGAACAGTCTCTGCACCTCTCAGTAGAACGACAAGTGCTCTTGCATTGGTGTACAGACAGTGACATGTCATATCGACACCAGACAAGCTCTAGACATGGAACCACCCAAGGCCAACGAGAGATGATGCTGAAAAGTAGGATGTGTGAAGAGTCAGTATGATCCACCAAGATAATGCAGAAATTCCGTCTGACATCCAGTATGATGTAGCCAGGAAAAGATAAGGCTCTCCCTAGGATGAGAGACAATAATTGGTTTTTAGTGTAACAGATCAGAGATTAGGCACTCCCATCTGTAACCTGCCATGCTGGAAACAGTAGCTTCCTGTGCTGATGCTAAATATTTAAATTGAAGAGTGCAACTGTCCACAACATCCTCCTCCATTTATCTCTGGAGAGAAAGTATTAAATTTCCACTCAGCTTAACTCAATTTTGAACTTGGGAACACTGCTACTTCTTTCATGTTTCTTAGATCATTTCCTTGTGGATGAATGGAGGAGACAGGGTAAAGCAAACCAGAAGGAGCAGCAGAGGCCCGGCCAGCTGGGGACATGTGAGGGACACTAATTTGGGAGGGATTGCTATTGACCTCTTGGGAGAGCTTCTAGTGAGGTCTGTAGCATGCTGCTCTCCACTGTAGATGAGGAAAAAAGAACAGAAGACATTGAGTATTTCTCACACGTTTTCACTCCAGTTTTGTTTCCCTCAAAGTGCTATTGCTGAGCAGAGTGCTATGTAACACTCAGCTTGCTATATAAAGCAAGAGAGCCAGTTAGCCTGTTTTGGGTTTTACCCCCACTGAGGAAGCAAGCAGAGCTTTGGTCTAGTTTTGCATCTGCTTCATGAGTGCACTGCACAGACCCCATGCCCAGATACATGTTACAACCCCACCTTCTTCTAACATACTAGCACATGTACCAGCATAAATGCATAAGCAAAGAATTGGGTTATTTTCTGTCTGTGAGGTGGATTTATTTCCCCCCTACTGTTCCCCACACGCCTCCTGACCCTTTTGCCCCTCTTTGGCAGGCCCCTTACACTTGTAAACTGGAAAAACAGTAGTAGCTAACATTTGTGCCTTTGGCAATAAAACCACAGGCCTCACAAACCCCAAATGGCAAAAAGACATTTCCATTCCAATCCGAGTTTTAAATTAAACTGTAATGAAAAATCAGCAGTGGCAGCTGGGACCAGAGACAGTGATTGTCTTGAGGAACAAAAAAGGGGAAGGAGGAGGAGAGAGGGAGAGACTGCAAGGAAAGCTCAGCCTGGTAATAAAGCAGCTGGTAAACCTTCAAGTAAAAAGAAATTAGAAAAGCAAATCTAGCCGCAAGGGAAGCAGGGACGCCTGCCCTTCTGCACAATGCCAGCAAGGAAGGACACAGCGAGCCAGGTCCCAGGCAGGCACAGTGGGAGCTGCTCACATCTGGAGGGGATCTGAGGTGGCTTGGGACCAACCAAGCTTATCATTCTTGCCCAGCCAAGGGACAGCTGCCTGAGCTCATCCTAGCCACAGAAAGATCCCACTGTTCTCTCTGAGCTGTGACACACAGGACACTTCTGCCTCCCTACACATACAGATGCAGCCACAAAGCACAAAACTAGTGGATAATGCTGCTCCAGGAGTTCTGATAAATTTTTGCAATGAAAAATGGAAAGCTGGCAACCAAAATTCTTGGGCTTGGTTTTAATGTGTCAGTTCTTCAAGAATTCAAAGGGGTTTTTTGGCAAGGACACACTTCACTTCGTACCGGTGGGAGGCCAAAACAAGGAAGACAGAGCAGCTTTGAGAGAGATGTGGGTGTGCAATGTGAGAGTTCTTTGAGGGTTTGGGCCTTTTTCCTAGTCATGTATGCACCAATTCAGCCAAAGCCCTGACTTACCTTCTCCTGACATACCTGAAAGGGACAGTCACAAGAACATAGTGCTACATCTCGTCCTTCTGGGCAAAATCATGAAAACTAATTTATACTCTTGCAATTTTCTACATTGCTTTTTAATTTTTTATTTCATTACCCCTGCATGAGACTGAAGGATTAACAAAAAAAGAGAAACTGCTTGTTCTAAAGACTTTGCAATGAGATAAAACAGGCCTGAGAGGGGAAGTAGAAGTGCGGAGGAGCACAGGGACAATCCAGGGTGCATGTAGCACACGAACAGCATTTCTGAGGAAAGAACCAAAATCTCTGGAGAGTCAATTCAATAGGTTTGGCACGTAAGTCCTTTGTAAGTTCCAGAGTAGTGAGTGTCTGAAATTCTAGGGCCTAAATTTCCAGGCTGCTAAACACTACGAGCTTATATATTCACAAATTTAGACAATTTGCACCTAAATAAGAATTTAGAGCCCACTTTTAATTCAGAGGAACTGTGCACCTACTCAGAAAAGTCTCAGCCTACTCCTGTGCCTCTCAGTTACACTACATGGTCATAACTGCTGTGTGAGTCTACCTGTAGAACTTGCTTCAGTGTACGTGGCTCTACACTTTTGGGCTGGTTTGCAAAGAGTTTTTCAGGTTATTTTTTAATAGGAGAAGGTCATTAGAACTGATTGTGTTTAATTTCTTGGCATTGTTTTAGCATGACAAGAGAGAAAAAATACTGATGAGATTTGAGACTCTCCCATCACTGTTCACAAAACACACACATGTAAAGTTCTATTCTATTCAGCTCCTCCACATCAGGCCTCCTGTGCATACAAGAGGTGTGGTGTGGGTGAGGGCAGTCCTGCTAAACCATGTTTTGGCCACCACGCATCCTTCTACTTGGCTAAAATGTTTACACTGCAGATGCTTCCTTCAGCTCTGAGTGAGCCTCAAGAGGTGCAGATCACTTGGAAGTGCACTTAAGAATTCAGATGTTTGTGAGCACTTGATCTCATTCCAGCAGCTTTGGGCCTTTCACATCAGTGGACAGGCTTTCCTCAAATCCACATTCCTTGTGGAATTTTAGTCATACTCTAGACTTTAAACAAAGCCTTATGTCTGCTTTCTTCTTTTCTTAAATTGCTTGTGTTTGCCTCAGTGTTACCATTGCTGTGCTTACGGTCTTGGAGGAGGAAAGAGAGAGACATTCACTCAAAACCACAGCTATATTTCTCAGCTGGGTTTTTCTCTGCTGTTTGCTTTCTATCCAAGGCATGTTGGGACATTTGCATGATAAAGCACTTTTAAAGGTGCTTTTGGATGGGATTGCATCCTTTTTGTTTGTACAGTAGTTTGAGCCTTTCACAGTTATGCACTGTCCAGAAGCCAAAATTCTACTGTCTATTCTGTGCCAGCAGCATCCGCTGACTCCCAGAAGCCCTGGGAGCTGCATATGGGTGTGTATGTCAGGGAACAGGACTTAAAACTCAATCACTGACCTGCTAATTCTGTTCCTAGCTGTAAGCAAGGCAGTCTCAGAAATCAAAATAAAGTCCTGTGAAGACTTCAGACATGTACAATCTGTGTTGTTGCTACACTGGTGAACTTTCACTTTTCCAGCAACTTGGTTATTGAGACCAAGTTGCTGTAACTGGTCCTCCATAATTCATTTAAGTTGTGGAACATCTGTAAAAAAAGAAATAGTATGAGATTTCTCTGTGAAAGGTTTCAGAGGGTTTGCAGGCACTGAACCATATCAAAGAGTTTCTGACTTGAATTCCTGAGTTATTGAAATTACAGGAGGTTGCATTTGAGTCTTTCTTAAAAGATCTAGTGGGTAAAGCTTTTTATGATTTGGAAACAACTTAATGCACTTACAAACATTCATCTATCTTTTGATCTATGCATAGGGCATGGAAAACAATGAGGCTGTGAACTAGAAAGACATAAATAGGAATAAACTCAGATCCATTTGTAGTTTTTATCAAAGCCAGTAGCAAATGTCCCATCAATTTCCCAGAGATCAGGTTCAAGCCTCCATGAGCACAGCAGATAATGCTCATGCAGTGGGGTGAGTAAGCGATATACATCCCTAAACATAAAGCCTGGAGTTGTGTTGCATGGAAGGTCATAATTAGAAATAGACTTGGGAAATTTAGGTGCTGCTGGCTTTCTGACAAATGACAACCTACAGTCAGTTGTCCAGTAGCAGAACTTGTCCAGACAGCATCTCTGTGTCTCCAAGACTAGAGACTCCACAAACTCCCTGGGCAACATGTGCCAGTGCTTAGTCACCCTCACAGTAAAAAAATTATTGCCTGTTGTTCAGATGGAACCTCCTGTGTTTCAGTTTGTGTCCATCCTCTCTGGTCCTGTCACTAGGTACCACTGAAAAGAATCTATCTTCACCTTCTTTACAGCCTCCCTTCAGGTACTTAAGTACGTTGATAAGATCCTCACATTCCTATTCTCTGGCCTCAACAGTCCAACTCTCTCAGCTTCTCCTCATAGGAGAGATGTTCCAGTTCCTTTGTAGACTTTGTAGCTATTTGTTGGAGTCTTTCCAGTGCGTTCATGACTCTTGAATTGGGGAGCCCAGACTGGACATACTAATCTAGTTGCAGCCTCTCCAGTGCTGAGTAAAGGGGAAGGATCACCTCTCTTGACCTTCTGACAATACTGTGCTTAATGCAGTCCAGGATGCCATTAGCCTTCTTTGTTGCAAAGGCAAATTGCTGGCTTAAGGTCAACTTGGTGTCCAGCAGGACACCCAGGTAATTTTTTGCTGAGCTGTTTTCCAGCTGGTGGTCCTCAGCATAAATGCTGACTCCCTCTACAGGAAAATTGTTTTGTTAAAGCATTGTTCTTTCAAAGCCAAATCCTTATTCTCTCCCACCCACAAGTATGTTGAGACTGGGGTTTTATTCTCAAAACTGTCAAAAGGATTCAGCTGTAATTTTGCTGGAGACAGTTGTCTCTTCATCAGGGAGAGAAATCAGATGGTATTTTAGGAGCTCAGAAATTAGTTCATGTTCTTGCAAATCCAGCAGATAACAGCTTGCTCGGTGCCATTCACACAGCTGTAGGGCAGAATATTAAAAAACTTTCAAATTCTATTTATTAAACTTGCTAGAAAACTTGTCAGAGGAAGAAAAAAAAAACCTTCTTCAGCAACTCCATTTGCTCAACTCACGTAAGATGCCATGGCAGCAGAAGAAATGTCTGCAGTTTTACTGCAGTAATAAAACAGGAGTTAGGATTCCTGACTTATTCTGTCAGTGTCTCAGTCTGTTTCTGAGTAGCTCTTACCTGACCAGGTCCAATGACACTGCTGCCTGACTCATTCAAGTAATGGAGATGACTGAAAGCCTAATTTGACCTGAGTTTATGTGAGAGTGCTGCATGATAACAACAGCTGGCTGTCTTGCATATACTAGTGATTCTGGAAAGCTACACTGTTTGGAGATCTCTTGAGTAAAAAGAACTTTGTGATTACAAAGAGCTCATGTTTTAACTAGCCTACACTGGCAAGTTCTTTGCAAAATGCAATTTTAATTGCTTTTTTGAAGAGATATCTTCTCTCCACCTTGAAAAAATAAAAAAAAAAAATTCAAAGTCTCTATGACACGCTTCTGTATTCTTCAAAAAAGATTCAGCCCTGTTTTTGAAGCTGCCCTAAGTGAACAACAAATGTTCACAATTTTCTCACCCAACTTTGTAGAAACTCAAAATATATCCTTTAAGACTCTTGATTTTCCATTTCATGAGTCATTCAAGTTCATATCAAGCGCTAACTCACTTGGTAGGGTTGGGTTTTTTTACAAGCTGTATTTAAAATGCATTTCTTTTCATTCCCATTGGACTGATGGTCATCATTTATCCTTTTTTTTTTTATCTGAGGGAAGGGGGAGGGAATAATTTAACAGAAACAGCAATCTGCTTGAGAAAGCCAAAGGCCATTGGATATTAATACAGAGAAAGATTAATCAAAGAAAGAGCAGACCTCCAGTAATAAGCAAAGGATGAGGTCATTAGCTGGGTAGCAGAGACCAGGCAGCACTTAAGGATATGCACTGAGGTCAAGAGTGAATAAGGGAACCACAGGAGTTTTCAGTCCTTTAGAACATGGTAATGGCCTTACTGGGTGAGATCAAAGATCCTTCTAGCTCTGAAGCTTGTTTCTGACATTGTCCAGTAGCACATGTTCAGCAAAGAAGCGCAGGAAAAGGGGAGATTGCGGAGTACTCCTCCCTGCTATATACCCTTTCAGCAGTTAATAGGTTAGGGATCGTGTAACGTGCACCAGTCACGAGCAGCAGTGAACTGGGCTTACCACGAAGTAGAAAACATTACATAGTCCCATCAGTGATGCTGCTATTTATACAGGCCTGAAGAAATATCAGAGGCAGGAAACATTCAGAAAGCTTCTTTAGTGCTTGTTGAGGACTGAGAATGCATCTGCCTCCCCACAAACCTTCCACTATGAGCTTGTCTGTTCCAGAGGTTTGCGAGAGCCACAAGACTTGTTTTTACTTCTAAGTCAGCGAGATTGACGAAGGGAAGAATGCAAGAGCTGGACATTCAAGAAGAGCAGTACTGTCTGGAGAGCGAGAAAGTGCAGAAGTTGGTAGGAAATGAAAGGACTGGGTGATACAAAGTGTGTGAACCAAAAAGCTGAAACCAGTTTTGAATGACCTGCTGTTTTTACCCTCGGCACTTGCAGTGCTGAAAGCAGTCTTGCTGTTAGTACAGAGCCGAGTGATACACTGAGGGCTGTTTGCTGCAGGCTCAGCTATCCAGCACTACAGAGATTCAGTCGAGTCAGTCTGTGGGTGGTTCCTCCTCTCTGCAGGGGGTTTCACCACTTGTGTGGTGTGGATTGCTAAGTAGGCTGGCTCCTTGTCCTGCCCTTAATCCAAAACCAGATGAGAGTCCTAGGATGCTGCTTCTGTCTAGACTTAGACATCCACAAGGATTTCAAATCTGCATCAGGGTCTGCCCAGGCACTGAAATCAACGAAACTGTGTAGATAGAGGAACTGACCCAGTTGGATCCAGCCACAGGAACAGGGGCTCTTCTGGCTCAGAGATGAGTTGCAGATAAATGTGCCTTCATAGGCCCAGGGTTCATGTTCCAGCTGTGTTACACTTGCAGGGGGAGACCTGAATGCATCCAAGGCTCCTAGAAGACCCCCCTCTCTTCCCACTGTGTGTATTAAACACAAAGCAGATTTTATCTGTAATAAATAATTCTTAAAAGTCAAAACAACAAGCACTTTTAGTCCCTCTATTTTTAGCTTTGCCACCTGTTTAAATCTTGTGAAGCTGACACTGCTTAGATCTGCGATAAAGGCAGACAGAAAGAACTTTATGGTGCTTTGATAGGGCTGGGTTTTGTCAGCACACTCTCCTTTGTCATCAGTCTCACAAGGCAAAAAGAGGGAAACCTTTCATGGGGAAAAGATGGAAACTTGTTCTGCCAAAGAAGGAAATAAAGAAAGAAACACAAAAGACAATTAAAAACGAAAAAGACCCTTGGCTGGGGCAGGGCTTCAGCCTTTTACAAGATAAGGTCCAAGAACAGCTTGTTGGCTTTGCACTGGAGAACAAACACCTGCCTAAATCCTGCCAGAAAAGCCCAAGGCCCAGAGATATTTCTCTAAATCTCTCTCCTCTGCCTCAGACTCTAAATTGTAGCTGATGGGGAGGGAGACGCTGGCATCTTTTATTCACCTAAATCATATCACCGATTCCTTTCCTCTTCAGGAGTAATCCTGAATTCCTTGCACTCTTTCCAAGATGTGTTGTAGTTCTCAGCTTCCACTGTGTAGGCAGTGAAGCTGCATTTTCAAGTGTCTGGACTTAATAGCTAAGGGAGGCTCATGCTTGGTTTGCATCTAGTGAAGCAGAAGATGGTTTTACAAATTCAGCCCTAAATAGGTCTTAGGCATACTGTGCATCCCAGTGGCAGTAGCTCTATTTCCAACTACATAATACCTGGTAGACATTAAAGAGGGAAGAACTTCAGCTTTTCAAATGATTTGGAGACTGTTGAGGCTGGTGACACCCTAGAAGAAAGATGCTGTGAAGGTGGTGCTTTTGTAGTGGAGAAAGGATTTTCTTGTTCTTTTGTCTCTTCTCTTAACAGCGTTGATGTGATGTAATGTAAAAGTTGGATGCCTAGTTCTTTGTTTCAAACAACCATCGAAAGCAATTGGTGCTACAGCTTCTGCAGTTGAATATGTCTTCTGTATAAAGATAGTTTATTTTCCTGATATGGAAGACATGGGGCAATCACATGTCTCCATTTCTTGCCTTACTCATGCTTTGTAGGTACATGCAGGCAGGTCACTTGACATCTGAGGCTTATTTCTACTTTTTCTTTCAAAATTGTTTTTGAGACAATCACAGAATCATACTCTCAGGTTCCACCGTATACGCAAATACCTAATTTATGCTTGCAACCACATCTCTTGTTCCTATGCAATTAGGTGCATGCCATCTAGAAACCCAGACCTCTTTACAAAAAATAAGTAAAACCTGCCATAACCAGCAGTGTGGTGACCCAATCACGCCATGTACCTATTTTTTAAAAATGGGGGAGGAGTGATAGACAAGGTACATTCTTGAAGAGAGGCTACGCATCTCAGTTTCTTAATATTTTATAATTATCTTTAGGTGACCAAGAGAAAAAAAACATTAAGACACGTGGAGTGTTACGACTTGCACTGACTAAAAGTAGAATTTGTCAAGAATATGATGTACTGAAAATGACTGTCACTGTTATAACGCCATCAGCCAGGGTAGCTGTGGAGGATTTGTTTTTATGCCTCTGCCTTTAATTTCATTATGATTTTTAAAAATTCCCAGAGAGTGTTACAGCTGTTCCGTCATTAACAGCCTTGAAATAGAAATGTGTTAGTTAGCAAGATACAGCTGCAGAGGAGAAAAAAAATCCCCAAACAACAACCCCTACATTTGGATTGATTAATCTACCAAGATAGTTACTCGTATTTTAAATTCATGTTGCTTAACTCAAATCTGTTTGCCTCCCAGCTATTTTATTTAGTTTTGTTTTTACAAAACTGGTAACTCTTTCCAAGATCTGCATAAAAACAGAGAATGCTGCCCAGGCAGCTTGGTAGTTCCTGCTGCTTGTTGGCTTCTACTGTTTTCAGTGTCCACAAATTGAGCCACTGAGACTGCTCTCTTGAAACTCTTTATCCGCAATGATGTAAATAACTGTCCCTTTCTGTAAATGTTTCTACCACTTTTGTCCTTTCCTAGATATATGGAATCATCATTATTTGAGATTGGATAGAACACAGCATATTTGCACGTGTCCAGAAATAAAAGATCTGGAGGAGACACAGAAGTGCAGAAGTTCCCTGATTGCTTATCACCCACTGACACTGTTAAAGAGCATGTTTCTGCTCCCTTTGCTTCCAGTGCCATAAAACCATTGCTGTGTCATGAATTTAGTGGAGGTGTTTGCTGTGCATGGACAATCTCTATCTCAGACACTCGTGCATCTCTCTTCCTGTATAAGGGAATCTCCCTAACCACCATCATCACGCAACTGGAAAGCTGCAGGTGATGGCTACAATCTTTACAGGACGGATAGGTAGTGAGGTGGCCTTCAATGTTAGGAAGGAATATAAGTGTTTACAACTTAATGATGGTGATTATAGTGTCGATAAGCCTTATGAGGAGTTTCTGAGGGAGCTGAAGCTTAGTCTGAAGACAATGAGGCTGAGAGGAGACCTTATTGCTGTCTACAACCACCTGAAAGGCCATTGTAGTGAGGTGGGTGTTGGTGTCCTATAGGACAAGAGGAAATGGCCTCGAGTTACATCAGGGGAAATTTAGATGAAACATTAGGAAAATCTTCTCTACTGAAAGGGTCATCAGGCATTGGAGCAGTGTGCCCAGGGAGGGAATTTTGTCACTATCCCTGGATGTGTTTAAAAGCCATGTAGATATGGAACTTACTGATATGGTTTAGTGGTGGGATTGGTGCATTAACCATTGGGTTAATGGTTGGACTTGATGACCTCGAAGGTCTTTTTCAGCCTGAACAATTCTATGATTCTGTAATCAGAAAAAAAAAGGAGTCTCGGAGAGGGATGTACAATGTTTTGTATCTCAAGAGTTGCTTATGATGTGGCTGAGAATCACGTGAGACATGCTGGGAATTAAGAAACAAAGGGAGAGAGTTCCTTTGCATGCCAGGCAAGAGAAGCCATGGTGCTGGTCCCTCCTTAGCTTGTGGCTGGGCTCTATGTAAAGCAGCCCTTCCTAGCCCTTCACTGCTCTCAGCTAGCACTGATTTCTCCAGAAGCCAGGAGAGAACCACACACATTGCCTAGCAGAGGCACACAAAGGAGCCCTGCTGGCCTACCCCACATCTAGAGAAGCACAACTCCGAGCAGATTAGGTCAGAGTTGTGTGGCTGAGGCAGGTACCATACCCCACCATGGCTGCATGAAGCCTTCCTCTCAGCTCCACCTAGGAGCTGGCCCTCCACAAATGAGGGTGTGGAGGGTATCTCACTGGGAGAAACTCCAGTTTTGACATTATATGTGCCTGTAACCCCATATAGGCTTTCACATATGGTACTGGTGGGGTCTGGTTAGGCAAGAAAATAAAAGGAGAAAGCTAAAAACATCAGCCTACATCAAGCTGGGAACAATTTTCTTTCTGACATGCCCTGTGAGATCTCACTCCATAGTACCTCCTTCCACAGGAAGATGAGAGGATCGTGACTTCTGAAAAATCCTGTTCTGCCACAGGGGTGTTCTGGAAGCTCTGCATAAGAGCAGGCATTCCCAAAAACAATGTTTCAGACCTCTTGACATGCTCTGATATCCAGGGGATTTCCTCCTGCAGTCTGTAATATTCATGAATTTTGGAGAACTATTATCCCTTCTAGTCCTGTGAGACCACCTTATTTATAGGAAACTCAGAAAACAGGAAATGTATGGCATTTCCCAGCCCTTTCTCAGGTTTTGTGCTGATGGTATAGTTCCATTTTCATGGTCAAGAGAGAAATACATCTTTTGGTCAGCTGCTTATCATGTAGCGTTTACTACTACCCACACCATTGACTTGTACAATCACACTTTGTGCAGCCAAGCATGCTTTACCTCCAGCATACGACTTACAGAAACAGATTAATATTTTATTCCTTATTTAAAATACACTGCCCAAGGTTGTCTTATTCTTGCAGACCATACTTTTCCCCCTACCTAAAATAATTCCTTTGCCCTTGTATTGTTTCAACTTTTTATTTAGCAGCAATCCATTTCTCTCTCAGCTAATTTATTCCTTGAAGTGCCTCCTCAGGCCTTTTAGTTTGCCTGTGCTTTGTTGGTGATATTCATGCACCCTAGCTCAGGCAGGCTACAGCAGCTGCTTCCTCTTCTCTCAGAAGTTGCGTGCAGTACTTTAATAAGGCTGATAATCTTCTTTTTTTGTAGAGAATGCAGATTCAGTTTACCTAACCTTTCTAAAAACTGCTGCATGTCTGAGTCATCTCTGTTGCCCTCTGGTACTTTTCCATAATAGCCTTCTTTTCTAAGGTGACCAGAAAGGCATATGGCATCTCATATGTGACCTCACATGTACTTAACTAATGCTATAATAATTTCCTGTGACTTATAATTAACACTGCAATACTAACGTTTCCTGGGATTTTGTACAGCACTGGGGTTACATTCCTTTTCCATTGAGGCTTCCCCACATGCACTTTTAAAGGCTAGCTCTCCCTCCTGGTGTCCTACAGTCCTCTGCAGTTACCTGCAAGCCTCCACTGTCTCCTTATGCCAGGCTGGACAAGGCATTGGAAATCAAGCTTCTCTTTAACCTTCTTGCACTGGCTGGTCAACATCTCTCTGAGACAAGTATCACTGTCACTTCCCATGCATTCAGCTTCACATTGATGTTGTAATGTTATTGTTACAAGGGTCCTTTTGCATCTAGCCCTGTTACCTGTAATTTTGCACAACTCCAGACACCAGTGCTGCCTGTGCTGTGGTGGCATCAGATTAGATATTTACTCATATTGACAGACTTTGTGGACAGGAGATGACCTGAGTCTTTGTCTTCTGAAGCAGGTATTGGATCTGACTAGTGAAGAATTAAGTGCACTGATCTCT
The DNA here is from genome assembly GCA_028565055.1 of Phoeniculus purpureus. Classification (NCBI taxonomy): domain Eukaryota; kingdom Metazoa; phylum Chordata; class Aves; order Bucerotiformes; family Phoeniculidae; genus Phoeniculus; species Phoeniculus purpureus. Next base: position 9,403,764 of record JAOXOE010000602.1, read on the forward strand.
CAGTAAGGAAAGGAATAAGCCTGGGAAAAGAATGAGAAATTACTGAGTTTCAGTGGTTGTGGAGATTCAATGTGAAGTAAACCTGTGCTTGATGCCTTTTATAAAGTGCAAGGAATTCCTGACCACTCACCTTCCAGCAAACCGCATACTTCAAAGGATAAAATCTGGGTCTTTGTGCTAGAAAATATATTACATTTTTTTCAAGTGACTTGGCTTTTTCAAGTCTGAGAGGACGTTTCTGTAAAGGCACAGAGTACAATCTGTGGCCTATTACATTTGACTCCCACAGGTATTAAACCAGGTATCTCTAGCTTCAGCATCCTTGAAGGTAAATTTCAGCATGGATAAAGGGAATCTCTTCCAGCTTTACAGAGTAATTGTGCACATTTATGTAGACACTCCAGACTGTAGCTCCAAGTGCCATTAACTACAAAGGGAAGCACTTGTGTGTGTATATATGTGCTTTTCTGGCTTTCCTACTTGAACAGTAAGTACACAACTATGCACCCATACACATGGCCTCCCTGCCTTCCTATAATTACATGCCTCAAGTAGACATTAAAGCAAGTGTATTGCTTGGTTTTGTAAAAAGCAGCCTGGCTGGCTGGCGTAAGAATTACCAACTGAGGTTTTGTTCTTGTAGAGCGTGTCTGACAGTGCTGCAACTGGGTCACAGGTCTATGACACACACATAGGTGAAAATACGATTTGTATGGAGTGTGATTCCAGCTCCTAGTCTATAATCACTTCATCCTGAAGTGTACTTGTTATATAATTATCAGGAGGCCTGAGGTGACAGAACAAAAAAAAGGGACACTGGAAGAGATAGAAAAATTACCTGGGCTCTATTCAGACAAAGGAACACTTGCTAATTAATTTCACTGGAACACTGTGATTCTCTTAGACTTATTTAGATGACTATTCCAAACCACACAAACCTAGCAGTACCTAAGCAGAATTTCACTGAGTGATATTTTATGATTACAGAGTGATGTAGTCAGGCATCTCCGGAGGTCAAATAGTCTACCCTGCCCTGTTCAAAGCATGCTGTTTAGGACTGTCCCATCACACTCCTAGTGAAAGAAGTATTTTGTTTGTTTAAACTGAAAATTATGTGACCACTGCCTCTAGTCCTGCCATTTAGCACCACTGAGAATCCTCTGTCTTCTTTATTTCCCCTACCAGATGTTTACACACATTCGTAAGATCCTTTTGAGCTTTCTTTTCTCCAGGCTAAATAATCTTAGTTTTCTCAGCTTCTCCTTGTGCAACAGATGCTGTGATCCTTTTGCCATTTTCATGTCCCCATCTTCAGGCAGAGAAATTGTTCTGGTGGCAGCATCCACATGCTTTGCTGGGTCCTCCTCAGAGAGGCTGAGGGAGCCGGGGCTGTTTAGTCTGGAAAAGAGAAGACTGAGAGGAGACCTTATTGCCCTCTACAACTACCTGAAAGGAGGTTGTA
>JAOXOE010000602.1:9406935-9462376 GCA_028565055.1 Phoeniculus purpureus
CCATCCTCCTGACACCCACCCTTCACATATTTATCAACATTAATGAGGTCACCCCTCAGTCTCCTTTTCTGCAAGCTGAAGAGACCCAGACCCCTCAGCCTTTTCTCATAAGGGAGGTGTTCCACTCCCTTCACTGTAGCACTGCTTGCACTGGCTGTAGCGCCTCACTTCCTGGAAGCTGGGAGCATGTACCACATATTAAAAAGCCTGTGATCTCAGAAGTGCCGGATTAGTAAGAAGCAGACCTTTGTGAAACTGTGCCACAGCCGATATCCTTTTCTTTTTAGCATGCCTACCTACAATTTGTTGTTGTCTGTGGTGTATGACTATGAACTAAAGACCATCGTTAACTCACTTGCTAACCACATTATACATAGATTCATAATCAGATCAAACCCTGCTTGAAATTAGATGGGAATCCTCTTATTCTCAAAGGTTGATGTCCATTTAAAGTCTGTTCCTGGTTGATTTAGACCTATTTTTTGTTGTGCCAACTTTATTCTTCAATCTACAGAGTCCTTCCCTGTGAGGATATGCCTATAATAATGCTTTTATACACAGCAATTTGTTCCATCCACTTCTCCAGACCTGTTCCAGTCTGAACCTCTGCCTTGTATAGTTTTGGTCAGTATTTCAAACCTTGTCCGATGACATCAGTGCTTTCTTAATTTCCTTAGAAACAGTTCACCCAGCTGTTCCTAGGATATTAGCTGCCTTTTTAATGGCCATATTACACTGCTAGCTCATAATAATTCAGTGATCAAATTATATACTTGATTTTCCCTCCTTCTTAGTAATTTCCAACTAATGAGCCAAAACTTACAGTAGGAGTTCTGTTACTGGTATCTAAGTGCATGACTTCACACTGCTTAGCTTTATTTCATATCTGAGTTTTGAGTGCTTCTCACTTGATATAGTGATAGTCTTTTCTTTTTACTGACAATGCCTTTCAACTTTGTGCATCTGTTAATCACTTCTGCATACACCAGATCTTCATGTCAAGGTCATCAAAATACAGAAGATACAGAATGAGATTGGTTTCAATAGCAGCTGTTAAGGGCTGACACTAAGCAAACTCCCACTAGAAATATCTTCCACACAGAGAGAAAATTGCCACATTCTGTTTAAGAAGTTCTCACAAGTTCTCTTATAATTTTGAAGCTGTGTGATTTCTCCAGTTAAACTCTTGTCTTTCTGTGTTATAACACATTAAATGTATTATGGAGGCCCAATTAGTAAAAAGCAGATCATTTCCCTGAAAAGTAAAACCTATGTTGCGTTATCTTTTAACTTCATGTCACTAGCTCTTCATTCTAAAATGTGTTCTTTAGCCTTGTATAGCATAAAGGTCAGACTAGCACGTTTCTCTGCTTGAAAAATGAAAGGGACTTAGACTGTGCAGTTGCCTATCCACGACTTCATATTATATATTGTTTATTATCTAGATGCAATATCAGCACTTAATAAGTAATAATGAATTCTGTGTGCTAGAGTTATGACTGTCATCTCAAGAAAGTAACAGAAACAAGCAGAATAAGCTGATATTAAATGCTAAATCATATGGCAGCTCATGAGGTCACCTTTCACCTCTAAGAAGCTGGATTTAATAGAAATCCTTCACAGGGAGAAAAATATGAGTTCAGTTCAGCACTTCTGCAGCTCTGCACACCCCGGGCAACTGGGGGTGAATGCTGGTGGGGGAGGTATGCCAAAGTCCATGGGGTAAGTTCTTGCTAGTGTCTGTGAGACCTCTGATACCGGAGCCTGTCCAACCTCATGGAGATTAAAAGCAGTACTTGGACACTTTGAGAAAGGGTAAGGTGAGAGTTACGGATCATGAGAGATAGTTTGTGAGCAGGGAGCCTTCAGCCTGATTTTACCCCTGTATACCTTAACACTGATGTGGGTGAACAGCCCACTAGGAAGTTTAGGGCCACTGTGGGCCTTTCATTCAGTGGCTGGCAGGACTGCTTGAGGAGCAGGGGCTAGGGGAAGCAGGTCAGGCTGCTTTGTCTCAGCTGTCACTCCATACTGCAGGGGTTTGGACATTTGTCATTTCCTCCCTTTGCAGTACCTGTGGGCTGTGGAAGAACTGCAGCAGAGAGTGAAGAGTTAACCATCAGAGCTCAGTGCCCTTCAAGTTCTAAGAAAGAAAATGCCTACATAAAGTATGAGCTGCTGTAAGAAAAAGCTCTGCAACTTTATTCATTCCCCTTCATTTGCTTGGCATATATGCTGGGAAAAACATACATAGAGAGCAGCAACACTGGGTACTCCCCATGCATCACTCTTGCCATTTCCTTCCCACCCCATCTCCTTCCATCTTTTGCTGTACAGGGACTCTGCAGCAGTCTGAGGAACAGCCAGTCTCTTTCACTCTGCCCTTACATAGCCAGCCTTGCCACTCTTGCCTGTATCAGTCTGCCCCACTGCCCATGGACTAGCACTTTGCTCATTGATAGTTTGGACTGTCAGTTCTCCTTAGAGCCAAGTGACCTGCCCTGTCTCTTCATGTGCTTTTTTTTCTAGATTACATTGTTCTCCTGAGTGTGTTGCCTGCCTGCATGAAGTACTCTCTCCCTTTCTGCCTTAGTTATTCTAAGTATCAATCACTCTACAACCACCTTTGCTGCTATTAACCTTCTTCCTGTCTTCCAAATCAAAACCCATTTCTTACTTCCATATGTCAACACCAGCAACAAGCATCGATTAAATGTCTTTCATTTTTAAAGCACACAGCCTTGCTACCCTTGCTTATATCTCAATGCTTCCCATATGCTTCTCATCATACTCTAAATTCCCCTGTTTGCCTCCTCTGAGAAGTCATTCTTCATTATAATAAGTTGCCCCAAGTAAATTTATTCATCATCTTTTTCTATGACAGCCACGTTCTTTCACTACGGGAAATTAAACACTGTACCATATGGCCAGAGCAGCAAACTTTAGTACTCACTTGCTCAATTGTTTTAACACTTTGCCGCCTTCGTACAACAGTCTGTTTGCCACTAGTGTGTCAGGCTTCTGCCTGACATATGCATTAGACACACTAATGGGAAGGAAGAAATTAAGTGAGGTTGACAATGTGAGGAAAGAACAGTATGATCCCATTAAGTTCCAAAAATCCACTATTTCTACTATTTTTCACTGGGTTGGGAAAAAAAAAAAACCCTTAAACTAATTCCTCTGAACATGCTACATCATTAGCCTGCTGTGCCACCATGTGACACCTTTCAAAATCAGAACAATGTGAGAATTCAGAAGTCTGGGGACAGCGCATACATGGTTCTGCTGAGCATCCCTTTTGTGAACCTCATACTGTCATTAGCTTCACTTTTTATGCTGCAGTTGTTCCTCAAGCCACGCTTGGTCCTGCCTAATTAATGACACACCATCTACTGCTAGAAGCTTAATTTTCTCCATGTTTGTCTTAAGAATTCAGCTCTTCTGACAGAGTCTTTGTGATACATGTAGCAAATTGCATTTAATAGTATAGCACAAATACAGACTTCCTTTCCTGCAGCGTCTTCTGATCTTGACTTTTTGAATATCCTTCTTATATTTTATATATATATATATATATATGGATCTTTTCTCAAGTGATAAAAGAAAAATTTTTAAAATTGGGGTTGAAGACAGCTACATGCTTCCACAAATGTATTTTATTGCACTGCAGCAGCATGTAATTCTTTTGCTTTGCTAATTATCTATCTCTGCGCCAAATCTTAAGCTAGAAGGTGGCACCCCTGCCTCTACAGTGAGTAGAATTATGTCTGAATATGCCAGCGATGAATCTGACCCTTCTCTCCAGATTTCCTCCTGCTCATTTACTGAATTTCTGCTTTGCTCAGTCATCTAGGAGAAAATTGGTACTTTCAGTTATGCCGTATTTCTGCTTCTGATTTACAGCTGGGAGTGATGTAGAGCCAAGCAGCCCCTAGCTGATGACTGTCATACTCTTTGGGTCATTCTTTGCCCCCTCATTGTGGAGGGGATGTTACTCCCTGCTGACTGAGATGTATCCCACTAAGTCTCTGAAGCAGGTTTCTCCGTAAGCTGTTTTCAGTGGAGCACAGGCTGCTGAGTGGAGCTACCTGGATGAGTTTGTGTAACTTCAGATTTCTCTGTGACCATAGCAACCCCATGGTAGAGGATAAAATCTGGTTCTGTCACTCACTGGCATGCCTGTTGCCAGAGCCTGGGGACCTCAGCAGTTGTGTGGAGAACAGTCAGAGATAGTCTCAGCAAGTAGCCATGCCACTGAGTAGAGAAAGCAAGAGATGAAAAGACTGAAGTCAGTGTGGCTTGTGAATCCTGTGTGCCACTGCTATTTGCACTGCGTCAAATATCCAGCAACTGTTCTTCTCAAAAAATGCTGTTCTGAAATTGCATAGTTTCAAAATTATCAAACTTTTACAAAACTGTATTGATTTTTAACTCTGCTGAGCATGAAAAAATAATAGCTTTTACCAGCATTATTCACGCATCAGATAATACATAGTTGTGCATTTTGTCAATTCAGTGTTACCCTGTGAGGGCTGAACTGACTTTGCTATTATTCATGCTGTTGTTGTATGTTAGGCTTTGACAATATTCTCAGCCATTTATCTAAGAGAAAAAAAGATGTAATAATACAGCAAAAATGCATTTTGCATCCAGCATGGGGCTGCAGAAGGAGCTGTGAGTTACCTGTGATCTTAAGGAAAAATCAATGATGCTCTCTCAACGTTCAATATTGGTTTTCAAGGCTGTTGCTAGGGGGAAGGGCTAGAAATGTGTCTGCTGGTGCTCCTGGGCTCCTGGACTTTGAGGCAGACATGGGCAGCTGCTCAAATGGCAGAAGTCCATGGAATCCATTTGAGCTCTGCTCATGTAAAAGCACCTGCTTTTGCAAAGCTTGCTGCAAGTTTAGAGCTTTTCTCATCTAATGTAAAATAACAGTTTCCAAGGGTCACCATCACATTTCTTCTTTCTGGATCCTCTATTTAGCAGTGGTGTGTAGCAACCAATAGAATGAATACCGAAATGAAATTAACAATAAGCAATAAAATGAAGCCCTTGGAAAGTACTTCCTGTACTTGAAGTAGTGGTGATTTCATTCAGTGCAAAATTTTCTTTGTGCTGGTTTCTCTATTATCGCTGTTGCTCAGTATGCAGAGTTTCTGGATTCTACATGAAGATAGATTTGGGAGCACAGAGAATCACAGGATTGGGAGGAAGGTCATCCATTGTGTCCTTCAGCCCAAAGGAAAGGTGGATGGGTTATACATAGGCTATTTTGGAGCCCTTGTAACAGAGACTGTGCGATCTCCCTAGTCAATCTATTCCACTGCTTTATACCGAGAGAGAAAGCTCTTCCGGTATTTTGCCTAGGTCTGCCATGCAGTAACTCCAATCTATTACTTCACATTATATCAATTGTGAGAAAACAGATTATCCCTCTCATTTGTGAAGCAGACTTTGATGTATTGGAAGACTGTTATCATGTCTTCTCCAAGTCTCTAAGAATTAGCAATCCCAATTTATTTCATCTTTCCCTGTAAATCACGTGTTTCTACCCATCTGATTGTTCTTGGTTCTCTCCTTTCGGCTCTCTTCAACCGCTGTGTATATTTCTGTAGGCCTTTTCCTGTCATTTCTGAAAGACTTGGTGAGGTGTTTACTTGAAGCAGTCAGGGAATAATATTTTCCTTTAAGGGTTCTCCACAAAAAAGTCAAAAGGCTGTTGTTATATAGTTGTTCACAAATTTAAAGTATAACCCACTTAGAACAGCATTGGCCCAGGGAAAAAAGAAATCATGCAACTCTGGAGTGTACTCTTTCACCCACAAAATGAGGTGACATTACAACCAAATATTTAATCTACAGACATTTCTGAGTGAGGCAGCATGAATGCACACCCACCTGGAATGAAAGTCCATTGCACTTGTGCCACTAAATATTCTGTCAAATAATAGAGACAAGGTGAATCAGGGAGTTAATGTATTCTCTGCTGGCAGAGCAGCTCTGAATAGTATTGCTTTGCTAACCATTTTGTAAATGCATAGTACATTCGGACATTGCCTTGAAGAGCAATCAGCCTAAAGAGGAATGACAAGAGGTGGCAGGAGATGTCACATTTCACAAATAAGAGAATTGAGACTTGGGGAAGGAACAGATTTGCTAGGGATTGTTATGCCAGAGACGAATTTGATACTCACTTACCTGGGTTCCCTTCTTGTCATGCGCATGGGGTATTCTTCTTTGCTGTGAATGAACCTCTGGCCAATCTTTGAAGTTTGTGAGATGCTACTTTTATAGATTTATGGCCTTGAAGTGACCCAAAAAAGAGTTTATTCCACAGAATCTGATGATGTATAATGAGAACACAGGAGTCAGATTTGCCATGAGAGACTGCAAGGAAGTATTATGCAATACCTAGGTGTACCATCTTCTTTTAATCTCCTCTGGCTTTAGAGATATTGAGTTGTCAGTAGGCAGACTATGGTGTTACGTACAAACAAAAGTTTCTGGGAGTGTCAACTGGCTTTGCAAAGAGTTTCCTCATTCCAATGGGGCTCTGTTGACCTCATTTGACCTATCTCCTTTTCCATTCTAGGGTTAACAGCTTTAAAATTGGAGATGGTAAGGATCTACAATGCCCAGCATGACAAAATTATTTACAGTAATCTGTCTGGAGGCAGTCTTGCCCTGGAAAGAAGGAACCACTGAGCATCCATGAATGCTGCACACAAGCTTCCTTTTATATTCTGAAAGCTTGTAGCCTCTGGTTCAGGCCATCCAAGGTCTCCAGAAGGCATCCAGATAGCCCAATACCGTGTTCATTTTCAGACGGAAAAGGAAGCTAGCTTATCACATAGAACACTAGGGATTCCTCAATTTTTTTCTGCCATAGGTACTTCAGGGATGCCAGCTTTCCCTCTGTTTTTCTTTTCCCCAAACTATGTTCTCCCTTTTCAAGGCATTCTAATTTGAAATTAAAACCTCTAAATACTTCACTGTTGGATTGCAATTTAGCTAGCTCCTTCCAGACTTCCCCAGAAATTTGACAAGAGCACTTCTTGGGGGATAGTAGGAGCACTCAGAGCAGGGGTACTTCTCCACAAAGAAGAATACACAACTGACTCGACAAGCTGAGAAAAGGGCCACCCTTGGCTGCTAAATTGGAGCTGCAAAGCTCCAAACCACCCAGCATGAGCTCATTCTCTCTCTGCCATGCTCCCCTGCCATTTCCACACCCTCCAAACCTCAATTCTCCCCAGCTCCCAATGTTTTCACAGCAAAACTTAAACCCTTTGGCTTTTAGCAGTTACAATTTGAGACATATTTTTTGCAGACTTTTCCATGCTTATGGTTTACGCCGTATTCCCTCTGAGCATAATTTACATAGGGAGGAAATTAATCTTGCTAAATATGTCTTAGTGTGTTTAGATGCTGTTTAGTTCAATTAGCATTGCTCATGGCTTCAGAGTGCTGGGCAGCAAAGATGGCATTTAAAAGTGTAGTATTTCTTAGTTGCTTCATCTAAACAAAGCAGCAGTGCAGGTAAAACCCCAGCAAACTTGAGAAGCCAGAAAATGCCCACAGCAGTCAGATCCCGTACTACATGTCTGTTCCTCCAATCAGAAACTTCTTTTTTTTAGCATAGTTTTTTTTCTCTCTAATGCCATATGTACAGCTTGAGGTTATATTGGAATGCATAAATGTCATGTGAGCCACAAAGTATTAAGCTACAAATACCCTTATACTTTCATCATCTCAGTTCCTACTCTAAAACGTTTAAAACTAATTGAACACTTGAGGTTTTCCTGTGAAGTGTATTTCCTAAAAATTAGTGAAATACTGTTGATAGAACCAAAATGCACAAAGCCAGCACTTCCTGAAACAACCTGATTTATTAAAATTGAATTTTTAAATGAATAGAATCTGACAGCCAAATTGTTCTTATCATGCTATGATTCCATGTTGTGTATTTTAGTTCATTTCCAAGAACAACAATTCCACTTCCATGAATCTGTGCCAGTTATCCCTCCACCCATAAAATCACTTTAAGATCCTTGCCAGTTTGTTCTTTTTAACTATGAATTTACGCTGTCTTTTGGCATTTTCTTTGTCTTGATTTAAACTTTCTGGCTTTCCTTGTTCTTGATGTCACAGACTGTCTTTGATAATTCATTTATGCTACTAATGGTTCCCAAATGTTCTCATGTTACAATAGCCTATATTTTTCTGTATTTTATATTCTGGATGAAGTTCACAGAATAGAAGACTTGCATAGTGTAGAAAGTCAGCTAAACAATCATTATATTCCTGCTCAACGTGTAAAATTAGTAAAATAGTTTCACATGCATAGAGGGAGTTTTGTCATTAAGGATAGTTTTACCTCTACATTTTCCTCATGGTATTACAGTGATGTTGGATCCAAATGCAACACTTGAACTAGAATTTTAGTTTGGTTATTTTCATTTGGCAGGTTATAAAGACACAAGTAGATATTTTTTTCGGAATAGAGAAAGGCACTCATGTCCCCAACATCAAGCAACTTCGCTTTTATATAAAGGAAAACATATGAAGAGAGGTGGAAGGATTAGAGATTTCCACATCTTCTGTGTTTTTGACAGGTAGTAGCAACCTTAACATAATGGTCACTAGCAGGGCAACAGTGAGGAAAACTGGTTTGCCACTAAAAATATGATAAGTAAACTCACTCATTAGCATTCATTTAGCATTCAAGTTAATGAGCTTGGATCCTCAGTATTAATACAGGCTGGTGGATAATGTACTTGAGAGCAGCCCTGCAGGCAAGGACTTGGGGGTACTGATGGATGAAAGGCTGGACATGAGGCAACAATGTCTGCTTGCAACCCAGAAAGCCAACTGTATCCTAGGATTAATCAAAAGAAGAGTGGCCAGCAGGTAAAGGAAGGGGATTCTGCCCCTCTGCTCTGCTCTCGTGAGACCTCACGTGGAATATTGTGCCCAGCTCTGGAGTCGTCAGCACATAGACATGGACCTGTTGGAAGGGCCACGGAGATGATCAGAGGGATGGAGGGAGCAGCTCTGCTATGAGGACAGGTTGAGAGATTTGCGGCTGTTCAGCCTGGAGCAGAGAAGGCTGGCTGGGGCTTTGGGCAATCTGATCTAGTTGGAGATGTCCCTGCTCACTGCAGGGAGATTGGGCTAGATGTCTTCTGAAGATCCCGTTCAACATAAATCATTCTGTGATTCTATGATCTAAAGCTTAGCTCGGACCTTTATCTGACAGCTAGCTGTGTTGTTTTTCCAACACAATAAATTGAAGTCAGCATACAAAAGGCAGAGGTTTTTAAACTTTATCCTGCAAGGTTACTCTTGCAAGTAGTTCTGCTGAGGTCACAGAAGCTTTAATTCATGATCAGTGGTCAGGATTTGGCCTACTATATCACTGGGTCTTTGAGCTGCTCATGACAATGGTTTGTGGGAGCTGTTTAACATGTAGTACCAGATTCCAAGTGAAGAAAACAAACTAAATCAGGTAACCAGTGAAAAAATGAATCTTTCCCCTTTGTAAAATAAATTGCCAGCAGTTACCATAGTAACTGCTAACAGAAGAGCATTTCAACTGTCTTTATTATGAATGGCAAAGTAAAATACTCTCTTTCCTAGGAAAGCTAAGAAACGTTCATCCAAAACAATAGATTAGGTAATCATTGCTTGCATATCAATTCATCTCCAAGACACAGATGGACAGGAGGTGGCTCAGCTTTCCTCCAGTTGTCAACTGAAAATCGTGAAGCCAAAGCATAATTTATTATCCAAATTAGTTGGACTGCCTAGAAAGGAGAATGATGTAGCATACCCAGAGGCTGGACTTCTTTGTCACCTCTTAAAGAGATTTCAGGGGGTTGTGGAGTCTCCTTCTCTAGACATGTTCCTGTGTGACTTGATCTAGGTGATCCTGCTGAGGCAGGGGGATTGGACTAGATGAACTTTTGAGGTCTCTTCCAATCCCTAACATTCTGTGATTCTGTGATACGCAATTTAGATGAGATGTATAGGAAAAATGATCACATCTCACTGTCAGAGCTCTCCAGCTGAAACCATTTCTTAACGGGAGAAAGAGTCTCAGCTATGATGTGTTTTCTACACTAAAACCAGTTGCTTTCTTCTTTTTCTTCTAAGTCTCTGTATCGCCCTTTCTATCTTTTGACCGTGTTTGCTTTCACAGCTACTTACAAGAATGTATTTAAGCTGTTTTGGTTTTGGGTGTCATGGGCCTGGGCCAGGTGAGGAGCAGCCAGCACCAGGACCTCTCCCCAGGCTGGAGCAGGCGTCTTAGCCCTCAAGTGGTTTTGATGGTTACTGCCAGTGCAATCAGTGATACGAGATTCTGACATTGAGGCTGGCCTGGGTGGATGTTTATATTAACCCACTTCCCCCAAACACACGGGGATAAGTGAGCTGCCCAATGCAACTTCCAGTTCAGTCTGACTGACACAAATGATGGAATTTTTGCCACTGCAGTGCTGAGAGGAGATACTGTTTCACACATCTCCTTTTTCAGGAATTTATCCTGAAAATCCCCTAGACCATTTCATTCCAGTTTGTAAGGACCAGCTAGCCATTTTCATTAGAATATGAGCACCAATGCAAGTGCCACCAAGTTCAGCAATAAATACCAAAGAGTGACTGGGTAGAGAGACTGAGTTACTCTGCCATTCCTCAAGCTAAGTGCTACCAATCAGGTTAGCAGTGGAGAGAAAATTCAGGAAAGTACAATCTGTCACTTCTATGCTCAGAGAAGTGTCAAGATCAAAATCAGGCAGGCCGGGACCCTCAGGCATTATGAAGAAGTTAAAAGAAGTGGCACTATCTTGGTTTGCACATCTGAGAAACCAGTGTCTTTGGCTTTTAATCAGTTCCCATTAGGATCTGTTGGACCATTTTAAACTGTTTCTCCAGTCTTTGTGTAGATGGACACTTTTCTGAGACTTACACCTTCCTAAAGTGAAAGGAAAGCCATACTAAGTAAAATCAAATTTCCCTTTCCACAGTAATGGTTTGGCCAAACCTGAGGTCTTTTAATCTCTCATCATAAATCAGTCGCTTCTGTTCATTAATCAAGTTTGATGCTGCTCTTTTAATTTGCCAACATCTGCTTTCTGCTTGGCTCTGGGGTGCCCTGGAGAAATTGCAATGTATGCTTCCTCCTCACCTCAGTGCTGAAGGTGCTACCACCCTGAAGTCCTACATTGGTCGCTATTTGGTGTGTAAAATCTTAACATTTATCAGGCAAAAGGAGAGTGGGAAAGAGACAAAGGATATCCAGTGGACTGAGGTGTGCTCTGTTGAGCTCAAGTGAAATCTTAACTTATAATTTGTTTATCTCAGAAAAATGTTTGGAATTCATGGTTTGCAGTTACAGCTGATGCAGATAACTATTCAGAAGAACCATTACAGGGTAGCTGCTATAAAAATGGTGCCATCACAGCAGGATTAGGGGGTTTTTTTAAAGAAAAAAAACCAAAAGAGGATCTGATACAGTTATATTAATTTACTGTCATGTATTTCTGCACATGCAGTGGAATGCAAGGTATGATCATAGAAACAGAAAACAGGCTTCATTCTAAGGGACCTTTGGAAATACCTGGTCAAATTTGCCTCCCAATGCAAGGCCAGATTTAAAGCTCTGGTAGTTGTCTGAGAGCCTTGATTTTCATACTGCACACGTTTCTGGTAAATCTCTGATGAGGACTTCTGAATAAGCAATCAAAGTTTTCTTCAGAGAGGCTGTTGTAGGTTGTCAGGTCTGGGTCAGACCCTGAGAAAACTGAACCGGTTGCTTCACAAGCACTAACCCAAAACATTCATCCGATAGACGCTATACTAAAGGAATCTGCAATTATGCAAAGAAGGTGTCCCAAAACCAAGGAGAAAATACTGGTGTTGCACCACGCAGCCATCCAATCTTGTACTTCAGATCTTGTAAGTCATGTGCTTTATCTCTTTTGCCACAGTAATACATAAATGTAGGGGTACAAGTGCTTTATTGGAATATATATTGTGTATTGCCAGACACAGAAGTTAATTAATTAGTTACTTGATTCTGACTGTTGAATGTGGACAGCGCTACTGCATTTCAAGCAGTGACACATCCTGATGTGTGTTCAGAGCCACTGAGAAGACTTGAGACTGCTTCGTGTGATCTCAGGAGCTGATTACCACTACTGGGCCCAAAGGTGGACCAGCCATCTCTAGGTCACTTGAGTAAAACTTACCAACCTCTTAGTTTCTTCAAAGCCTATCTCTTTTTGTATTTTTGTGTTCCAAAAGTTCAGGTAAGGGAGAATCTCCTTGAGAATGTGATCCAATACTGAGTTACTAGGGCTAATTGGGGAGCCAGACCTGGCTTTGATTCTGTCTGGTCAGGTTTCATGAAAAAAAGACTTCAGAGTCTTGCTAGAGCAGAAGATAAAAGCTGATGTCAAAAGAGACATTGTGTTCTTTCCTACTTCTTCTTTTGATGATGTAAGTCCTGGTGGTTTAATAGTGCTGGTAGTTAAGCAGGAAAGTTTTCTGTAGTTAACTGTTTGCAGTGACAGATATTAATTGGTTTTACTTCGACAGCAATTCTTCAGTAATAGCTCCTCAATGGCAATTTCTATTTGACTGATTTATAAGAGCTCTTTACCCTCTATTAAAAGACAAGTTAAACTTAAACTTAAATCTTATTACTCATAATTAGAACTTGGAAAAAGTAGTATAGACTTCAGACTTTTAAATTTTAATTATGAGTGCATTTAATAGTCATGAAAGTGAAGAGCTAATTGCTCTGGTTTGAACTAGACACAATGCATGTTCTGTACAAGCTTCATCTTGTAGTTCAGCAACTGCACCTCAACCCCGAGTCCCGTTAATCCAATTTTGCACATTTTTTGCAACAGGACAATCAGATTGTCAGTGTGTTTTATGAGCTACACAAAAGGAGCAAGGCTAGGATCACCAAATTCTTTTTGCATCCAAAAACAGGCTTTAAGCAGCTGCAGGAGGCAACTGTTCATGTAATAGCCCATTGTTCAGCAGCAAACATTTTCTTCTGCAGCTGAAACCTAACACAGGTAAAATCAAGTGCTTGTCCATAAAACCAGTAACTTTTATGGTCTTTTTTTTAAAAAAGTTATTCCTAATAGCGTTTTTAGTATCGTATGCATTTTCAAGTAGAATATATGTTTCTTTCCGGATCAATATTCTATGAAACAGATGCCATTTCTTCATATTTATTTTTCCTTTTTTGGAGATTGGGTGCACTTGGATGTGATAATAACTTCCAGCTTGCAGCACTCAAAATTAATGGCCAGAGTATTGGACATTAATAATCGTTTTTTGTGCTGCTTTTTTCACTTCAATCTGTTACCACAGGAAGGATGACTTGGTAATAAACCCTGTTTATACCTTCACCATGAAACAAGAGAGAGGAAATGAGATGTCAGCAAAAATTCTAGTGTGACACAACCACATTCAGCAGTATTCTTTGTGACTTAAAGCCTCTTAAAAACATGTTGTTGCTAATGCCCATATTTCTGGAGTTTGGGATAGTAGAAAAAGGGTGAGTTCATCCAGGATGCTGCTCCTCAAGAGTTGCAATGTCCACGGAGAACCAAGTCATCCCAGTTGTGCTGATTTATACTCTAATGCCATTTGAACTTCACATCTGTGTATTTTGTATTTGTATGGTGTATTTTACATACAGCTGAGCAGCTGTAAGGCTTTGGGTGCTTCTGTAGGAATGGATGAGAGACTGAGCATGTAACACGTTTGAGGGAAATCTTATGTGGGGGCATAAGCTTTTTTACCACAGTGTTAGCAAGGCAGACCTTACCTTCAAAGCTAAAACATTGGAGACCTCTTCCAAAAGACTATAGGAGTCTTAGGCCCAGTGCAAAGTAGCTTATGGAAAGTGAAGGACAATTTTCACACAGCTTTTTTACAGGTTATTGGCGGGCGTTTTAACACCACACTTTCAGTTGCCAGGCCCTTGCTGTCTTCTGACAGTGGTTTCTGTCTTTGCTCTTGGTACTACATGCAGATTCTGTACTTGCCCCTGCACCTTTTCTCCTGCCAAGGCGGCACAGTGTAGACAAAGAGAACCTCTCTTTCACTGGCAGCAGGACCATGAGATCCTTTCTGCTAAATGTGGCCTTGCAATTGTTCAGTCCTTTCTCAAGACCACCAAGATCTTAATTATGCAGGTTCTTCTCCTGTTCAAACCCTCTACCAGACCCAGCAGATCATAACACGTGAATTCTCAGTGCTCCAAGCTTGTGATTCAAAACTGCAAATTTAGGCCCATGGAAATCTGGTAAGTCAGGAAGTCAGGGTACCTGGATGAAAGGCTTTGATGTATTAACCAGAGCTGCAACCCTTCGCTGGGTCATCTGGATGTACTGCAACTTCTAAAAAGCCCTCACATGTATTTTTGAAAACAGCACACCGGGTCAAAAAGAAAAACATCTCCCAGTGAGATCTTCCAACAGCACTTAAAACTTCCATTAATATTATGAATGCATCCAGCAAGTAATCTGCTGCTGAATCAAATTGTCCAGCACTGAATTCCAACTGCTTTAAATGCTGTATTTCCATTAATGTAAAGAATGAATCCAGCATGTAATATATTGCTGAATCAGAATTTATGCAACAGGTTAGTTAAGAGGCTGCAGTCAACCTCTATAACTGAAATATCTGAAGCCTGACCTAGTACTAGAACCGTTGCAATTAAAAAGCCAGCAGTAGGTGTGAAAAACATGTCTGTCTGTGGAGGAAAATCTATTTCTCTAAACTGTGATGTGGGCAGGAAGTGAAGATGTTTGAAAATTTTTCTCTGAAAGTAAACCAGTCACCTCCCTGATAAAACAGGCTACAGTAGCAGTTCTGTTTCCTTGGAAGATGGCAGAGCATATAACAAACATTACTTTTAAAAAAAAGCTGAGTACCACCTTATTTTCCTCTTCAAGGAAAAGTACAAAAGAAAGTATCACGGAAATTTGAGAGAAAGTACAATAATGTGTCCACATTGCTCAAAAAATGCCTTGAGACTCTCTTCAGTGCAATTGTGTTCTCTGAATGCCTGTGTCCCTTTTTCATATATTTTATTATTTTAGGAAAAACCTTAACTTGTGATGTTTAGTTCCTAATTTGTGAAGATGCCTGCACTCCTCAGCAAGGCATTCTTATTCCTTTGACAGCAGTTACAGGCAGAGGAATCCTCAGAGATCATGAGGCAGCAGCTCAGTTTTTGAGAGCCAAAGATCCAGCACAGCTAGTAGATTCCCTGAGAGGAGTGAGAGATCCTTTATGTCTCACAGGAAGCAAAAGGTCCAGGCAGGAATTCCTGAAATTAGGATGTGCATTTGCACATTATCTTCCCATGTAATAGCTAGTGCCCTGTGGGGAAAGAGAAGAGCCTCAGTGCTTTGGTTGAGAAATCTCCTTCCCCTCTCTCTCTCAGTCAGTGAAGTGCTGCCAGTAGTGACATTTACCTGTATTGTTCCTCCCATGTGACAGCAATATATAATTCTACCTAAGGTTTTACTTCTACTTTGATGAATCAGGATTTTACTCACAGGTTTATTGCCAGTTTTGATATCTTGGGCATTAGCATCACTCCATCTCTCTTTATTATCACTCTTTCAGCCTCTCTCTCTAGCATTCCTTGCTATTAACTTTATCTTCTTGTTACCATTCTACATCATCTTCAAATTTTTTTTTTTGCATTTTTTGTAGTTTTACTAATGCAAAATCACTATATCATTCCTTTACTATTATCAGCCTTCCTCCATCCAGAGGTTTAATTTTAGCTAGTCTTGGCCTTCTCAGAAATGCTTACACATCCACAGTCAAAGGCAGCTGGGGATACGTAGTCCCTTGCAGGATCAGACTCAGACATGAGAGGAACCTGTATGCTCCCTAGATGTATTAAACTAATTACTCCAACTTCCATATACTCATTGTGGGTTCAAAGGCCAACAACCGGGCATCCTATTTGAGAATTTCAAGGGAGATGGCTGAGTCACAGGAGAGCCTGGGAGCAGGTTTCAATTATTTTATTAGACAAAGGGTTAAGAGTCATGCCTGGGAGAAGAGATGAGTGTTTCTTGTCGTGGGATTTAGTGTGTAGCAAGGAGGACTGGAGGGCTTTTGATCTGGCATCTTTCTCAAGCATTAGCCCACTTCTTTTAAAAAGAAAAAGGGAAACGAAGAAAGGATGGAAAACCCTCCTAGGTAGGACATTTTTTAATGAATTCTGACACCAAGAGAAGTGTGTGAAACACTTTTTGGTTTGCAGCCTGCAAATCCTGGGGCAAACACAACCTCATTCTAAAATCGTAAGGAGCTTTCTTCACTGAGAACAAGTTCCCTGTCCTGACACTTTCAGCAGTGGATCAGGAAACAAATTTTCATGTTTTGCATGGGTTGATGTATTAACAGTTACGGCCCGGAAAGACCATTAAGAAAAAAATTGTAGTAAAACTGTGAATCAATTATGAAAGAGTATCTGAAACACGATTTTAGTTTACAGATGATTTCAAGCAATAAAGTGTGATGAGCTAATTCTTTTATGCTTAGTCTTAGAGCTGCAGAGATGAGATTAGAACGTGCAGATTCCTGGCACCTTGTCCATGCTGAGTCCACAGACAGTGTCTACAGCATTTACTGTACTAATGCATGGAACATGGTAAATGTTTTAATATTACTGCTCCAGACTTCTTTTTCCCCACTTTACATATTTTCGGACTCCCAATATAAACCCCACATAACTGCTGTGGAGGAAAAATTTACCGTGAAAGTAAACAGCCTATAATTTATGCAAATTCCAAAACATTCAGTGTAACTAGCTATCTGTTCTGACATCGCACAGGGTGAGCTTAGGACAAAAGCCCATTCCTATTATATCTTTCCGTGCTGCTTGGGATGTCAGTAGTCATTTGAATGAAGTTGTCTGCTTAGCCTTAAAAACAGGCAGTGAAACTGTTTAATGTGAAATGTGAGACTGAACTGTAAAGCATGAGAAAATTAGTACAGAAGCTACTATAACTTCCAGTAGATTTTATTCAGAGTTTCTTTTGGAACAAAAGCTACAAAAGAGTAATTTCAAGAAATACACCTTTCTTAGAGAAGTATATGAAAAGTAGAGAAGAGGTACATGAAAAACCACAGAAGAATTCAGTTCAGACACCACTTTCAGACTTGCAACAAAAAATGGAAAATACAATCCAGTGTATTCTCTAAATGCTCCCAGTATGAATCAGTACATCCATGAGTAGGTGTAAATAGAGTATGACAACAATTTAGCTCTGTTCCTGCCACCTACACCACTGCAGTATCTGAATACTAGAGAATAGTTAATGGATTTTTTTCACTCTGACATTATTCACCTTCATAGGCAGGAAAATATCCTTTCTTACATATTAGTAGGTGTTAAATCTGACAGAGGATATGGGGTTGTTTGGTGCACTGGATTATGCTTGTGCCCAGGTGCAACCGCACTAGTGTGGTGTGCCCATAAGTGGTAATACCTACGGGGCTGATGATATGACCTGCAAATGGTCACGCAAATAGTTTATCCAGAAAATACATTTTCTAAGACACAGCTGAAGTCTTCTTGCCAAAGTGATATTCTAAAAAATTTAATTGTTTCTAAGAAAACTAGTCCTTTGCCTAGTCCTGTGAAGAGAAATCATAGGATTTGGTCTCCGAGCCTGAAAGGTCCCCCATGCACATTAGGAAAATGAGAGCTTGAAAAATCCAGGAGAGGTTAAGTCTTTCCCCTGCAAAAGTTTACTTTACTGTCTCTGTGTTACTGCATTAAACACTAACCTTTCCATGGAGACTTTCCCTAGTGAGGCTTTTGTACAATGAAAACAGTGAGAACACGATCACAGAATCATTCTGGTTGGAAAAGACCCCTGAGATCAAGTCCAGCCATCTACCCTACCTTACAAGCTCACCTCTAAACCATCCAAACTATCTTTAAACACATCCAGAGCTGGCAACCCAACCACCTCCCTGCATTTCAGTGCCTGGCCACCCTTTCTGTGAAAACATTTTTCCTAATATCAAGCCTAAACCAACCCTGTTATAACTTGAACTCATTCCCTCTTGTTCTGTCACTAATTGCTTGTGAGAAGAGACCAGCACCAACCTCTCCACAACGTCCTTTCAGGTAGTTGTAGACAGTGATGAGGTCTCCTCTCAGCCTCCTTTTCTTCAGACTGCAGTCCATACCCCTTTTACTCCCTGAGCATCAGAATGGTTAAGATGTTAGAAAATCTATCCCTGCCCGGAGTTTTCCCATTTCACCTGCATCTGTTGTGTGGAATCCTTTCTCATCTGCTGTTGTGCTTCCTTCCACAACCTCCTGTTGCAACCAACAAGTACCAGAAATTCTCTGCACAATAGTAAAGAAGAATGCTCTTATCTGTTTTAACCCAATCTCCTACTGATTTGTTCTCAAGTTGTAGGACTTTGTGAAAATAGTTCAGCTGGTACCAGAGGTAGCACAGTGGGCAGACAGTGGAAAAGGAGATGGCATTAGATAGGTTTCTTACAAGACTCTGGCTGCAGAGTGGTATAAAAATATGCCTTTGGGCACGTTAAGTAAACTAGAGCTTTAGCAGAAGCCAGAGCAACGCCCTCTTGGTAACTGTGTCCTGCTCCTGAAGCCTAGCCCAGTGTTTGCAAATTCCAGAAGAGGAGACCCAAGTGAGTGTTTTAAACGTTGTTCTCTGTCCGTAAAGGACCGTGTGAGCTCGCTACCTTGTGCAGGAAACTTGTCTGCTACTTAGCCTACATTTTCTTTTCTCTATAATTATTTTTGTCTGTGTAAGCACAAACCCATATACCACAGCACGTAATTCCCTTCCTTTCTTGATTTTCATTTTCTCTGCATATTTATCTTGTCTCACCCGAGGCTGTTATTGTGTCAGGTTATGCAGTACAAGAGCTTTTTTTAGCCCGTTCGCTGTTCACAAGATTATCCCTGTCCTATCGCAACTTTAGTTGTGTTTTTACTTCACTCTGGTTTCCCTGAATATATTTTCTCTGCTGGCTGTCTCCTGTGTGTTTTAGTTCAAGAGACATTTGGTGTCTGGTATTTTTCAGCTCTCCAACTGGTTTCTCTTAAGGTCCACGAAGTTTTCTAACTCCAGAGACGCCCTTTTTTTCTGTAGTCTCACGGCTTGAAGCAGGGGCCAAGAGACAAAATGGAGAAATAAAATTAAATATGTGCCTGAGAACTACCAGCTCCTATTAGTGGCTTTACGCAACTATCTCCTATTAGAGGCTTCATGCAGCTGTCACTGAATCAAAACCTTGGAATTAAAATTGTGGAGCCCCGGGGGGAGGGAGTTGCGCCAGATCAGAAACAGGCTGCTTGTACCCCTCTGGCTACTCCCCAGTTTCCTGTGAGGCACGGTTCCTTGTGAAAGGAAACGCCTCAAAGGATGCAGCGTTGGTGCCCTCTTGTGTGCAGAAACAGACATGTGGGACACATCTGTTGGGCAGCGTTGAAAACAGATCAGACCGGATTGTTTTGACAACGGGAGGTCACTCAGCTACGCAAAAAGACGTAGTTCGGTAATTTCTTGATGGGCACCAGAGGAGCATTGGCTAAGTGTGATGGCAGGAGATCACCCAGATCATGCCTACCTGTCTCACAGCTGACTTGTGCCATGGCACTGCGCAGCACAGCCAAGAGATGTCGGTGTGTTGTCCCTTGCAGAGAGCCAAAGGCCACCCCAGCAGTGGGACAGCTGCCATAGCAATGCTTCACCTGGACTCTTGAAGACTGGCCATTAGCTTGGGCCCAGCTGTGCTCTGATGCAACTGCAGGTGTGCAAAGGGGGTTGGTTCAGTGGCCTCTGAAACAAAATTCTTTGGATTCCACAGTATGGCACAGACAGGCCTTGCATTTCATCATCTCACATGGGTTGTCTCTGGAAGGGGCTGTTTACCAACTTTCTTTATCAATGTAATCTGTATTCAAGGCATCCAATGCCTGCATCTCTGGGTTTTCAAGATCCCTTTTGATTGTGAAAACCAGAGTCCCTAAAATGTGACAGAAAGTATTGTTCTCAGTGTATTTCCCATTCACCCATAAGCTCGGAGGTATTGCTTTGTTTGTGGTCCAATGGTTTGTGTGCTATCCTTTTATGGAAGCATGAGCATAGACTGCTGTGGTACATGAAACCAGCTGGGTTCTTCACCTCAGATGCCAAGCTTTCACAGGCCAACCTGCAGTCAGTCATCCCCTAATTAGTTATCTGAGACATATGCAGTTTCTTTCAGCAACTAAGAGTTCTGGTTTTAGGTGTTTGAGGAAAATGCCTATGGATGGTGAACAATTTCTTAATGCAAGAGGTTTTCTGTGGTAATATATGGGAGAAGGTAGCTGCATATTTGTGAGGTAAAAGGCTATTAGATTCCACATCCTTTAAGTATAGGAAAAAACTCTGTGACCCAGCTGAATCCAGCATTAAAAGACATTAATAGGATAGAGGACAGCCTTACTGCATCAACATTAAGTAGCAAACAACTAGTCATAAGCCTAAATCTAAAGATTTCCCTTGAAGCATTTTTCTGGCTTCAATGTTTTTTGAAGATTTCAAAACCTAGCCTAGTTCATTTGCAGGTGAGAACTGTACTTCTTTAGGCAGCTCCCACTCTACCCATTTCAGGTTCACTAAATTGACAGACCCATCTCTGCTTAAAAAAGCAAAGACCTGAAACTCTCTACAGGCTGGATAGATTTCAAGGTTTCTTGCCATTATTCACCTACAAGAACTGTACTTATGACCAGTTGCCAGGGTGGTGTCAAGGAACTCAGTATTCTAGTTCTAAACCAGCCATGAGTAGTAGCCTGAACTATTTTGAAGTAGAACCCAGTGGAAAGGTTTGTCTGTCATTCAAGTAAATAGATAATTCCATTTCTTTCTGCTTTAGAGACAGAATTATTCATGCAGGTGGCATGGAAAAATTTTTATGACATTACAATAACCACTTAATATTTTTTGTTTAACCCTGCAGTAAAGGCATAGTGTGTTTAAGAAGGGAACCTCCACCTGGCATTCAGTGACTCCCATTGTAAAATAGAAAGATTTGGGAAGAAGGAAGCAGGCAAACTGTCATGCTGCTGTCAAATCCTTCAACCACTTCGTCTGATCTTGGAGCAGTTGTTTTCTCCCTAGTCCTTTTTACTATCAACAGCTCTAATTCTGTGGTAAGGACAAAGGGGCAAAACTGGCTTGCACTTTTCCATCTCTGTTCTGTGGGATGAGTTCTGCCACAAAGTTTCTTCCAGTGCTGGTCACCTTCTTGGCATCCAGTTTGTTCAAGCCATCTGCATTTCATTATCAATTATATACAGTCGTTCCTTGAAGCATTTCACTACAAATGTCAAAGTCTTGTAGCATCCTTATTGGGAGAGTGATGTGTGTCAAATCTGCCTTATCACAATCTGCCACCAGGGTTTTTTACATGTGTAACTTTCATTATAGTTGACAAAAGTGATATATGCAAATCTACCACACAGCAAGCAAAAAAACTGTCTTTTTTTAAAGTAATTTGACTTATGGAAATACCCTTTGTGTATTACAGTGAAATAAAGGGAAGACCAAAACACCAACAGCTATTAACAGTCAAATATGATATGTCAAAATTAGGGCTACTAAGCTTGCTTTATGAATATTCCATAATTTCGGGGTTCGGATTATTGGACAAGCCAATAGCCATAGTGGAGGGTGGCAGCTGTATCATATGACTTAATATCATAGAATCAATCATAGTGGGTAGCAGTTGGAAGGAACCTCTGGAGATCATCTAATCCAATACCCCTGCTAGAACAGGATACCCTAGAGGAGGTAGCACAGGAGCACATCCAGGTGGGTTTTGAATGTCTCTAGAGAGGGAAACTTCACAACCAATCTGGGCAGCCTGTTCCAGTGCTCTATCACTCTCACTATGAAAAAGTTTTTCCTTATTTTTAAATGGAACCTCCTGTATTCCAATCTGTGCACACTGCCCCTTGTCCTGTAACTGGGCACCACCAAGAAGAGCCTGGTCCCTTCCTCTTGACACTTGTCCTTTATTTGTAAATGTTGATCAGATCTCTCGTCAGTCTCCTCCTCTCCAGGCTACACAGCCCCAGCTCTCTCAGCCTCTCCTCATAAGGCAGATGCTCCAGCCTCCCAATCATCTTGGTGGCTCTGCACTGGACTCTCTCCAGTCGCTTCATGTCCTCCTTGAACTGGGAAGCACAGAACTGGATGCAGTATTTCAGATATTCCAGACCAACATATGAAAATCAGAGGAATTAAAGAGATAACCTAGCAAAAATTTGAACCGAAAAGTGAAAATTCATGCAAGACCTCAGAGGCAGTGAGCTTGATCCAGGCTCTCACAGAATCACAGAACATCAGGAATTAGAAGAGACCTCGAAAGATCATCTAGTCCCATCCCCCTGCCACAGCAGGATCACCTAGACCAAGACGCACAGAACTGTCACCAAACATCCACTCAGAAACCACTGGCCGTGCAGTACTCTAGCCACGGGAATGCATTTACTGGCAAAGCAAGAAAAAGTATCTAAGTAGGCACAGCATATATTGTTCATATCCATTATGAATTTTCACAGTGAAACTATCAAGTTAGCTGCTGACTAAAAGCTTCCAAGGCTGTTGTTGACTTAAAATGAAACGATGAAAGTGGTGTCGATCTGGTGCCCTGTGTGTGGGAGTACATCAATGCACAGTCTGAAATTACAGGATATGAGGTAGTAAGCAGTTGGGTATCAGCAAATAGAATTAGGACAGGAGTTCTAATCTGTTATAACTACTAATTATTTAGATCTTTTCCAGGGCTTTGTAGACATGAATTTTCTTTCTTGGTTCAACTCCCACAAACTTCCTCTTCCTCTCAGGCAAGTTTCAGAGGCAGATTCTGATCTTCATGTATTCCTTTATAAATTCAAAATAATTCATTTGAGCCCAGCAAGTGGAAGTTCTTCAAAATTACCCTAAATGATCTCAGAAGCATATGTAGGGTTACACATTTCTTCATCTGTATAAAGAGGAAGGACTGTTCTCTCACCTTCCACTTTGCTTGTTTGGTATTGTAACAGAAAGACAGTTTCTGTGCACGTATTGGTGAAGTCTTAGCTGGAGTGTCTATTAGCTGATATGATGGAAGCAATGGATCAGTAGTCACAAAAGATTTGACCAAGTTTTCCATGGTGTGTTCCCAAATTCCAAACACCATGATTGCAGAGAGCCATGGACTCAGAACGATTTACCTGCACAAATAAAGCTTCAGGATTTCAATTCTGAAAGTTATCAACTAACAAAATAAACTTTTAAAAGAAATGGTGGGATTTCTCTGGTTTTTGGTGGTTTAAATTAATCTGCAGATGCATTTCTGGGTGTTGTGTTTTAATAAAACACCATTTTCTTTCTTCCAAGCAGAGACAGGCTATAGAAATTCTATATTCCATTTGTTTAAAGAAATCAATTTAAATAACTTAGTGTATTAAACCTTTCAAGTCACTCAGGTCTAAACAGGGGAGACAAAACATAATGGAGGCTCAGAATGAAGAACATACAAGGAATATTCATACAGGAACCTGCAAAATGCCAGACAGTAAATTGCATGAAAGTAATAGCAACACAGTGTCTTTATTTCCATTAGACACAATTTTAATAATAAAAGCAAAGAGAGACCAGATTTGCATAGAATAATGCAATCCCAGGCTCAGTGTATTTTCCTAGCTCCCCTTAAATGACTAAACACAATCTGGATATTAAAATGTATGTTTTTCTTCAAATGAGGGCTGTTTGAAAGTGAGTGACCTGAATTCATCAAGCCATCTGAGTAGTTTATAAATCCATTCATTTTTAAAATATTAGACTTTTCACATTTCCTGGAAAAAATCAGCTTTAAAGTACTACCTAATCATCTTTACTATTTTACTGTATTTGTGAGGAGGGTACACATATATGAGCAAATTTTGGCTCATGTACCTACTTTTAATCTTGAAAGTCTTGTTACCTAAGAGGAAAGGTAACTACATTTTCAGAATCAAAATTGGGACACTTTTTGCATTGACGTATTTCAGGATTGCAAAATGTTTCTGTGAAAGAGAGAGGCTCTCCTTGTAAAAAATTAGTATGTAGAACACATTGAAAGACCCGAGTGCAGCAGTGGTGTATCCTTTTTACGAATAAGTGTTTCCAATAGTTTAATGTCTGATTCAAAGTTTTCTCTAAGCCCTGAATAGTCCTATTAACACATACTCTCTGAAAAAGGACAACTTAATGAGTGCCAGGCTCACCTGCTTTTTGTCTTTTCCAAATAATACTCATCACACTGGAGACCCATTCCAGTGGTTGGTGTATTTTTTGATAAAGACAGAACACTGTGTCTTGGGCAAACACGATGTAGTCATTTATTGTTTAAAAACATGATGTGGGCAAATCAGATATAAAAGATATATCCAATATGTGAGCAGATCAGACATAAAAAATTCATAGCATAGACAAAGAACTTGCATATCTTGAATTGCTCCATACTTCAAGAATGGTCCTCTTAATTTGGGCAGCATGATCAGTTTTAAGGTTGACACAGTCTGGCATCGAAATTAACTAGTACTGAGGCAGTCAGAAGGCAGAGTATAGGGCGAAAAGAGTTATTATGTACCCTGTGTGTCTGACAGTTCTTTGTTTAAAGTAATTTTCCCTGTGTTTATTCCATGTAAAACTATAATAGGCTGAGTTTGTCAAAATCTTTAATTGTGAACAGAAAATTATAAAATATGCTACTTAGAATGACTTAGGTTTGCAGTAGTCAAACTGATTAATTTCTTCTCAAATGGTAATGCCCATGCTCTGTTTGTAAATCGCTCTGTGCCCAGGTTATTTATGCTCATGAATTGCATTTCTCACCGGCGTTAACTGCACAATGAGTTTTAAGGTGAGGACCTCCTGAGTAGCAGGAAAATGTAGAGCTTTGAGGAAAGTGCCTTTGCTTCATTATTCTCTAGAAGAGGTTTGGAAGAAGCTGAAATGAGTTCAAAAATAGTAGGTCAAAGAGAATTTGCTCTCTGGAATGAGAGTCGTATGATTGCGGGACCCTGTTGGGATGAAAGCGGGTTCTAGGTAGCTGGAATTAGTCTGTAGGGTATACAGCTAGTAGGCATGTGGCAGGATAAGAGCTTTAGTTCTGTCTTTCCCTGTAGCACTTGCGTTTATGGAACAGTCTCTGAGGACCATCCCATTGGAGGGACACGACTTTCAAGAGTGGGCATTACTTCATAGACCTTTGATTGGAAGCCCTAGCATGTGGAAGGTCTGCTTCATGAGTCTGGCTTCATTCTGTGGGGCTAGGCACAGTGGTGAACACAAAATACTGAACAAGTTATAAATGAAGGAGGCATCAATTACATCATACTGAGAGAAGATGCTTTGTGCATGTTCTGAGTAATGTAGCAAGTCTTGTTCTGGGTGCTCTGATAGTGACATTTAAGAAGCTTCATCTTCAGTTTTAAAATTACAATGAGTCTTAAATTGTAAAATCAGTAAGTTGACAGGAACCAAAGGATAAATCTTTCTGAGTGAGAGAGAAGAATGCCTCCTGGCTAACACCACCTCTAGGGAGTAAATGATCTGTATAAGGATGTCATAGTGGGCATTACATTTCAGCACAAAATTCTTTGGGGCCCAGTTATACTTCTAGAATTAAATACTGGAATAGTGAAAAACATACAGAAAAAGCACAGTAAAGTATCTTCTGTGAGTTACTTGTCACAGTACTTGTGTATTTTAGTTCTTGCAGACTGTTACGTTAAGAGCACCTTAGGTTGCTGCAAAGTAGCATTGTGCCAGGGGGTCTCAGTGACCAAGTTGGCTATTTCTGCAAGATTTCATGTTTGTCATGTTACCTCCCACCTGCAAGTAGAAGATGATACTGTCCGAAAACAGGAATCAAAATAACAGCTAGTGCTAGATATGAGAGGAAGAAGAATAAAATAATGAAGGCAAGATGCAACAGTGAGACAGAAAGGCATGGAGTTTAGTCCAGGGAAGGTGCTACAAAGTCTGGGTGTCATGTTATGCAACTAGGCCAGTCAGGGATGCACCAAATTAGCACAGCAAGGAAGTGATGAGAAAAAACTCTCCAGTCAGTCCTGCTAATAAGTCTTATCTCTGATCTTGAAGAGCTTGAAACAGTTTACTTTCCATGCCTGTGTAAGCTGTTTGTGCAAGTAAATCAGAAGTGTGTGCTCCACATCCTGTTACCTTCAGATTTCCCTCAGTAGCCACAAAGTGTGTAATGCCAAAAGACATGCCTCTATCTTAAAAAGAAAAATGGGTCCTTTCCATCTAAACTGAATCTCATTCAAGTCTGTATAAACCTTTGTGTCTATGGCACACAACACACGCTTCATGGCCTTGTTCCATTGCATTCACACCAATGTCCTGTGGTTTCCTTGTCATTTTTGCAATCAAGTCACATGAAATGTACTATTGTCTACCTTGTTCTGATAATCTAGATACCACATTTTCCTGTTGCACAAACATCTTTTTCAGGGTGATTTGATCTAAAAGTTTAAACCCAGCAACCCAGCAGAAACGAAAGAAAATGTGACTCTTCGTTAAACATCTACTCTGAGAGCTTGTTCTAGCTGCTGCATCTTGAACCGAGTGTTGAGATCAAAGTGGGGTAAAGGAGTTATGTAAGAAACTGGACCATATCTTCTTTCTTACAGCTCTAACACCATCAGGATCCTCCCAAAGATACAGGTTACTTTGATTTTGAGTAGTAAATTTATGCCCCTTGTTCTCCCACTTGAGAAAATTTTAGTAACTCCATTATGAGAGGGTGTCAATACACAGGCTACCACATTAGGCTGGTATTCAGGGTTGAATCCACGCTCTTGGCCTACATGTTTATTTTCACTCTGCACTTGTCTTTGTTCAGGAAGAGGGCAGGAAGCTGGCGTACTTGTGCTTTACAGCTGTGGGCAACACCAAAGTAACCCTCTCAAATCATTTTGTTCAAGAACTGGAAGCCATTCTGGAGCACAGCTGACAGAGGCAACAAAGCCGTAGTCAGAGACATCTGCTTACTGTCAGTTTGCCTGCCCAGTGTGAAGAGTTCACTTAAACCCTGACTGTGGTCACTGCCCCATTCTTCACTTCTTCTGGTTAGAAAATATGACAAGTTGCCACAGCTAAAGCCTGACATCCATTAGTTGTTCCATGACCTGCACAGGGTGACTTAAAACAGAAGCAGCTCTATCATGCAAGTCTTTTGATGAGTTTCAATTGTTAGCTGGAGGTAGCATTGATGTCACTGAAATAGTGACTCAGTTTGTGTGTTTCTTGATTCACCTGCACTGAAACTGGCCATGCGTGTGCCAGTAAAGCCTTGTTCGACTTTGGTTTTTAGTGATCTGGGCACATTCCTCCCGCCCCCACTCTAAAACTAGATTGAGACTGTCACCTTATAAAACCAAATTAGGAGACTTCCTGAGAAGGAAACAATGAGCCTAGACCAAGATTTCTCCAGGCCTCACTGCATATAAAGCCTTATATAAATATGGAAACCCATATAAATCCAAGGTAGCACATCCACTACAGCAGCTTTTCACCTGTTTTCGCTTTCTGGGGTAAGGCAAGATGCAGATCCTGCCCCCAAATCTCTCACTACTTGACGAGGCAAGAGCACATCTGCACCTGAGTGTGGTTTGCTGTAGATGGGACCCTAGTGAGATCTAGCTGTGGTGTTTCTGGGAGCCAAGCACTGAAATGGCATGGGGCACTGGCCACCAACTCAGCTGACTCTTTCTTTGATCATATTGGAGATGAGGTTTATGTCCCCTAAGCAGCATATGGAAGTTTTTCCCCTCAGTGACCTAAACTGTAAGTGTACGTGTGAGGGAACCATTAAAAGTAGCACTGGGAAGGCACAGGTATAGTTGAACTAAATCTCCTATAGCTATGAGTAGAAGAACATTATAGTTCCAAACTGCCCTAAGGCAACCAGCTGAATTTCTTCAGATAGCAGCACTGAAACCAGCCTGGCATCGTTGGTTAACCTGAAAGCAGGACTAGAAATGCATTGCCACTGTCCTGAGATCCATTTTCTGCCACTGCCTTAGAGCTATCAGGTCATAAACCTTCTTCTAAAGTCCTTCCCTAAGGAAAGGGAAAAAAGGAAGGTAAAAAGGGAAAGAAAATAAGAAGGGAAGGGTCTTCTTTTCCTGAAACAAGTCTATGTGAGAGTGTTAGAAATCGAAGGATCCTTGAAAAAAGTTATTAACAGATGTAGGCCAGTGAAATTTTCAAAGCTGATGGAGTTAATAGAGTGCAGAGAACAAGGTGCCAAATAAAAGATACTGGGGAAGAGCATTGGCTCTTTTTACTTTCAAGAATTATAAAAAGTCAACTACAAACATGGACAGGGTTTGCATGGTTGAAATATTTACAGCTATAAAACAAGTAAAGGGAGTGTGTACTGGGTTAGCGCATGATGAGACAAGTTAACTTTACCTTACTGACGGTGTGGTTTTGCAAAACTAAGTAGAGGTGAAGCTTGCATGCAAGTAAATAGCAAATGAAGAAGCTGAGGTGGCATGATAAACTCAGCAGCTGCGTGGAAGTCTCAGAAGAGTGTGTTGTTTGGACAGGGGTGTTCACAGGAGACAATATAAATGATGACAGTTTTTACTCTGCTCTGTACAGCAAAACCTGTGACGGAGTTTGCCCATAAATCACGAGCTCAGGTTTAACAATCCCAACAGTTAAATCCTTGAGTCTCTCACATTCTTGAGAAAGGGATTTAGTAGAAATACACTGTCCCTACAGCTGGAACAACATCTCTGAAGAAACTGCTTTTCAGATCTCCTGAGAGAGGTGAAAAATGGGCATAATTTATGGTGCACTGCTGTTATTCATCCCTTCAGGAGTCATTGTTACACATGAGTAGAGGTAGGACAGGTAGGCTAAGCCACCGGAGGTACTACTGGATACTGCTAACAGTGCTTATGTGTTTACCAGGGATAGTAAACTAGCCCTTATTTTAAGTAATACTGCTGGAGGGTTGTTCATTAATTCCTCTTCACCACAGACATTCGCAAAAGAAAGCCCCTACGTAAAGGTCCCTCCCGTGTTGCTTATAATCAGCTTTTATTGCTGAAAATGGCATTGATCACACAATTTTAAATTATGACCTGCCTCTCAGCCAGACGTGATCCAACCGGTATTCACTGGTTACAGCAGGGAATCTGAGGGCAGAAATTAACTTTGCAAGGATGCAGAGTAACCAGCACAGGTCCATAGGGGAGTTTTTGATAATGCTAGAGGTGCAAACCACAGGAGAAGTTGGCTACCCACGAATATGAACAGTGTTCAGCTCAGCTGCAGGTGCTTAGAACTTCTAGAAAACAATATGGTTGTGTTCCTGTGTGACTTGGTCTGGGTGGTCCTGCTCTGGCAGGGAGATTGGACTAGGTGATCTTTCGAGGTACCTTCCAATCCCTAAATGATTCTGTGATTCCATAATTCCATTCCAAGAGCACATTTACATTGACATGTTTTATTAAACAGCACTTCAGCCTATGTTATCTTTGCTGAGTCTATGCAGCACTTCCAGAAGTACGACGGTAGCAGTCTTTGGCATTAACTCAGACTGGTCTTGCTCTGAAAAAGATAGTGTTAAGTTTCTTTCTATCCACAGCATTTGGTTTAGGCTGAGCTAGGCATTTCTGAAGCATTCAGGAGTAAGACTTGGGTTTACCATGTTCATATAAACCTCTTTGTAGAGAGTAGCTCTCATTTCAGCCACTGGGGAGTTTTCAGTATGATTCTGGTATTTCTGCCCTTTGAAGAGAAAGCCTTGATTGCTACAACTGGTGGCTGGGTACCAGGCACGTGGTTTTTCAACCTAACTATTGCTTAGTCAAAAGACAGTAATCAAAGAGATGAAAACATTTTAACATTGGGGTTATTAGCCCCATACATCTCCCAGCTGTTTCCTCCCCTACCTGTTTTCTTTTAAAGTCTTTCGTTACGCACATTTCTTACATGTTGCACACCTTTTTCAGAACGCCAGTTAGTGATATGTCACAGTTATTTTAAAGCACTGAGGGCTTCTAACACTGTGGCCACTATATTTTCTAGGAAGGTGTAAAATAGAGTTGTCTCCACCAGGTTTGTGCCAGTTCACTTTTCCACTCAAATGAAGATATTTTGGGCTAAGTACATGGCAAACAGGTTCCCATGACGCGTGTTTTTTCAGAGGCACTTTAATTTTCATTGCTTTCACAAGCAGAGGCCGTCATATCACCCGCAGTACTTGTACTTATTTGGTGTCCAGAAAACAATCAATCATTAATGGCAACAGTCAAGCCTACCACAAAATTCAGAAAAGTATACTTTCAAAGCAACTCTTCAGACAAACTTTGCTAACTATTGTAACATCACGCAGTAATTTTATGTAATGCTTAGCATTTTCTGTCCTGTTTTTCATAACGTAACTTTTACCATGGCTCCTGGGTGCCGGATACTTCCATTCTCAGTCAGTGGAGGAGGTAGGTTTAACAGTTTTGGTGATAACCCACTTGTCAAACCACTGTCTTAGTCTACTGAAGGGCTTGTATTTCTCATTGTAGTAGCCCTCAGGTTTGGGTTTCTCATAAAAAGTAGCAGCCACCTTTTTTAGGATTCTTCTTTTGAGAACCAAGCTATCCACTAGAAGAAACCCCTTTGAACTGCCCAAATCAAGGGATTTTCATGAGTAGCAGATTGTAGAGCAATGTCCCTGAAACTTATATAGGCCTTTCCTCAACAGCTTGTACCCTTGCATTTTCCATCCATCCTGCCAACAAAAACTAAAGAATTTGTCTGTGAGGAGCTGGATACTTGGGGAAGGGTTTCCTTTTCCCTGACACCTCAGATACCACCAAATCTGTGTCACATTGAGGTAGGAATTTCACAAGTGGTCTGACAAGTTGCATCGTTCTAAATTGGCATGAGCAGCAATAGACCAGGCTATGACATACACATGTTTGTGTACATGATGTTTGCAGCAGTCTATTGTCTTTTGCGTGTTGCTGTCCTGTTTTGAAAAGCCATCCCCTTTCAATGTCATGGAGTGATATGATGAAGCTGTGGATTTGGGGGAAAACTGACATCAGAACTTCCTAACGTCTTTCACAATACTGATTGGCAGGGGCAGGAGGTGGGTAGTGTTTGCCAAATTTACTGCACAGAAACATTTTAAACAGTTTTGCTAAGTTTTTCGTTGGCCTTCACCAGTTTCCTGTACTTACATCAATGTGGTCCTTCTCTCCGGTTGAACTTACTAACACACTCCCTTTCTTTTCCAGAGGTGTGTGGGAAATCCTGATGTTGCTTGTTTCTGCTAGACATGGATTGTTTTCATAATGAAACAGACACTACGTTTCTCTTAAAAATGACAAAGCTAGTAGATTTTTAGCTATCCTGTAACCTTTGTTCTGATTCCCCAGAAAGGTAATTTCCTCACTGTTTTCTGATGCCTTCTTTGGTTTACGTGCTAGAGAGGCAACGGGAGTTTGTTACCTACTCTAACAAATGCCATGAGGGAGAAAGCCCTTCTCAGAAGACATGTTTTAGCTTTGGCAACTCCAGTGTCAAAATCATAATGATTGATTCAAAGATGTCCAGGAAGAAGGGTATTACTCGGTAAAATCAAAACAATGAATTTCCCTGCTGGATTTGAGCTTGTAATAACAAGTCCTTTCACACCCAGTAAAGGACCACCGTAATGAACTTTTTTCATAATGGCAAAAAAAATGTTTCAACATGCTTTAGAGCTTTCAAATCCATATCCTGGGAGGGGCTGACATTTTTCAGAGGCAAAGAATTTAGTCTGTGAACCAAAGACCCAGAGGCTTTACTTTTATGCACACCAGACCACCCTCCCCTGCGTAGACAGCTCAAATCTACGTTGTCTTTCCCCTCACGAAACTGAAATAACCCCAGTAACTACTAGAATGTGAAAATACAGCCCACCAAATCTGTGCCTGTAGATCTTTTACCAAAAGCTGGTAGACATTGATCATCTTCAAATTAGTAATAGTCTTCCTGTTCTAGAATTATTGCAAAAACACAATAGGGTGTAGAATCACTGAATGGTGGGGGTTGGAAGGAACCTGACAGATAATCTAGTTTCAATCCCCCTGCCATGAGCTGCGACACCTCCCACTAGGCCAGGTTGCTCAAAGCCCCATCCATCCTGGTCTTAAACACATCCTGGTCTTAAGCACATTCACACATTTCCTGGGGAACTTATTCCAGTGTCTCACCACTCTTATAATGAGAAATTTCTTCCTGATCTCAAATCCAAACTTCTTTCATTCAGCTTGAAGTCGTTATCCCTTGTCCTGTGACTACAAGCCCTTGTAACATATATTTCCCCCACTTTCTTATAGGCCCCCTTCAGATACTGAAAAGCCAAAATAAAATCTCCCTAAAGCCTTCTCTTCTCTCAGCCTTCCTCATAACAGAGGTGTTTCAGCCCCCCGATCATCTGTGTGTCCCTCCTCCAGACCTGCTCTAACAAGTCTATGTCCTTCTTCTGTTGGGGGTTACAGAGCTGGACCCAGCACTCCACAGGGAGAATCATCTTCTTCCACCTGCTGGCCATGCTCTCATTCCATACGCCATTCAGCCTGTAGGTGTGCTTGCCCTGATCCAGCTGCAGAACCTTGCAGTTGGCCTTGTTGAACTTTGTGAGGTTGGCATGGGCACATCTCTCAAGCCTGTCAAATTCCTTATGGATGGCAGCCCTTCCCTCCAGCATTTCAAGCGCACAGCTTGGTGTCATCCACAAACTTGCTGAGGGTGCACGGTGCGTTCAGTGCCACTGTCCATGTTACTGACAAAGATGTTAAAGAACACTGGTCACTGTAGTGATCACTGAGGAATGTTTCTCCCTGTCTCATATAATCAGAACTATAAATAATATAATTATCTGACTTTTCCAGGTCTTTTATTTGGAGCATAAAGAAGAACTTGTTGTTATATGTTGTCCAGCACAGACTGATTAGAGAATAATAGAATCATTTAGGTTAGGAAGGACCTTAGAGATTGAGTAAAACTGTTATTTTAATACGGTATTAAAATAACAGGTTTTGTGTGTATATACAATAATAACACCACACTATATAGGTAATATTTGTCTGTACATAGTATATGACACTGATTATAATTATTTCCCTATCATGTATAACTCTAGCTCACAGGAGTGGCATCTATACTGAAGTTTTCTTTATTCAACTCAATTCTAAGAAGCCAAAACCACATATGCGTCTAAGCAATTTTTAGAACAACTATTCCGTCTACAACTAGGACATCTCAAAAGCCAGTCTGTGGTGTCTGATCCTTCTCACCCAGACAGAGACAGGTTGATACCAGAAATCATGGCTATGGCTGCATAATATCTAGTATTATTCAACAGCTTTGCTCACTCAGGAAATCCTTCACACCGAAGTTACATACTAAAGATCCACATGTGATTCTGTGATATGCCGGAATGAAAACACTCTTGGACTACATGGGAGTGCCACACATTAAAAAATAAACAAACAGAATATGTCATTGGGGGAAATCAGCTCAGTATTGGCCTGCACAGGGGTTTTGAAATTATTCAGTGTTACTCTGCATTGATTGTTTTCTCCTAATTGCTCATTTTTGTTTATTTTTATAACTGTGCATCATCAGATTTCCAGTCAGTGTAAGAGACAGAGATAGTTCAAAACATCAATTATTGACTGTGTCTGATTAAGTTCAGCAGACATCTCCTCTTCTTAAGGATGAGCATATTACAGGACATAGAGTCAGTAATGCCTTGCCCCAGTTTCACACTGCTCAGGTTGTTTCCACAGGGGTAGTTGGTCTTGAATGGGGGCATCTTGCAGGAGAGTCTGCCCTGAGACACCACTTTCACTGAGTCCATGGAGGAGGCCTGCAAGTGGAAAACACAAACTACCAGGATGCAGGGAAATAGCTAAAGCCCAGTAACCCACCACATACAAGCCTGAATATAATTATGGAAGACCAAAATGTATCTTGGGCCCCAGATTATATCAGGGTGCTCTGATCCCACCTGTCACTGCAGAGGGAATGGGCTGTGCCAATGGGCTGCTTTTCTTAGGATTGATTTCTTATGATGGGGACCCTGTAATGACAGCTGTGCATCTACTGCTACAGCGATCAGACATATCTCAGGAGACAGGGACAAAGCTTTCAGTTCACCTTGGTGCTGGGATTAGGAGTGTGCATGAGCTGGAAGAGAGAAGGAGTGCCAAGCCCATGGATGGCAGCAGCTTTCAACGTTCTTTGTTCGTCTGTAAGCTGTGCTGCATTAGCCAGATTGAGGAGCTTAATTCCTGCTTTGCTTTCTGTTTGCTCCAGTTTCACATGTCCGCAGGAGTCACTGAAGTCCTTAATTGTGCAGCCTGAATTACTGCTAGGGAAGTTGCCAGTATTTTGCCAGAAGGAAGAGTACTGAGTTGTGAAAGTGGAGAGACAAATTTGCCGTGGATTATTTAGGATCTTTTGAGTTCTCAAGGGAAGCTCACAGGCTTTTCCCTCAATACGGCATGGAAATGACATTTTAGTTCTGCAGGGTATCCTTATTTTCTGCTCCTGAAGTAAGTGGACTGCATTTGCCCTTGACACACCCATCACAGTTTGTACTTTGTGGTAAACAGGTTTTGACACAGAGTTCTTTGTGGTCAAAAGGTGAAGGTCAAGATCAAGCAGGATGTCGGTGCCTTGTCAACTCATGACACTGGCTATGGCTTCATGGTACACACAGAGGCAGCAATTGAGGTGACACCTCCATGCCCGTTTAAAGCTGGTTGGGCTGGGATCAGGTGAAGCTCTGAAGAGGTGTAAAATGGGAAAAGCTTTTATGATTTTCTTCGATTTACGCTGTCTGCACTGGAAGGCCTCAAAAGAGGGGTCAGAACTTTGCTGTACCTACATATCGTAAAGCTTACTCACACAACTGAGAAGCCTGCAAATGAAAGGCAGAAGACAAATATGAAGGAGCAGGAAGGGAGAATGAAATGGAACAGTACAGAGATCAAAACAATTTGTGGGAAATATCATTTAGCTCCTTCAATTGTCCTTTAGGTAAAATAATGAGAATCTGTATGTATTTATTTGGCAACATGACAGGCTTAAAAGAAAGTGTTCACCCGTCAATTCTGTGCTCCTCAGAAACACTTCTGCGTATGTGATCTATTAAGTTATTTGAGCATCAAAGTCTCAATGTGCTTAGATAAAATACAGCTTGCAAAAAGAGATTAAGGTTGTAGGGTTTCAGTTTCTGGATGTTGTGTGATTAATCATTCATTTCAATAACTTTATCTTGGTGCTACTGAAATTAATATTCTCAAAGTACAACCAATCTTGGTAAAAATCTGGGCTTGTTGCTTTCCTGGAGACGAGTCTTGCTGAAGCTGCCGATTACGATCCCAGGTTGTCTGGGTTTGATCAGAAGGCAGACTGCAGGCAGCAGTATGCGCTTGCTCTGAATACAAGCAGGGAGAGAGTACTGTCTTCTAGCAGATCTGCTTACCTGGTGCATTTAGAGTTGTGCATGCACAGTTTCATTACAACAATATTTAATTTATTTCTTGTTGCTGGTAGCCTTGCAGACAAGTGGCATGCAGAGAAATGCCTTTTTGTCTGGCCTCACCAACTGAACTTCCAAACAGTGGCTGGATTCTCCACATATTCTTGAACACACATTGCTGTCATTTTTATCTACTATTACTTATGAGCATAATTATCTGTGATGTGTATTGCAACACTGCACAAAGATCCTAAACATTGCTCTCTGTATGTTCACTGGACTCTCCTAGAATTATCAGTGGGTGCGGGTGTCAGCAGAACTGTGCCATAGGCCAAGATCCATGTGTGCAGACTCAGGGACCAGCTGCTTCTCCTGCCTTTGCATTGTTTTTCAAACCTTTTTGATGTAGCAGAGTAAACTATATGTTAGAAGACTGTGTTGGAAAAGATGCTGCCATCACACGCTTTTTTCTACCACTTTCAATGCTGTGTGAATTCTTCAAAGTTCATAACATTTAGCTCATAACAGTTAGATCATCCAGTTCCAATCCCCCCACCATGGGGTGGGGTGTCCCTGCCCATGGTGGGGGGGTTGGAACTGGATGATCAGGTGGTCCCTTCCAACCCAGAGTGATTGTGATTGTATAACTTCTCCAATGAAGTGATCCTGCTGTGGCAGGGACTAGATGATCTTTCGGGGTCCCTTCCAATCCCTAATGATTCTATGATTCTATGAGTTTAGTCTCGGGCTATTTACTGTGCTGGAGTCTTTTTCTGGTAGCTTGAGGAATCTCTGGTCCAGACAAAACTTGAAGAGCCAGAGAAGGTTTGTGAAGGAAGGTAGTCCTGATTGTGCAGCTCTTACACAGGACTCCAGAGAGCTGCCTGAAAGGGAAGTGACCAGGAACTTCTGAGGACAACTTGGTGGGAGTTTTACCACAGCAGTACAGAAAATGGCCAGCAGAGTTATTAGCAGTGATGACACAGGAACCAGAGAAAGCCAGCTTAACTCTCTGCTTGATTTAATTTCATTTTGCATAAGTTGCCTCTGCAAATAAGAGGATTGAACTAGCTCAGATCTTTAAGTAAACTTAATGAAAACCACAGAGTTTGACTACAATGCAAGCACATCATGAAAGGACTGTGACATTTGTGTTATTTTGATGTTGAATCAAAAGTAGCCAGATGTGGCAAAAGTATTCACAGATTAACTGTATTTTAAGGAAACATGACCTCAATCTCAAACTTCATTAAAAAGTCAAGATCTTTTTACTTTTACATAGTTCAGAGTTTTATTAAAGTTTGTCCCTACAGTTTACACTGTGAAATAAAGTGGCTTTGCAAAGCATTACTCGAAAACAAGTTCTCCAAAGGAACAAGTTTGACCTCTCTTCATCTGTTTAGCCTCTTACCATTTTCTTGTCCCTTCTTCCCTCCAAGGGATCCAGTTCAATGACAAGAATTGAGAAAATCTTTCCTCAAGTGCAGACAAAGGATAGTCCTCATCTAGCTTGCATCTCTTCCGCCCTATTTCCTGCATGAGAAGAGCTACATGAAAAGCCCTTTCTCCTCCTCCTTCTCTCCTGAACTGCAGAAGATGCTCCATGAGCAGAGGCTCCTGCAGCAGAGGAAATTAGGCAGCTGTATCACGGGATCTCAGTGGAAATTCTGTAATCCCCAAAGGTGTGAGGCAGTAGAATGAGAAAAGGAATAAGATGGAGGGAAATAGTCTACATCTTCCTCCTACACATGCCTGAAACCTCAAAGCACCTCCTTCTAGACAGATTCCCCTAACTCCAGTGTCTTTCCTTTTTCCTTCATTGCACTAAAACCTTATTGCCAGCTTGAATTTTGCCTGAGTGTTTGAAGGACAGTAAGAGGGAGTAGCTCTGAATGTGCTAGATAGTTCCCCTTACAGCAGTGTTAGTCTGTGACACAGGGAACACCGGCAATATGTGAGATACCAGACAGTAATGTATAAAATGGTTGCAAAAACCCCTCCCAAAATCCTAAACTCTCATAGGTATTCCCTTGCCCCAGGCAGATATGGGCTACACCTGTCTGCAGGCACAGAAAACAGCCAGCATCCAGCTGCAAAGTGCCTAGTTAAGGTGATCTGTAATCGTGCCAGTAGTATGTGGCCTTTCTCAGTGCAGAGTATTCTACTGACCATCCTCCTGCCCATCAAGCAACCCCTCCCAGGATGGGTGGTCTGTAACAGGCTGAAGTGTCAGTGAGGGAGAGCAGGAGAGAGAATTCTTCTTAGTCCAGTGCAGTGAATCTCCTGATGAAGTGCTGCCTCCACGCCTTTAGGATACGACAGTACTTCAGTCAGCTGTGGTATCCACTACCCAAACCAAACAATCTACAAGGGGTTGGAGAAAGCTGAGTGTTTCCATGTCTCAACTTTTTGACAGATCTCAGATCACACAGGACACTAACAGATTTATGGGAGAATGAGCCATGTTCTAAGTACTCATCCCAACCACTTAAAAAAAATCCCTTTCTGACCTTAAATCCATTCATCCTGTGACAACACTCATGAAATGCAACTGCTAGAGTGTGGCTTCAGGGAGCTACTTTATGCAGGTTACGGAACTGCACTTGTCTGTCCAGACAAGATCTCTGGACATGCCAAAGTGATGCATATCCAGGCACATCACTTGTGGATTGCTCAGTAGCACTTCAATGCCTGAAACATGATCCTTGTTGCTCTTGCTCTAGACTCACATTCTGTGTCTGCATTTGCCAGCACCACAGAAAGCAGAGAAACTGTAGCTTAAGAATTACTCAGAAGTGATTCCATGGTTAGGTGATAACATACTGTCTCCATGTTGCACCGTGGATTACGTAGGGCTCAGTCCTCTCACATGATATGTACACAGCGTGAACTTTCTTATGGACACATGGCATAATAAAAGAATGTTTTATTAAGAATTTAAAATATTTTTTCAAAAAAGAAAGCAGTGATGGATCCTGAGAATTTCAGAAGGATTGTTACAATGACCATGATTCATTTATCTCTCACACATAAAATGTATGTCTTTTGAACTGTCTTGTCCAGACTTTCATCCTCTGTCTCCAGCAGCATCTCAAGGCAGGCCTCAAGTTTTTCATTCTTTCAGAAACTTTTTATTTTTTCAATTTCCTTCTCAGTCTGGTGAGGGGTTCCAGGAAATACGACTCTCCACTATTACATAGGATCTTGCATCCGGCATTCCTCATAGGCCAGAGAGGTTAGCTATTTCACCAATGATTTTCAAAGACAGTAAAGTTCGAAGGCAATAATTGTACCAATGTTTCCTTAAACTGTGAAATCCATGTGTTTGTGGATGTACAGAGCAGAGTTTTATTTGCTGGGGAGGTCAAGTAAGTTGGCAAAGGTTATGTGGCAGAGTGATGGGAGACAATGTAATGTCACCCAGCACACCAGGGTGCCCCTCTACATCTGCCTAGGAGCCAGTTATCTAAGCAGGAAACCTGCTCTGACATTGTCAGTCCCCATATAATTTGATGCTTTACTAATTTTTCCTTTGCTTAAAGTCACGGTGAATAATTTGCACCTTCTCTCTGCTATACTTCTGTGTATTTAAGGGATTGTTGAGTAAAACCCTGTTCTTGACACACCGGCTTATGTCCTTTTCATGCCAGACAGTCCCTGTTTGCCCTATCAGATTTAAAACCACCCTTCTGTTTGCCAGACAAGCAGCCTATGTATCTTTGACACTAGTGTCCTCTGACTGATATTTGGTTTTTCAATGAATTACAGAGAGACTCAGAATCACTGCTGCTAGCAGACAAATGGCATCTGACAACATATCCAGGCTGGATTCCCAGTTGGTCATTTATGGTCAGAATTTTCATAGATTTCACAAGGACCATGACGGATTGATAATTCCATTCATACTGAATGTTCTGAGAAATTTAAGGCAGGCCAAGCAACCTCTGAACCCGCTGAGTAAGTGGTAACAATTTCATGTCAAACCATAAGAGGAAGATAATTGCAGCACAGAGTCCATAAACACACTGGCCTGGTGGGCTGTGTGCATTTGTACTGCAAGATATGAAGAGGAGAGATTTTTTCCTCTTAGTTTAGGGACTGATCCTGCAGGTTTGAACTGATGTAAAGAACAATTGTGGTCTTGCAATATAGTGCTCTTGTAATACATTCTTCTGTTAAGAAATTCATTAAGAGGAGCCCTGAGGTGTGACTGGCAGAGATGTATGGAGAGCATAAGTACAAAAAGTGAAGTCGCACAAATCTGAGGTATCGTGTCACAATGTGAAGCCTGCTGTGCTTTCTCGGGTTCTGCTCACTTGTTGTCCCACAGCTTGGTACAGGAGAGCATGTCTGCTACTAGTGTGATGCTAAGAAGTTTGACAGTGAATGGAGGGATGAATTGTCATCATGAGGCTAAACTAGCCCTAACAAAAGGATTTGTGCAATACATCGACAGCGCCTCATGGCTGTGCCACAAGGGTTGGCATTGGAGGTAGTCTTTTGTTTTTGTCCCCAGTGGAAAGTTAATCATAAGGGACTGTAGAAAATAAAAGCTCCCTCTGTAGCAGCGCTACAGGAATCTACTTTCAAGCAAACTCACTATGTTTTCTTCAACTAAAAGCTGGCATCTTTAGCACATTGTCAGCACTTCATGTACAAGTCACTGAATGCAAAACAGCAAAACACAGCTCAGAACAGTACTAGAGAGAGTCCCATAACCGAGCATAGGACCATCACAGGAGCTCAGGGAGACCAGGAAAGGTGAGGAAATGATGATTTTCCTTTGGCCAGGTTCAAGTAGCTGGAAACCTTTGCAGCCAGAATTTTCATTCTGTGAGTTACTTACACCTGGAATAGGAATGGAGACCGAGTTACATACAACCTCCAAATTCCGCTTCGCTTCTGTATCCAAAACAGCTTCTGGATACTATGTGAAGGCTTAAGTAGCTAGGTAGTTCCTCATTCTCCACAGATTCCTGTTACTTTGCCAGTAACAGTAAATCTAGCAAATCACTTCCCCAAAGAGATTTTGGTACCACATATCATCTGAAGAACCTGAACAGAACAGTTTTGCATCTCTTTCTCATGCATAGAGTGATTATTTTGCACTAATGTGAGGTGGTTGCAGTTCTAGGAACCAGCCCAACATATCTATTCAAAAGGTTTCCAGAGATCTTGCATTTCACTTCCTTTTCCTGCTACACGGCAACATGAATTCCATTAACAAACTATTTTAACAATCCCACCCACTCATAATCAATGGGAGATAAAACAAGGAGCCCTTTCCCTTTCAGAGAAAGCCCTGCAACAGATACAAGCAGAGGTGCAAGTAAAGCTAGGCTTAATACAACCTCAAATTCTTGGTTTTTTTGCTGCGTTCACTGCTGCCATGGGCATATATTCACTGTTGTACTCATGGGAGTTGGATTCACACTGCTGATTCTGCCAACAGAGAAAAAAATGCCATGAATTTAGTTCGTGGTCACTAACCTATATCACTCCTGCCTTTGTTCAAGTAGGACAGTTACTCTGGCTGTTTTCAGTGGGAATATTGAAGTCAGAAAAGACAGTCAGTCACGTAGAAAACTTGGAATAAACCAGCTGAAAATTAAAAACACATATTGTCCAAAAGACTAACTAATGTCCATGGTCTCTTTTCTGAGCAAACCGGTTCTTTGTTTAAGTGGTTTTGCTCCAGAATAGAGCTGTAATTGCTCTGTTGATGATTTGTTTCCTCTTCTGAAAGAAAACAATCAGGTGAATTGCTTGCCAAAGTAATTTTGCTGACCTAGGCAGCATTTCTTCTCTTTCCTTTCATTCTCAGCCTTTAAATCAATAAACAATTCTGTCTTGGAAAAATTAAGTCTGAGCTGCTGTCATCGATTACTGAATTCCAGTGGTAAATTAACAACTCTGTCTCTTTGTCAGAAAACACGTCTGTGCTGAATACGTGCCTCTCCCATCACCCGAATTCTTTAAATCAAGCTCCCCATTCACGACCCTTGGAAGGAAAGTTTTGCAGAATCCCATAGACTTGCTTACCTTGTTCCTTAAGCAACAGGCTATGACACAGCAGATACAGGAAATCATTGCAAACGTGATCAGGCCACTAACTATCCATGACATGCGTCCCAGTGAAATGCAGGCTTCCTTATCTGGAGGCGGACAGGCAAAAAGTGCTATTATGGGTAACCTGCATTTCCCTCCACTAGAGATAACTTTTCAACTCCTTTTCCCTCTTCTCTTCATATTAATAAAATAGCAAATGTGAGCTCTGGAGAAGGATTTTCCTGAGGTGAAAAGGCACCTTGGAAATGTGTATACAGGACAAAACAGGACGTTACAGTTTTCCAGGAGGAGAGGTTAAACTGTTAATCCAAAGGGCTGAAAGTGGAAAGAAATCAAGCCAAGCTTGAGAGCATGATGATATTTCAGATCTGAGCAAGGCTCTCACATTCAGTGAGTTTCACAGGTGGTTTAAAAGGCAATGTGGACAAAAGAAGGTGGTATTTTGCATTTATGTTTGGACAGGAAGGCAAGTTGAGGGAAACAATATTACCTTTGCCCAAATCTGTGAGAAAATACAACAGGGCACTAAACATCCGGCAATAGCTGTGAGCATCTGCCTATCCGTACAAAAGGAAACAGACAGCTCTAGAAAACACTGCACGCAAAAGGGGGTGACACAGCTTGATTCTGGGAAACAGTTTTAAATTCAGAAAAGGCAGAGATCATTTGACCCAAAGACGTAATTGTAGCCTTAGCATTTTAGCTTCTACCTTTGTTTAGTCCTGGTGTGCAGAGATAGGAAGAGAGCAAAAGGGCAGCAGGCAGTGACAGATGAAAACTGAATTAGTGGAGAAGAATGGGTACAAGCAAACCCGCTATTAACTCTTTCAGCTTAATATACTCAAAAGCTACTGACTAAAACGCAACCCAAAATTCAAGTCTTCTAAAATTAGTTCCAAGCCCTTTTCAGTAAACAGCCGAAAGTTTTCAGAAGTTGTGGAGCTCTTCTGTTCTAAGAGGGCTCTAAAACTGAAGGCCCCTTCAGAGAGGTGAAGGGAGCCTTCTTCACATCAGTGTGGCATCAGAGTTTTCCGTATACCACTACTAGCAGAGATACTTAAAAGCTATTTATTTTTTAATTCTTTCAAGTTTTTTAATCCCAGACACAAGAGTTTAGCCTTCAGAAGGGATTTATTTTCCCAGCTGGAAATGATGTTTGCATTTACACTCAACAGCTTGGAAAATACCTGGGCAATTTCTGCTGCAGGCAAAAGTGGGACTCCCAAAGATGCAGTCTACAGAGCTTGGGTGTCACCAACATTATGCAAAGCTCAGCATGGCCTGCAAAACCTGCCCAAGAAGATGAATAAATATGAAGAGGCCAACACAGTTCCCAGCACCCTGCTAAGTTTTAAGCTCTCTTGGAATATCTGTGGAAACTCTAGTAACATTTTTCACTGCAGCATAACCACAAGTCTCCTTATCAGTAAACCAAAGTGAAGGCAGAAGAGAAATACGTTTACCTTGGATGTACAAATAGGTTTCTTTCAGCCGGCAATCTATATAAGGAGGGGGTAAGAACATCTCCAGGCAGTAGGTGTAGATGTCGATATGTTTTCTTTCCAGATTTTTAAGAATGAAAGTGGTGCTAATATTTGAATGTTCTGTCT
Source organism: Phoeniculus purpureus (assembly GCA_028565055.1). Classification (NCBI taxonomy): domain Eukaryota; kingdom Metazoa; phylum Chordata; class Aves; order Bucerotiformes; family Phoeniculidae; genus Phoeniculus; species Phoeniculus purpureus. The sequence goes on from JAOXOE010000602.1 coordinate 9,450,267, forward strand.
GACAGTAGGTGACATTAGTCTTGGGGACAACTGTCCCCTCACTCGAATGGAGTGCACAGATCTCCTTCTTTTCATGCCCTTTGAAGAGGGTCATGCTGAACTCACTCACATTTTTGGGGTTGGGGAATGTGAACTTGAAGCTTCCATTTTCAAATTTTACCGTCACTTGGGAGTCAGAGACATTAGGCTGATCTGGAGACATAAAAACAATAAATTTAGACTCTCACATAGCAAGGAAAAGAATCCCCAAAATGCTATGAAATTAATTTAAACAAAGCAAGTGAACCATAGGATTGAAACTTAAGGCACGTACATGCTCAGAATAGTGTGGAACATGTACAATTCAGTGCACAATTCTGGTCATGTCAGATATTCCTAGAAAAATAAATGATACGAGACAAAACCTGGCCTGTTATGCCGTGTTCACACTGGATCGGTGAGTTACTCGATGAAGTTTAAATGTCCCCTTAAAGGAATAAACGCTACTATACAGACATATCATCCCTGCCTCAGACTAATTGTCATATTCATAGATAAAAGAAGGCGAGACAGAGATGATGATGATGATGATCTCACTCTGTTATGATTCACAATCTGCACCTTAGTGATCACAGAGTCATAGTGTAATTTAGGCTAGAAAACTCCTTTAAGATCGAGTCCCACGACTGACCCAGCACTGCCAAGTTTGTCACTAATCCATGTTCATAAACGACACATCTGTACGCCCTCCAGGAATGACGACTCCATCACTTCCCTGGGCAGCCTGTTTGACAACACTTTCAGTAAAGAACATTTTCATCATGTCTAAACCCCCTGGCACAATTTAAGGCCATTTCCTCTTGTTCTGTCCTGTCGCTTACTGCTTAGAAGAAAAGATTGACCTCTACCTCACTACAACAGGTAGTTGTAGAGAGTCTCCATTTCTCCAGACTAAACAACCTCAGTTTCCTCAGCCGGTCCTCACAGGACTTTTATCCTCACAGGACAGAAGCAGAAGTTAAAGTGTGCTGTATAAAACAACACCTTTTTCCTTTACCTGGACAGTATATTCTGAGCTAGGAAAGCATTTAAAACCATAAACCAAACAATGCAAATATCTTACCTATATTTTTGCATGGCTTTGACGAGCAGCTATCAATTCCTGAAAAACACAAAATTGATTTCTGTTTAAAATTCAAGAAGAGAGATGTAGAAACAAGGGCTGAGCCATGCTGTGCTACAAAGCTGAAGGTATTTTCTAGTTTGTGTTATTAGCCTATGTGGTCCTGTCTGTGCTATGCTACGTAAACATATGATGTGATAAAAACACTAAATCGAAGTCAAAAGAAAATGCATTGAGCAAGAATCTTGCTCAATGCATTTTCAAATTCTTAAAACATCTCTACAAACTAATAGATGAAATTATTAATGAAAATTATGAAATTATGAAATTCATAAACAGAAGATTATATTAAAGTAAAATTTCCCCCCAAATACTCAGAAACTCATCCCCAAAATAAAAGAGCATTCTTTTGATTTCTCATGAATCAAGAATCTGCAGTCAGCCAGCATTTTCCTTTGTTTCCAGACCAACACGCTATGCTTATTCCATTTCCTCCACTGCTCAACACTGCATTAAAACATCTTCTTGTTGCACATCCAGAATGATTATCTGGAAGACACTCCAACACATACAGTAAGAAAGCAATGTGTGTGGTTTTGTTCCTTTTCAATAGCAACTTTCTCTCTTCAAAATTATCAAAGTGTATTCAGTCTGCTGGGCACAAGCAGCCCCCGTTACAGGAGACAGGCACGTTTTCCATAATTGTTCTGGATTGTCTTCCTAAGCTGCTGCCTCCATTACTATCCATGCACTATGGCAATACTGAGAGGGGAATTTCCTGGCTGAATTGGTGGCATGTACAGTTTTGAAACAGTTTCTATGTCAATACTGGCATCACAGCCTCGTAGTATTTCACTAGAAATGTTTGTTTCTGCAGTGTCCTAAGATTTCGTGAGCAAACAGGTACACATACAAGTAGAACAAAACTGTATCTGCCTTTCATGTTTTCTGGTAGCCTCAGTAAGTTCTTCAGAGGCTGCTTAGATTGAACTATATCCTACATCAGGATTTAATGCTGAGGAAATACAGGACAAATACTTAATGTCTTTGAGGTACCATGCTATTCTTCTTGTTACTGCTACATGTAAGCTGGAACATAGGAGGTTCCACATCAATATGACAAGGAACTTCTTCACAGTGAGTGTGACAGAGCACTGGATTGGGCTACCCAGGGGTGTTGTGGAGTCTCCTTCTCTGGAAATGCCTGAATATGTTCCTGTGCTACTTGGTCTAGGTGATCCTGCTCTGGCAGGGGAATTGAACTAGATGATCTTTCCAGGTCCCTTCCAATCACTGATGTTCTGTGATTCTGTGATGGTAGTCTAAATCCCCACAAAGTAGGTCCCCAGCTGTGCCAGGTATTGCACTTTACCCCAAAGCCCCCATTATCTTTGACACGCAGCCTGCATATGCACAGAAACAGAATGTTCTCATTTGGGTACCCTTGTACGCTATCATATCCATCTGGACAGAGGCAATCTTTTAGTGACCATGCTTTTTCCTTCTTTGAATTCTTACTACGCGGTTACTACCGTTGGCAAGGGCATTGCAATGAATGATACTAGTTTAAAATATTTTCTGTGTGACACACCAGCTGATGGACTTCTGGAAGATGCTTTGCAATGCTCAGCTGGAAAGCGAGACAAACAGTTACCCTTTTTGATTAATTTACCCTTCTAGTTATCACATTCTGGCTGGTTTACTGTGCACACACAGTGCTCTTATCGAACTCAGTGAGAGTTCGAATATATGTACTTCTCTCAGGACTATTACCTAAGTGTGTGTGATAATAGACAAAGAATTTGGCATCGTGTACCACTGGTGTGAAGATAAGACAAAGCACACAGCTCACCAACCCAGAGTGAAATAGAGCTCTACATACCCTGAAGGCACAGATACAGAAAGCGGAGTCCCGAAAAGCTGAGAGCAAAGGTCAAATAAAAAAACTGTTCTTGCTGCCTTGGATGGTGCATGGTAAAGAAAACAGCTGCTATGAGAACAGCATTTGAAACAAAGGTCTTTTTAAGTGCTCTGTAATTTGATGGCCTGTTGTTTGGTAACATGGGCTTTTAAAGTAAGGCCTGACCACAGACAGTTAAGTAGGAAGAGAAGAAAAAACTAAGTGCACTGATACAGCAGAAACTAGAGAGCGTGGTGAATAGGTAAACTGACCTCATGCTTTTGAGATGCATTCACCTGCAGCTGGTGATCTAAGAGGAGAGACAGATGCTGAATCTGTCAGGGCAGCTACAGAGCCAAGTGATGTCCCAAAGCAGTGCAGGACAACACTACTCTGACTGCTAAAGAGACACCTTTGAATATAATATCTATCTCTGAGAACAGTTCAATTGCTCTGTTAACTAAAATTGAAATTGCTCTTTTGTAGTGGGTGTTTTGAAACATTATGAAGTATTTGTCAGAGATCATGGTTTTAAACTTTGTTTTTAATGGCAAAGGGCAGAGAGGTCATTGAGCATGTAGTTCATGTGACCTTGTGGCAAGCTGAAAGATTGTTTTGTATCCTCTCAGGCCCTGGAGCCTTAATTGTCCGTTCTCCAGACTCAGTAATGTATTTCCATGAATGAGCATTTTGGTAAATGTGATGCAGTTAGTATTCCTCTGAAACGAGTGATGGTACACAAGAGTGTGCTTAGCATAGTATAAAGAGAGCACGTTTTAAAATGAGAATAACAGTGACTGAGATTAAAACACAAAATTGTTTACATGGCTGACCACAATGGGTGACATCTGATAGGAATTTCCAACTCACTAGTTATTCTGCATCAGCTCCTAATGTGGATGCCCTCATTGCATACTAAAAGGTGACCTTTTCCCCTTCCCTACTTTGTGCCCAATTGCAGTTCTCCTGTGCTCATTTGTACAAGCTCACTCCTAGAGTAAACCCATGGACCTGTAACACTCTGTGATTAATGGCCAGACACACTTTGGATGTCATTTGCCAAGCTACAGTCAGTATAAATGTACATTTATTGGGATGTGAGATAAGCAAGTGGGATGCAAACACTGAGATATTCATTTGGTAAACCTCCCTAGTTACAACCTCAAAAATTACATTAATAAAATATTACATCACGGTATTGTAGAAAATGAAGAGAAGAATCCCATTGGTTCAGTAGTAAAAATGTTTAGATTTGGCCATAAGGTCAAATTTCTTTTTTATATTATTCTTAAAAGCTAATTCAATTGCATAGGAAGGTTTTAAGACAAGAAGAGATTAGTCTTTCATTTGTTTCGTAGTAGTCTCACACTACAGGGTTGCATAGAGTTGTCTGTCTCACCACATGTGAACCAGAGCATCAGGACTAATACTGTAATTCAGATGTTAATCCAAGAGACGAGCATGTGTACAAAAGTAACATGTTATGTTAAATTATGGAAGAATGTGTGTGTGCACATCCTATGTATTGACAGTCATCCACATTTATATCTTCATTTCTTCTTTGCTGCAGTGGGAAATCTTTGGCAGAGGTTTGGGAATTTCTATGGCAGTGTGCTTGGACACTGAGGCTGGTGGAAGGCAAGTTATTTTCATTTTAATGGGATAGCAAGTCTGAGCTTTCTGGTTGTTCTTTGGCAGATCCAATGTTGTTTGCAAATATCTCCAATCCACTACACATCCTCGTCTTAAGGGAAGTTTAAAAATCCACTTTCAGTTAATCTTTAAACCTGGAGTTTAGAGTTGGAGAACAGAATACTCTTGCTCGGCTCTCTTGCTGTTTGTTTTATCTGTCCAGGCTCTCAGAAAATAAATTAGTTGTTAAAAAGAGCAAGCTTCGTTTCACTTTGGCATATTTGCCTCTGAAGATGAGCAAGAAGAGTGTAGATCCTACCTTTAAAATGAACACATTTGTTTTCTTAATACTAAACATGTAGTGAAACCACATGCAGTTTTTTAAGTTGCTGTAGCTTTGACCTTTCAAGGCATTCTGAATGAATACACTTGTCATATGCCTAAAACTAGCAGGTTGCTATCTTTCTTTCACAAATCAGAGCTTAAGAGAGGAAATAATGGCCAGAATTACTCTAGGATGCCATACATAATCCAAATTATTTTTATGGTATAACATATATTGTGAAATACAGAAACTCTTATAAAATATACCACAAGCACAGCAGCCATTGTCGATAATATTTCAGAAGCCCTTCTCAAACATGACCATGATTTCCGCCTGTATTGACAACAGGAGTCCTGTGGGTGAACAGTGATAATGTTGATGTGACAAAGCTGGTGTGCAATGTTTCATAGCAAAGGCCTCGATTGTTATGGTGTCCTACAGCTCTGTACTCCAAAATCCCTCTGTCTGTCCTTTACAGGCACCAGAGGCTCCATGCACTTACAGACATTTCTTTATCCTAGCCAGGTTATCAAATCATGACACCCATATAAACACACATATATTACCTCCTGTGAATGACTTACATTGATAAAATCCTATCTATAGATCACAAGTAAGACTTGCTTATTGCTAAGTCAAAAAAATCCACAATCTCAGAATTTACTCTTCTTTTACTCCCAAAAATTTGCCTCAGTGCTTTGCAACATTCTCTGGAGTGTTAGTTTGTTCTCTAAACGAGAGCATCCTACATCAAGCTGATCTTTTACAGCCCTTTTTCTTTTATCAAGAATGATAATGATCATGCTGAAAGCAGTGCAAGGTAAAAATCTGAGCAGTACCATCTCTAGTTACAGGCAGTCTCCTTGTCCTGCCATTTCCTCTCCCCAGCCCTTCTGAGAAATGCCTATATCAGACAGAAAATTATTTACACTCTTGAAATTGCAGCCTTGAAAAAATAATTAGATAGCTTTGGTCACATGTAAAAGCAGAGTGGTCAAGATACCTACTAATTTGGCTAGCTGAGACATATTCAATGAAATTGGTAGGATTTTTTTGTGCGTAGATTAAGAATAACTTTTGATGATGGAAATGAGCAGCTCATGTCCATTTAGACATACTGATCACAATTCTCCTTCCCTGTAATTTCACCCATATTTTCAATCTATCTGAAAACTCAGTATAATATTGCTGTATTAATTAACCTTCAGAAGGATATCTGCATTGCCTTAAGGAGCAGGAAACTGCTTTTATTCAAATGAAAGCTTAAATGCTGCCTGAAGCTCAGGAGTACTTGAATTCTACAGGGGAACTTCAAACCTATCCTGTATCACTAGAATTTCAGATGCAAATGTATTCAGTAGTCCTTGGCATGACCTGTGAAGCAACATGTTTAGATGGTGTGTACTAAACGTGCACAGTAAATCTCAGGACTTACTTACAAGATGCATCACACCAAATCCTTGGACAGTAGAGGTATGATAAACAATACTTTTCTTTATCAGGTATTATCTGTATTTCCATCCTGGCTTAGCCATACATGGGCTTTAGAGAGGCTACACATAAACGTGAGCTCACAGAATCACAGAACATTAGGGATTGGAAGGGACCTCAAAAGATCATCTAGTCCAATCCCCCTGCCACAGCAGGATCACCTAGACCAAGTCACACAGGAACACATCCAGGTGGGTTTTAAACGTCTCCAGAGAAGGAGACTCCACAACCCCCCGGGAGCTCTGGTATTTCATTTTGCATAGCTGTGATAAAAAACTGACCCCTGTGGGATGCTACATCCACGTCTACGATTGAACTGAGATCAGTGCTGTCACCATACACCTTTTCAAAAGCAGCATTCGGAATGCTATGCTTTCTTTTAAGTCAGTCTGCACTTCAAGCCTGTACCAAAATGATCTCACCCACTCTTCCATGCCATATCCGTTTTCATAGTATAAAAAATCCCTGCCCAGATTAGAGCAGCTTTAATACCAATAACTTGATTTCTCTTTATTAAGCTATTCACTGTCACGCTACTCTAAGTTCTTATGCCCAGCAAGGGAAACTGGCTGGCACACTAGAGCTAAACAGCTAGAGGGTAACTCTGAGTTATGAATACGAACAATGAAAATACTTGTTCATTGCAGAGCAAATGCCCTGTGCTGGCATGAATTCTCTTCCTACCAACTCCAGTGGTATTTAGGTTGGGAGTGGTCTTTTTGCAGTTGTTTCCCTCTATTCCTCCAGCACCCCACACCATTTACTGTCCCCTGTAATTGTGTGGATTATATTCCATAAAGACATCCACTGCAAGGAGAATAATCCAAAATGCTACTCACCATACAGGGCTTCAAACTGGAAGTAGAAGACACAGAAAGTTACAGCAATCAATTTCATTCTTGCCTGACACAGAGGCACCAGCCTTCTGTCTGCTGTGAAGATGTGGAAGAATTCATGGGTAGAAAAGGAAGTGGTTTGTGGGCAATGGGGGAAATTATACGAGAATCAGAAGGACTTTTTAATTTAACCCCTGACTACGTTAGAGCTATGTCAGCATTAGCTGTCGCCCACACCTGTGGAGTTTGCAGCTTTTTTTTTTCCTACCTCACAGCTTGCTGTCATGGACAGATGAAAGATTTTCTAACATTGCATTTGATGTTTACTTCTGCAAAAACTGTTTCTGGTTAAGTCTATCACAATAGAAGCTACAGTCATCTGCAGTGCACTTCCAGCAGATGGCCCATGGTCAGCACCTTGTTCCTTAAATTAACTTACAATCTGTGTATGTTTGCAACCCAGTTTTTACCCACCACTTTCAGCTGGTCTTATGTAAATGATGGTCTTGCTCTATGTGGAAACTATTTTTTAGTAGGCAAGAAGTCTATTCTGTGTTCTGAAGTTCATTGGAAGAACATGTCCAAATTGAGGAGGGGGTGACAGCACCCTGAGCTACAGCAGGTCTTACCAAACCCCATTTCCCCATGAAAAGTGGCTGAAGATTTGGGGTTGCGGGCTGGTGGGGCCACCCTGTTGCTGGAGCAGCACCCTCACTGCACAGGGCCATCACGTGTATGATACCTTGAGGTGAAACAAACCCCTTTCGCCAGCCCAAAGCCCCTCCCGCTGTGCCACAGCTCTCCTGACGCACTGATTTCTATGTGCCTTGTTTGCAGAAAAGTTAATTTTAAGCAGAGGCAAGTTGCTCGCCCAAGGTCATACTGCAGGATTCCTGTGCCAGGAGCCAAACAAAGGCACCCGGGCCCCGGCTGTGTGGGCTGTGGCACAACTAGAGCTACAGGACTGCAAGACAGGCAGCGTTGTGCTGTGACAGCAATACAGGAGCCGTTGGCTGGCATCAGCTATAATGCGGCCAGCAGGAACAAGGAGGTGATCCTGCCCCTATAACGGGCCCCGCCTCAAGAACTGGTGCCAGTTCTGGACACTGCAGTGCAGGAAGAACATGGAGAGGCTGGAGAGGGGACAGAGAAGAGGAATTGGGCTGGCTAGGGGTGTGGAGAACAGGTCTGATGGGGAGAGGCTGAGGGAGCTGGGGCTGTTCAGCCTGGAGAACAGGAGGCTGAGGAGAGACCTTGCTGGTCTCTACAGCTACCTGAAAGTAGGTTGCAGTGAGGTGAGGGCTAGCCTCTTCTCCCTAGGGACTGGCGACAGGAGCAGAGGAAATGGGATCAGGTTGTGCGAGGGGAGGTTCAGATTGGATGGTAGGGAAAACTTCTTCCCAGAAAGAGTGGGGAGGCCTTGGAACAGGCTGCCCAGGGAGGGGGTGGAAACAGCGTCCCTGAAGGGGTTCAACAATGGGGCAGCCTGAGTGTTTCAGGGGATGGGTTAGTGTTTGGGGGTTGTAGGGCAGATGGTTGGACTTGATGATCTGGAAGGTCTTTTCCAACCTTGATGATTCTATGATTCTATGACAACATCATGGAAACGCATCTTCCATATCATGTTTAGTATATTCAATACAATTTAGTATTTCTGATTGCACAAAGATAAGACACAGGGGACTAATGGTTGTGCCTGCAGACACCCCTGGGGCTGAGTCCTTCTGATGGTCATGCAGTGGTTCCAAAATTTTTTGTGACTAACAGGACTGGGTTACAGATTCACTCCTACTTTGTACTGTGTGAATAAAGTCTCATATGTTGGTGTACTCCTCCTCAAAAAGCAATTTAATTTCTTTCACTACTTCTGCTAAGGTTCAATTGACATGGACATAGACATGAAGACAGTTTTGCTGACTTCAAATCTTTGCAAAGCCCTGAAAATCTTAACCTTTTGCTAAATTAAAATCAGTGCTAAGCCTGAGTCAGGTCAAGATTTGATCTTAATTTTCAGCTCAGGTCTCTGGAGTCAAACAACTCTCATTAGGAAAGTTTCTGAGGTATACTTTTAATGTTGAAGCTCAGGAATAATACATGGAATCTCAGGCAGTGTTAAAGCTGAAAAAGATACATCTGACTCCTGAGCTTTGCCTGTGGAGTTATGACCCACATTGAGATCTGCTGAGGTCTACCGAGGTTCCAAGTAGGACCATCCTTCCCATTCCTCATAACAATTTGTAGAGAGTTCTGAAATGACAGAGCAGCCTTATTCTGGGACTTTCATTGACCTCCAAGTAAGTGTAAGAAAGGTTTATAGCAAAAATAAAAGGGCTGCTGCTGCTATGATGTTAAGGGAGGAAGACCCCCACCCATAGATTTGGGCTGACAACACACCAAATATTGAGTTGTGATAAAGGTGTAGGGGAATGCACTGACTTGACTCAAGGTTTCATTATTTTTGGTGAAAACAAGCTTAAAACAAATTGGTACTGTTTAGGTTTTAAGATGTGTTGTTTTTTTTAAAAATGTTCACATTTTGCCAGAAAAGTAATTTTACTGGAGGTTTTCTTTTAACAAATGCAGGTATTTTGGAGCAACATACTCCTTCCCTCCCCTCTCTGTGGCCTTATCAGTTATGCTAATGCAGAGAAAATTAATGCACATTTCCTTCCTGAGGTAAGAATAGCTACTAGCAGAGGGTCGTTGGCACAGATCTCACTACAAGAATTGGAGCAAGTTCCACTATCCAGTAAACAGTTTGTATTTGTCCTCTCTCCTGCCACTAGACGCTCAAGGCTGGACTGCTGCTTAGGATTGCTAGAACATACTTTTCCAAAAGCGTCCAGCCCAGGCTACACTTTGTTGTGCATGTGGCAGCACTCTGAAGTTTGATCTAGGTAGTAATTTCTTTTGGTGGCTGAGTATATTTAATAGTGAGCAAGTAGACCCTGAGGAGCTCATGCTGTATGTTCAGAAGCAAAAAGACACAAAGTCTAGCTCAGAGCTGAGTGTGGGTGATGTTCACCTTGTAGTCCCACACCAACAGTCTCCTCCATTGCCGTTCAGTCTTTGCCTCCATCCTCTGTCAGTGCTTATCTACTTCACAAAGACATCACAACTGCATTAGGAAATGTTTCTTGCTAGTAGTAGTATGGTTGGTTGCAGTTAACCACCTGGGACAATCTGTTTCCACAACATGCTTCCTATAACTGCAACTACTTTTGCTCACAAACACGTGTTTCCTTTTTCCATCCTCACTCATTTATCTTCTCTTTGTCTTGATTTTCACTCTCTCATCCACACATGCCTTTCAGAGCTGACTTCTTTTCTTCTCTAATGTGACTGTCTCCAAGCACCTGACTACCCTTTTTCCCAAGCAGAGGCTGTCCTTCAACATCTCCAGTAACTTTTTCCTGGAATATGGCTTCTTTTTACCCAAGCCCCATTCTTTCTCCGTGTCCTACCCCCAGCACAACCCTACAGTGATAAACTCCTTTTTCTCCTATCATCTCACTTTGGACTTGCCATCACTGACTGTTAACAACCTCAAAAATCCTTATGAGCATTTTTATGCCTTTAAAAATGCATCCAGTGATACACTCAGTTCCCAAGAGAAACAGGCTTACTTGTCTCTTGGTCCATACACCAGTGTCTCTACCATGCAGCCTTCAACTCTTCTCCCTTCTAACTCCAAATGACTTGGAACATAACGTTTCTGTTGATTGTGTAAGGTGACTGACTCACAGCAAAGATTTTCCCTCTGACGTACAATGCATTTTTTTCTTTGCTCTGTTTAGTCATGTCACTCTTACTACAGTTGCTGTTATCACCCTGACAATGTCCTTGTTAACAACATTTCTATGACTCTCACATGCTACTGCACTGCTGAGTGTGAAACAAAGTCGATTACACTGAAGCAGCTCGTTCTGTCTCACCAGCAGTTTTCCCTTTCTGCTTGTGGATGACGAGCAGTTGCCCACTGAATACAGAATATTCTCTCAAGGAAATGTTTTGTGATTCTTTCTGCAGAGGCTGCTACACTCTGTCCACACACATTATATTCTGTTGTCTCCTGCTGCTTCTCATTCTTTACTTTAATACCTGGCCTATATTCTCATGAGTCTGGGTCATTCCCAGGGCTGGAGCAGAAAGCTTCCACGCCCGTGTGTTCTCATTTCCTGTCCCCTTTATTGAGAAGATCAATGACATTCACTGTGCTATTTTTAAGGTTCTGTGATGGCTTTAAATCCCACGTCTCATCTTCATCACTCCTCATTAGGTGTGTAAACAAGGTGCAGTCATTCAAGAAGCAGAGATTTCAGTCTGAAATACAGCTCACATGCTCCCTCATTTGTTCTGATGCTTCCTTTGCTTATATATTGGACTGATCTCTTCCACAGGCCAGTGGGGCATGCTGTAATACTCTCTTCAACAGCATGTCAGGGTCAGCTACTAGGGCTCATCTCAGCATCAGGGCCAGCACCACCCTGCAGAGTAGGTTATCATAGAATCATTAGGGATTGGAAGGGACCTTAAAAGATCATCTAGTCCCTGCCACAGCAGGATCACCTAGACCAAGTCACACAGGAGCACATCCAGGCAGGTCTTAAATATCTCCAGTGAAGGAGACTCCACAAGTCCCCTGGGCAGCCTGTTCCAGTGCTCTGTCAGCCTCACTGTGAAGTTCCTTCTCATATTTATGCAAAACCTCCTATGTTCCAGCTTACACCCATTGCCCCGCATCCCATCACTAGATGACATTGAGAAGAGCCTGGCTCCATCCTCCTGACACCCACCCTTCAAATATTTATAGACATTAGTGAG
>JAOXOE010000602.1:9462476-9516219 GCA_028565055.1 Phoeniculus purpureus
CAGGAGGAGCCACAGATATGAAGGGGCGACCTGCAGGCTCCATCCGGGCCTATTGGGAAGGGATTTTTAGTGGAAGTGGAAAGGGAGAAAATGAGAGAGAGAGAAATTGAGAGGGAGGGAGGGAGAGAGAGAGACAAAGAGATTAAATAGTCGAGATCCAAATGTGCCTGTCATTAACCATTAAATGGCAGGTAACAGCATGCAGGAAGGATTAGCAAAACAATGTGGCAAAGAGTCAGTCCCATACAGTGACAAGGCTGGACCATGCAAGTCTGACCAGGCAGGCAGGTAGGGGAGCTGGCAAGAATCAGTGGAGCTGAGTCTACTCCAAGCTAGGCTAAATGTCAGGGAGAAAATACTCCAGCCTTGTCACTTCTGTGGGGCAGGGAGTTGTGACCAGTGAGTCCTCCTCTGGACAATGTAGTGACCCAACCAGAGCACCACAGCCCGTGCCCCAGGACATCAGGAGTATCAAGAGACCCCAAGGACATCTCTTCAGCTCAGTAGGACTAGTGTCAAAGCATACATGGCCTCCCAGAGCACCTGCCAGACCTTTACATTGGTTAGCTCAGGCCTTAAGCTATCTCTGGTATTACAAAATGCAGAAATCCTGAGCTGCTCTAAACCACGTGAAGAGCAAGCTCTCCGCAGTATCCTGAGATCCTCCTACTCCTCATGCTCTGCTACCCAAGTCTGGCAAGGAAAAAAAACCAACCAGAAATAAGAGGAAATCTGAGGTTTCCTGGGAAAATTTTTCCCAGGAGGATGAAAGAAAGTTAGCTTGGGAAAGAAAGGCTACACATGCAACTTACTACGTTAGCCAGGAAAAGAAAAGAAAGGCAGGGAAAAGCTGACTAAGGGAAGGAGCAGTGGGAAACTAGCAGGCAATGCTTTAGTCTAGTCATTGAGCTTTGCTCAAGTTAAACTGCTTCTCTGAAATTGTAAGCCTACATTCCTTTTAAAAATACCATCTCATTACTCACATTTATAAACACTCTCCTCATACAAAGTGGTTTGGCTGCAAGCAAAGTTGTGACTTTCAAAGTGCCCAGACGCATGCGTTAGAAATGCAACACCGACAGGGCAAGTGACCACGCTGGGTACCTAACCTTCATTAGTAGATACCCTACCACCAGTCAGCCCAGTGAGCCCACTTGCACTGTAAGAACAGCTCTGCACATTGTTCTAGATGTGAGTGCACAGTTTCTCTGTGTGCAGAACCATCACCCAACGGATTAGAGTCAGAAAGAGCAAACAGCGATTTCCAACACACTTGGGGTGTGCCTCTACCTGCCACATTAGGCCTGAAAGGCAAGGGTTTAACAGTTCTGGAGCTAGATCAACAAGACAGGAGCGAAATCTTGATGTGTTGCAAATGTTAGTCTTTGAATGACCACTCTCCCAATCACCCAGGTTAATGAATTCACCCAGGTTAATGAACTTTCAAGTCACCACCTGACCTTACTTGTGCCCTGTATAAGGTACCACAGGTGTGCTGACCTTAGCTGTGCTGACCTTCTCTTTTGACACCTGAGACAGCAAAAGGCAACAGGAAAAATAAAAGCAGCATAAACCAGAGAAGGAGATGAAGGCAGAACAGAACAGCTATCCCTGAACAGCAAGAGCCTGGAGAACTGACAATCTATCTCTTAAAGCAGTGGCAGCGAGCTTACATTTTGGTGCCTGCTGTAGCATCCCATCTGCAATTGTTTTCACAATGAAAGAAGGAAAATGAGCCCTAATGAGGGGTACAGGTCAGGAGGGTGAGCCCTTCCCATCTTCACAGAATCAAATGTCCACAACCAGAAGCATATTCAGTGATACTCTGTTTATAGAACACCCCTGAAACAGATCATTGTCCTTGTAGCTATGTGATGTCCCTCTGTGATTGGTGAGAAATTAACTTATTCACTGCTACTCACTCACATTTGTAACACCTGTGCTCATGCCTACCTGGGACTCTCAGGCAGGCCACAGAAAGAAGAGTGTCTTGTTTTTAAAATAACCACTGGGTTTTGTTTGGGGTTTTGGGGCGTTTTTTCCTAAGAAACTAAGTTTTGCAATTGAACAGTTTGCCAGTTGTTTTCCCCATGCCAGGTGCTTTTGGACTGGTTAAAAAATTTCAGTCAAATATGACCGACTGATAGAGATCTCTCTGATTTTTAATTCAAGAAACTGTTGTGAAGTTACTGGCACCTGGTAAATGCGGGAAAGGAAGGCAGAGCTCACTCATTCTTAACTTGCTGGGTAGTTACCCACCAGCCAACCAGCACAACACCGCAGGTGGCTCAATGTCATCTCCCTGCTGAGCCAAAGCTGAGGGGGATGAGACAAGGGAGGAGAGAGCAGCTGCAGAAGGAGAAGGGACAAGTCTCTATTAATTGCAGCAACCTGCCCTTACGAGCTTCTCAAACCAGCTTTGTCACTAAAGCACCTCTGAAATAACTGTTTGGAGACTAATCAGCGTGTCTCAGCATCACTGGTATTACCTTTCCATGGAAATTACAATTTTTTTCCTAACTGTTGCTTCCTTTCTTGGCACACAGTTTAGCATTTTCCAGTGCCAGTCTGATATAGTAATTAAAGTTCCTTGGATAAGAAAACAAGTACTGGGATTCCACTAAGGTACATTTGTCACCAATTCATAAACAATTTTTTTAACCCAATTCAAATTATACATTTACACGGTTCATTTCATTTGGATTCTTTGTAAGTGTTAGGGCAACCCATTCACTGGGGTTATGCATAAGGAAGAGAATGTACCTTTTCTTGGATCTGTGCATAGAAAGGAATTAAAACTGATGAAACATGGGTGGTCCTCAAAAGGGAGCAGTCTGTACATGGTCTTTTTAAAATTATTGTAATCACATAACAAAATGCTTTGGGGTCTACTTAAATGAGCAACGGCCAGCAGCCCTATGGACTGGGTAAGAACACGTGTGGTGACCACATAAGTGACCACGTTGTGGCAAATTTCAAGCTTTTCTCTAAAAGCTCAGGGAGTGCAGCAGCATGATTTTCACATTAAAACCAAAACTTTGGGAAACGCTAACACTACAGTTCTCACAGAAAGATTCTTTTCTCCTCTGCCGGATACATGTTAAGACAGACTTGGGTGCCTTTTTGCATCTACTTGACTGCTGCAGAAGTGATGCACCCTGCACACCCACACAGGCCATCTGCTCATGAACATGCACCACACCAGGTGTTGCACTGATGCAGAGGAAGAATCTGGATCACAGTTTACCAGGCTACATTCCCGAGCTAAGGACTGCATTGCTATTAGATAATCAGACAACTGCAGAAAGTTGTGAGTCTCAGAGAATGCAGCCATGTCAAAGTTCACTGTGCCACATGTGCTTCTTTACTGGAGAAACTGATGTTGTTTCTTCTAGTTATGTGTCTGATGCATCAGTGTCATATTCATGACAAAGCCTGCTTCCCTAGCATGAACCTGGCAGCTGAGGAAGACTGAAATGGTCAGGAGTTAGGACAGATTGTCATAGCAGCCCGTGGACTTCCATTTGTAATTGCTGCAGCTAGTGCTGCTATCATGGCTGCTCAGGAACCTGAAAATTCCTTTAAGTCTGACAATGTAGCCACTGAAGTGGCAGTTCTGCTGTGCTCAGAAGTATTCCCCAGGAGCTACACCAGACCACTAACACAGAAAAGACAGAAAACTAACCAAACCACAACAGACCTGAGCCCCAGGCTCCAATGGTTTAAAATCTCTTGTGACTCTCTACCAGAAACAGGAGATACCAAATCTGCCTCAATCCACAACTGCTGTCAGTTTTAGACCTTTTGCTCTGACCACACTTACTGTTAGTCTTCCCATTTCCACCAAATATAATAGAAAACATCAGAGTAAGGCTACCAAGTACCAGAGAATTTCTTAAACAGAGATAGCTGCCTTCTGGTCTCAGTTACTCACATCTTCACATGGAAAGATGTGGCTACTTCACTGGAGATTTTAGTGAAAGATTTTCATTCAAGTTCTTAACAACTGATCTTTTATTTTGTCTTTATTTAACATTAGTTAATAGGATTCTATAGGAAGGGCTATGTATTGTCTTCAAAGAACAGAGAGCTTCTGCACACACAAACAAAAGCAAGAACAGAGAGTTCCAGGACTGAATTCCTAAAAAACTTAATACACTCTGTCCTGTATATTGTGTTGCGTGTTGAGTTCTCAAACTAAAGTCTTCTTGTTACCTTGCTGGACTCCTCCAGTTGAGTGCCTCGTTTCCAGGCCTCGGAGAACATGGAGCTGACAATACTTTGGGAACGGACATGTCCAGCTGGTTGGGTGTCAGAAACTCCACTGTCAGACTGATTAGAATGATTTGATTGAGATTCTGTTTAGAAAAGAGTTAAGAACCAGTTAGTGTATGTTTCTGAATGCAAGGGTAAAGTTGCTGTGCTTATAACGCTACCACGTGGCATTTATTGGTCATATCTGTTAAACACGTTACCCCACCACAGGACACACTGTACTGCACAGGCCGTTACTGTCTGGGAAACAAAACAGTGCTACAGATCCCTGGCATTAACCAAATGTGAATCTGGTAAGGAAAAAACACGTTGCAGTAGTAAAGGTTCTGAAACATCCAATACCTCATGCACTTTGGGAAAAGCCCCATTTCATGCAACGCATGGAACCTGCTCTTTCCAAAGCTTTCTGTCTTGGGGAAAAAGAGCATCTGAGACACAGGCTGGACTGCAGCTCTGGCAGAGTATGCATGGCTGGTAGGCTGTGGCTCAGTGCCCCACAAGAAGAGAAACTTTGTGAGAAAAAAATGCCAGATTGGATGACAAAATTGTCAGTAACCAAGAATTTACTGCTAGACCTGGCAAGCTGTGCCACACAGCTGAAAAAATATGGTGCCACCCCAGTTCGGCTGAATTTGCATTAAGCTGATTCTCACAGGATACTTCTGGAACCTCCTTAATTCAGTAGCATTACTACCTGACTTGTATCTGTGATGGACAAAATGCTTTCCCACAACAGCCCGTTCATAATAATTAAATTTGTCCCTGACGGTTCAGAACAACCCACAAAGTGTTGCTCAGCTCTGAACAGTACATAAGCCTTCATGAAGCGGTACATAATCAGTTTTTAACTGTTAGGTGCTACAAAAAACCAGCCACAATCCTGCCGAGAGGAATAAGAGGAGCGTATTACTGTTGGCACGCACAGTTTGACACAGAAACAGCACTTTCAAAGTTTGTCTCTAAGTAACGTAATAAATACATATGAACCCCTATTTTACCTCTGTTAAATACAGAGTTTAACTCTATGTTAACTATGTGTAAACAAACTCTCAGTTTGCTTCAGACTGTAACTATAAATACATGTTTCTGACTAAAACTGCTGGAGAAACAGTCGATTTTGTGTAATAGTCTCTCCTGAGGTCTCCAGGATGAATCGATTGATAATTAGCAGATGACAAAATGGCTTACTAGATCTTTCTACTGTGAGACAGACCACATTATTACCTGGCAAACTAGATGAGCTGGAGCCTGACTTGATACTGGAGCTAGACAAAGAAGTCCAGTCATACGCCGATTCGGTTCTCTTCAGTGCTTCCTGATAGTTCATGTACAGTTGCTTCCCATACTAGGCAAAATGACAAACAAAGTTAACAACTGCACACAAGCTGTGTGCCCTTTTCAGATTGTGGAGCTCCACATCAGGCTTCTCAATTTCACCTCTTTTCCCCCCTCAGAGAGAAACAACAGGCTCTTTGTTAAGGAACCCATGCAACATTAATTCTGTGAATTGCTGAAAGAAAGAAAAATAGATTATTTATGCTAGATGAGATAGTGTCAGGCAAAAAACGGGCCAAGGAATAAACTAAACCAACTTTGGGATCTTAGAAAATAATTGAATAATCGTATCACAAAGCCTAACAGTTCTGCTAGGAAGAGAAGCCTGTAAGATTGAACGGTTCATGCTCAGAATAAACAGAGGGATTTCAGATTTAGCATGTGCTTTGATAAGTAAATGTAAATGGTTTCAAACAGATAATGACAACAGCTCACAACAACCAAGCCAGACTGCCTAGAGGAGGTTACCTTGGCAATGCGGATGCCATTGATCCACTGGTGTAGAGTTCTTACATCATCACAGCAAAGATACTTGATATACTGGGATTTCTTCTGGATCTGAGGATGCTGCAGAAAAATTGTTAATCCTCGTAAGTATTTTAGCAGCTGAGAATGCAAGGAAAGCCATTGATCTTTTGAGGTCTACACAGACACACTTAATGCTGGAAGCTCTTCAACAGTGGTCTGTATTTGAGCCCACCTGAAAATGGCTACGAGTATTTCAGGCCTCACACCCATATCAGCATTTATGTCCAGCATGCGTGTTTGAAATGCCAGGAAAGGGTGAATCTTTCAGTATTTTACTGCTGTACTTTCTGTTTACTGACAGTCTTCTGTACCTGTGAGGCTTTTAAAAAATATTTATACTCTCAAGCCAAGTGGTCAAAACAGTCTCAGCTTGTAAAAACCTTTTCTAAACACAATCAAGAGACTGGCAAAGTATAAAGAGCTGTCTCCTTTCACTGCTCACCACTTGAGGGAGACATCGTCCAATTCACCTTCCTCTCACAGCAAAACAAACTGGAGGCAAACACTGCATTTGTACAGCTTTAGTGAGAGAGTCCACAATAAGAACAATTCCATGTTCAGCCTGTACAAGAGACCCTAACAACACATCAGGTCTACCATCCAAAATACTTGCTGCTCCCTCATGCGTGTCTAAAAAAGAAAACATGCTGGATTTATCAATTCATCAGTCAAGAAAGAAAGGTGTATTTTGAGTCAGATGCTGGAAATCACTCTGGATGGATTATTCAGTTGTTTCCTGTCCATGCTGTAGCAGTCACATGTATCACAGCTGTCAGGGCTCATCTGAACAATCAAGTTCTTATCATTTCCTCTAGTTACTTGCATAAGTTTGCTAGATGGTTGTAGGTGTTTAGGTTTTGAGATATATTTCAGATAGTCTGCAGTAAAAGAACTTTTAATCTCTTTTCAGATCATTTTCACTTGTTGTGTTCCAAACAGTTCTTTCAAAAGGAACATGAACATATTTACATCCATCAACAGAATATATGTAACTAACTTCTTTATGATAGGTAATGGTTTTCATTTTTCACTACCAGCCTCTTTCAAATACACAACTGATAACAAAGAGGAGTCTACAGAAGTTCAAACTATTGTCCCACTGACAAACCATCTTTTTTTCTAGACTTGTTCAAAAATTCAGCTATATGAAAATAAAAGAACCTCTCAGAATTTAACATGTAGGACCAAGGAGCTCATACCAGAAACTGGCATATAGTTGTTACATTGAACAATAGCACAGCAAGGTTTGAGACAAACAAGGGAAGCAAACATATAAAGACAAATCCATTCTGCACATCACTGAGAGCTGGCCTTTCAGTTTGTATCTGCCATTCATAGAATGACTTAGGTTGGAAGACACCTTAAAGATGATCTAGCTTCAAACCTCCTGCCATGGGCAATGACATCTCTCACTAGACCAGGCTGTCCCCATCCAATCTGGTCGTGAACATTTCCATTCACATTTCCAAAATTACGTTCAGCTTACTGAGTCTTTGTTAAAAAAGCTAAGCTTCAATTAGAAAATAAAAACCTGTATGGATTCCATTCATTGGTACTAACAATAAAAATCAATGTAACATTTTAACAACTGAAGGCAGAACTCAGTCCTTCCTAATACAGTACCTGCTTATTCATCAGTTCCACCCCGAAAACACAGCTTCAGTTTGAGTTACCCAACTAAGTAAGCGACCTCTAAACAGAAGAAATAGATTCATTTCAAGGAATGTATTAATAACTAAACCCTCTGTCATTTATTTGACTGCACCCATAACCTGTAAGTACATGGGAAATATTTTCAGGTTTAAGTGACATGCTTTGTCCCTTCATATCACGTCCCACATTTGATATTCAGCATCTACCTCTCAGCATGTCCAAATGCACGTTGCCCTGTCTATTGGAAGATGAAATATTTTTTTTTACCGCACAGTGGACAGGCAGCCACATGCTCCAGGCACACAGAACATTCCAGAGGACCAGCATACACCACCACATGAGCTACAGCTCAGGAAAGGTCAAAAGAAAACTCTTAACACCTCTTGTTACTTGCACTATTTTCAATCCATGAAGATGCTTTACTTGCTGTGAACATACTGTGAAACCCTGTTTTAAATAGCTTTGTAGCTTAGCTATCTTGCAGGAACTGACATCATTTCTGAAGACTCTGTGGGAGTCAGGACAGCCTGGGAGACAAGTTGATGCAACTTAATATAACTTTGAATTACTCAAGTTATTAATCTTACAGTTTAAGATCAGGTCACTGCTTCATAACTTTTTTTTCAGTTGATCTTTCTACTTTCCTTTATAGCATCCCTTCTCCCCCAGGTTGGGCAATATGGGTAAACTTTACTCTCTAGTATCAATTTCTGCACAGCTCTGGATCTACATTTCAAGAAGACAGCAACTCCCTTAATTTAGTGCTTCAAGGGCTATTATCTCACTAAACCTGAATTGTTTAAGGTTTAGAGCTGCCAAACAGTAAAACAGAGTTCAGTGTTACGCTTTAGAGTATGATGAACAATTAAATAGACTGGGACTCATCAGTCTGGAAGTAAGGTAATTCTCAGCAATACGATGTCGTGAGGAGCATGCAGAACAGGCAGCTCCTTAAACTGCTCTCTTGCTGTACAAGCACTAGAGGAAAATGCAAGGGAAAGTAACGGATGGTTCAGAACAAGCAACAGAGCATACAAGGTGTACCCAACTGCTGGAAGTATTCTGAAAGTTTCCTGGAATCTCAAAAACAGTAATCTCAAAGAGTAAGAACGTAACTCGAGTTATGAAACAGTCATTAAATTTCTAAGGGCTCCTTAAAATTCTAAAGGCTGAAAAAGTATTCTGTGGAAGTATCTCTGCGAGACTGTCCTGTACTCGTAGTTATTTCCCAAGCAGCTTATAAAGAAAAGCCACTGTAAGAGGAACCCAGAGTGCTAGACGTGTCCAGTAAAACCATTCTTCTGCTGCTTTCTGTAGTATTTGTACCTCCCCCACCATGCAATCCACTCAGATCTTCCAGCAGGCAGAAAAAATCTGTCATTTTGATTGGGGAAAAATAAGTGATTCATAGCCATTTCTTCCCTCTCCACGAGGCCCTTTATTGTTTTTTTGGTTTTTTTTAAACTGCACTGCTGTCAAGGAGGCTCACTACAACTCCATGGAAAACAGCCTTAAACACAGCTTTCTCACTGTCACTAACTCACAGCAATTTAGATTTTGCATGGGCAGAATGAAGAGAATTTGGAGACCCGTCCTTGAAGACTGACAGGCAGAGTTTTCTGACTGCTTCATTACTACACAAAGTGTATTTTACATTACAATCTCTCCCACGATTAATATTGTGTTCATCAGCTCTTGCTCATAACTTGAAGTGTAGTGATTATGAGGGACTGAGATTAGTGCCCACATTTTCAGCTCTTTAATTGTTCTTTTGAGTATGGGAATTTTAAAAACAATTAACAAGTTACCTTTAGCACTAAACAGTAGTCTGTGGGTGCTTTGTACTTGTTCCGATAGTCTTGTCCGTAGTAAACACTGACATGATCTAGCTGAAGAAAGCATATGAGATCCCGCGAGACCTATTAAATACAAAAATAATAATTTATAAAGTATCCTCATAAGAAAATCACATGCACTGACATAATCAATCTAGCATTAAGATCCAGTATAAATATAATGTCTAGTAAGGGTCAAATATTAGTTTCAATATGATTTGAAAGCTACCAATACGAGGAAGAGATACACCCATGCATTAGCTACGCGTTTTTAAGCCAGACATTCTTTTCTAAATTCAGCTGGCTCTTGTGTTTTGTCTGCATTCTGCCTTTAGACAACATTTTTACCTGGACTATCAATTTTTAATAAGAGCTGGTATCAGGAAAAAGTAAATAGGGCTGGCTGACCAGGAACTGTCTAACAGCTGTTGGTTACATTTCATCTTGGTAATAACCAAGATGTCCAAATTCGAGTGGGACTGGGAATAAAATTCTACTGATGTTTGGCAGTAACTGTAGAGCTCAGACTTTGAACAGACTATCTTGCATATTGATTGTTCTAATGAAGCAAAAGGCTGTGGAAAAACCACCAGAAGTACTTGGTTCTAGAGGGAGCTGACATACTGACAAGAATTTCCTCTTTGTTGCCAGATGTGCAGGAAGTGAACCTCCTGTACTGAGAATTCACTTGATGCTGTCAAGACTCAGACAACTTGAACTCACAGTGGTTCAGCCTTGAAGCTATAACGCACTTCTAACAGCTTTCTATTTACTTTTCATTATTGATACACAGAGAACCAACAGTGACAGTGTAGAAATGTACCAGCTTCAAAATACAGAGCACAAATTGGTTCAAAAAGAATCCCATTTAATGAATTAAACCAATGAAATAATGCAAACTGATTGTAAAGTTTGTCTAGTATCTTCTGACTGGCATCTGTGGCGCAATTTGGCCGCTGACCTGAATTCTGCTGGAGAAAAGATAGGCTGTTAGCTGCTGCAATGATTTATCCTCAAGTGATTCTGAACACCTAATCTCAGGCTGACTCAAAAAACCACCATTGTTGTATTTATGTTTATAATGTTTGGTTACACCCTTAACATCAATTGTTACAATAGGAATTTGTACAACATTTCCATAATAAAGCTGAAATTTTATTTGAGGGATGTGGCACTACACAAGACACAGCTAAACCAAAATTTTAGGCTGACTCTTGTGCGTGTGATTTACCAATAATAAACGATTTTGGGAGACTGCTTTACAACAGCTTACCTTTGCCTTCCCTTTAGGGACATAGTAGATTCCAGAAGCTCGAAGAAGAAAGTAACGTTTCTTCCAAGACTTCTTACCATCTTCTTTCAACCACAAAACTCCCTCAATCTCTGGCACTGTCACAGAACTTCCACAGAAACATTCCTGCCAATAAACACAGTGGTTTGGGAAGAGAGAAACAGAACAAACACAGCAGTTAAGTTTTTAATGACTCAAGTTCTTTATCTAAGGAATGCACACACAACAGGAGCAGTCCTTTTTTCATTCAGGGACATGAAACAGAGATTACTTGTAGAAGCTATAAAATAATTCATACATACATAATGGTGGATATTAGGTACTTTTCAGTGCAAGAATGACAACAAAATATTAGCAGCCACTTTAAAGATTTTCTAACCTCTGCTTGTCAGTAATAGGATCTCCCAACAGCTTTACTGGCTTTAAAGTCACAAGGTCACCTTACAGATACAGTCTCAGAAGTTGTAAGTATACACAAAACCTAATTACACATCCATCAGACACAGCTGTAACTCATTCCATGGGTACTCTGTTGCCACTGACCGCCAGCACTACAACTTCTGTTACAGTTCTATTTATAACTATTTATAACTAGCACCGGAAAACAAATGCTTTAAATACACTCCGGATTAATATGTGGCACAGAGATTTATGTGTAATCCTAGAAGACAGAAAGAATTACATAGAATTACAACCCTCTGCATGTCAGGGCTTCAGGCATCCTTTTGATGAACAGAATTCACATGATCATGTACTAAAACCCATACAAGCCTGTACATGGTACTCACAAGTTGAATTGTATTAAGCATAATTCCAAACTAAATAGCAAAAATATTTACTTTTGTGTAACTATTGAAGTAATTGCCAGTACTCTGGAAATCAGGTGGAAGCTCTGACATTTCAGCATGGGTATGTCCCTACAAAAATGTCACAAAACCTTTCAGTTTCCAGCTTAGGGAGGCTATGTTTACCATTTGCTTCATTTGCTCCACAAAGACTGTTTCGTGTCCTTAGCTCTGTAAACTATTTTACTTGTTCGATATTTACTTCCTTTTCTGTCAATCATTTTTTAAATTTAATGTTTCGTTGGGTTTTCTTAAATGTAATTGGAACAATTTTAAGCTGTTTTGCTTACTAACAAAATTTAAAATCTTGACATAGAGCAGTCACTGAACCAAAGCTGTAGAATTCTGTAGAGAACAAAAAATGTAGAAAATACCAGTAAAAAAGCCCCACTACTACCACAGGTCAAAAAAAATGGTGACATCTTTGTAAATTTCAACTAGTTTAGCCATAGTTACAGGTAACCTCATTTTGATTATCAATGTGTACGATATTTTACTTATAAAATAAAGACAGATTTCAGATCTGAAACAAGGTAATGTTATAACAGCCATTTATCTCAGATGCAATATGTTCCATTGACTCTTTTTCCAGAATTACATTCAGATCCACCCATCCATTTCAATGACTACAACTTTTCAAAGCTTCAAGCTCTGAAATGACTACTGTCCCCTTTTTGTTTTGGCAGTCTTACCTCTAGCAGCACCTCTTTATTTCTGTCTGCCATCTCAGAGGTTTCTTTCTTCCCCAGAAGATAGTTCTGTTACAAGAGAAAGCTCAAGATTTCTATGGGCATTCTGAAGTCAAATAACATCTCTCCTTTACCTTTCTGTAACAGTACAAAAAACTCCAGCTACTGTCTAAGAACAATTCCACTAATTGAACCAAACCATGTTGTCCAATTCAAACTGTCAGAAACTTTTATAATACATGAAACACCTTTTGCAGAAATATCAATCAGTCCATACTCTGAAGGAACAGCGTCATAATAACATTGTCTTGGCTTTCCACAAAGCAGGCAGCTGCCTGATACAATGCAGTTCATAAAAATACTATGAACTGGACAATACCACAATGAGAATACTAAAACCCACAGAGATCTTTAAAGTTGTTCTATACTGCCATTACTTGTGTTCAAAGCAGCACACACAGAAGCAGTGTCCTACTTTCACCTTGCCGAAACAGTTCTGCTGAACAAAATTTTTACGCTTCATGAAGAATTACTAAATACTCCTTGTGTTCTTAAAAGGAGACTAACTAAGCACAGGTACTATGTCTTATTTAGTAAAAACTCTTATACTCTTCTTCAGCTTGGAAATGAGAGTCTTTCTCTTCCTAACCTAACCCCTACCTCTTACAGCAGAAAAAGACCCCAATATTCACAAAGTTTAGCCAGTTTCACATTTTAAACCAAGAAGAAACACTGGTTTTATACTGGTACCTCATTTCTAGTTGACAGTAACTATTGTAACAGCTGGACAGAGGCAAGTGCGAGCTTCCTCAGGGAGGGACACATACTCTGTTTTCCTTAGCTGCCGTTCTCTTAGCTAATAGAGTAAGTACTCTCTTACATATTTTTTTCCCCTTCTTGCTAGCCACATAAGAATGCATAGTGGAGTGGCACTATGATCAGCAACATCTGCCAATAACACTCTTGCATTATTTATGTATTTGAATGGCACTAAGTTGGGTGTAAATGTCATAAAACTGCCTGCCTTCATCTCCATTACAGTTACCTGCAAACACATTAGCAAACAGATTGCTTCAGCTCGTGATTTTCTGCTGGGGACTTGGTTTTGTGCCAATCAGAATGTGGAAGTACTTGGCACTGAAATGTAAAGCTTTAATAAATGCAAAGGATCAAAAGCATGCCAATGAATGCTACCAAAAGACCTAAGGAACCAGAGTCAGGTGCACATGCATGCATGCACACAAGTGCTGAGCATCAATCTCAGGTTTACCTGGGGATTCTTGAAAAGTGCGTATTTCTCTATACGTTCCACGAACATCAGTTTGTTTTGACTATCTCTTGTCCAGTTTAGAAGATTTTCAACTAAGTTTTCATGATCTTCAAAAATCCTTTCTGCAGCAATAACAACAGAGCAAATACATTTGAATATGTCACATTTTGTGACAGAAACTCCTCTGTAGTCATCATATCTGGGTGACAAGTCATGGAGTAGTATACACTAAGAAACTAAAATAATTTTGTCAACTTTCAGATGTGCCTGGTTTTATTTTACATGTATGCGTACTCAACATTCTCACTTTTGTATCTTCAGACATATATTTTCATCAATATCTGAAGTATGGCCTTCACTCTGGTGAAGAGTCTGGAGTACAAATCCTCTGAGGAATGGCTGAGGGAACTAGGATTGTTTAGCCTGGAGAAAATGAGGTTGAGGGGAGACCTTATCACTCTACAACTACCTGAAATAAGGCTGGATCAAGGAGGGGGACAGCCTCTTCTACCTGGTGGTAAGTGCTGCAGGCTTTGACATGGGAGATTTAGGCTGGATGTTAGGAAAGATTTCTGCATTGAAAGGGTCGTTGGACATTGGAACAGGCTGTCCAAAGCAGTGCTAGAGGATTCCTGGAGGGATTTAAGTAAGGTGTGCAACCTGATGCTTACAGACATGATTTAGTGGTGACCTGGCAGTGCTGGCTCAAAGGTTATACTTGATAATCTTAAAGGTCTTTTCCAACCAAAGACAGTCTGTGATTCTGTTTCTCTTTTACCTAGCTCTTTGCTTCTAACAGAAGTTGAAAGTATTTTCCCAGTATTTTTTATCTTTATCTTTTCCAGGCTGTACAGTGAATGGAAAGGTCTCATGTAATTTTTTAATAAGAGCTATTAGGATCACTATGAAATAATGTTTATACAGAACCACAGAACATTAGGGATTGGAAAGGACCTTGAAAGCTCATCTAGTCCAATCCCCCCGCCACAGTAGGATCACCTAGACTAAGTCACACAGAAACATGTCCAGGAAAGAAGAGAAGGAGAATCCACAACCCCCCTGGGCAGCCTGTTCCAGTGCTCTGTCACTCTCACTGTGAAGAAGTTCCTTATCATATTAATGTGGAACTTCCCGTGTTCCAGCTTACACCCATCGCCCCTTGTCCTATCATAGGATGACACTGAGCAGAGCCTGGCTCCATCCTTCTGACACCCACCCTTCACATTTTTATAAACATTAATGAGGTCACCCCTCAGTCTCCTTTTCTCCAAGCTAGAGACACCTAGCTTCCTCAGTCTTTCCTCATCAGGGAGATGTTCTACTCCCTTCATCATCTTTGTGGCTCTGTGCTGGACTCTCTCCAGCAGTTCCATGTCCTTCTTCAACTGAGGGGCCCAGAACTGATCTGTTGGCCTGTAATAGACACCGACGGCAGTGTCACCCATGACAGCCTACCCCTTGATCCGCACCCACAAACTCAATTCTGTCTTCGTCCGCCCTGGACAGAGCTCAGTACATTCCAGTTGCTCTTTGACATAAAGAGCAACTCCACCACCTTGACTTGCTGACTTGTCCCTCCTGAAAAGGACATAGCCATCCATGACCACATTTTCCAGTCACGCGAGCTGACCTGCCATGTCTCTGTAATTGCCACCAGATCATAATCACCTGACTGAACATAGATTTCTAACTCCTCCTTCTTACTCCCTATGCTGCATGCATGTAACACCAAAAGCATCCATGTTGCCACATCCTAAACTGACTACTGAGGGGAGAATCCTTTATAAAGGTACCACATTTGGAGATGACATTCATACTATGTACAGACAGGTAGACTTCGTCTCCAGACTCTTCCTTTTGCAGCCTGACTTTCATTCAGGTGACCTTCCTCTGCAAGTCATCTATCTATTGAATAAGATGTAGCCTGTGTTTCTTCCTAATTATTTCATGTGTTTGTTGCATGTGACACTAGCAAGCTGGTCTTATGGGACATCCAGCATTGGAAAACTAAAAAGAGGAGAAAGGACATGCATGTCCACACTTTAGCATCATGACTATCCCACTTTCAGAAACCATAAAGGAAATGCTTAAGGTTGGCTTCTCACTGAAGAACCTGAAACCTAAGGGTGAGGCAACTTTGTTCACTCCCAGGAAAGAACCACAATTTCCTTGTGATCAATGGTAGTAGAGCAATTGCTGTGTTTAATAGAAGTCAATAGAGCCCTGCTCTTTCTTAATCATAAAATATGAAGTAAAACCATGAGATACAATGGACGTTAGTCTGAAAACTATAGTACAAATGACAAACATATTGTGAAGACTTTTTACACTGGATATGTGCCTGTAGCTTACATATGGGAGGGAGAGTAACTTTGCTTTGGAACATACTGGTAAAATTATTACAATAACATCATACTACTGCAGAGAGATTAAGAGAGAAAAGAACTTACAAGATGCTCCGTCTTAATAAGGGGGCACCATAAAAAGAAGACAAGACATACAGTCATAAAATAAAATATATAATGGATTAATCTGGCATTATAAGAGGAAGGAAAACATTAATAATTTGTGAAGTAGACAGTCATCTCTGCTACAGAATTAAAAGTGAGAGATCTAAATGCTACCCACACGATGTAACACCTCACAAGAGCTCAACTATGAAACCAACTTATTCTGCTGATTACTGCTGTTCTAGCCATCTTTCCTGCATGTAAAACATGATGTCAGCCACTTAGAAAGCTACTGAATATTTCCAGAGTCTCACTTACCAGAAGAAATTGATAATTTACAAAGAAACGAGCTTGATTAAGTACTGCTAACATACCATGTTTTGTGACAGTTTCAAGTGTGCGTTATTTTTGGCTCATCTCCCTTCTGGTATTTCCACAATTTTTGTCCAGCTCATTGCACCTAAATTTTTAATCTGTATGATGCAATTCAGAGCAGGTATTTGTTTCCATATTGCTACCTAACACAGTTTCTAGTTTGAGTTCAAATGAAGAAAAAAGTTGACAATACCAGGGACTGGAGACTATCTAATTGAAGTAGAATATTGAAGAAGGCATTTATGCATATGCATCTTGTCTTTGACGCAAACAAGATTTACCTGTGAATCAATTTACCTTTTTTGATGAATTTACCTGTTACTAAAAACTCACTGCCTCTTTTACAAACAGGCCGATGGATCACGTGGCTGGATGAAGGGCACATCAAGAGACTCTTCCTGCACCTCACCAAACAGCATGGTCTCATTATTTGGCTAAATAGGTAAGATGCTCAGCTGTGTTTTTAAACTCCCTGTTCTAATGAGCGGAGATGAAATCCTTTCGTTGTTGCTTTTTACATTCATCCCAGAAAGAGTCAGGATTTCATTTTCGTGGTCTCTTCTGGGATGTATGCTAACCTAGATTTAGCGTACTTTTATATAGCATACTTCTGTACTGCTGATAGAAAACTGTCTCTGACTTGCATACGTCAAATTATTTTGAGTGCTCATGGTGGCAAGATGCTCTCCAAATAGCTGGGAAAAGCACAGAGCTCAGCTCTGGAGGTTCTGGGGGTCCCTTACAGGGCATCAGGGGAATGGAAGTTCCCTGAGGCCTGGGCTCTGCATTCTTCAGAGTTAGCTGCTATACGGACCGTATGGAGACGGGTATAAATACCAATTCTGCAGGCACTTAGGCTCCACTCATCTCTGTAGTGTCAGATATAAATTACAAGACTATTGTTGCAAATAAAATATGAACTAAAATCCCACTTTGGTCTTCACTGTAACATCTACTGGTGGAGCGCACCTAATTGCCCTGCCAGAAAACTCAAAAGGGGAACCTATCTTAGAACAAAAATCCATGTCTACTCAGAGCATTTAGCTCAAAAGGCTGCTACACAGGTAAGTAGAGACAGAGAAAATTAAGCACTACAGAAAGAAGAGGAGGTTGGAAAAAGTAGCTCCTGAGGTTGAAGAGAAGTTCAGAACTGCCAGAGAATTTGTGCAAATTTCCAATAGGATTATTAGTAAATACCATATCAGGAGTTATTTTGGTGCAGGAGCAAACACAAATTATTGTTTATTGCCATATGTGAGCTGATGCTTTCTGCTCTGCTCTCCACCAACCTTCAATACTCAGGTAATTTAGCAGCCTGGAACTTACTTAGGACAGAATTCTTTACTGGTCATTACAGGGTGAGTGTCTGAAGGAGTGTAGGGAGTGCAGTTAGCCCAAGTGGATGCAGAAAGCCTAACCAGGGCCAACTTAGCTGCCAGAAATGAAGGTGAATTGGAATATACATAGGTTCTACAGTGACACATTCATAGTTAGCCATGGCCAGAGGTCGTGAAGTTGCTAATAGAGGTTCAAAGCATCTCTTCACCCAGGAGGGATAAACCTGTAAAACAATTTACTTTAGTTGTTTATAGATTGCTAAAGAAAACCAAGCTCTTGGCCTCAGTGTACAGCAACTGTCAAGAAAAAGAAGAAACAGTTGATTTCTGATTAGGAGCCAGACACATGATTCAGGGGATATCTGAATTGCTATTTGCTGTCTAGGAAAGCAATTGCCACAGATAATTATTCTTCCTTTTCCAGAGTGTATTTTTGGGATACTTTGCAGCTTGTACAAGTGGATGTGTGGGTCAAATATTTTTACCAGTCATGGAGCACATATCTCTGAGAAGGCTGCACTTGAATAGGCAGAAATTCAGCCATTCTGCAGTAACATTACATGTGTGGTGTTCTTCCGTATTTTAGCCCAATACAACCAGGTTAGTGGAAAATCATAATAAAAAAATCTCAGACCTGTCAGGATGCTAAAACACCTTCAGAGAAAGGATACCTCATCAGATGTGCCTTTTACTTATGTCTGAAGTGGAACTGTAGGTCCACACTGGAGAGCAGTTAGCACCTGCCAACACTGGCAAATTGAGAATGTGAACACTTAATTGTACAGTTTGGATGTGGTGCCAGCTGAAGGGGCAAGAGGGGAAATCGAACCAAAAGAACAATCATACTTGATGTTCTGAGAGCTGCTGCCACCTCAGGAAAGAGGTGGCACAGAAAGTTGTGAGGTTTGGGCTCGTAATTGTGGAGTCAAGAGGATGGATACACAGCTGTGAAACACAGACACATACTGCCAAGTTTTCGGTCTGCAAGGCGAAATATAGCAACAAGCCAAAGTAGTAGGTACTAGCTAAGAAGGCTGAAGTTGTTTTAAGCTTTGTGTGTCAGCTAGCACTAGAGAGTGAGAGTGTCAGAGAGGTACAAAGAAAACAGGATTTGAAACTAGGACTGACTTTTTGTATAAACATGTTCAGCAGATGCTGTCAAAGTTGTTATGGCTACCTTCTGCAAGGAGGTAACTGCTGGAAGTGAAAAAGGTGATTGGTGGTAGCTGAACCACATCACAAAAATTCTAACTAGACAAACAGAAGTCTTGACAGATTTTAATGGTGGCCCCTTGAGGAGAAATAGCTGAGAAAGTCAGTGTTGGCATGAGCACACAGGCAAAACACAGGGATAGAGGGGAAAGTTTCATCTTGCCATCGCTGCTTTCTAACATGTAGCCACTTCCTGTTTCTTCTGAGAATGGTGAGTTAAAAAAATGAATTTGGGCAAAGCTTCAATGTCTTTATTGAATGGTACATATCTAAAAAACATTATCTACTATCAGTATTTTCATGGAAAATAGACTCAAACATAGCAATATAATTCTGCCTTTTAGATAGATTTGCATTTGTGAGATGCAAGGCCCCAGCAGAGCTGGAATGTCATGCCAGCAGCAGCCTAAGAGGGTTCCTGCTAGGCAGCTTCTCTCTCCAATTGAGCTGTCAGCACTGGCTCAGATATCATCAATGTTAACTCCAGTACAGCACTGCTGGAACACAGTGCCTGTGAAATGAGTTGAGATCAGTCTTTCAGAACAGCAGTGTCATCAACGCCAGCCTACAGTAAATGCCTCTGTTGGAAAAGCGGAGCACTAATGCCAGAAATGGAACTAATACACAGCAACAGAAGGAAACAAGTCAACATTCCTGTGTGCATTAGTGTGCTCCTCTGCCCCCCAGACCTGTAGGATGAGCCTTGCACTGACACACAAGCCTCTTTCACAATAGTGTTTGGATTTCAGTTGATAGTAGACAGGATGATATTTGACAACAAGATGCTCAGCTGCAACAGCAATAGCTCTTAATGCTATACATATATGTGTGTGTGTATATATATATATATATAGACTTCATATTGGTACAATACAACTCAAAGAATCAATGGCCTTGTGTAGCCATTTTTATGTGACAGGGTTAACCTTGAAATATTAATGCATATACTATTTATTCTGCTTCAAACCAAGAAGCTACAAAGAATATTCTCTTTCCCTCTTCTACACCTTCATAATAAGACAATTTTATTTCTTTAAGAGAATGAGCAGACTCTATCCCAACTAAGAGACAGTTTCTCATTTTCCTTTTTTCAGTTGACAGTGATGTGGAATGGAATCACTTTTTTCTCTAGCTTTTCGGAAGGCATTTTCACATAGACCCCAGTAGTGAGACACTGTCTTCTCTTTATCTATAAAATAAGGGAAGACAGTAAAATAAGCAGGTTATCACAGTATAATCTTTGACCAGCACATTTAGAAAATAGTGATGGATTTTCTGTCTTTGCCATGTAAGATATATTCTAGACACCTTACCTTGACACCCCACTTTGTAGAAGATCCACCAAGATCATTTGAGGGACAATCAAAAGTTACAAGGGTCATTTAGCAAAGAACAGGGTCCTACCATTCATTTAGCCCTTTGAAGGTGCTTCTGCTGCAGATTTCAGTGTTCATTCAAAACTGAGAGTGTTCACACTAGATCGTTTCATTTGGCTTCTAAGGGAAAAAGGTGCATTGGAAAGTATCGGACAGGGATACTTTTTGGTTTTAAGCTCTGGCATCAGGTTTATTTCTAACAGACTGTGAATGCTGTGGACCTCCATGCAAAGAGGCAACCCAGGATTACATTTTTCTTGCCTTTGCACAGAGATTTTGTAGCTTTGAAATTAAAAATGCTCTAAGTTACAATTCTGCCCATCATAAGGGGACGCCTCTTTTAATCTGTTTTGTACAGAGGTGAATGAAAACAGGGAAGATTGGATGCTGGGATTTAGTATGAATCAGTTGTGAAATCAAAGTACACACAAACACTGTTGCCTTGGAACCCAGAAGCATCTGGGACATCCAAACCTAAGGCAAAGGTCAGTCCAGCTGCTGGAAGCTGACCACTTTCTGGTACTCAGGCAACACAAATGAGCCATAAATAAACCTAAATGGCAGCTCCAGCAAGTTCTCTTATTTTATGTTATTGTAGCAGGTTTGCACCAGTGAAAAGCAGTATCCCAGTGCACTTGTTCCTAGTGTTCTTCCATGTGCTCATTTCTTTCTCCTTGTCCTCATCAGACAAAGGAGTGGTGTTAGAAGTTGGTGGGACTTACCGCTTTGCCCAGAACAAGGGCTGAGATGACAATACTGTAAAGAAAAAACACTGAGGCAGTAGCTCCTAATACCCAGAGATACGTGGCAGTATCTGGACAAGGTTCTGGATCTAAAAAATACAATATCACACAAGTCATGTCACACACGATAAGGATGTCTTTGGAGTCAGGAAATCAGCCTCCACACTACTTTTCTCTGTCATGTGCTATCCCAGGATGCTACCAGGACACTGCTCTGAGTCCCTTTCCATTCAGCCTCTAAAGAAATAGCCTTTATCTGTAGAAGAGCATACATCTTACTCACTGCTGTTTCTGCACTTAGATATCTAACTGCATAGACATCCATGTCTGCTATATGGTATTGGTTATGCTGTCCAATGTCCATACATTTCTAAACATATTACATGGCTTTGTGTGCAGTGAGACCTCAGCGTCACTTCTTCCAAACAGAACTTCAAAGACCTTTGAGACATAATAGCAGCTCCCTTAACTTGGGAATCATAAAATGGTTTGGATTGGAAGTGTCCTTTATAGATCTTGTTCCCAACCCCCACCCACCACCATGGACAAGGACACATCCCACTAGACAAGGTTGCTCAAAGCCTCATCACTCCTGGTGATTAAGTGTCCACACCTTGTCACAGTACTGTAAAGCTACTTGGCTTACCAATCACATAGAGTTGTGTCCCATTTCCCTTGTTCATAAAATAGGGTGGAGGGTACATCCGCTCCATCTTGCAGACATAAAGACCAGTATCATTAGCTTGCAGGCCAGTGAGGGTGAGGGTCACATTGTTTTGGCTAGGGCTAATGTGGCACTGAATGACCTCTTCCACAGTGAACATTTTAAAATCCGTTGTGTAGGTTGAAGCACAAATTTCAGTGAACTGGTCACCGGTCTGTTTAAGCAGAGTCACTCGAATTTCCTTTGCGTTCCCCATATGTTTGTATTTACACACCAAGCTGGCAACTCCTTGTCTGTTGGCCAGCACCATTGCTGGCTGAGTCACTTCCATTACTGTAAGGAAGTAAAGATCATGATGGTAAGTGAACTGTCAAGAAATGATCCACATTCAGTTGCTTGAAACCTGCACAATAGGAAGGGAGTCCTTCCAACTCTTATTATCCAAGGGTAATTCCTAGAAATACTGCTAAATCCTTCTCAGAAGGTGGCACATAAGCACTGCATTAGTATACTTTAAAAAGCTCAATAATGTCTTTAATTACTGTAAATGATACTATAAATTTCAGCAATTATTCTTCACATATATAGTAGTTAATTTGACCCAGTGAATCAACCAATGACCTGCACGCTTCTGTTTATCAAACACAAACTTTTTAGTATACAGAAGAAAGAAAAAAAATAGACTCAGATGATAAAGCTGAATTCTGAAATTTAAAATTAGTCATTTAAACCACACTTTCTGCCTGGTAGAAATAGGAATGTTCACATTCAGAAGTAAACAGGTGGACACCCTGTGTGGAACATGGAACAGACCTATTAGGCTTGCATAGTTTTGTTTCTGTGCTTGTTGTTCCTCATTTTTAACCAGCTATTCCTAAGCCACTGTATAGCAACAGAATCACAGGATGTACCCTAAGCCAGAGTATAGCAATACATGGTAAATCCTGATAAACATACTGTAAAAAATTCTTGCAAAAAATTCTTACAAATAATTCTCTTACAATTCTTAAGGGGAAAATAGTGTGCTGTGTACAACCCCACTGGCTGCTTCTCACAGTTTCTATACTCTGTCCTGCTACACTTTTGCTTTAATAAGATGTGAAGACACTATTATTTGTTCAGTTTGATATTATACCATCCATTTAGGGGCAGGGTGTGTCTTCCTCAGTTCTGCCATGCAAGAATTCGGGACAAAGAGGAGTAGAATTTCTCCATCCATTCAAACAGCTGGATCTATGTTATCAGCTGCCAACAACTCCACTCACAATGCATGGTTTGGCAAAATCTTCCTTCCATCCTGAGCTACTTTGAAGCTCCCTCACCCTGTTGTACCCCACATAGATGTGAAACCAAGAAAATGTAGACACCCCCAGCTAGCTTGTCTCCTTCATCTACCCACCTTTGGTAGCAGCAGTGGCTGTGCAGAAAAAGCCCACGGTGACCAATATTGAGAGCATTCCTGGGCTGGACAGATGCTGAAGGGAGATGCTGCCAGATGCCTTCAGACTTTAAGCCAAGCTGGAACTCTCACAACTGGAAAAATGGTGACACCATTCAGGATACTGAATCTTCGAAATGTTTGAACCCACACAGAGTCAGTGTGTATATATATAGCTTTGATCCCAGATGCTGTACCTGAAAGTAATACGAAGTTTTGTTTTGGTTTTACGAGAAAGGAAGTAGTGGGTTTGATTAGTATGCATACAGTTAACCTCAAACAGCACGAACAAAAACAACTATTCAGCAGATGGAAAATGTGTATTCAATCTGAAACTGCCATCCATTCTGCTTTAAGAATTGTGGGAGGAACAGCAATCATCTGATAGAGCAGTTCAGGCCTTTTGGTGCTGCCAGCGTACACAATCATAGCACTTAATATTTTAGCAACCATCAGGTATTTCCTACTATGATGATACACATAAAAATTATACTTCTGTCTAATGTTGCACAGTGAATCAATGTGAACCAGCTTTTTTATGTAAGATTTCCTTCCACCCCAAATTATTTATTTGCTTTAATGGTAGTGCTTTTGATTTATAAAAATTGCTTTTTGTATCAGCAATGTGGCCTGAATCATAAACCAGCTTCTTTAGGCTTTCCTGTTTCCAAGAAAAAATTTGTACTAAATGATTTCCACATCTATGTAGACCTGTCTCTACCTACAGACTTCATGGTCTAAGTATCATCAAGAAATGAGAAACACTACGGGAGCTCTG
The DNA here is from genome assembly GCA_028565055.1 of Phoeniculus purpureus. NCBI lineage: Eukaryota > Metazoa > Chordata > Aves > Bucerotiformes > Phoeniculidae > Phoeniculus > Phoeniculus purpureus. Next base: position 9,486,571 of record JAOXOE010000602.1, read on the forward strand.
TTTATTGCTCTCTGCTTAGAGCACCCACATCATTTCAAATCTCAGTGAAACAGTTTTCACCCACTGGCCTTTTAAGTCATATAAGGTCTGAAAATGATTTTGCTGTTTTATATGATAGACTGTGGTAGCCACAAATAATTGCCTAAAGCATTTCATAAAAATAAAGTTACCCTTCAGTTACACTGAAGGTCATAATTCTTTGTTTTTTCCCACACTTTGAGAAATCCTTTTAGAATATGCTTCATCATTTATGTATAGTCACGCATTTGGATGGGATAGATTTAATTTTCTCAAGAAGATGGGAGGGGCCACAAGCAGGGTAGTTGACAGGAACTAGCTATATTCAGTACCATATGACCTCATGCTCAGGATGTAACTGGGGGAGCTGGCCGGGTGGAAGGAGGGGTAAAAGCTCAGGAATGGGCTGAATGCCCAGTTCCAAGTAGCGAGCAGTTGCATTATGCATTGCTGGATCCAAGTATTCATTTATTAGAATTACTGCTGTTGTTTCTTCTCTCCTTGTATTGACCTATTAAACAGCCCTTATCTGAACTCCTAATTCTGGTCACCATCCCACCAGGGTGGGAGAGGGGTGAGTGAACAAGCACCTGTGTGGTGATTTGTTGCTGGCTGAGCGTAAACCATGCCACATATGTAGATCTAGTAGATTGCAGAGACCTACTTTTGGACTGTGACCTAGAAAACGTTAACAGCGTTTCCTTTTGAACAGCAGCCTGACCAGTCCAAAGATACAGGATAAATATTTGATCTTGAAATAATGTAAATACCTAATGATACAAATAAATTAGCTCTTTCCATACTTGGTTTGTAATGATAGGTTCATAGTCAGTTTGATCTTAACTAGCATTCAAAACAGAACTGGTGATAAATAAAAATATAGCTATGGGAAAATGAAAAACTTCACTCTAATAATGAGTCAGGCTCATACTGTATTACTGGTTAGACAAGCTTAAAGAAATTTTAATATTAAATCTAATATTAAATAAGTGCTGTTGCAACATTGTTGCACTAGAATATTAGTGAGATTTATAGCTTGAAATTATCAGGTTGTGACTGATATTTTCATATCCAGAGTAGTAAACAAATTACCTCTCCTGTGGGTTTGGTGTTTGTATGCAGTTAACAAATGATGCATTTGAGCCTCATCAACTATGATGTCACCTCCTGATAATTGAATGAGACTGCAAATTGATAGCACAATTAACCACTAAACACATATAAAGGATTACCTTGTTCTCACTGTCCCACACATTCACAGTATCTTATACAATGAGAGCAAGAAGCAGTGCTCTCTCTATCCTCTCTCTGACAACTGAGACTGCTCTGGCAAATTTTGTGTTTCCAGTAGTACTTATCTGGTGTCCTGGCTGTTTTGTTCTTCATTATGCCTTTTCAGACCAACTCCTTTTTTATAGAATCATTAAGGTTGGAAAAGACCTTCAAGACCATCAAGTCCAACTGGCTTCCCTACAACCCCTAACTACTAAGCCATCTCCTGAAACACCATGTCTACCTGTTTTTTTAAGCACCTCCAGGGATGGTGCCTCCACCCCCTCATTCTTCATGAAAACCCTCATGTTGTGATGACTGTTCTTTAAGAAATGCACAGTGCATCTCTGTGCAGTATGTTGAAGTCCTCTCTATCTTTACATCCAGGGCATCATGAGGTGAACCCACAGTATCCATCTGCCTTCCACTGGATATGAGGTCACCTTGCGGTAGTTCTTGCTAGTCACACTTTGCTGTTGAGTTAATGTGAGAAGATGGATAATATAATAAAATAGGGTTCTTATTTCTGATCAGATCCCTCCTTCACTTCTCCCATCCTTCTCAGATCAGCTATGGCACAGAATGAGGTATTGGTAACTAAATGAACTCCTGCCTAAAATAAGATGCAAAAGACAAGTCCCCATGCAAGTGCTGGGGACGCTTGTTTTCTTTGCTTTGCCCCTCTTCAGCTGACTCTCTGGGTCTCTGAACTTCTGCTTTGTCTGCTCTCCCTGTATATCACAACTATGCTTTGTGGGCTAGCCACAGGACAAATTTTACTTAGTTTCTGCATCATCTTGTCTGTGTAGTCTGGTATATTCCCATCCTCAATTCCTCATATTCACAACTTTTTTCTTCCACTCTTTTCACATAAGCACAACCTGATACATGGCCGAGGGCTGGGACAAGGGAGTGAATGGAAGAAAAACCCTTTTTGAATGTCTTTCGGGAAAGATATTCCTCAGACTCTCCAACAACTTGTGCTTTACAGTGCTGTGTCCAAAAACTCAATCTAAGATGAATCTTTCCTTTAATGCACATGCTTATATTACAGTACTCTTTGTTCTTAGGGGTGGTACTAATCCCCAGATCACTGGAAGCCCTTATACTTTACATATGCTACCACAGATACCAAAACATAGCCCCATAGAACTGGGACTTTTTAATCTGAAATAAAAGAGGCTGAGGGGAGACCTTATCACTGTCTACAACTACCCGAAATGAGATTGCAGAGAGATGGGGATTGGTCTCCTTTCTCAAGTAACAAGTAATAGGACAAGAGGAAATGGCCTCAGGTTGCACCAGGGGCAGTTTAGGTTAGACATTAGGAGAAACTTCATGGAAAGAGTCATCAGGCCTTGGAACAGGATGCCCAGGGAGAGGGTTGAATCACCATCCCTGGAAGTATTTAAAAGTTTAGTAGATATGGCACTTGAGGACACCATTTAGTGGTGGGTTTGGTACAATTAAGTTAATGGCTGGACTGGATGATCTTAAAGGTCTTTTCCAACCTAAACAATTCTGTGATTCTATAGCAATGGCACAGCAGGGGAAGGGACAGAGGGCCTCACAGATCTAAGCTGCAAAGCCTAAACTGAGGATTCAGCTCAGGAGTGGTTTAAGTTCATAGACTATTTGAACTTCACTCAGAGAGGGGCACATAATTTATGTTGAATGAACACTGGACTGCCCTACAGTGATTGCTCAAATTGCTACTAAGTTAAATAACCAAGTTTCTTGTGTAAGTTTCTGCGTCCTTTTGGGGTAGTCGTTCATGTTTTAGTGATTTGAATTGCTTTTCTTCATTTATTGATTGTTACAGAAAACCTCCCTGCTTCGCACCCTATCAGAATTCCCATTGCAAAACTTTATTACCTACAACATTATTTTCATACTTTAAAGCCTGTCTCATGCTGCCCATGTTTTTCTTCTTCTGTGACAGGAACTTACCTCATGAATTTCTTGAGATGTAATGGAGAGAAGCTTAGCATTTGCATAAGTATCTGATTTCAGGACATTTTGTTAAACTCAGAATGTGAGTTCATGTCATCTTATGTTAAATAGCTCACGGTTTACTCTGCCACAAACCTATCGGAGTTTTGAAATGCACTGTCATTCGAAAAAAAGAAAAAAATCCAGACCTCTAAGTGGTATGGCTGAAAAAAATGATAGGTAAAGATAAAAGGAAATGACACAGTGACTGGAAAAAATATTATTTCATGCCATTAAAGGAATAAAACCTTATTAGTGTAAGTAAAGGCCTATATGACCAAGTTTGGTTAATCATTCTTGGCTCCTGAAGGAACCATTATTCACACCACAAAACCACTTATTTTTATATCTATCAGAAACGTGACCTTTCTAATGTGGATTTGCAGATGCTGCTTTCTAGTCGTAAGTCTGTGCCCACAGTCCAGCCTCACTGGAGGTGAAAGTAGCATCATCTGAGGAAGTTTCCTTCCATTAGTTCTCGGGTCACACAATGTCAGTCTTCTGTGCTTCTGCTGACCAGCAGATTGTCCAAAAGGATTGGAGGTGTGGGTGAATACGAGTTTCCTTTTTATTTGTGCTATAATTGTTAAAATGTCTTCTTTATAGTCTAGGCTTTGTCTCCTCTACTAACAAAATATTTCCAGCAGACTTCTCTGACATTCGGGGCATCCATATTTATCTAACACAATGACAAGATCACACCTCAACTTTTCATGCTAACAGGTCTCAGTCTAGAGTATCTGCATTGTACCCCTTCTTGCCTGGGTTTGCTACATGCTGGGCTAAACACTGGCTGGGTGGCAAGACCCAAAGAGTGGTGGTGAATGGAGTTAAACCTAGTTGGCGACCAGTCACAAGCAGTGTTCCCCAGGGCTCGGAATTGAGGCTGTGCTCTTTAATGTCTTTGTCAGTCTGTATGAAGTGACTGAATCCACCTTCAGTAAATTTGCAGATGACACAAAATTGGGTAAAACTGTTGCTCTGCTTGAGGGTATAGAGGCTCCACAGAAACATCTGGACAAGCCAGATCAATGACATGAATCTACCAACAAGCCAAATCCCAGGTCTAGCAATTGGGTCACAATAACCCGGTGCAATGCTACAGATTTGGCAGAGTGGCTGGAAAGCTGCTCAACAGAAAGAGACCTGGGGTTATTGATTGATCGTTGGCTAAACATGAGCCAGCAGTGTGCTCAGGTGGCTGAGAAGGCCAAAGGCATTCTGACTTTGTATAACCAGGAGGAGTAGGGAACTGATTGTCCCCATGTATTCAGCATTGGTGAGGCCACACCATAAGTACTGGGTTCAGTTTTGGGCACCTCACTATAAGAAAGATATTGAGGTGCCAGCTGAGGTCCCAAAGAAGGGCAACAATGTTGATGAGGGGTCTGGAGAACAAGTCTTGTTAGGAGCAGCTGAGGGAGCTGGGGCTGTTTAGTCTGAAGAAAAGGAGGCTAAGGGGAGACCTTACTGCTATCTACAACTACCTGAAAGTGATACTGTAGAGAAGTGTGTGTTGGTCTCCTCTCACAAGAAACAAATAATAAGACAAGAAGAAATGGCCTCAGATTGCACCAGGGGAAGTTAAAGTTGGACGTTATGAGAAATTTTTTCATTGAAAGTGTCATCAGGCCTTGGAATAGACTGTCCAGGGAGGGGGTCAAATCGCCACCCCTGGATGTGTTTAAAAGTCATGTAGACCTGGAGTTTAGGGACATGGTTTAATGGCAGACTTGGTACAGTTGGGTAAATGGCTGGACTAGATGATCTCTAAGGTCTTTTCCAACCTAAACGACTTTATGATATTTGTAAGAGTCCATACATGACCAAGCAGCAAGCAGGATCCCTGCCTAGGTGTATTTCCCCTCCTCATGCAGCTTACAGTCAACATGTAACTTCTGAGGCTCTGTTCAAAGAAATACAGAGAGAAGTAAAAGGAAATAAAGAAATGGGACTGAGAAGCAGCACAGGCAGAAGGTTTTTATGTACCATTTTCCTTACTCTTTTTCAGTTTCCCATAAGGGGTGGTGGCAAAGGAGAGATTTTAGGAGGAATTTGAACACAGACCCTCAAGTATCTTGGCGGATATTTAAGGGCTTACCTTTAAGGAAGGGGCTTTCCAAGCAGAGCACCACAAATGTCTTTTTTTATAGGCCATATACTTGTGAACGATCACAGAAGAAAGCAGACATCTTCATCCCGGAGTGAACACTGAAAGCTAGTGTGTTTTCACCAATCAGCAAAAAAACAATCAAATCTAAAAGTCAGCAGTCGAGTATTCCCTGTGAGAAGCTGCAGCTATGGAGGCATGGACAAGTACTTCAGAAAAGTTTTACCTCTGTTTCCTTCTATTTCTTAAACCACTGAAAAAAAGGAAAACTAGCAGAAGGTAACAGTATTTCTGATAGTGGCTCGTTGTGACAGTGCAGCAGTTAGCATTTAACATGGGACACAAAAATCGATCATGATAAAGCTGTGCTGAAGCCATGTAAGGAGTGCTGATCTCTTAAAAAATCCACAAGTAATATTTTTAAAGGGTACAGAAAATGAGTGTACTTCCTGTATGATATATAGCTTCAGAGCCTACTTCCAGTTTTCACAAGGCTAATTAAGTCCCTGGCATTTCGAACTACAAGATGAAAGCAGGGCTCCAGAAAAACCTAGAATGAGACCTTTATATTTAATGTTTATAATGCAAAAGACTCCAAGAAGTTTATGTGAAGGAGTTAATGTTAATGCTTCACATCAATGACATACACAGAATCCAAATATTTGAAAGACCTGGCAAGGAAAGGCATTCTCCTGAGCTGACAGTGGGAAGTTCAGCCAAGGGATAGCACAGAGGACTTGTGATGAGATAGAGGTATGAAATGAGAATACCAAGAGGAGAAAGGATGTTTTCAGCGAAAATGTGGGTGCTGGTTCCAGTGAAAGGTATGTGTAGCTTTTCAGGGCTTTCATGTGTCAATGTTAGAGAGTGAATGAAGCATATTGCCAGAGAAAACCCACCCAGAAGCCACTTATGAATGAAAGCACATTTTAGTAAACACCAGATCACAGAATCATAGAATTACTGAGGCTGGAAAAGATCTCTAAGATCATCAGGCCCAGCCTTTCACCACATCAGCTAAACCATGGCACTAAGTGCCACATACAGTCTTTTCTTAAACAACTCCATGGGTGGTGACTCCATGATCAACCTGGTGCAGCTTCAGATAGTGCACCCTGTCAATAATGTTCTTTAACATTTGCATGACAGAGCAAGGTGGTATGGAAATAGCAGTGACAGTTCAGGACCACTTCAGAATCCCTCCTCGCTTTAACCTCACCTTACTTCTCTGCTTTCCATGCTTCTTTGCCTCTTTCCTCATAGTTTTACCTAGAAAAACCATGGAATTAATAGTGACTTCGTTACAGATTATTTACTCAATCTGTTCCTGGGAATTATGTCTATCTGCACAGTTGATGCCCTGACGTATGGAAGTTATATGCTTCATCCGTTTGCCTTCGGTCCGTTGGCCACCACGTTACTGAAAGTTTACAGTGATGCGTATGAGGATTGTGACTGTGGGTTGGAAGTGTCTTAAGTCATAGGCTGGAGGCTCTGGAAAACAAAGATAAATAATTTCTGGCAGAGGATTGTAGAGTAAATCCCAGACTACACAAAAACCTTGTTGCATTTGAAGTAGTTGCAAAAATATCATCACCCCATAACCCAGACCCCTCTACAAATGGGACTCTTGTAGCCAAGCCCTGAGTTTGTAGGTGGCGTCATGAGAGTCAGCAAATTAAAACCAGCTCCTGAACGTTCCACAAATGTATCAGCTGCAGGATTTGTTGTTCAAGCTACTCTTTGCTGATTAATGCCTGCTTTAAAGAGACTGAGAGCAGCATCCAACCAGTGTGCTGCTTCATAGCTTCAGCTGCCTCCTCTCATTACCATCACCTGAAAACTCTGCTAGGAAATCCTGCATTTTGAGTTCATACCCAGCATCCAAAAGAATTGCTAGTGTTTTGACCACAGGGATGACAGATACCAGAGAGCAACTTGGTTTGTCATTGTGCTAGGGGTGAAGGGGAGAATCTAGAAGGTTTGAAAACATGTAACCCTAACCCTAATATTTCTAGGGAGGAAAAAAAATTATGAAATGGCTATAAAATCAATAAAGGGTGTAACACAGAGGATGGGCTTGTGGGTAACACACCACTTGGGGAATTTTTTCTTTTAGGTAGCAGTGAGATAATATTTGATACGTACAAAAAGCCATGATGTATTGGATGGAGTCCAATGAAAGTCAAGCCCTATGCAAGATGGGAGGAAATGTTTTGAATTTTGTATTTTTGATGAATTGTTGAAGGAAAGGGGGAATTTTTTTAGAAAATGCATGTACATCTTTTCCTAAAGTTTTTTCAAACCCCCCAACAACAAGCTTTTTTCATCTTCAAATCATCAGCTCTTTTGCAAAGAAAATCATGGTATCTTAAAATAGTTAAATGTAATTTTGTCTTTTTCTATCTAGAACCATTGTGGGGTGAAATGAGAAAAATGTGAAGGAAACCCTTTGGGTGAGAGCAACTGCAGTAAGCAGAGCTTTCTTGAGAAAGTTTCACTTCCTAAGGTTTCAGCTACGTTTGCTTGTTTAAATGGCCATCGCATTAACCCACTTCTTATGGTTTTCAAACGTCAGCAACCAACTTAAATATTGTAAATGAAAAAGGGTGAAGCAGAAGACCTGGTTCTCATTACTCTGAAGACCTAACCACATCAGAAAATTTGCTGCCACACCTTTTAAGCAGCACTGTTGCTGTATTACCTGCCTGATATGTCAGTCTGTGTTAGGTTATTGCCAGAGGTCAAGATTCACTGAAAATACATGATGTCTGTGTACCAAAGCCTTTGGGCTAGAGGGGTTAGGGAGTACTCAGTTTCCTTTCATTTGCATTTCTCCAATAGCTACAAAACTACAGTACTGCCCATTCCTGACTTGAAGGGATTTAACTCTGAATGCCCTGTAAGAGCACTTCTGTTGTTGCTTTTTAAATCTGCATCCTGAAACAGAGTAATTTCATTTGCAAGCTATTTAACAGTAGATTCCATTTTGGGTCTTAATACACTGAGCTGGTAAATGCAAGCCCTGGAGAGAGTGCAGCTGTATTTTCTGTCTGTGCCTTTGCAGTGACTGATTCACATTTCATTGAGTTCTTGGGCCACAGAGTTGCTGGAGACACATGGATCTGCAGGTTCTGGAATCTTGAGAAATTTGGATTGTATGTTCAATGGTTGAGTCATGTTAATGGAGGTTTTGTTTTTGAAGAACTTCTCCAGTCAAAAAAATTTCAGGATAGGAAGCAGTAATATATTTCAAGAGCTTGACCAGTGCTGTCACATTCTTAAATATCAAGGAAAACAAAGTCTTCAGAATTTACAGTTAAATAGTTCTCATTTTTTCTCAAATTGAAATATTTTTCTTGTTGAAAGCAGCATTTTCTTTCAAAAATTCATGTTACTTTTAAATCAAAATGAAGCGTGATTTTTTTTAGGAACTGGATTATCAAGTACTGTGTGCTGTTCTGAACCTCTCACTTCAAGAAAGATGTTGAGTTGCTTGAGCAGGTCCAGAGGAGAGCAATGAGGCTGGTGTAGAGACTAGAGGGAAAGTCTTATGAGGCTGAGGGAGCTGGGGTTGTTTAGCCTGGAGGAAACTCAAGGGGCACCTTATCATCTCTATAACTACCTGAAGGGAAGTTGTTGACAGGTGACATCAGGCTCTTCTCCCAAGCAGCTAGTGACAGGACGAGAGGGCAGGGCCTGAAGCTGCACCAGGGGAGGTTTAGGTTGGATATTAGGAAGCACTTCTTCATGGAAAGGGTGATCAGACACTGGAATGCACTGCCCAGGGAGGTGGTAGAGTCCCCATCTCTGGAGACATTTAATTAAAAACTGGATGTGACACTTCGTGCCATAGTCTGGGTGATTGTGGTGATGTTAGGTCATAGGCTGGACTTGATGATCTTAGAGGTCTTTTCCAGCCTTAATAATTCTGTGGTTATTTTACTTTTCCATTTACATGGTTTTTTTTCTTTCAGTCTGATTGATATGAGTCCTCTTGACTTTTCAAATTTGCCAGTGAAACAAAAAAAGAATTTAATCAACTTCCAATGAACATCTTTCATAAAACTTCTGAATTACACAGTTACACAAACTAATCACCTTCTGGGAAATAGGCGTAGAGCATCTTAAGGTACAGGCTTGCAGTGTGACTCAATACTTCTTCACTTGCACACTGTAGTCCTCCTCAGTCATCTGATTATTTGGGCTTCTGTCTTGTCTATGGTTTTCAGATAATTTCTGCCCCTCCCCCCAACCCTGATCTTCTATAGTATTCTTTTGCTTACTACATAATATTCTTTTAAGATGTCACACACTGTTATCCCTTGAGGCAAATGCAGCTAGGAGGACAGAAATGTTTGGAGGACAGGCTTGGCTTAGACTTGTAAAACTTGTCTATACTCTGACAGTGTGAGTAGAAAGGGCAAGGAGCAGCCACCTGCCCCTAGCACACTGATGGCCTCCCAGGAACAGCAGTATAGAGATGGGGGACAGCAGGCCAGACACCATTGCTGGAGATCTCCAGCAGAGCAGCTGTTCTTGTTTGACACAGGAAGGTAGGGATTCTCTTCATAGAGCTCTGGCCTTGGAGGTGGAATTAAAAGGAAAGCAAAACACTTAGAAACACATCAGAAACAAGGCAGAAACTCAAACTGAAGGCCCAGAGCAGAAGGGAGAAAAGCAGCTTTGATCTCCCCCTTCACTTCTAGCCACACCATTCTCATCATTTCCCCCTTCTCGGTGCCCTGTGACTGCAGATGCTGCAAGAGTGAGTGTGGTGGGAAGCAATTGCTGCCAGCCTCCTCCTCACAGTCAACCAATACTCTACTGAAGTGAATCACAGTTTCTCCCTCCACAGCAACTTCCCTGAAGCAGGACCCTGGCCTCATTCACCCACATACTACCAGGCCCGTCAGCTGACCTTAAACACCTGTCTCTTGCTTTTAGTACTGCTGCTTGCAGTTTGCACTAGAAATATTGTGTTCTGTCCTGCATTTCTCACTCCTGCACAGGCCTGCCAGGACCCTGGGGTAGTGTCCTAAGTGCCCCAGCTAAGCACCCATCCTTCCATCCTCCTCTTCATATTAAAATGGGCAGCACGCCATGCACACACTAATCCATTTGCTCTCTGGTTTTAGAGATTATCTATGTTTTTAGCTAACCTGCACGTGCTGTTCTTGGGATCCACTTAGTTATTTGGATTCAGTGCCCACAGTTTCTTAAAGGCTTTTCCCAGTATTTTATAGCAAATGTCATAAAGGCCAAAGTTAGAATTTGTAAAATCCAAATCACCATAGTTGGTGTAATTAGTGGACATTTTTCCCATATTAAAGCTGGAAATTTTCTACAAGAGTAGCTGCCTACAGCAATCATCATTCATTTAGTGGGAAAGGAAGAGCAGATACCACAGTTTGTGTTTTTCTATCAAGATTATTTCTTTAATCCAAATATCACCAAAGAGAAGGACTTAGCTGATGGCGTACTGTCTTCTGAGATGTTTGTACTTGCTTCTGGGATACAGGAAGTGCAGATAATCAGCATGTAATCATCTCAGGAAATCACTGATCATCCTCATAGAAAATTACACTACATGTGACTCCACCTCTGGTGAAGACATGGCAAAAGGTTTGTCCTTGTGGTTTTTAGCTGCAGGCAGCTGTTTTGCATTGGCAATCATCAGGCTCCAAGAGCAAATTCTCAGGGAGCAGCACTGTCTACCATCAAAAGGGCTGCCTCTGCTGTTACTCTGTAGTCACATGTTCTGTGCAGGCACTGTAGTGCCGCTTTTGAGCTGCTAGAAGATTCCTGTTGTGACAGCAACCTCAGAAGGCAGAACTAAGCCTTCCACTCCAACGGAGGAATAGCCCACAGAGTCCAACAGTTGGGAATGTGCCACTGCCAGGGCTCAGTTCTTATCTCTTATAGTAAAGTAGCTGTGCCCCTGCCTTAGCATTTCCCTTGGACAGGCCAAAGCTGCCATCTTTTAATCTGTTCAACTTGTGGGCTTTTACTATATTTATGACTGTGATCCACATGAGAAGACACTACACAATGTCTGAATTATCACACAGAGAAGAAGGAAGGGCCACTGTCCTGTGGGTGGGATCTCACTGACAGCCTGACCCCATGGAAGAGTAACTGCTACTAAAACGGGCAGGATCATTCTCTGCCCCAAAATCCCTCACCCTGTGGCTCTCCCTCCTCGGTAGAAGCACCAGGCCTTGTTTGATGCTGTAAACTAAATCCAGTTCATCCCACCACCAAATTGATCACAGTGTTAACACAAGAAGATGGGATGATGCATCTGGAGATCAGAGAGGCAGTCTGGATCATGCTGCCTTTTCTTCACAATACTGACTTCAATCAGCTAAAGCCGATCATTAAAACATGTTCTGAAATATACCTGGCACAAAACCTCTCCTAACAGTTAAGACATGGCTGGAAAACTCAAGGCTTTGTCTTCAACCACATACGTTTTGTTTCTGTTTAAATCCTCTACCACACCATTTATAGAATATTTAATCTATAGCAGAGATAATGAAGTCTTAAAACATGTGATCTGTGACATGGCTGAGCTTATGAGGTAACAATTCGTCTGAAAATATCTCTGAAATTTATTTGTGCCCTGTTGCCTGGTGAGGTTTACTCAGCTTTGATCTCAAAGCCCCAAGCAGTGATTGCAGCAGTAAACTCTATGCAAATACCACATTTGCTCTGATAGAAAGGACTGAAGGAGGGACTGATTGAACAGTTGCTGTGAGAAGGATCAGCGATACTGAATTTGCATAGAAGAATGTTTTCCAGCAGCAGATACACATGGTTTCATTTAGAGACACATTAGCATGGCACTTGAATGTGATGGGGTTAAAGCAGGGCTGAGCTCTACAAAGGATGAGTCAAATGTGGGCTTGGTGGAGATCTCAAGAGGGAACCAGGAAAAAGGAGTCCTAAGTGCCTCAAATTTGACCCCAGCTCTGTGTGTTCATCAAGCAGATCCTACTGGATCAGTCACAGCCATAGGAATGAGAAATTAGTGAGGAACCCTGCTACATGCTTATGTGAGCAGCAGACACTTCTTTGGGTGTTTGCCATGAAGTGCTTACTTCTGGAATTAATGGCTCTGGGCTTCAGGAATACCCTAGCTGCACCTGCACTCTTCTCCAGCAGCTGTGCCTGAGTGTTGTAAGGTATTTAACTTCAGAGATTCAGTATTAGCTACCATTTCCGGGTGCTGGCAGAGAGGAGCCTGCTATCACCCTGGGGCAGGATTGAGCTGGCAGGTACCCTCACCAAAGGGCCCCACACATGCAGAGCAAAGATATTCTAGTACCAGCTCCATTTGAGCTGTGCAGGTACAGCCACTCAACTTTGGACCCTGAGAGGTTTTTCCCAGGGATGTTCCTGTACCTGTTTAATTTTTATTGAGATACACAAGTCATACAATCCAAAGAAATATTTAGCCCTGGCAAAAACATTGCAAATGGGACCTTTTTTTTAGCAAGCTTTCTGAACAGATGTTCTTGAAACTCTGGGGTTTGGAACCCTGACCTTTGTCAGTAACTCACAAGGTTCTCCACTTCTAGGATGAGCATACCTTTTACACTAAAGAGTGGGCTTCAGATCTTTAAAGTATTACTGGCTTTTTCCTCCCCCTTAAATACTTAAATACACCCACATGCCTGTGCTTCACATCTATGATATGGTCACCCTCACCAATACCTTAGGGCCAGGTTCTGTAATCCTGTATTGAGTCCTTGTAAATGAGACTCTGATTGCCATTGCAACCAGACAGTGCTGTAGTATGCCAACCCAAAAGAAGAGGGAAAATAAAAGGGTGGAGGGGCCAATCTCAGTTTAATTTCTCTAAATTCAACATCCCTTCAAAATGTTTAAGTGTAGCAAATTAGGTAAGAACTGTCCTATAAATGGATGATGAAAAATTAACTTGAAGTAAAAAATCAGCTGACTATACAATGACATTCTCATCAGACCTCCTCAATGGAGGACAGGGCAATATAGATCCTTTTGTCTTTCCCCTTTGGCAAGAGTGCTACATGTTTTCGTGTGGTGTATTCTTAGAAAAACATCTGCCATACTTTTCTGAAGAACTAATTTCTTGCAAGCCCTCCTGCTTTTCATTTTGAGAGCTGTGGGTTTGTATGAAGCGTCATTGTAAAACAGGTCTACCACAGCCAAATGTCATTTGGCATACAATATTCTCAGAACAAGCAATACCGCACCCTAGGCAGGAGTGACGAAATATTGAGAGTAGCTGTGAAACAATCATGACCCCAGTCTTTTCTTTCATACCCTCCTCAGTGCTGCTGATCTTTGCTTCAATGCTGAATGCAGGTATAGCACAGTTGGGTTCCCCTGTCAGGTGCCCTGGAGAAGGGAATATGCTCTCTGCTTTTTCTACCAGGTATAGCCTGTGGTCATGCTAGGCAGACCACAGTTGAAAGCTCAGTTCCCTTCTGCAGGTGATGTTCCCATTTGCAATGAGATTCAGTTGCACAGAGGTTCATCTGACCCAAGACAAGGTGCACAAAGCTCCTTATATCAGGCACTATGTGAAAAAGAAAAAGGTGCTATCAGTGTCAGGGGGATCCAGCCCAGAGCTTGAATAAATCCAGTCCTTCAGCTTTGTTTCTTGCTGCACAGTCACTGCAGCACCATTCCCAAGCCAGCAGGTGAGGTGTTGCCAGTGTAGCATCCTGGCAGCTATTCTGATGGGAGCACCACACTACAGAAGAGTGGAAGTGCTTTGAACATGTTGTGCTGAGCTGATTCTCCTGGCATGGAATATTTTATCACCACCACAAGCTACTCAGCACTGCTGGCATCAGAATTCTTCTGTATGCAAATGTGAGTGGAGAAGCCCAAAGTTTATCAGTAGTTTGGGAGCTTATGGGCAAAGTGAGAAGTATTTAATAGAATCATAGAATACTTTAGGTTGGAAGGTACCTCAGAGATCATCTAGTTCTGACCCTTCTGCCATGGGCAGGGACACCTCTCACTAGTCCAGGTTGCTACGAGCTCTGTCCAACCTGGCCTTAAACACTTCCAGAGAGGATGCATCCACAGCTTCCCTGGGCAAACCATTCCAGTGCCTCACCTACTCTCCTAGGATAGAGTCATACTTCATCTTGCACAGGTTTAAACCAGGAATAATTTACTAGATCAAGCAAAGCTTGTCCTGAGTTTTGTACCATTGGGCTTTTTTTAGTGACCAGCACAAGCAAGTACTATGGAGTGAATGGAGTTGTGAGAACTGTGATGATCCTCTTGGAGCATCTAGTTCCTTCACCTTGCATTCATAGACAGAAAGAATCAGCAAACAGGCCTCTGACCTTTTCCTCCCCTTTTCACATCCTCTCATGTGGGAACTGCCCAAGCTAGGTCTGGGAGACCTCTAGCACTCAGCACTGGAAGCCACTGCTTGCAAGAACATTTATTACTTTTGGAAATGAATCAAATTCCTCTGGACCCTGGGGAAAGGCTGAATGAGATCTCAGCAGAAAAGGCACCTCCAGAGTGTTTTTCCCATGTGCAGTTTTCTTGAGCTCAGCTCATGAACCAAGCACTGCAGCCCAATGTATGCAGCAGAGCCCTGCAGTAGGTAGTTTGCCCAACAGCTTACCTTAAGTCTCTTCTCGCAGTAGTGCAGTTAGATGAAAGTCCAACAATAAAGCAAACAACACCCCGAAATCTGTGGGGTGCTGCCAGTTACCTCCCTGTAGGCCTCAAAAGACAGAAGAATTTTGATCTGGATGGATCAGTAGGTGGAGATGCACTGTTCATGGAGGTACCAGGAACAACCACCTTTCCTGGCTGATGCCTCCTCACTCCCAGGTACCGCTAACAGAAAGGCTGTGGGTTGGTGTGAGTGTGAGGAGTCAGGATGTGGCATTTGGCTGTGTATGGGCCTGCACCAGGGCAGAGCTGTGTGGGACAGTGTGAACATTTTTTGCAATGGATGCTGTTGAAGCCTGATGATTCTGCATCAGCACATCCACAAGCTAACCTGCAGCAAACTGAATCACTCACTGAGAGTGAACTCAAAAACTCCCATGCAAGAACAAACCCTTTTTCAGTCAAGGAAGAGAACTGAAGTGCTGTATGAACTCTGCAAGTTTAAAGGGAGACAGATGGTTTGCAGAATTTTTAAATATTCTTTCAGCCTTTTAAAATCACGTGGCCTTACAGTCACTTACACTTAGGAAAGTCTGAGTTTTGAAGCGTTTCGGAAAACACTATTTAAAATTATGATAGTTGCCATTTTATTCTGAAACCAAGAAAAGCATGGGTGGGTTTTATATGTCAGGATCATTACCTGTATTTCCTCATTTCCTCTCTTTATTAGATGTTCCTGTGTTGGAGAGTACACATCCTCTCCATCATAACTAGCCCCACTCACACTGTACACTGTTGATTCATCATCCCAATATTCCAGTTTTCATCTATTTTTTTTTCACCATGGTCAAGCGAAAGCATGATTACAAAAGACTCTTGACTCCTAGGCGGATACCATTTTTACATGAAATGACTAAAGTTGTGAGGATTAGCATTTCCTTGTGTTCAAGGGGAAAAGCTGGATTTCTGTGCAACAAAGTCAAAATTGAACAGAGCTGTTGCTTGTGTCTTGCCCGCTGTGAGACACAATTACCTCAGGCAACATCCCAGGCTCATTGGAGCACCCTTGCTAGCAGAAGTTGCCAAGGAGCAGCCATGGGTTACTGTAGCACTGACACAGTTAGCTGAGCAGTGGTGGTACTGAAACCAGGAGCGTTGTGAGGCCATTTGAGCTCACTGACTGTTTGACAGTTGTCCACTTCTGTGAAGCTCTGGTCACTATAAGGCCTTTCAAAGGTTTTTCTTTTAGCCTCTCCTGTTTTAAGGTATGTTTGGGTTAAAACCTTCTTTTAGAGCTGTAATGATATGTTTATGCTTTTTGTCTCTTCTAAGTCTGTCACACAGACAAACCAATGTCGCGTAATTTTAAAATCAAGTTGTTAAGAGAGGTGAGACATTCTGTTCTGAAAACAGCAGAATGTTTTGACATTGTTGAAACAAAGTAGATTTATCTGGGGAGCGGATGTGCGTGAAGGAACAGACACTGACTCCTTTGAAGGTAGCTACCTTAGCTGTGAAAAAGAATAGAGAAGTCTGCACTGGAAGTGTTTCTCTTCTAATCTGTATTTTCTGTATCATCTTGACCAGATGGCAAAAGTCACTCTAGTCTTGAAGCAGATGAACCCTCTTTCTGCAGTCACTTAGTTAACATCCAGGTCTGGATGACAGCAAACAGGACTAGTCTCTTAGAGTCTCTTTGGTAATAAGGTACTGTGATACTGTGATACTGTGAAGGTAACTGCTACTTTCATCAGTGCAGCTGGGAGTTACTTGGAGGAGCAGCAAACAATTTTCTACTGACTTGAGAGAAAATACCTACTCTTCTACAGACCGATGTTAGCAGTAATGTCTTGCTACTCCCCATCCAGAATACTTTTCTTTCCCAGCTGATCCTATGGAGCAGGCAAATAATATGATTCTTCTAGGATTTCTGGCAGAGTAGCCAGCTCAAACAGGAGATGGACCAAACAGAAGGCAAGAGCATAACACAAGCAATAGGAAGGCTGCTGTCCAGTGCAGGTGTCTGCATCTAAGGTAGTTCTCCAGGGTCCCCTTCAAATTAGTAGAGAGAAATCTTCCACTTACTAGAGATACCAGAAGTTAGACGAGATGAATCCCACTTGTTTAGGCTCACTGCTATTGGCCATGAGTTTGAAATCACTGTGGTGTCAAGTACAGGTCTATACAAAACGACTGAAATACAGGTCATTTTAAACACAGGGACTAGAAACTTACACCATGCCCTTTTTGTGAATAAACAAAGCAAAAGTGATGAAATGGGTCTCTGCAAAATCCTGGCAGGAAACAGGATTAGTCTGAGAAGAATGAAAGAACTGACTTCAGGGAAGATCACAGAATAATTGAATCTTTTGGGTTGAAAGGAACATTTAAAGATCAGGTAGTCCAACGTCCTGCAGTGAGCAGGGATGTCTTCATTAGATCAGGTTGCCCAGAGCCCTGTCCAAGCTGAACTGGAATGTGTCCAGGGATGGGAACACTGTTAATAAGTTCTTCCTTGTTGAAACAGGTCTGATTGAAAGACTGTCTCCATCTTTGTTGTAGGACTCCCTTAATACTAAAGGGCATAAATAAGGTCTCCCAGAGCCTTCTGCCAGGCTGAACAACCCCAACTCTCAGCCTGTCTTCACAGCAGAGATGTGTCAGCATTCTGAACATCTTTGTGGCCCTCTTCTAGACCATGCTGGTCCATGTCCTTCTTGTGCTGTGGATTCCAGAGCTGGATGCAGTACTCCATTCAGGTGAGGTCTCACTAGGGTGGAGTAGAACAGCAAGATAACTCCCTCAATCAACTGTCCATGCCTCTTGTGATGCAGGCCAGGATCTGATGGGCCTTTTGGGATCTGAGTGTACATTATCAGATCATGTCAAGCCTTCCACCTACCAGTACCCTCAAGTCCTCCTCTGCAGGGCTACTTTCAATCACTTTGTCCCCAAGTCTGTATAGATCCTGGGAGTTACCCACACACAGGTGCAGGACCTTGCACTTGGCCTTGGTAGACCTCATAGGGTTCACACAGGCCCAGTTCTCCAGCTTGTCCAGGTCCCTCTGGATAACATCTTGACTCTCAGACATGTCAACTGCACCTCTCAGCTTGATGTCATCTGCAAACTTGCTGAGGGTGCACTCAATCACACTGTGTCATTGATGATATTAAACAACACTGGTCTCATTATAGACCCCTGAGAGACACCACTTGTCACCAATCTCCATCTGGACACCAAGCCATTGACCGCTACTCCCTGGTTACAATGATCCAACCAACTTTTTATCCACCAAACAGTCCACCTCTCAGATCCACATCTCTCCCATTTAATGAGAAGGATTGGGGCAAGACCATGTCAAAGTCTTTATGGGACTCTAGACAAACAATATCCGTAGCTCTTTGCTTGTCTGCTGAGGTAGTCACTTCACTATAGGAGGCCATTAGGTTGATCAGGCAAGACTTGCCCTTGGTGAAGCCATGCTGGCTGTCTCAAGTCACATCCCTGTCCTCTCTGTGTCTTAGCAGGGCTTCTAGGAGGATCTGTTCCATGATCTTCCAAGGCCCATATGTGAGGCTGACAGGTCAGTAATTCCCAAGGTCCTCCTTTCTCCTTTTTGTAAAAATTGGTGCAATCTTTCCCTTTTTCCATTTACCAGTGACTTCACTTGACTGTCAGGACTTTTCACATGTCTGGCAACTGCATCAGCCAGTTCTCTTGGATCTCTGGGATGCATCTCATCAGGTCCCGTAGTCTTACATACGTTCAGGTTCCACATACATTCACAAATTTCATATTCTCTTATAGTGAGAGAATTTGCCTCTCCAGGCCTTGTCTTGTGGTCCCTTGACTCAGGAGGTGTGGGAAAGAGGTGAACTATTTGTTGAGAATCTCAGCCTTCTCCTTGTCTGTGGTTACCAAGTTTGCCAGTCTTGCTCATTGAGGGGGGTACATTTCCTTTGACCTTCATGGAAATTTTATGTCAATTCAAAGGCTGAATATTTTCTAGGCAAAACATTCATCAATATTTTGTGCCCAAGTGTATAAGACAGGTATTACATTTCTATTTTATGATGATAGTATAATAGAATGGAGAAGCAGAGGAAATACATTGTCTCCCATGAGATTTGTTATTTGCCCTTCTTCACTAAGGAACCTTTCCCAGTTTTCATTTTTTACCACAACAGATCTCGCCTATCTTTCACCTGGGTGTTACTTTATTGTGCACCAGAGGAGGGAGATACATGCCCACAAACCTTCTGAGAAACACATTTACAGGAAATCAGAAACACACAAGCAAATGGTTTTGCCCCACACTGTGTGAAGACTAAGCCCTTACTCTCGTTCAAACCTCTTAAATAGCTCAGGATTAAGCTAGTGCTAACTGTTGAAAATGTAGTGGGCTACAAAGTGACCATCACATGGTATTCAGCAACTGCTGCAATGCGTACTTGAGGCACTCATAGCCTGCTGAGTGTCATACAGAAATGACAATCACTGCAGCTCTAAGTCTGTTTTTTTAATTACTTTGCTAGTGGATAGATTGTCATTTTCTCCCTGCAGGCTGCCTTTGGGTTTTTTGTATTTTTGAATCAGATAATTTCAGTTACATCTCTCTGCACAGATAGACGCACCACTATAAAGATCTCCTAGGGTTTTTTCTGCAGTGCTGCAGTTACTCCATAATGCTGACTTAACCCTTCATAACATACAACAATTCAATAGAAAAGAAAACAGATTTTACTGAAGTAAGGACTGCTGTTGTAGGTTTGAGATAAAGAAGCAGTTTCCATTTTCACTTTGTCCTCCTTGCCATGTGAAAGAAATAAAAGGTTAACAGTCAGGCTCTCCATTTAGATGAAAGGTCTGAGCTGTGTCCTGGTATACTGCTTAAGTAAGCATCTGCAAGTCATTGCAAAATTATTTGCTTTATTCAGCAGGGAAAAGATAAGATGATCCAATAGTTCAGCCTCATATGGGACTCTTTGAATGTGTATGGAGAACTCAAAAGCTTTTAAAATAATCCATGTTCTAAAAACTTAATGGATTGTTAGGTGGGATGTGTAGGTCAGCCTTGTAGTGCCTTAAATGGTATCTGTGCATCTGGTGGCTCAGGAGTTACTGATTTATTGAAATCACTTTCAGGTACTGGTTTCTGGGGAGTAGGAATCCAAATATGATTTGTGGGTGTGTTGCTTCAGAATATCTGAATCATTAAAAAGCTTCAATTTCTCTGTATTTTGCTCATTTTTTAAGAGAAGGTTGTTCTGAACATGCAGCTGTTCTTAGTGTTTCTCACTCCTGACAGTGAGACCCTTCACCTTCTGTAGCCAAGTGGATGGCTACATCTCTTCTGAGGTTTTCAAAGAACTCTTCTTCACATGTCCGTCCTCTCTGTGCACAGTTGATGCCATCAGAGAGATTCAGTAGTTGCTGAACAAGTACCATCATATGCTGATGTTGTGAAGAAGACACAATACTCGTGCTTTCATTCATCATCACTGTAACCAGTTTCTTTGTCCTGTCAGTTAATATTTGCAAACACAGCTGGAACCTGGAGGCCAGTGGAATATAGATGACAAATTTGTCTTGATCCAAGGAAATGTATTTGATAATAGAGCATCAGTCTTGAAATCTAAATTAACATGGACCAATTGCCAAGATTTCCTCACTGCAATTTCTGCTTTAAGAGAATGAGTAACAACATGAACTGCAGTCTACAGCACATAATGCCATTAAGTTTATTAGTCTCCTTTTACAGCTTGCAGTAAAGAGAACTGTTGCAATTAATGAGTGAAGTGGATACAGTGCTGCAGTCAAGGTCAGGGTGAGGCATAAAAGGCAGAGCCCAATACTGCCCACATCACCTGGTGGCAGGAGAAAGCACCAGAGTTTGTCAGGAAAATGGGATCAGTTCTTCCTTTCAATGCAAAGAAATCTCTCCTTCACATGCATCTGACAGCATCCTACCAAAACTCTCCAGAAATGATACAAGGGAACAGAAAGGATATTAATAAAGTTGTCAGAGCCTGAGAAAAGAGCAACTGTTCAACCAATTAGCTAGGAACTGGAGACACCCCTCTGCAGACTCCTGGCTGTAGCAGATTATATGTGCTCATATTTTAAAAAATGAATTTTTCTCTTCCAAATTTCATGCACTTGCACCAGTATAAATCTCAAACAGTCACCACTGACAGTTCACTGTTGTGTAGCAGAGAGATGTAGAATGTTCCCTCTTCTCAAGAATTACACTGGTGCTTGCCTGAACACAAAGGCAGCTAAGCCAGAAAGGCAGTAACTGTATATATTGCTTTATTTTCATTCCTTTTTCTTTGGTCACACATACAATTTAAAAACAAAGAGACATGCATGCCAATCCCATTACAGTACCTCACTTTTTCTTGTATTCTATTTCACAGTCAATCAGCTCTCCTCTGTGTTGCTTTTACTCTCTAAACTCTTCAGGGCACAGAATACCACTTTTCAGTTTGTGCAGTGTGAAAAAATAGGTCTTTGTTTATTACTGTAATATAAACACAGAGTTGTGATCACTACGATTGCAGTCGCAGAAAATGGAAATAATACAAATTCTTTCTCAAAGTTCTCGTTATAGGCTATGAGATGATTGTTAGCTAGACATAGAAACACGTTTCTTTCAGGACAAGCTAGTCTGTCATGAATGTTCAGTGTCTTCCACAGGAGCAGCTAGGCTTGCTGGAAACAAGACACCATGGCCAGATGGAGTATAGGTCTGTACATTCTAATGCAAAATGCATGTGAAAAGTCTCAAATGTTCTGGGTCCCCCAGGATGAGTCAAAAGAGTTAATAAGGCCTGGTTTGCAAGAGAGCTGACTGATGTTCAAATAGCAAGTTTCTTCAGACATGGTTTTTTCCATTAGAAAGAACCACAATTAGCCAACTAGAGAACAGGACAATCATCAGTCACTGAGCAGCATGGATTGATTGTGCAAGGCAGTCTTACACTGAGCAGAGCTGAGGAAATAGAAAAGCACACTGGCATAACTGTAGGAGAAACATTACATACTCTCAGAACTGACTATATATATATTTGTTTTACCCCCTCTCAACTATAGATGCATGTTTCCTGTGGGGAATAACATTTGGAGAGGTGATGTGGGGGCTAGAGAACCATAGAAGAGTTTCCTTCTGCCCTTTGAGAAATATTTGTCTTTTGGCTTACGTATGTGCGCTTGAAACGCCCTCTGTTCCTCCCCCTGGAATCGTTCCCCAGTGCTGTGAGGCTGCAAATTTGTTGCTAGTCAAGCATCAGCAATTGTCTCCCTTGGTGGAACTGCTTCAGAGCAGCGTTGTGCTTAAATGCAATGTGAAAGGATTACCTGTTCTTTCTAGGTCGTGAAGTGAGTGATATCACTTACAGAGCTCTCTGTTGATACTGATTTCTTGGATTCCCTTTGATGAAGACTCATATAGCCATATAAAAAAGTGATAAAGTGAAAAACAAGGTCTGATGGCCCAATACATATGTGTTCCCAGTGGTAAATAAGAGGCCCATCAGAAAGGAAATTAAATGTGAGGAAGGAAGGAAGGAAGGAAGAAAACAAGAACATTATCTCTTTCTGTCCCAGCCCTGGCAACTTTGCACATTTGTTTTTATACTACTTTCCCCTCCATGGCTTTTAGTAGATCCAATATAACATCTGAAGTTATTGCTATCATTTGTACTACAACATGAGAAGCTTGACCATGAGTTTGAGTTCCAAATACTGTACAAAAACATAGTGATTAATAACAGATAGCCTGAAGAGGTTGCAGTCTCAATAAGGAAGACACAACAGAAGTACCAGTGGGAGCTCAGAGGCAGTACTGGGAATAAAGCTTATCCACCTCTGCTTCTCTGTGTCATCGCTACATTACACTGCTTCTGCCAAGACTTTCTGATAACCCTCAGCCCAGGTGGCAACCAAATCATTGAGTTGTAGGGACAGAAGCTCTCTTTTACCACCTTACTAGCTACCCAGAGATTCACAGGGCTTCAGGGCACCTGCAGGAACAGATGAAGGGATAGTCCTCAGTCTCTTTAGAGAGCGGCAGGTATGTTGCAAGTAATACGCACAGCAGTATATAATAGTGAGTGTTTTGGTCAGATGTGTCTTGTGTACATGACTATCCTTGCAATCTGTCCCAGAATGAATTGCAAACTAATTTATTCCTGGTATGTAAAGCACGTTTCCCAGTTTGCAGAGGGAATGTATGCTGAGTTGCCTTGTCAATACACTCGTGGTCTTCATTACAAGAGAAAGAAGTGAGTCAGCCTGAATTTCCTACTCCAAAGCCAGAGACATCACCTACACTTACCTCTCTCCTGTGTCATGAGGTATATTCCTGATCTTTCATGAAGAGCAATGGGATATTATCTTAACGAGGCTCCAGCCTGGTGGCATAAACAAATTCTGACAGATCTTTGACTTTCTGCTGCCTTCAGTTTGTCACACTCCCTTACCACAGTGCGCTGCCATGCCCTTTTACATCTTCTCTCCCCCAGCAGATATGCTGTCTCCTTTCTAAATGAACGTGTGCTTTCCAATTCTGTCTTCTCTTAACCAAAAGTTGCCATCTTCTGTCCATAAATGTTAGGTGACACCTTGGGTTATGGGAAGTCTGTGAAAGATGGGAAACTGTGTGACCACAGGAAAACTCATTACAAAAAATCCCCCAAAGCCTAAAATGGATGAGACAGGATTTGATCTTTTTGTTCTTGATAGGCAGGCAGATTCACACATGACACATAGACACTTGTGCTGGCAGTTTCCTGTGGTGCAAGGTGAGGGAGGATGAGAGTAAAGCATTGGACTGTATTGTATCCATTGGACTGCAGCTTGTGTTTCGGAATTCCAGCTGGAAGGTTTGAACTAGAGCAGAAGAAATGAAATTGCAGCTATGACCAGCCTGGATGTTCATCTGGTTCCTGTGGAGCAGAGAGTCTCTCTCAAGGGGTGGTGCAGTAGGTAGAATTTATAAGCAGTGTGAACAATGGCCCAGTTGTGCTTTCTGCCCTCATAGCTGCTGAGCTTCAGAGGTATGCACCTGCCTCTGCTTCCTGCTCGTTTCTCTTTCTCATTTGTAAACTCTTCAAGAAGGGGCTGGCACATCACTCCTGTGTGTGTCACATATATGTTCTGCGTATGTCACAAGTGCAATTTCTAGCCCAGCATAGTGCCAGCCCAAGTGCCTTTCAGATGATACCCTGGCAGAGATGCAGCACAGAGACACTAGGCAGGATGACCCCACTGTCTCCTGCTGGGTAGGAGAGACATTCAACCATAAGCCAGAGTTCTCAGTGACGATGAGTCACTCAGGTGTGCACAGTAACTGCAGTGGTGGCCCTTCCAACACCCACAACATCCTCTCTACTGACTCTTGGTTTCCTGTTTCCAGTGCAAAAACTGTTTGCCTTTAGCAAGTTAAACCTGTTGCTTCCTTGTATTTCTCTCCTGCCTTGGATCCTTTAGTTTTTTTTTGCTGTGCATTTGCAATCTATATGCATCTGAGATCCTAAACTTGGAGAGATTACTGTATGAACTCCTACTAACCAATCTGAGAGTAATATTGAGCTGCTAGTTCTCATGCAACTCAACAAGAGGCAGTACCAGATTAAATAGTGCCTCAAAGTTCACAGATCTTCAATTCTGGTATTTTTCTTGTGGTGTTCTCTACTCAAAAGTGTTAACATTAGTTTGCTGACTGAGGTTGCAGCACAGCATTTACATGAAGCAGGAAGATTCCCACAGCAAGTTACACAGATCACAGAATCACAGTACATTGGGGTTTGGAAGACACCTCAAAAGATCCAATCCCCCTGCCATGCAGCTTCCTCACACAACTAATAATATTAACATCAACTGGATTTCTCCTCTCAATAAATGGACACAGTAATTTGTTTGCAAGGATAAGGGCCTAATCACTATTAACCAAGCATTCATTATGGCAATTACCAAGAACGAGTCAGTTAATTCTTGTAAAGAAATCTCTTCAGTGAGGAAGGAGAATGTCATATTTTGCACTTGCATGAAGATTAGTCAGGTCCTTGGTTTGCTTGATGATCAGAGCCAAAGGGAACCCACTCTCTGATAAAAAAAGGATGGTCATGAGTATTTTCACTATACTTAACAATGAACAGGAGCCTTACGAATGTGTCTCAAATCCAGGGCTAGAGCAAATTGCAGCAAATGTGGAGGTGGAGGAAAGTCTTATTTTAAAGTACACATACACTGACTTTTTCATTTTTCACTTTTCTGATACTTTTTAGATCTCAGAGGCTAGTGGGTTGACCCAGGTAAATCAGCACGCTGTTGTCAAACACCATTAATCTAAAAATATCTTAGACTCAATGAGCAAACTGAGCTCAATGTGCAAGCCAAGACATCTGCTCACCAGTTTTGGAGTTTTTAAAATAATTTTTACATACGTATATGATGAGGAGGAGAAAAGACAAACGCTTACATCTGTGTTTGCTCAGTGGTTTGCGTGTTCATACATAAAGTATCCCTCAGGGGTTCCAATGTAGGAGATGCCTTTGCTTTAAATCTTTCCTAAACCACTGATTTCTATGTGTTGCATGCAGCAAGCAGTGTTTAGTGCTGTGCTGAGGTTCACTCTGTAACAGATACAAGCACACAAAGACAAACCACACCTACATCTTCTACACTAACATTCATGTCATGGGTGGTGACCCATGGCTTCCACTTTCTGCTGGCATCCCTCAGTAGCAGCCTGAGCACAATGTTCTTCTGTAAATCGATTGCCCAGCAGATAGCTTTTCTTGTTGCAAATCCCTGTAGTTCAGCAGATGGGAGGAGAGGTGAGGGAAAATCAAATGCCATGTCCTGGGAGTCAGGCTATCTTAGTGAATGGAAAACGACCTTAGTGGTCATTCTGGGCACTTGATATTGCTTAAGTCCTTCTATCTCCCTTTCTCTTGCATTCTTTTACTGTGTAACAAACTAAGGAAATCCAGGAGACTAAATCCAGTGCTGCAATTAGCGACCCGATTGGGAGGAAGCTGGATATGCATGAATTAAACAAGACCATTTGCCTGCCCTCATCTGCAGATGTTTTTCTCTCAGAAATGCAGCTTCTTTTTTGCAGGTGACACCCACACATCTCCTTCACTTACTGGCGATGATAATAAAGGAGATAAACAACTGGAGCTCAAGCAGTTACTTAATCTTTGTATGTCATCACCAAGCAAAGCCACAGCAATAGGAAAACAGAGCTGTCTGCTGCTGCTCGTTTCTAACTGACATTTCTAGACCAAGTTGCTCATGTAACCTGTGGACTTTTTGAACTTCATTTTGTGCTGCTATCTTTCACAGTGTGTGGGTGCTGCCATGAAGGGCTGAGGTTCAGTACAAATATCCTCTGCCTATCCCCTAGTCCTCAGTTTGCCTCTCTGCCTTAGTGGTTTGAAATCAGATTGCAGAACTACATTGGATACTCCTAAATAAGAATTTTTAAAAGAAAAGTAGCAAGAAAAGAGCGCTGATTTTAAAACTTTACACTGCAGATTACATGTAGGATTTGTATGTAAGTAATCCTTTAGTTCAGAAACAAGAAAAAGCCACACAAATGAGGTTATTTTAAACATCCTTTTTTGTTAAGTATAATAAGTGTGTTGTTTTGACTTATACCTCAGGAAAAAACCACAGAACCTTCATCCTTCCAAGGGATACTTTTATTGGAGGAAATTTGCTGGAGCTGCAGACCAAACTGATGCATTTTTCTAGCTGCTGGATACAAGCCCTGAAGTCACTTAATTCCACTTTTCCTGCAGTCAGCCATTCATTCTTTCATTCATCTTGCCTTTGCAGCCTGCCTTTCCAGCCATTGCCCCTCAAGTGTCATTTGCTGCTTTCATCTCAAAAAGTTTGCTGGGACTCAACAGTGTGCTCAGATCCACTAACAGATCCTAACCCGGCTTTCACTGCCAGTGTGGCTGGTTTCTCACTGACACAGAGCAGCCTGTGCAGTAAATGCACTTCTTGAGGCAAGCAAGACTCCAGGGTTTAAATACTGTCCTTTATAGTGCATGGAAAGGAGAGGCAGAAGTCTGCTTTGTGCAGTGCATCCTGCAGTTCATTTCCATTCCCTGAGGGGACTGTTCCAGAGTTTCACTGAAATGGTTCAATTTCTTCTTTAACCCTTTTTGCTTCTCCCAACCTTAGTGCTGGATTGCTCCATCGCAGGCTGGATTTGAAAGCAGTGTCAACTTGGTGTGTCTGCAGCCAGGAGAAATGTTTATTTCCTTGTTCTCCAGTTCTGTATCTTCACAGTCTCATACTTTTTTGTTGTTAAGATAAAACATTGGCTTCACTTCAGCATTCTGCTCATGGGACAAAGCTACATGGGACAGTGCTCCCACAGGCAACATTCCACCCCAGACTCAAGCTTCCGTCCCTCTGTGTCAGGAACTGAAAAGCTGCAAATGGAAACCATTTCCTTTCTCCAGCCAGTTTTGATATGGCTGTGGAAGTCTGAGAAGCCAAAAAATATGCAAGCAACCTACTTCATCATTTACGTGAGTCAAAAATAACAAATCAGCTCTCATCTTGACCACTGATGTTTAAAGATTAAAGTAGCCCAAGGGCTGTCACTGGAAGCAATAACAAGAAAATTAGTTCATTCTGACTCATAACAGAGTGATCTAATTTAGTAGAGCACTGCCAAGTCTGTTGGGCATTAACTTTGCTATTATCTAAGTTCACCTGATTGATAGCTGTGTCCCACTACAGTACAGCCCCTCCATACGAGGGGTTTGACGTCTCCCTCGGATTCTGTGTCTGCAGCATTACCTGCTAAGCACCTACACTGACAACACTTGGAACCTTCTACTGCAGCAGTGTGCTTACTACAAGGGAGCAGAGCAGCATCTTTTACCAGAGTATGCTCACATGAGAATGCAAAGTCCCTGTAGGCAGAGAAAAAAATGTGATTGTAATTAAAGAGCCTGTCCAGCCGCGCAAGGTGGCAGACGTGAGGCTGCACTGGAAAACTCCCTCCTAGCAGTTCCTGCCTCTGATTTCTTAATTTTGCAACCTGATGTCTTTTCTAAGGTACTTTAGTTTCTTAAGCTGATTTATTTAAAACAAAATGATTTTCTAAAAAGGCCACTTGATCCTCCTACAGATTTAAACCACTGTGTTAATTCTCTCAGAACTATGCTGCTACAAATTGCATGTTTGAATCTTTGTTTCTGCCAGTTAGGAAGTAATCTTTCCTGCCTGAAAAAATCGAGTTTTCCTTCCATGAGAACTTTTCAAAATGATCCAGAATTGTTCCCTTGAAGGAGTAAAAAGCCAGTGAGGAAAAGGAATTATATGACCATGAAATGACATAATGGATAGGAAAACTGTGGCATTTGAAAACACCCAGTCAGTTCAGTGGTCAGATAAGTGAGGCTAAGGCAAATCCTCAAAACTGAAATTTTTCCCAATAAGTTTATGGATCCTAAAAATAAAGTTACATTTCAGTTTTATTTTTTTAAAAAAAAGGAAAGGAAAAAAAAGATTCGAAGTAAGAACAAGTGCCTTGATCCTGGAGATCGAGTAAAAAAACCCAAACCCCAGAACCACCAAAAAAACCCACCATAAATTTGAGACTATTCAACCTTTTGTCTCTTTGCAAATGGGTTTGTACGAGCTTGACAGCCTCCTAATGCTTTGTCAGCGAAATTGGCCACACCATAGTATCTGCATTCCCTTGAGGCCAGGATAGTAACATACTGTAATGTGATGCTCTAACAAAAGCACCTAATTGTGAAGAACAATCCATTTGCATCAAGATAAGCAGCTAGTAATGTTTCCCTCTCACTGCCACTTACAGACACTGGCTTTAGCTACAAATTACTGCCTAGTGCTGTCTTCAGACTTTCTTAGTCTTTACTGGACCTTAACAAAGCTGATGATGTACTCACTACCCCAACTTGTTTTCTGGGTAGTGAGAGTGACTAACAGAATCATGTCTTCAACTGTGATTCATCTTAAATAGGTATTTTCCAGTCACACAGCAAAAGCCTTGCTGAAAGTGGAAAGATTTGATCTTTAGTATGGAAGCCTCTGCCTGTGTGCTCCTGAAACTCAAGCTTTTAGTGACATGTTATTTATTAGTACAAACATACTGCCAGCAGCCAAATTTACTTTTGCTGTCAGGACATCTCTAGAGGCATAACGAACTTGGCCAAACCCAAAAGCCTGCTACGCACAGGACATGAAACATGCAGAAATTAAAAGCACTGTGGGAAGCACATGATGTGTGGGATGTTGGCATGACTGAAAATCTGAAGATGATTGGAAAAATCAAAGGGATGAAAGACCCAAATCCTTCTAATACAAACTGGATACTGAGGGGTGCCCTTATTAATGTTTATAAATATGTGAATGGTGGGTGTCAGGAGAACAAAGCCAGGCTCTTCTCGGTGTCATCTAATGATAGGACAAGGGGCAGTGGGTGTAAGCTGGAACATAGGAGGTTCCACATCAATGTGAGAAGGAACTTCTTCACAGTGGGGGTGACAGAGCACTGGAATGGGCTGCCCAGGGGGGTTGTGGAGTCTCCTTCTCTGGAGATGTTTAAAACCCACCTG
>JAOXOE010000602.1:9516319-9537083 GCA_028565055.1 Phoeniculus purpureus
TGTCAGGAGGATGGAGCCAGGCTCTGCTCAGTGTCATCCAATGATAGGACAAGGGGAAATGGGTGTGAGCTGGAACACAGAATGTTCCACATCAATATGAGAAGTAACTACTTCATGGTAAGGGTGACAGAGCACTGAAAGGGGCTGCCCAGGGGGGTTGTGGAGTCTCCTTCACTGGAGACATTTAGAACCCACCTGGATATGTTCCCGTGCGACTTGATCTAGGTAATTTTACTTCAGGAGAACATGAAATTTGCAACTTGGTCTAGGTGGTCCTGCTGTGGCAAGGAGATCGGACTAGATGATCTTTCAAGGTCCCTTCCAACCCCTAATGTTCTGTGATTATTTGATTCTGTGAATCATCTAGCTCCAAGCCCCCTGCCCTAGGCAGGCGCACCTCTCTAGACCAGGTTGACCCGAGCCCCATCCAGCCTGGTCTTAAAACTCTTCCAGACAGGGGGAACCCATAACCTCCTTGGGCAACCTAATCTAAATCCCTGTCTTTTAGCTTGAAATCACAGAATCATTAGGGATTGGATCATCTTGCCCAATCCCCCTGCCACAGCAGGATCACCTACACCAAGCTGCATCATCACCTTTGTCCTAATGCTAGTGTCACTCATAACAAGTCCTTCTCCAACTTTCATGTAGGCTCTGGAAAACAACTGTAAGGTTCCCTTGTCACATTCTCCAGGTTTAACAGCCCCAATTCCTTCAGCCTGTCTTCACAGGAGAGGTGCTCCAGCACTCTGATCATCCTTGTGGCCTCCTCTAGACTCACTCCAACAGTTCCATGTGCTGCTTATATTAGGGAAAGGTTGTAGATCTGAGCAAAGGAAGGGGCACTGTACTTGGTTCTCTTGCGAGTGCAAAGCTACACTCGGTCGTTACACAGCTCTAGAACTCCTAGCTTCTTCAATACCGTAGCAGCACATTTTTATTGCATTTGGTAAAACGTGCTGCTATTATTATGGATGTTCAGGATAATGATTATCGTTTTATAACGATATTGCTATAAAAAAATACATGGCCATTTCTGAGGCTTAAGTTTTCTAATCCTATACGTAAGAATACAAATGCTATCACTAAGGTATTTTCTAGACAATCAGGTGTTTGTATAAAGACTTAAATTTTCAGCTTGAGTATTAACGATGACAGTGTGAACTCTGTGAACGCAGCTTCTCTTTCAGGCTTCTTCTTTGTAGTGATAAAAATATCTGTGGAGTTTTCATAATAAAGTGTTCAAAGTGGTAATTTTCTTCTGAAAGAAGTAATTAAATCAGATTTCACTTTCTCAAGTGCTTAAACATTAATTGGATTTGTTTTCAAGTTTCATAAAACAGATAAGAGCTTCATTTCAGATGCCTTTCTAAAAGGCTAAAAGTGTATTTTCTTCTTAGTCATTATTTTTTAAACGGTGCAAACGTGTCCTTACATCTCTGAAGATCATTTCCAAATATCCAGTATGGAGATAAAATTAGGAGAGAAAAATGAGTTCGTTTTGAGGGTACTCTCACTGTGGTTTTTTTTAACTCACAAGCTTTTGTATGTTTGTTTGCAACTTCCCAAATGGCTATTTTAACGTACTCACTGTATGTGCTTAAACTTCTTTTGCCTAATACAGAACCATGAATCACACTTGTCTAGTTGCTAACCTAACTCATACCCTAAAGGAATTACTGCAGAGGAAAACGAAAGTGACAGAATAAAAGAAATAGGAAAGCTTTCGGGAATGTTGCTTGTATCTTCTTCTTTTGGCTGGTAAAACAATTTGTAGCTGTCCAGGCAAACAATATCAATGCTACTACTGTCTGCAGCCAAAGTCTGTTGTAACAGTTGACGCCCATCGTTTACACTCATTTAAAATTGCTGGGTAATACAGTTCTGGTAGAACTAGAAACACAACGGAGATACAGCAGTCAGCAAAGAAACTGATCTTAAGACAAGGAAGAGCAAATATATCTGAGTACAGATGTGTAAAATAGCCAGGATGCAGCAAAAACATTTCCAAAAGCATCGCTTGTCAAAGTAAGCCAGTGGAATTGATTGGGGGAGCAGCAGAAGCTTATAGCTATATGAGATCAAAAACCACTGAGGTAAGAGCATTACCCCCTGCATCCAGACACAACAAACCTTAAACTGAATCAGAATTAATCTTTGTTCATCATTAATGTTACAGACCATGCCAAAGAGCGAAATCCATTTTTATCTGTAGATACCAGCAGACGAGATCACCTCAAGAACCACAGCGATGCAGCATAACAGATAAATCTGGACTAAGAATATCACTCACTTTGGCGATGACATACAAATCAACTCTATACAGGTACTTTAAATAGATCATTAAAACAGTTGGGTTTATGAACATTTCATTTAGAGTGATATTTTAAAGCATTAATGCTTATTAATGTAATAGTAACTAAATAGATTGATTTTCACGCAGTGCTTATGGGTTACAGATCCTCAGACCAAGTTCCTACAGACATACCGAAGCACAGGGAGCCCAGTGGAGATAGATTATTTGTAAGAACATCGGATATTTCAGTCTTGTTCTCCTGATGGATCCTGCTGTGGCAGGGGGATTGGACTGGATGATCTTTCGAGGTCCCTTCCAATCCCTAACGTTCTGTGGTCCTGTGACCCCTAAACATTTAAGCAAATTTCATCCTAAACTAACAGCAATCATTTGGGTCAGATCTTACAGTGAAACGTGAAAAAAAAATACATAGGACTGTCAGTGCACAGTGCTGCTGCATTGTCCATCCTTTATCAACAGAACTCAGACCTAATTTTTAAAAGCCTTGTCAGAGGAAGCAGAACATGTTACAGACACAAGATTTCTGCAGCAAGAGAAAGAGAAGATACAAGAAAACTCAGGTCTAAAAAGCCTTCAGCAAAAATAATTAATAACTACTGAGTAAAACGTTTTTAGTGCTTATTTTATTATTTTTACAATTCTGAAAGACAAGCTCTATCCCTTTGTCCCTCTGCACCACCCAGAAGTGTAGCTATTGTCAGACATCTGTACGTCCATATCACCATACAGGGAGGACAGGAGAGAAGGAACAAGAGCACTGGAATGGGCTGCCCAGGGGGGTTGTGGAGTCTCCTTCTCTGGAGATGTTTAAAACCCACCTGGATATGTTCCTGTGTGGCTTGGTCTAGGTGATCCTGCTGTGGTGGGGCAATTGGACTAGATGGTCTTTCGAGGTCCCTTCCAGTCCCTAATGTTCTGTGAATCCAATCACCACATGTCTCTAATCTCCTATGGCAACTCCTTATCCCAGACTGAAGAGGAATGTGACACACAAGACAGGCTTTTGTGAAGCAAATAACGAGTCAGAGTACATGTGGAAAGCTGCACAATGGTGTTAGAGATTAGCAAATTGAAACTGCTGAGTCTGGCATAGAAACAAAAGGAAAAGGGATGATGTGCAAAGAAGGATGGTGAGATATTGTTTGACAGACGTGAAGATTTGATAAAAAAAGGTCTCATACAGGAGGACAATACTGGAATTCAGTGGATTCAAACTAGAACAAATACCCAAAACTTTTGGCTTTGGTAAACATGACAATCCCAAATGGTGAAAGTTTA
Source organism: Phoeniculus purpureus (assembly GCA_028565055.1). Lineage (NCBI taxonomy): Eukaryota > Metazoa > Chordata > Aves > Bucerotiformes > Phoeniculidae > Phoeniculus > Phoeniculus purpureus. The sequence continues at coordinate 9,519,915 of JAOXOE010000602.1, forward strand.
AGATAGTGCAAAGATAACACAGCCAGCCTCCTCTTGTCTCATAGGGGCTTGGTTCCTGGGAGCATACAAGAACCAGGCTGCTGTTTTCTGCTGTTCTGGAGATACGGAGACCAGGAATTGGCATGCAGAAACCTGCAGCTACAAAACCCTTGGTTGACCCCTTGCAGCGTGTCTTGATTGCCATTCAGATATGATGACAGATCAGATGTTCAATTGACACTGAGATCCAAAATAAATCCACAAAGATTCCAAAAGGAAAGGAAAACGAAAAATTAAATTGCTGGTCAGCATGAGTATGTTTACATTTTAGTTAAGACCTGTAGGCAGAAAACTCTATAGATCTCTCATAACCCTCCATGAGGGCCAGTCTCAAAGTTTGGATCAGCAACAGAGGGAGGTTCCTCTTTACATCATCCTGTAAACAGCATATAGACCCCAAAGGCAGGCCCAGGGACGGCCAGGGCTGTCTTGCATGTTATGCATTACTTAGAACCAGATGGAATAAATTAGGATTGCTCTGTTTATCATACGTGCTAATCCATATATGCACAGCCAGACTCCAGGCTTAACTGGCTTCCTTCACTGAAAACAGTTTCTTTTAGTTCCTTTCAGTGACGGATGAAAGGTATTTAGTAATATCTCCAACAGTCTGTAATTCATGTCCCTACAGTGCTTTAATGTAACTGTGATGTCCATGTTAGCATAGTGCTGGGGCCTCTCCTGTCAAGGTTTTCCTAATCTTTATTTTATGTTTAGGATGCTTCCTTTTGGTCAGTCAACTGAATTAATAGTTGCAGCAGATGTTCGAGGACTTAATTTCCAGCATCATATCCTGGGAGCTATCAGCATGTATTAAATATGGAAATTACAAAAGTGTTAAGGGAAGGAAAGCAAATTATACCAACATTTGCTTTAGAAAGTACTATTTTTCTCTGTCTAGCCTCAGGCCTAATGCATTTATTCAAAATTTAATTTACATTATCTATTTAATAATTTTTAAAAGGTATCATTAAAAGCATAAGGAAACTCTAAGGAATACAGTTATAATGAAATAGATAATCCATACCTAAAAATACATAGATACAGTTTAAACAAGGAATGTGCACTATGTTTTATGCTTTCAGTATGCAGTTGCCATCTCACACTTGCACTGGAAGATGTGATTTTTTACAGTGCATTGTAATCAAAGCACTTACTAATGTTGTATATATTGTTATAATGACAAAACTGGTAGATGGCATGGAACATGGTGAGAGAGTGCAATAGCCTGGCAGAGGACTTTGTCCAGCTCTCCATCAGGAATTACTGAAGGTCCCTTTTACACTCTAAAGTGAGGAAGAAGTGGCAAGGTGTTAGCAGCCAATGCTAGTAAGTCCAAACTGGGACCATGCAGGGACTGCCATGGGTCCTCCTGCTCCTTCCCTTCTGCCCCCTGCATGCTCCTTGGTACCTCAGCTGTAGTGCTAATGCACAAGAAGGGTTTTTTCAGGAAAAGTTAGTGAAAAATTTATGTGGAAAAATGTCAGCCATGGGAGGGTTGTGCATGTGGTGAGAAGAAAGGACAATAAGTAAAGACTTCTAAGTACTTCATCCCAGTCATAAAGTTTTGCGTTTGCTGAACTGACCAAGAGCAAAGCTTTCAGAGTCTGCTGCATCAAAGACTGCAATCCCATGCCAAATGCACAGCACTGCCTCATGGCAGTGGGTGCTTGGGCCTCACTTGCCATTGCCATTGTGACCTCTTCTCCCTGCTCTGACAGAGCACTTCTCCCTGCTCTGTGAGAGCAACTCACGCAGAGTTGACTGCTGTGCCTGGCTAGGAGACAGCAGGCAACTCACCACTGCTCAGAGGTGGCACTTCACCCTCCAGGAACATAGTTCATGGAGATATCATACTGAACGGTTTAGGACCTGGTCAGCAATCTCAAATAAAACTTCCAATATGGAAGTGCCAGAGTCTTTTTCTCAGATTAAGATATCAAAGCATATCATTGCCACACTTCCACATCTCTTCAGAAGAATCCCAACTTTATTTCAAGGTGGGAACAAGGATTTATTTTTCATTTACTTTTTTATTCAGTAGTCCCTATAAAATAAACTTAATCTCCTTAGTATGAAAAGAGATTTTAGTCCAAGACAACCTCAGTTACAGTTTAGGATGTGTCATTAATGTAAACATGCTGAATTGAAAGAATGAAGTGGGTTTTGCTGAAGACTTCATCCTACTTCAGCATGGAACATTCCTGAAGAACATCTTTAGACAGAAAAGTAACCTCCAATCAACACAAAGTTCCTCAAAGTGCCCAGATCAGTCTCTCTAGGTGGCTAAGCACTTGCTAGTACAGTTCACAAAGGTGGAAATGAAGGACCTTCATACATCCCAAAAATTGGTTGCTTATTGAAAAAAAAATCAGATGATCTTGAGTTGCTCATAGCTGTATCCAGATTTTCAGAGGAGCTCTGGTACGGAGCCAGAAGATATGTATGAATTTTTGAGTAGTCTCAGCAAAACACCTTTTGGATAGAGATGAAAAACTCAAAAATGAGAGCCCTTTTCAAAATCAGACCTCTGTGCATTCTAGTGCTTCCCATATGACTTTGTGTTCTCTCACTGTAGTACACAAACAACACAGAAATGGGGTTCTTGATGACAACAGATCTCTTCCTCTCCTGTTTGTCTGATTTTGTCTTATATTGATTGATTTCTCATTCTGTGGTGTTGCTTGGTCATGACTTCAAACAGTATTATGAACATTTGTAAGATATCCAACCAAAGGACTCCTATGTTGAAGGTTTAATATGTTTCTTTCAGGTTGATTTGTCCTGGTGGCTCATTTGTGCCATAGCTAAATAGGTTGGATGTCTTCTGGATGACAATTCCCCTCTCTCTTTCAAGCATGTGTTTTGAACTTCAAACTGTGCCTTAGTCTTGTAGGGAAGAAAATTTTATTACTTTTTTTTACATTTTGCTGTACCGAACAGCAACAAGGCTTTCTGAGGATTAGACATACAGGAAAGGAAATTAAAGGTTAACTCTAAGGAAGCAGCTATTAGGAAATGTCAGAAGTTCTGGTTTTCCCAACAGCTGAGCAAAACCACAGGTGTTAGAAGACCAGCTTTGATGTCTGATGCCATCTTTCTCTCTTACCCACTGACAACCTCCAGCATAAATTGTATTGTATTTTGAGCAATCATGGAGCACAGTCGTTTTTCACTCCCCCCACCCCTTTTTTAATGTTCAGTTGGTTTTTCTTTTAGTATATTGTATCACAGTTTAGCCAGTACTTGCTATGGTGTAGGTATCACTATAGCGTTCCTATATGATCGACAACAACAAACATGATGAGAAAATGAGAGCCTGTCCTTCCATGCCCAAGAGCAAGTGATTGCCAAGGAACACATGGGGTTACTGGTGAGCATCATGGCTGCCAGGACCGGTATGCGGTGTAGTCTCGTGTTGGTGCATAGGATGGGTAACCTTTATTCTTCTGATATGGTGGACGCCGGGGAGTCATGTTCATGTAGTCGCTTTGATGGTACATACTCTTTTTGGATTTTTGCTGTGGGAGAAGGGTGAAAAGAAGTGTGAAAACCTTTCTACAGGTCTCTCCTGCCTGAGGTGAACATTCAAAAAGAGAGAAGAAAGAGAATAGGGAACTTTGAGTAGAGGAGTTTTTTCTGTGAGACAAAGAAGGCATCATCTCTTACACAAATAAAAGTAGCAGTAGACAAGCAAAATTATTTACCTATAATTACAGAGGAAGTTTGTGGCTACAGCAGCATTTGAACCTGTGACTGCTGCAGACTGTGCACGAGGTTGGTGTTTTTGCATAGCTTAAGGCTTGATTGATCAGGGGGTAGGTAAAGAGCTTGATGCTTTTTCCTTAATACTGATCACATATTCTTTTGTAATCTCCTGTTTACTGACATTTCCTTCCAATGTGCATAAATGTTTGCATACACTGCAGTATACTTGTGGAGCTGTGGAATGGAAGGAGGTTTGCATTAGAAAATCTGATGGCTGAATGACGCTGTTCATGCAGAGCAGGGCAGTTAATATAAAAAATCTCAGATTTTTGTATTAATGTTCTATATGTGCAAGGTGTTGAATGTATGGTACTGCTTAAGCCATGCAATGCCATCAATGCATGTAAATCACTAGATACAAAAGCTTTGCTGATATGTGTTCATCTTCATAATAAATTATTTTTAATTCACCTAAGAGGTAATTTGGCATGGGAGAAAGACATTTTTCCAGCTCAGATGAAAGCTGGACTGTTATAGGATCAAAGACTGCTATGGCTGGAAAAGAAAGCAGTTTTCCTCCAGGGAAGGCAGAACTGTGTGAAAATAGACAAATCTTGAGCTGCTTTCAGGAACTCAAGTGAAACAGGCTTGCCATGGCTGTCAAGGATCATATTCTAGAACCTTTTTTAACAATTCACTGTGTCATCTAGGTAGCTGTATTTGTATTCAGCAACACTCTAAACGCATCACCAGTCAGAGGACACACTAGGAGAATACCACCAGCAGCAATAACAGCAGATACAACATGAAGCAGCATACAGCTCACAGCAAAACACGGCTGTGTCACTCTCACTGGGGGAAGACGTGTTAGTAGCAAGGTGTGTAGCCTTTAGATAGCAAACAAATACTGCAGGGAGAAAATGGTTCAAATTGTAAAGGGTTTGAAGCTACAGTATCTCATCAGAGCACAGCACTGTGACATCTGCAGCTGTCTACTGTAATCATCTCAGCTCTCCTTGGAGTCAGCCTCTGCAATAAGGCATAAGGAAGGACTGTATAACCTGCCTTTTTGTTTTCCTGTGGCAATGCCCCATTTTATGGCCATATGTCAAGCAAGCATACTTCTGTGAAACACTCAGCAGACCCCAAGCTTCAGCTAGGTGTACGCATGGCTTTCTCTGTACATGTAACATTTAACCCTTTATACAGGCTACCACATAATGTTTTGAAAACTGGAAAGGCAAAGTGTGAGGAACAGAACTCTCTACAGTCATTGTTCAGGTCTTTCCCACATGGATTATGTTATGTAAATCAGCTCTGGGAAATCAGTTCTAGGACGTGACTAAGAAGATGTCCTTCTGCCACCTCTCACCTACATCACATCTCAGTCTCTCTTTACTCCAGCAGGCATAAAATGATGTGTCTTGGGCCAGACAATTCTCCAGAGATACTAGAAAGCAAAAATAATGAGCCATAATGCTGTCTCAGCTTTCTTAGGGTTAATGTACAGAGGCAGTCAAGGGACTACTGAGACCCCAGAACTCCAGTTCCATTGCAGTCAAGCTGCCACCAACAGTGCGTACTCAGGGGAACTGCTGTATAGGCATAAGATATCAGAGTGTTCTCAAAATACTGTTTTACTGTAGGTTAGCTACTTTTGTCAGTATAGTCTCAAAGGGGTTTGCCAGGAATACTTATGGTGTTAGATTTCCCTGATAGGAATAATTAGCAGAGCCAGAGAGAGCATCCCAGTTTTGCTGGTGTGCAGGGCACTGCCATCACTGTGGCATTACTCTAGCACTCTGCTGCAGAGGCCTCACTGCACACCTGGAGAGCATCTGGTGTTCCAAGTCTTTTGGGGCATAGCTGGGCCCAGAAGACTTGTCACTGTGATCCTCAGTTGAGCAGTATCAGTGAGTTCATGGTAAACATGTCAAGTTTAGATTGAGAAATGAACTCAGCAAGAAAGAGCATATAGAGGAAAGGAAAAGAGTAGTTTCTTACCCAGTAGTTAATAAAAATTGTGGTTATTAGCATACTGTATAAAGCAAGAACTGCAGTCATTGCCACCATAATCCACAAAGGAATTGCAGTCTGAGGCTCTTGTGTTTGGATGGGTGCCTCTTTAAAGAAAAGAACAAAAAAAATCTTGAAGTATGTGAATGCAAACCGCTCAATCTCTGCTTACTTACTCCTTGTACCAATACAACATATGTATTAACCATCATGTTAAGGTACAAACATAGTTTTACCAGCAAACCCCATTTTTTTTTCTTTGAAGGAAACATATTGCCTCAAATCATCATGTAGGGATTGTGTATGGGGAGGATACTAGCTGACAGAGATCTCCCAGCTTACCTTTCACATGAATAACAGTCCCGTTGCTCTTCTCATTGTACACATATGGGGGTGGGTACATAACCTCAATTTTGCAGAAGTAGATGTCAGTTTGGTTGGCACTCAGATTCCAAAGATTGAAGATTACTTCATCTTTACGATGAGTCCCCTGGCAGTTGAAGTCTTTACTTGAATTACTGCTAGTTTTGGTTGCATTCCATGAAATAAAGCAAATTTCAGTTGCACTGCCTGTTCCTTTGTGCAGCGAAGCTCGGAATTCTTTCCCTGTTCCATTGTATGTGTAGTTGCAGACTAGAGTTGCAGTTTTGTTAGTTACAGTGAGCAAAGGATGCTGAGCCACTAAAATCTTGTTTTCTGGAGGGGAGGGGACAAAGTGAGAAAAACACTTTTTTATAAAACACAGTATGAGACTTCAGAACCACATACCCTCCCATGCAACTCTTTTCCATATCTCCTTTCCCCTGCTGATACTCCCTCCGTGCTAGAGAGTAGGTTAACCACCAAACTGCAGAAGCAGTTTCTCACAGGAGCTCTTGTTGCAGCGATCACCCTCTATATAAATAATTACATAATCACTAGGGAAGACTGTGAGGTCAAGAGTGTTTTTCTTCAGAGTCAAAACACCAGTACAGAAAGTAGCCCATCTTATTAAGATTTAATGCCAAGGTTCATAAGGGGACTCTGCATGTGTGTGCATGTGTGTACGTGTGTGTATGTAAGGCCACCTCAGTCTAGCCTTTCCTTAGCACTTGTGGAGCGAAAATGCTGTAAATGAAATGCTTACTTTGGCAGTCAGATAAGAGAACATTATTTATACATTTGGTTTCTAATCCAAGGATAGAATTGAACATTTTGTTGGTGGAGTTTGCTGAACCATTTCAAGAATTTGGACCTTGGATGATGAGCACTAACTGCATGAATTGCTGCCATTTTAATAGAAAAAAGTAATTTCTCTAACTAGCAGCTGTATTAGAATCTTAATCTCTCAAAGGACTCAGAAGCTGACTAATTTGACACTGCATTGGCACTTAGCACCTGAGCAGCCTGCAAAAAGACATGAGACATGAAGGTATAATTCAATTTGAATTGACCAGACTGGTACATAAACAGGAAATGTGTTCTGACCCGCAGACCTCTGTGCTACCATCTTCCAAACAATGAAACTCTGCAAGGACTGTGCAGAAAGACAAGTTCCAAGAAAAATAATCCTGCACAAATGAGGCCCTACTTTTCAAAGGATGACCCATAAGTAAGAGGAAGGGAGTTTTGGCTGTTGAGCTAGGAAGTTGCCAGAAATATAGACAGCCCTCTTGTGTCTGTACATGACTACATAAGTCTTCATGCATGCTCAAGTCATATGAGGTCTTAGTAGCATTTTAGAGATCCCTGATAATTATTGTGGTTTTGAGAATGACAGTTGTATATAATCTTCAAAATCTGCTTTATCCATGAAACAAGACTTGGAAAAAAGCTACTAAGGGAAATGGAGTGGGAAGTTGGCCAGATCCAGAATGCCTGGAAAAAAAGTGTTTCGTGGTGTTTAACAATATTTAGGACCAAACAGCTACATTTAGCATGTTCACACTTGCACAAGAAGATGGGAGTACCCCAATGTCTTGAGCTCCCTCGGGATGAACATGATGCAGGGAGTAAAGTCAGCGATGCATGAGATGGCCAGGAATAGAGTGTAGGTAGTAGAAACCCACAACTAGCAACTTCCCCAATTACCAGCCCAACCCATGAAAGTGATGAAGTTGTTCATTTTCTCACTGAAAGGCTTGTTTACCAGCCCATTTTTCTCATAAGAGCAAGAAGATAAAAGAGAATGTTCTAGTGCATTGGATTGTAGTCCATCCTCCTTGTGTCATGCTGTTAAATGTAATTAGCATGTGAGGTGGAGCAGGGAACCCAGATATTGTGAAAATTTTGTTTTGGTGAAGAATAAGCATTTCCAGCCTTTCCAGCAGAAAAAACCACGGAGCATGGAATCCTGGAACTGAGAGGCAGATTAATAACAGACAAGGACAACTTCTACTTGAAGTGCTGCCTGTGCTGAACTTTCATTAAAATGAAGACATTTCAGCAAAACATTTTGGTTTCATTGAGTCAGCATTTTCCGATAAAAACTCTCATACGCTTATGAGGCATTCTAGTAAGGGGTGAGTTTTGGATTCTGCCCCTTTAGACAAGGTATTTGATCTTATTCTTGTTGGACAGAAACCTGATCTTTGGCCTAAGTGATGATGTGCCAATTTGTGATAGAATCATTCTACCTTTAGTACAGCAGAATCCTACCATCTCATATGAGACAGTTATTCTTCTGATCTGCTCTGCTGTAGTGCCCACCACTATGAACCCAATTGTCACAGGGACTGAATGCACCTTCAAAAGGCCTGTTCAGTCTCAGAGGTTACAGCCAAAAAGAGGAACACTGGAACAGATGCTTACAGGACCATTAAACCTCAGAAAAATGCTTGCCTGGATTTCAGTGCTAGTACTTACAGGAAACTAGTGGATGTTTATTATGCAGCCTGATGAGATTTTTGCTATGGTCAGAGGGAAGAAAAAGACCACTGAAAATCTCATCACTGAGGGACCACCTTGACATGTTACTTAGACTCATCTGTAAACACAAATGACTGACTTGCACCTTTCGCTGTTGTCAGCTAATTTATATTCCTGATGTTTAGTACATAGCTTCATTGCCTTGAGCTCTACTATTTAACTACAGATTTGGACTGTTTATGTTCCTGCCACGATATTGTGCTAACTGGCAACAGATTCTTTTGATACACCCACCTCAAGAAACATAAGTTCCTTTAACTTATTTCCACCTCTTGGATTTGTGGTCTGGTCTGTTTGCCTTGGCATGCAGGCTGAGTGTTGATAATCCAGCCCCAGGCTGCTGGCATTGGGACGCAGGGTGGCTGAGTGGTGAGATTCAGATTGTTTATGGATCATTAAATGAAGACTGCCCTTATGTGATTTCAGTTAAGTGCTCAAATCCACTTTCACAAAGTGGATCTACTAGTTCAATTCTTAAATGATTGAGGAAGATATTTTGTTTTTATTTTATAGGAACTAGTTAGCACCACATGAATTAGTTATGTTGCCAGCAGGAGCACAACAGGTTTATCCCATGGGTGTGCGAGAAAGGCCCCTTTCATTCTTCTCCTCCAGGCTTGGACTTTTTTTTTAATTGAAGAAAATCAGTCATGAAAAATGTGTATTAGTTTCATGGTGGGAAATACAGTAAGGCCAAACATCTCGTACTTCATTTGTGATCTGAATAGGATTTGATTATATACTCAGTATGACCTGCACCATTCTGAGCAAACATGGGCTGAGCTGCTTTTGCCTTCACAGAGATGCTCGTGTCACTTTGGTTTTGTTTAACTGGTGAAACTCTGAAACATTTAGTATGTGTTTCCATTAGTGTATGATTTCTCCTAAATAGGGTTAGGACTGCCATTTCCACAGCTTTGTTCAGTCATGCTGCATAGTAATAAATACCGATATCTTGGCCTTACCTATCCAATAAAGTGGCATTTATAAAAAATCATTGCCTACAGTTTCAAGAATCTGTGAAGTCTAAAAATGTAAAACCGTTTAAATCAGTGTGCATAGACTGCAAGCTTCCAAGAATCTTAGGGTTTACATGCAATTGTGTTGAAGAGGTCTAAGTGTTTTTAAGCTTTCTTATGCCTTCTTTTTCATGCTAGGCATATATCATAGTCATGTGTGAGGGGTTTTGCTTCATGAAAAACAATGCCATCCCTGTATAATACCCGTAAAATACTGACTCTAATCACGGACCCGCGATGCAGACAAAACTTCATTGAAGTGTTTTTTCCTTCTTTCTTATGTGCCAAGAAAGTGAAATAGAGATGACAAAGTATGGAAAATAACTATTTTGTGGGGGTTTTATCCAGACCTTTCCATGAATCATCATCAGCTACTGGAAAAAAATATTCTGCTAAAAATATTTGGTGCTCTCTTTTCTTTCTTTTCCATGCCAGTTGACTTCAAGGAGTTATTTGCCAGAAGGAGGAGACAAATTGGAATTTCAATAAGCACAGTAAAGAACTGGCCCATTTAAGTCCCTGTGGGGGACAGAGAAGTACCTGAAAAAAAGTTCATTTGAATGTGTAAACAGAAAGACACGCAGCTATGTTATAAACAAAGCTATTCCATTTGGCTGCTGTTGGCTTGTTGCTCAACTACCTTTAATATTCTTTCCCAGCTGTGTGTACAATCTGCAGCTGATGGGATCTGCCCTTTCTAGACTTGCTTTCTGCTATTCTGTCCAACTTTGGTAGAAGCCCTGCAGGTACCACAGTACTAGAGAAAGCCCAGGGGACAGTCTTGCTTTAGTCCAGCCTAGTGTGAGCACCAGGGATTTTCTTGTCAGTTTGCAAAGTTAAAATTATTTTTTTGACGAGAATTTGTCAATGTCATCCCAATCCCAGCTGACTCATACATCTGCATTCTGGTAACCTTAGTGGTGAGAGGTTGATTTGAACACCCAGAGACCATACGCCAGAAAGTTCTGTGGGTGGTAAAAAGAAGAGGTGATTTGTGCTACACTGCAACACTTACATTACTTATGTCACAAAATACGGGGGATAGGCAACTGCCTCTAGCTGACTTTCTGACAGACCATAGGAAAGCCGTTATGCAGCAAAGAGTGGGTGAGGACAAACTTTGTAAACCTTAGTGTCTGTGCCAAAAGGAAATTAACAAACTGATCTTCTGAGTCCCTTCCACACCTCAAACAACTTGCAGCACTGACTGGTTCAGTCTAACAGCAGAATGGGACAAACTCTGTTCTCTTCCCCGAATGAGATACCTGAGGCCTTATTGTGCCATTTGTGACTTGAAGTCCTGCAGGGGTTTACCTGTTACCTGCCTGAATGTTTTCCATGTACTAAGGATCAATTATATTGATCAAAATAAAGACTAGGAGAGCGAAAGAAAAGAGAAAAGATATGTGAAAAAAATGAGAACCCTGAGAAGCAAGTGACTTCCGTGCCCCTCTCTGAAAGCAGTTGAACACTCTCAGTGAAACTATTGAAGAAACTCAAATTCATTGTGCCAAGCAAATGGCATGAGCCCTGATAACCACGTACTATATTTTATTTTGTTGTAATTCAAAAGAGTTGCTTAGAAGCTGTTCTTTTGGAAAAAACTAATGGAAAAGTTTGTTAAAACTGTTAACCCATGGATGATACTTATCCCTACCTGCTATCAGTGTCTTGTCTGACAACTCACAGACCCACTGTGGAAATAATCGTATTGCAAACACATAACTATAAGCATGGGGAAAGGACTAGGAACAAAGAGCCTATGGTCTCTTAAATAAGTACAGATCACGTTGTCATGCAAATTACAATGCCTGCACTGAGGAAAAGAATTATAGAAAAGTAAGACAGAAAAAGAAAATTTTTAAAGATGTTGTATATGTTAAAAGTTTTGTACTGGAAAATAGACTGCTGTTCTGATATGTAACTTCCCTGTAAAGTACAAAGCACTGATACTTGGAGAAGACCCAATGGCAGCAGTTCACAGGCCAGAAGTTTGAAAAATTGTCTTGTCTCAATATTATCCCACCAAAAGGCATCATACCTTGACTTGTCTTGCATTTCTACGTACTCCTTGGAAGATATGCTAAACCTGAACATATGAGCACTGCATCAGCAAGGCCACACCAAGATAAAACACCCTCAGCCACAACATCTGAAGATTCACTAAGACTCAGGATTCAAAACACATTTAGACATTTTTGTTATTGAACTTTTCAGAAAGCAGCTCAACATTCAAGTATCAGTCAACTTCTAAACAATGCAAAAATCAGAAACTCAGCATTTCCCATCCTCCTATCTTTGAATTCAGTAAGCAAATCCACTTATAGTGCTTTTCTTTGCTAGTTCTGTTAGGTGTGGGTGCGCTCAGCTCTGCAGCCTGTCACACCAAGCCAGGTCAGGTGGGACCTAGAGGTTTGCACAGGAGACCTGGGGACTGTAGAGAGGGTAATGCAAGACAGACACCGGCACCAGATCTGCACAGCTCCTCTGTCCCAAAGAGAAGCCACTTGTGAGCAAAATTTGTAAAGCCCAGGGGAAAGATTAAATAAATCTTCCTCCATTTATGCTTGCAACTTCCAAGTGCCTCTAAAGAGAAGTCAAGTTAAAATAAAGCTCTTTGGGCTCATCTTGGAGGAATATTTGTATCTGAAAAAAACCCAACCTAGCCTTAGTTACATTAATCTGTCTCTCCCCTTTCATCCAAACACACAGTAATTTGTGCAAAATTAATTCAAAGATGAGACCATCTCCACTCCAATGAACAAACTGAAGGAAAATAGAGGACAGAAATGAAACGGGAGGTGGGGATTGTTACCTGTTAGATCAGCAGTAGGGGTGAAGCAAAGCACCATGAAGATCCCCAGGAGCATGGTGCTAATGGCTGGCCCAACACCTTGTCCCCACCTGCTCCAGGCACTGGCAGGTCTGCCAGGGCCCTGTGCCACCAGCCTTCCTTCCTCGTGGGCCCAGATTACACTTTCACACAGCTTCTCTCCTCCCCTTCTCAGCACATGATACGCAGCCAAGTGAAACCACTGTAATGGCAACTCCTGAACAGGAAGCTAAATTGTTTGATGACTTTAATTTTAGGAAGTTGTCTCTGCAAAGCTCAGTAATGTCTAAATGATAGTGAAAGATTACCGTTCAAAATGGGAACTCTTGTCTCTGTAATGCGTGCTTGTGTTTGGGTCTCCACAACCCTATTGTGCTAGGACTGCTCCTATCAGGGAAATGGTCTTCCCTAGGAATGCAGAGCTGCTTCTTTAGCAAGAGTACATATAGACGTACAGATGTACACTGCTCCCAGCATCACAACAGCAGCAAACAGCAGTTTCCAAGCTCCTGGTGGCCAAACCTGCTCCATAGGAAGCTCCATGCTCAGGAAGCTCCATCTCTCCCTTCCTGTGAGCAGAAACATTCCTCCCCTGGCCTGTCATCCCATCTCTGCCTGCCTTCCTAGCTCCTGGGAACGCTAATGATCTAGGTTTGATTGTTTTCATTGTTCTGCATCTCCTTGCTGCCTGAAAGCAGACAACACAGTGCAAGCAATAGTGGTCTGGTATGCCTTCCTTTTTGGAAAGAAATCTCAAGTTAGAAATGAGCACAACTGTAATCCAATTTACATCTAATTAGCAGCAGTGCTGCAAGCACAAGTCCCAGTCCATGCTCTCATGAGAGGTCTGCTTATTTCAAGCTTTTCTCTTCACCCCACCTGATAAGTACCCACTTTTCTTTGCCCTGTGAACTCCATGTCATGGCTCCCCTTGACATAGCAGGATTGTGAGAGACAGTTAATGGCATTTAGAGATTGAACTGGTGGAGCAGAGGGGTGGGAAGAGGGGCCACTGAGAAATTACCTGCTTGAGACCAAGCTGTGAGGTATCATTTCTCTCTGTGTTGCTGAACAGTGGTACTGGTATTGCCCTTTCCAGAATCTCTGGTCCTGCAGTCATTTTAGTTGTACCTAATGGTTTATTCTTTGATCCCTGAAGTAAGGATAAAAATAGATCTTGGCTCATCTGCACTTCTTGGTTTTCTAGGGTTTTTAAAAGGGCACAAATCATCACTGCAGTTCTTGCTCTAAATTAAACAGTTCATTTCTGATCACTTAGATACTTGACTTTATCACTTCACATATCTGATTTATTTCTGTTGCCAAAATTATCGTGTGGGTAGGGGAAGAAAATATAGCTTTCAGCAAGCCATCTTGCACTTAGGACAAACCACATAAAAGTTTATCCAGGAAAAAGCAACCCTGAAAATGTTCCCTCACTTTTTCATAACTCCCCCCTCTCTAAATACCTCTCCTTCTGTATCTGTTCTGCCGAAGCATTAATTCAGGCACCACTCATGCCTATTCTTACACCACTTCCCATTCATATTTCAGTCTGTTGAGTCTGTCTGCTTGCTGGCAGACAGGCTAAGCTTGCTGTCACAGTGATGGAAATCCAGACTACAGTTATAATTGCAGTAGAGCTAGAGCTCTGAGAGCACTGAAAGAGCTAAAAATGCAATCTGGCCACATTCAGGAAAAATAAGGTTTCCATTCCATCACAAAATGGCTGAAATTACGGTCAAAGAGAATTAAATGAGAGGTTTGTAAATGAGTTTTCAGAGTGCACAGGAATCTAGACTAGGGACTTGGGCTTTTTACTCATCACAGTGTGTAAATAAAATTACAGTCCAGGTATTTGATCACAGCTTTTCATGCTTATGCTTAGAAAACCAAGCACTGACATGAGCAATGACCTGAGTTTTAGAGAAATGCTTATATCCTCTAGTATGATTTCTCAGTGGATTATTTAGCAGAAATCCCGAGCAGGCTGCCAATTTACCTTTGTGTTAAAGAAAGGTCTGTATATCCTGAGCCAAGAGTTAGTTAAAGTCAAGCAAGATTCCAAATTTCTTGTGATTAAATGGGTGAATATATATAAGTTAATTTTAAAATAAATGAAGTTTCCCTTCAATCATTGAAAGTCATCTAGTGCCATAATTGTTCCCAGCACATACTCTTGTTCTCAGGCAAATAAACATGTACATGTGTGCTGGAAGAGCAGTTGGAACATTATACTGCCATTCAGTTATTCCTGAAGATTCCAGTCTAACGGGAGAACAGTAGGTCACTAAAAGCCCTACTTAACTACTACAGACAATTAACTTTTAAGTCCCTGGACTATCTTGCAACTCCATACAACGATTAAATTTAATAGTTGTCTGAGAGCTTTCTCTCTCCTCCCCACAATGAAGAACCATAACATAGACTTTGAGCAAATAGTCTGGGTAGGTTTTATACTGCCTGTTCACTGTGCTTTTATGTTGTCAGCTGCTAGAGTAAGCGCTTTCTTTTGTACAACTGCAAATCTTAAAACGTTCTTATTCTTCCACTGCTGCTGCAAGTAATGATTTGTTATGAATAGTGCTGTGCAAACGTGGTGCAGATGGAAGACTGATTCCTTCACATCGTTATTATGAGAAGAATGTGCTTTAACTAGCTGCCAGAGATGGAGAAGTGAGGTGACAGAAAGTGTTTAACAAATATTCATGTTTCTGGCTAGGGAGACAGTGAACGCTGTGTTACTCACCCTGTGCTGAGTCAGATAAACTAATCCTCAGGAGTTAATGTTGGGTTTGTTACTTTATAAAGTTGTTACCTTCACTTTACAGATGGTGAACGAAACCACAGTGAGGTGAAGACGCATGCCCGAGAACATACCTCAAGTTAGTGGCAGAGCTAGGAAGCTCTGTGACTAGCCCTGTGCTATCTATATTCCAGAGTCTGATTGGTATTTGACAGCCTCTGTTCTATGATGTGCTTCCCTTACATAATCATTCATTTTCCCTGTGTGGTTAATCTTTTCATACCCTTCTTTCTGTGAATCCAGATGCCCTCATACCATAACTACAGTCAGCACACTTAGAAGGGAAAATTAATATACTCCTTCAGAGGGAATTTTAAGTCAGTTTTCTGTACCTTAAAATGTCACAACTGTTGTCTGATACATAGGAACTGGAGATTAATATGCAATGTCGCAGCGGATAGGAAGCTTTCTTTTTTGGAAAGATGTGTAATTTATGTTTCCAGGCTTAAAGATAGCAGCCCATAAATGTGTCACTAATATAGAGGACCTAGAACTACCATCAAACACATAGAAATTTGAGAGAGAGCTTGAGGGAAAGAAACGTTTCCCTGACAATTTGATTATTTTAACTTCCAGTAGCTGGAAGGTGTTCATTAGTGTTTGTTCTAAAGGGGCAGGAGTTCACACACGGACATTCTTAGCTCTTTTCAAATTAAAAATGTGTTTCAAGTTTCATAGTTCTAAGCATTTCTTCTGGCTGTACCTGTACCTGGCTTGGACTGTTAGAACAAGTTTCAAAAGAGGTGGATTACCAGATAGAGAGGGAACAGCTCAAAGCTGGATTTAGCTCCATTCATCACCTGCCTGTACTATGGCATACAGCTGCTACTTCATTAAAGGGCAAATGCTCAGTTAGGAACACCTGAAATAAAGCTCACAGGTGAGTCAACATATGCTAAATGTTCTGCAATAAAAGAGTTTTCAGATTAAGGTTAGGAGGAGAGTAATTTCTGCTTTCTGTACTGCCTATCTTGTTTCTCTTGGGTAGAAAATGTGAGACCTACAGCCTCTGCAGAGAAATTACATAGATCTCTAAATATCAGTCACAAGATTTCTGTCTGCTCGGGTTATATTTTCTTATCAGAGGGCAAGATGGAATGTCATGGGTCTTGTAGAGGGCTGCTGAGGTAGGAAGGTTTTCTGGGGCTGTACTGAATGACGGTTGCTTAAAGTAGCAGTCATAGAATCACAGAATGTTAGGAGTTGAAAGGGACCTTGAAAGATCATCTAGTCCAATCACCTGTCAGAGCAGACCACCTAGATTAGATCACACAGGAATGCATCCAGGCAGGGAGGTAGACATCCAATATGACCTGCCTAGAGCTGACTGGTCTGCCAGCTGTGCCAGCATTTCCTTTTACAGAGACATAGTTCACCAAAGATCTTGCTGCCAAAAGCAGCATGTGAACAGCATGGATAACCAGAAAACCAGACCCCTGGGGTGAAATAAGAATGAAATCAATCTGGCGGCATAGGCACTTGAGTCACTTGGCAAACTGTACCCATAGGGAGAAAATGCTGTAGCTGGAGTTTTCAGGGAATTGTCTGCATTGCCTGTATTTATAGAGAACAATCTACAGAGAATGTATTTATGGGTAAAGCCTTAGCTGAAGAAACAGTTCCACCTCCACTGGGCTCAGAGGATGAGGGTAGCCCAGACTCAACTCAGAATATTAGGTTTTACAACTGTCCTGGTTATGCCCATTTTGTGCTATTTTTTTATTAAGACAGTAGTAGTGCTCTCAGCATGGTACATATATAGAATCATAGAATCATTAGGGATTGGAAGGGACCCCGAAAGATCATCTAGTCCAATCCTCCTGCCACAGCAGGATCACTTC
>JAOXOE010000602.1:9538728-9584204 GCA_028565055.1 Phoeniculus purpureus
GACTATTTACCCCTTCCCCCTTCAAACCCAGTTTAAAGCCCTATCAATGAGCCCTGCCAATTCCTGCCCCAGGATTCACTTCCCCCTCTGCGACAAGTGCATCCCATTGGTTGCTTGGATCTCCGATGCCCTGTAAACAGAGCTGTGATTGTAGAATCCAATGGTGAAGCACCGTCCATTTACAGTTCTTCCCATTTACACAAACTTGGGAGGAAGCGTTACTCATGTTTATGAACAATTCAAACTAGAATAGAGCACTCCATACAATGAGAGCCCTTTGCGGAAGTGTCGGAAGGGCTGCCCAGTGACCTCACTCATACAGTGGAATATATTCTTTGAGATTACTTCATTCAGAGTAACTGTCACAGGAAATCATTATTTTGGTAGACACTAACACTCTCTAACTTGTAGGATAAGCATTTCCAAATTACTCCTTTCTCTGAAGACAGTGGCTTCTTTACTCCTAGGCAAACCTAGCTTATGTCCAAATTCAACAACTTTCTGCCTGAGAAGTGGCCTATTCTTAGACTGTGGTGTTGCCAACACCAGCCCACAGAGTTGTTTTCGGCCAAAATACTATGAGAAACAGGCTTTTCATTGTATTTCTGCCACAACAAAAGTACTGAGTCATAGCCCACTGGAAATGTTTGTGCTGGGCTGCATAGGAAAACATCATAAATATATTTTTTAAAGTTTTAAATATTTCCATACAGGAACTAAGGATCATAATTCCTGAGTCTTAACTGTGTAAAGTGCCTAAAGCAAGAGGAAGCCCTTTTTAAATCACCATAGGGAGCACCTGCTTACTCATTGGGATATGCATGTGAATTGCAACAAGTACTTATCAATTTTGTAAGTGACTTCTTAGAAAAGAAATCTGGCTCGTTTTCAACAAGTCAGGATTCCTTTAAACTATTCATGGAATATTATTAAGGTTGGAAGAAACCTCCAAGATCATCAACTCCAACTGCTCGAATTTCTCTGAATGGGAAACTGAAAATAACCATGTTGCTGAAACTGAAAATAACAAAGATCTTGCTGGGTTCAGAGGAGAGGAATCTTGCTGCTCTAAAGAGGACCAAAAAAACCCACATAGTGGTTTATTAGAAGTCACATCCACACAAGAAGCAGGAAAACCTTTTGTGCTTCATATTTGAGGTGACCACTGGTGTCCACTGGTACAAGCAATAAAGTCAATTAGGAAGCCACCTGGATGCTGAGTGTTTGGATGTCTCTCCTAATGTATCTTAGGACATGGATCCAATGAGTATACGTGCTCCAGACATGCCGTTGTCATGTAACAGCACAGTCTTATCCCTCATCACAGGAACCAATCAACAGGCTTGGGCAAATCCTGTTGATGCTAACAGGCATCTTGCTGTCCCTTGAATGGCATGTTTCATGACTGACCTGTATGACCTAAAGGGCTCATGGGAGTCAGCTCATGGGGGGTTGGATGTATTGTTCTTGCAAGCTAAGTGTGGACCCTAAACCATAGATTATTCCAAAACTGACTGATGACGAAACACCCCATGCTAAAACTACCTAAGAAACTTGTATCTAAGCCACTGGACAACTATTAGGATCAGAAAGGTAGACACACAAGCTTCCACTTCACATTTCTGCTGTATCATTTACTTGCAGGTTCCTCTCTAATAAAACCTGAATGATTTCTTCTTATACACAAAGTTTGACTCTAAAAAGGTCCTGCTACATATTGCTTATTTTTTAACATCATCTTTCAGACGTGTTAATTTGAAACATGTTTTAGTGGGCATGGTGGTGTTGGGTTGACAGTTGAACGTGGTGATCTTCAAGGTCTCTTCCAGCCTTAATGATTTTGTGATTCTGTGAAATTTCCGTGGTTAGTTGCATGTGGGTTTTGTACTACATATAGTATCCTTAGAGGTTTTCACAGAGCAGGCCTCTTGGATGAAAGACAAATTAGTAAGCACCAGAACTTTTGGAACTAGAGAGAAGTAATTTGAGACTATTCTCATTATAAGATCTCACTCATAGTTTCCAGAGTGAGAAACTCATGTTTATTTAATCTGTTAGTTTAACTATTTATTAGTGAATCCTAATCATTCAGTAAACAATTTTTGGCACAGATTGGTATTAATCCAAAGATCATCATAGAGGGGCATTATTATTTTTTCAGTAACTGATATACTTCCATCTTTATTCACTTGCTTTTAGAGTTTTAGTTTCTCTGTCAGAAACTATGACAACCAGACACATACCTTTGGGACTAAAAAATAAACTGGATATTTTCAAAGACATTGGTCTGCAAACAACTCATCAATTGAAATGTATTTGTATAGTCTGGTTGGTGAGTATTTACAACTAATCCTACAAACACTGAAGTCAGGATGATGTGATGGTCAAGTCATAAGTAGGAAAAATGGACTAAATTAAATGAATCACTTACTACTGTAAACAATTCATTCAGCTCTGGGGTTAGGGAAAATTGCATTGTGCCAATAAAGCTAGTAGAAATAGCTCTTTTTCTGAATGCCTGGAGGGGAGTAACCGTGTGAGGATATTAAACCTGTATAAAGGGGGTAAATGTCCTTGATTATATCATGGAAGATATTTGAAAAATCACAGTCTCTAGTAGTACTGCAGTGTTGGGAAGGGAGGAGTATTTAGCTCTTTATCTGACCTGTACTGGAAGAAAAGCACAACCTTCCTTTTCAGTCTTTCCACTCGACTGTTCTGTAAAGTGGTTCAACTAACATCATCATTGCTCTGGTTCTTCCTTTGGTCCCTAGGGATGGGTTAAGTTAGTTACCTTTTGCTCATTAGCTTAAAATAATGCATTGATCATAAGCTAATATCAGAGCTCTAAAGCCGACATCAGTTCTGGACAGGTACAAGCCTACAAAGTTGTGGAGAGCAAGATGCAGCACAGGAGCGTTTGACTTCTTGCTGCAGCCTGGCTGCAGATACTGGCAGGAAGTGAGAAGAACACACACCATACATAAGCCAGGCATGAACATGCCTGGGTAGATTGTTCAGCTTTCATCAGCCATAGTGGTAAAATACTGTTTTAAGACAACTGTGTAGCTTTCAAAGCAGAAGGAACAACTTCACAGTGAAAACCCAGATGGACCCATGCTGGGAATACCTGTTTGTTATTGTCCTGTTCACTGCAGGAGAGTGGTGATGGTGGGATAGGCAGCTGGGAGAGAACAAAGCATCTGGGTCCCAGGTGCTGTGGCAGGGTATGTTACAGTTCTAAAAAACCTGACTTATCTCTTCCAGTCAGCACCAATGTCTTCTAATCTGCACAACAGAGAAAACTATGCGGTTGCTGTATAGCATTTCAGCTCAGTGTATCTTGCTGAGAATAATACAACTCTCACAGATCTAAAAAATCTGTATTTTTCATGAAGCACCCTGCTTGACTACTGTCTGCTGGCACTGCAGAATATTCCTTTGTCCATCGTTTCACGTACTGTGGGGACAGTGTCTTCCAGAGTCCAGCTTGACATGACAGTACTCACCCTATGTGTATTTCTGTGCCCAAAAACATTCCAGTTTGCCTGAATATGAATATATTCACACAAAACCACTGCATGACATTTGCTGCTTTTTAGAAAAAGAGAGCATCTTAGTATTTAACCTGTTAAATTCTGCTAAGCTGCAAAGTTTAATGTTAGATCTACACTCGCTAATGTTTGCAGGTGTTCAGGTTTTGTGTAAACCATGCAAGCTCTAGGCTGTGGTATGCTTTTGTGATTATATCACATTTTAGGAAGTGATGCTGGAAGGATGTAAATGGGCTTGTTGATCTGTTATTTCATGTGTGGTTGTTCAATCAGCATCACTATTTTTCAAGAAAGACAGACACAGACTGTATTTTGATACCTTTCAGGGATATCATCTCATATGTTGTAGGTGTAAGAACCATCTGAAAGGCTTGAAATCAGTTTCTAATCAAACTCTTCTGAAACAAGCTAAGTTTTTTCTGAAATAAGCTAAATTTGGCTCTTGAAACCATAAGCCCTAAAGGCTCGTAAGCGTGCCCTCTCATCAGAGAGCACACATATGTCTTCTCTAGTTTGCCATTTAAATTTTCAAAGTCATCTTTGCTATTAGCAGATATGTTCGAATGGAGTACAACTTCAGAAATAACATGGATGTGCAACCCTGTGGGCAGTTGTTATAGGTAATTTGTACCTGGGTAAATGCACCTTCAGTGAGTGTAGTGAAAATCTTATGAAGACAGTTGCGTGTTTTCCAGTAAGAAAAAATGTGTCTGGGGATGACACAGGGTGAAAACCCTGATAACATGAGTAGAAGCACAAGAGATTTTAGCAACTGGAGCAATTTTAAAACACGTTCATAAAGTACTCTATGCACCTCGCATCAGATACTAGACATAGATAAGACAACCTGAGAAGCATCTGCATTGTACTGAAGTGTGGCAGAAAATGTCTCAACAATAATGCTGAAGAAACTGGAGGCCAAGAGCTCTTCTTGCTATAAAGTTAAAACACTGGCCTTGGGTTCAAAATCAAAAAATGCATTTTTGGAGCTAACTGCTTCCAGCTTCCATGGCCTTATTCTGGAAATTAAAGGAGAAAAAAGACAGCAAAATGAAGAGCATAGACCTCAATAAAGCATATTTTAAAACTTTCAGGGATTTGTTTGAGAAGATCCTGTTTTGGGCAAGTGTGAGGGAATGGCTGCTGAGAAAGAGAAGACAAATATTAAGAAACCAAAGGGCTACTGAGCATGAGTATACAAGCATATAACACCAGCATATAGGATTGAAACACAAAATTAAGATCACAAAATGAGGTCACTTGATCAAATTCCCTAAGGGGTAACAAAACTTTCTACAGATACTGAGCTAAAAAAAAAAACAAGGAAATTACTTATTACTGACAAGAAGCAGGAAACGTTATGGAGAAAGCCAAGTGCTGCTTTTGTCTTGGGAGATTCAGGAGCCAGCTGCAGGCAGATAACCAGCACAACTGACACCACAGCAAAGCGGTGTGATCTGCACCTAGGAAAAGGAGAGAATGGGTTAGAAATGATGTAAAGACAATTATATTCAAATTAAAGTGGATTGATGAATTGTAGCCCAGGATACTTGGAGAATTACCTGAATTTCAGAACTATTTGTGTTTCTCTCAAGACATGTGAAGTATCAAAGAAGAGGGTAAATACAATCATAGAATCATAGTGCAGTTTCAGCAGAAAGAGACCTTTAAAATCATGGAGTCCAACCTTTTCCAAGTACTATCATCACCACTAAACCAGCTTAAGGCTGCATTCTCCTTGTCCTATCACTTGCTACTAAGGAGAAGAGACAAACTCTCGCCTCTCTACAACCTCCTTTCAAATAGGTCACAGAATCACAGAACATTAGGGATTGGAGAGATCAATAAGGCCTCTCCTCAACCTCTCTTCTCCAGACTAAACAGCCCCAGATCCCTTAGCTGTTCCTCAGACAACACGTGTTCCAAATCCTTCACTAGCTTGGTAGCCTGCCTCTGTACCATCTTCAACACTTCAATGTCTCTCTTGTAGTTAGGGGCCCAAAACTGGACACAGTAAAATGTAAAATTAGTAAATGTGATACTTCTGTGTTAAAAAAGGAGAGATAAGAGTCAGAACATTAGAGAGAGAGATCTGCTTATTTCAGTTCCTAAAAAAATACTGGGAAAATTACTCGAGCCATTATTCGTAAGTACTTAGAGGAAAAATACCCACGGCTTTCTGAAGAACAGACCATGTCAAACCATCTAATTTCATCATTTCATGAGGTAATACTTACCATGCTGACAGGGACAAGCTGTAAATGCCATATAGCTTGATAAGGCATTTGGCAGAGCTTTTTGTAAGCAAGGAAGAGAAACATGGCCAGATGAAAAGTGAGTATCAAACTGATTCAGTAGTTACAGATAATTTGCTGTCAAAGTAGAAAGATAAACAGAGATCCTCAAATCTGACTTCCCCAGGAGTCTGGTCTGGCCTGGCACTGTTCATTACTTTTATTAATAACTTGGATGATGAATAGAGTCTGCTTTTCAAATCTCCACATAGCCTTGGTTGGGAGGGACTGCAGCATAGCAAGGGCACGATTAAAATGATAAAAACTGAACAAACTGTAGAACTGGTCTTACACTAAAGCCATAAAATTCACTAGTCATGCATGAGCATGATTCTATGGTGAGGAACAACAGGTGAGAAAGAGCTGCTCTGTGAAAGAAAAATGACAGTTCTGTGAGAACAAATTAGTGGATCACAGGCTAAACATGAATCACTAATATCATGAAAAAGGCAAACACCACACTGGCTTGGTTCCATATAAGTAGTGCCTTAGCTAGAGTACTAAGTGGTTATTGGGCCACTGGGTAGCTGTGCCCAGCTTGAAGGAGGCGAAAGAAGTGCAGTAAGATCAGTCAGAAGTCTGGAAAGGTTTGAAGGATGTGTTTTCACTCTGAGAAGTGGAGAATAGCTGTCAATGAATATGCAAAAGGCTGCTGCAAAAAGAAAGGCCATTAATGATGGGAGTGCACTGCAGCAAGCAAGACTTCAACATTAGGAAAAGCTTTCTAAAGGCAAGAGTACTCCAGCAGAGCAGCAGACTGACCACAGATTTCCATCTCTAGTGGCAGAGATTTTTCCACCAATTAGACATCCATCATAAGTGATACAGGTGATGTACAAATCCTATCTCAGATCACAATCCACTTATGTCCCTTTTTCTATAGTCATTGGGAAGTGTATAACACATTATAGTGAACAGATATGGCACTCATAAAGCTTTACTAATCTTTTCTAGGTGAAGTCTTTTTGCCATACTGTAAAATCATAAATGTAAGGAGAATATTTACACAGCATCCTGCCACCTCTGAAATGAATGGCCTGTTTTTCTTTGAAATACTTCATGTAAAAGGAGGTTCCTTGACTGTCTGATAAAATGAACACGCTACGTATCACGTGTAGTTTTGAGCATCATGGCACTTGTTCACTGGCTTGTCAAACCCATGAAAGTCTTTAGCTAGAACTGCTCTCTGTTTTGGAACTGGAGAGGGAAACTATGTTAAATATGCAGTCAGGTTGATGGTAGCCTTCCAATGAAATTATACTCCCTTGTACTACCAGATCATGTATTAATGTTCTCATGAGTTACAGTGGTATCCAACAATTTACTACATGTTTCTTATAAATCAAATAACAAGTGGCAGACATCAAAAGGGCAAGCTTCCTAGCCAAACATTGCATGTTCACAAACACTCAGAACTCGTGCATCTGGAAGTTTCATTTATGGGAAAATGCCTTATTTGAACATTTCCAGTACTTCTGGGTCTCAGTTCCATAAAATCAAACAAAACAGTTGTGGCTGTGGTATTTTGGGTTATCCTTGCTTGCAGCCTCAGCTGAGATTGGTATGTGTACATAGCAGCACAAGAATGGGAGCACACAGATGCCAGGCAATCTGACACTGCCGCATTCAGCCAAGTCACCCAGGAGAGACAGAAAGCTTTATGAATAGAAATAAGGATAGCCTTGGGAAAGTCAGGAAACTCCAGGTATTTATTATTTGAATGTTCTAGAAGGGTTCACTCTGCTTTTTTCTGCCCCCAGTGGTTTCCTAAGAGAAATTCTACATTTCTCTGAGACTGCAGTTTATTTGTATGTTTTGTTTATAGCTCTGTGATCCCTAGTTCTCTTGTAGTTGTTAATATCTTTCAGGAGAACCTGCTCCTCTCCAGTGTTACAGGCCTGGAAGCCTTCTGAGAGGTTCTGTGTGAAGATGTCCGCAACTGTGTGATCCCCCATGATACATAAGGCACTGCAGTTGTCATCTACAATACGATATACATCCTGCTCTTCTTTGTGGAGTAGAGAGCACCTCTCCTCCATTTATCTCTTTGTTTTCTAAACCCCTCTACTTTTCTGCACTGCCATGAGATACTTTTTTCCAGCCACCCTTCCATCTCACTCCTTTGCTGGATCTGTATCTTATGTGTCTCATATCCTTTCCTCTAGACTCTGCAGTGGCTGTTAGAAAAGGAGTGTGTCTCTACCAGTTTCTGTGGTTTCTTTTGCAAAGGACAGCCAGTCGCTAAGTCCAGCCAGATCCTTGCAGATGTTTGTTCAAACTGCCAAACTTTCAGAGGTTTGCCCACTTTATTTCAGTAAGTGTGCTGGAGTTGTTTGCAGAATGCCATGGCAACAGAGGAAAACACTGCTGTATGATTTCATGGTAAGGAAAAGTCTGAGGAGCTGGACCTTAAAGTCTCAGTGTCCCATAACCCTTCAGACAAGGAGGTTTCTGTCAAGAACTGGCCAGCCCAGAGGAATATGATCTGTGCCAGGTCACCTAGACATGAGTACAACCCAAGTATTAGGTCACATCAAGATAATCATACGTAGTAAATGTATTTGAACTATTCTGCAACTCCTGTGCAATGATACACAACCAATATTACCTAGTGGCAATATTAAGAAAGATTTTTCTGGGTGACTGATTTGGTGAAAGTTATTGTTAAGTCTGCATGGCATAAATGCAGTATCATTCACTGACTTTTACCTACCAAGTTAATACATTAAATGTCTTTTAAAAAGAACATGGTTGTCCTATTAAGGTAAAAAATAAAAATACCACAGGAAACAATCCCTGTTCTTCCTGTCTTTTTCATATCACACAAAAAACTAGCAATAAATAATAGAGAAATGAATGTTTGTCAGTGCTGTTGTGTGCCAGATACTTATGCAGCGCTCCTCTACCAAGTGCAGTGGTGATCTTCAAGGTACTATTTTTTATCAGTTGAACCAGATACAGTGTGACCTTTTCTCCCTGTTTGATGAGCATACTCATCAGTGTCACTCTACATCATCACTCTCCCAGTGTAAGTGCAGACCCATGCAGCAAGAGTCCCTTTGGCTTTCCAGCACCTTAGTGAGCCAAGCCGTAGCACCACAAAAACAATGAACTTATCCTTCAGTGTTCTGAACACAGACAGTTCTTTGTGTCTCTTTCTTATTGTCAGTTCAGGTTTATCAAATTCTAGTCTATGTTTGAGCCACATAATTTCATCTCTATGACAGAGATATATGCACTCTGTTGAAAAAAACCTGCCGTAATTAAAACCAAATAACACATGATAACATTGTTCTGAGTTTGCAATGAGTTTTGCACAAAGATTCCACTTCATGTGTATCTTACCTGGGCAGATTACTTCTCTGTACAAATTACCTCTTTCCGTTTCCTGTAACATCTTATTAGTAAACCCAGTAATTCGTATTGCTGTTAGGGATTCTAGCTTAGAGGTTCTCCTGCATGCAGGACTGTAATGAACATGAAGCTTGAAGGTATTAATGACTCTGAGCAGCAAAGTGGCACCACTTCCTAACCTGCAGCCCACAAAATAAGCACAACTAGAGTACGACTGTCAAATCACACAGTGTCATGTCAGGATGGGGCTTTGGAAAGGGGAAAAATTTCACAAGTCAGTGATTCATGAGTTTTCATTTTATTGGCTGCTACCTAAATGAATCTAACTGTGCATTTTCTCTTTAATATAAATTATCATCAACCACCCATCCACATATCATAGATTAGTTCTGATTTCAAAATGACTCTATTCCATCTCTCAGCAAATCCTTAGACATCGTGTTCCTGTACAACTGGGAAACCCCAGTGAAGCAATATAAACTCAGTAATAAGAGCAAGTAATAGGCAGGGCTTAATGAAGGGTGGCAGTTCTGCTCTGGGGAGATCTAATGGATGTGCCTGTTCTAGTAGCTTGGTCTTGTGCTGATTCTCTACCTTTTACATTTGTTGGTCCATATCTTGATGTGTTTGTGTAAGGACAAAACAAGGAATCTTCAGTGTGGGGAGGAAGGCTGGCATACAGACTATGTACTTGGACTCCCACATCAGCCTGGCTGCAGGTCTGCTTTCGCAGGATCACAGAATCTCTTTGGTTGAAAGAGACCGTTAATATCATCAAGTCCAACCTTTGACCCAGCACTGCCAGGTCACCACTAAATCATGTTCCTAAGCACTAGGTCCATATGTCCCTTAAATCCCTCCAGGGATGCAGTCTGTTTTTAACCCTCTATGTAGAACAGTTCTTCCAGAACCAAAGACCGGCCCGGAAATTAGCTCTTTCCTGCCTATTTGTGAGCTGGAGCACTGCTTCTAAAGTACCAGTTTCAATTACTAAGTGCAATAAGCTGCTCACTAAGTGAGCTGAGCAATTAAAAGAAAACTGTTATGTGTTTTTTAAAGTACCACTGTAGAGCAGTGAGGGTAGAAAACAGAATCCAGAACACCCAGGCATTCAGAAAAATAGGCCTTAAATACAAGAGCTAGAAAAGAAAACAAAATCAAAAGTAAGAGATGTCTTCTTTTCCTCTTGTACTTTACTGTTGCTAGTCCTCACCGAAGACTAATTACTTAAGGGAGGCAAATGTTTTCTGCCTCTCCCTGGTTTTGAGACTAATGCTTTCTGACCAAACTAAAAGCGCTGGAGACACAGCTGTGTCTTGGAATTCAAAGATACCACAGTAAAGAGCACATACCAGTCTCAGTGAAGTGCCTTGTCTCAGACCAAAAGTAAATAGCCAGTGTCACACAAACCTGCACAGCGGTTGAACACTGGAAAACATGACTGGATTTTTTTTTTACTTAGCCAAGAAAACAGGTTACACTTGTCTAAAATTGCCTTCTTTGTATGATGGTTTGGATTTGTGACTTGAACAAGGAGGCAGATTTTAAGCATGAACCAGTGAAAACACAAGTAACTTTCCATTTTAGAAATCTCTGTCGAGAGTAGCCTTTCCTGTTTAACATTGAAGAATTACCCTTCTGAAATAGGTGATCTTTGCTGCCATGTCTCCATTCAATTATAATAAGCAACAGTCTTTCCAGGCTTATTTGTTCTTCCTTTCTGTTGCACTTTAGCATCTTTTAAATTTTTTTCTAAAACCTTGTAGGAGCTTGTACTACAGATAAAAAGGCTCATTCTTTGTTCCTTCATCCTTCTTGTAGCGTCATCGTTATCAAAGCGCAAAACACTTAGGCATATTTATTTATTTTTGTTGTAAATATCTCAATGATTGAAGTAAGAAAGGTCCAGGTCAACAAATATCCACGAACTGTTCTCTCCCAGCTCCATTTCCTGAAATCGTTTCCCAGATGGGAACAAGAATGAACTTAGGGAGTCCTACTGCAGCAGCACACCAAGGAAAAAACAAATTTATAATTTATGCTACACTTCCTACATAATGCCACCAGTAATTCTGTCTTCCTGTCTCTGCATATACTATTTTAGGTACACATTTGCAAAATCTAAGACTAGCATCACTCAGATATTTGACTTGCTAGTGCTGCATGACTTTCAACTTCTCAAATATTTAAGGGAAAAAAGATGAGTCTGTGGTTTAAGTACAAGTCTATGAGTCGAGAGGTCTGGATTCTATTTCTGCGCTGTGCCACAGACTTTCTGTTCACCCTTGAACTACTCACATAACCCCTTTGCATTTTTATACCCCGTCAGTGTACTACATACTGCTGCTGTGAGGCTTAATTCATGTTTCTCTGAAAGTGTTTCAGGTTCCTCAACACTTCAGAAAGCAAGCTCCAGCTCAGTTTTAATATTGTCTGAGATTTCTGTAACCTCACCCAAAGGGAATGGTATTTGTAAATGTCATCCTTGTAATGAAAAATCTGTTGTTCTCTTTCTGCCCCACACACTTGCTCCACTTCCTCCCCTTCTTTCTCTTCCAACAAGCTGCAACATTGTTAAAATACCTCCTCCATCCCCTGGGATGCCCAACTGATTGCAGGCTTGAGTGTGGGGTTTGTTTTATAGGGAGATGTGCATGCAATGTTTGTTTGTCTGCAGAAAGAATGGGACATATCTGTATTTGATTTAAAGAGGCATTCAGGGAAAGCTCAGAATTTCAGGGAAACTATTGGTCTTTAGTTTCATTTAAAACAAAGAGAATCCCAGACTTGGACATTTCTGAGGGCTTGGGGCTTTTTAATCATCTCTTGAGAGTTTCTGAAGGTGCAGAGATGAGACGCAGTCCTGCTGTTAGACGGAGTGTTTCAGTTAATGAATGATTACTGGATGATCCATGACTGAATCAGAATAATACAAAAATTACAGTGTTTGCATGTGTGGAGAAGAGAATGCTTTGTTGCATTTGTTTGCTGGATGTGTTCTCTAGGCACAATAACTAACCAAAAGCTCTTGTTACTGGTATGACTATTTAATTAGTGCCATCTTTGTGCTAAGGCTAGCTCAGTCAAATGCTGGGCAAGGAATGCAGAGACTCTTGTGACTTGTGAAATCCAGATCCTGATTCTGAGGGCAGTGGCTTGTGCATGGCACATCCCAAAGACCCTTTCAGGAACTGCCCAGGCTAACCTCATGGAGTAAAGGGTCTGCTTTGCAAGAATAGCATCAGGAGTTTGTGGGAGAGGAAGGCCTTTGCACTGAGAACAAAATACACCCTGTTACTCTGGACTACTTCAATTATCCCGTAAGATCCATAACAGAGGTACACTGGTGAGGTCACTACATAATTGCTCATTTTTTCCCCTGAAATTTCCTTGCATTTTGTATTGCTCAGGCGATGGATCCTCGGATTTAATCTGCATATACATAGGTCAGTGCTTTAAAAAGCCAATCATATCCCTGAGCTGTATGAGATAACCACTGATTTTCACATTTATAAGAGCCTTCTGCAAAACAATAGAAGTGCTCAGACAGTGTATTTTTTGGGAACAGCACTGCTGCAGATTCAGTTGTCAAACAGAACAAGCATAAAGAGGAAGTATAAGTTTGGCATGTGAAGAAGAGAGGGTGAGTGAGTTGCTACTGGTAGTTGTAAACACAGGTACTAAAAAGACGACATTGTTTAAAAGACTTAGAGAAGCCTTCATCAGAAATGAGAAAAGAAAAACATGAAGAAGATCTGAAGCACTCAGAGCCATGAAAACAAGGAGACAAAGTTGGAGTTGGCTGCAAAATGAAGAGGAAGCAGGAAGTCAGGATTAAGAGAGGGCACAGTCTTACTGTGAGGGTGCCAAAGTGTGACGAGTCTGGGGTCCACATTCCCCTGCATTTGATGCGCAAGCATCAGCTTACTGTTGATGCTTACTGCCCGTGTCTTCCTTCTCTCTGTCAATAGCAAGAAGAGATAGCAAGGCGTTATCATTGTACATGCTGTGCACGTTAGCTGTCAGAGCTGCAGCTCTCTCACCATTTGGTGTTTCCAGGGAATGCAGACTCCTTTATCAGTAACTTTAGGAAATTGCATTAATCAGTGGGGGATTTATTGTAAGGCCAAATGGATAAATTTGTGGTATTTGGCCTGCCATAAATTGTCTTAAGCAGAATCTTTTCATTTTCCAGTCAGTGTTCTCTTGAGGATTAAAACATGTAGCTCTCAAAACAGCAAAAACTGTGTCTCCCTCCTACACCTTCAGAACATCCTCCTCATTGCCACAAACTGTCCCTAAGAACACTTGATCTGAATTAAATACAAGTTCTGTAATATTTAGAGATCTCTTTAGGTCATTTCCTGCCCTCCCCATGCTCCCTTACTTGGGCAGATATCCCAGCGAAGATCTATGCTTTAGACATCTGGTCAGATTTTCATTTCTACTTTCTTCTTTTGAGCCAGTGTTTTGCTCCTTTTCTCTGACTCCTTGTTATTCTCCCCTCACTCTAGTGCTAAAGTGAGGAGAGGAAGTGACAAGATAACCAAAGAGAGGAGAAAAAGAAACCTGTCAAAAAAGAGCAGTAAGGGCCAGGAGTACAGGGAAAGACTTAGAAACCTGTTCAAAATTAATTTCCTAGTACTCCCAACTGGATGCAGACAGTTTGGGAGGTGCACTTTGAGTTCATTTCTTCCATTTCTGTCCCTCTAGTCACATCCCTTTTGCTTGTAGGTGTAATTAGAAGGTCAAAGCTAGTTTAATTAAGTGTGATGGAAAAGACAATCAAGAGCTCACATTTGGCAGCAGACCCTTGTATTATTTCAGCTCTGAGAAGGTTTGATATTAAAACAGTGCTAGGTAGGAATTAGGTTTCTGTATGTCTGAGCCTCTTTACTGTCCCCTCACTAGGCATCTGTGCCTTTGCATAGCGCTGACTCACTGTGTCAGCTCAGTAGCGTAAGCAGTCACTCAAAAAGAGATGGAAGACAAAATGAAAACTCCTTGACAGTTTGAACCACCCAGGGAAGCCTGGAAAACTCATCAGAAAAGATGTGTTACACCACTTCAGCCAGGAAGCAGGTGATAGTCACAGATGTAACTATGCTTATTTCTTTTTAAGCAAAGAGCTGACATGTCCTTGCTTTTCTCATTTACACACATCTAGCAGCCACCTGGCTTTGTTTCCCAAGATGGGTTTTGGTTTATTTTCTTTTTCAATTTCAACATGAGAAATTCCAGCCTAGCTTCTTGTCACAAATATTCTACTTCATGTTTGTCCTGCAGACTAAATGTTGCTTAAATATTTTAGGGATTCGATTGCTTCACTTCAGAATTTCTGTCTCCATGACAACACTTCTGTGCTTTGTAATACCTTTGGGGAACACAGTGGAATGGACTATTATTTATTTCAAGCTATATAACATTTAGATGTGGAGATGCAAAGGGAAACAGAATCAAAAGAAAAATACGAAAAGAGCTTATTTGTAACATTTTCTTTAAAAAGAATTTTAAGATGACTGCATCATTTACTGTATAGAAAGCCAGTTCATGCTGAAATTGCCTCATTTCTTCCAAAAATTCATGTCTGGTCTTGTTATTTTTGTTTCACCGCTGTGTCTTCATATAGACAGGCTTCACAGATTGACCTTCAGTGTCATCTCCATGACTATTGGTGTTCTGTGAAAGAAAGTAAACTTCATGATGAAAGCACTTCCCAAGCATTATGTAAGCTCAGTTTTTATCCCCAGGCATCCAAATGGACTGCTCCCACCAGGTAAAAAACCAGAACTCTGTTTTTGCCCAGGATGGTGAATGATCACCTGGAAGATTTGGTAGGGTCACATAGTTCTTGTGGAGCTCAAAAAAGATCCCACACTTTCAACATTTGAAAACCTCAGTTATGCAAATAATACCCTGTGTATGGAATTTTAGTTTTCTGATCTATAGTTGTATTGGCTTTCTAATAAAAAAATACCACTTAGACTGATTTAGCTAGGTAATTTCCACTCTGTCCTCAGACACAATCCTACATTTGTTCTTTTCTCTGGCTTCCTGATGTCGTCCTGTATTTACTTCAATTTTCTAATTTATACCTTCTTCACGCATGGAGTAGTCAACCCGAACATCTCTCAGATGTCAGACTTCTGACAGCTGTGCTTTGCCTAAGCTTTTTCTGAATAAAGCTCTTGGTGGGAACATTCATTAATAGTGGCTTTAATACATTTTTGGGTGCATCTGTAGATGCATCAAAACAAAACCTTATTCACATATTTCATATGATATTAAAAAGTCTTTTTAAATCAGACTGTGCAAAAGTCAGTGCTTTGGTTGGCCACACCGTATCACCAGTCCCAACTGAGGGTTTTGTTGTGTAATGTCTTCGTGCTTCTGTACCTCTGAAGAGCAGCAATAACAGGCAAAGACTCAGTGTTCTCCACTCCTCTGCTTTCTCAGAAAAATGAGGAGCCAGGAACGGCATGTGGACTGGGCATTTTGATAAGACATCCACATAGCAGTGTTGCTTGGTGTTAAATATCAGTGTTGCTTGGTATTAAAAATATCATATATCTGAGAAACTTTCACCAGTTTTTTCCCTTTGTTTTGAAAATGAAGACACATTTAGAGCCTAAAACTGTATGCAGAGCCCATAAAGTGTACACACTATCCATGCTGATGTTTTCTGTTGTCTAAGCTGCTCTCTTATTCTTAACGCATAGTGTTGTTTCATAAAACCCACAAAGATGCAGCTCCAGAAGTCTCCTGTGTTCTTCCTTCTACCATTCATCAGGGACTATGGTGCACTGTCATGAGAGAAGTCCTATAATTTTTAGTGTTAATAGCTCCAGGTGGTGCTACCTTGAATATAAAAGCAATCTAATTAGGCCACCTTCTGGTTGAATCTGATTTAGTCATTGACTTGAGAGAGAGACATGGAAGACTAGTGAGTGTGTGCACAATTGTGACTCCTGTAAAGAGCAGATGATGTTAAACAGTGTTTTTTAAGTTCTACTTAAACTGGTTTTTAAGTTCTTCCTTCTTTGTTTTTGTTGTTGCTTTCTTGT
This sequence comes from Phoeniculus purpureus, assembly GCA_028565055.1. NCBI lineage: Eukaryota > Metazoa > Chordata > Aves > Bucerotiformes > Phoeniculidae > Phoeniculus > Phoeniculus purpureus. The sequence goes on from JAOXOE010000602.1 coordinate 9,554,995, forward strand.
GCTTGGAGCATCTACGGAAATATGATCTAGCACTTAGGACAAGCAGGGTGATTATAAATGGCTCTTGCCTCACTATTGGATCCTACTGATATTACTACATGAGATTTGGCTCTTCCTGATTCTATAATTTGATTGTAATGCCTAGATATCATTGAAGCATGCAAGTCCAAGACAATAGTATCCTTTTACATGCAGAAACATCTGTTAGCCAAGCACTGTTGTACAGCCTGAGCTCTAAATGAGCATCTGTCTGAACACCAGTATTTTATACCAACCCGGCAGACAGAATTCGCAGGAGAAATAAAGTCCAATATATCTTTTCTCATCTGGTAGAATTCTTTTCTTCCCCCTGTCTTTCATGCTTTTTTTTTAATTTCATCTACTACTTTTGGAGATCTGAAGTCTGAGAGCCTTTTCTAAGGGCCTAATGCAGCCTGGGGACCAAATGTGTAATTCAGATAATGGTTCTTTGCTGTTCCCTTGAAGTGCAGGATAGAACTGATACCACTCAAAGTAATATTTTTGGCTGTCATTATTTGATCAAAGAACTTGGACCGGATCTGCCAGTGTTAATACTTTTAGGATGGATGACTCCTTTACTTTAGAAAGGATTTCCAGTAACTAAGGGTGACACGTAACATCTTTTAAACGCCTGTATTTACAGAGTAGTGAACTCTCCATGGTAGTGTGCTTCAGGCACCCTCCAGGGAAGAAACAGGTTACAGAGCTCACTGGGACATCCCTCCTTTTCCTCTTCTAATTTGTGCTTCTTCCAGTTTGGTCTTGTTTCTGTAGCTTTCCATAGCATTTGGCTTGGGGAACAAGTCTGAACTCGAACCCAAGTAACACATTTTACTCATAGCCACAGGCTGCAAGGAATAAGTTTTAAAGATGCCTGAGTTTGTGGGGGTTGGAACCACAGCACTCTTGTGTCAGCTGAGTACATTTTATACCTGAAGTGCAGTACAATAAGCAGCCTTTATGAAATGGCTATCACATGTACTGTTAACGCCTAGAGATTAAAACAGCTGCCAGGCAGCAAAGCTGTTGCATGCAGAGATATGAGGCAGATAGTCCGATCTAGAGGTTGAATTAATTCTCTATTAGGGAGTTGCAAATATTAAGGCAACTTGACACAAAGAATCTTACAGATGTTTGAAAATTAAAATCACAGGAATTGTTCTCAACTCGTGTTTAGTTTTGAAGGCAACTGTTTTTATTCTAAACTTGAAGAAAACTTGCCTGATTTTCCAGTTACATTGGCCTCACATAGCATGTAGTTAGGTCATAACGAAGCCACTGCCATGTGTGTTTGGAATGCAGCCATTTAACACTTTGTTCTTTGTATTCCCAGTATCTGGCTGCAAAACAGCAACAGTTACAGCTTTCAGAGGAAGTTAGCAAGTACTGGTGTGGGATCATCTTGTTTCTGATAAATCAGCCAGCTGCTCACTTAATTTTCAAGTAAATCACCATATTCAGTCACTAGATTTCAGGCCTGCTTAGAGTATTTACAAAGATAGTAATTGACTTACTGACTTTGTTATTTATCTTTTTAACCATTAGTCATTGTAAATGGAACTAACTGAAATGTAGGTTCCAAACAGAATTATATATTCCATGGAGTTAATTCTGAAAGCCATAGGTGAAATTTGGTACCAAGATTCAACAATTTTAGTTTCCCTGCAATCATGTTCAGAATTCTTTAATGTGAGCTGTTCTCTTTATTTAAAAAAATAGAAATTGCTTCTCACTGGGCAATTGGTAGGTATATTTGTAAAACAAAACATACTATGGGCTCTAGAAACTATAACACAAATTCCCCAGAAAGGCAAGCCTCTTTGCAAAATTTATTTCATTTTCTGACACATAAGAACTTTTAAATAGAGATTGCCACAACACATTGTTTTGCCTTTGACACTCACTCTGTGGACTAAATGTAGTTCCCTAAGTATTAATATTCAGTATTTCTTTCCTGCTTCTCAACAGATTAAATCCACCTGCTCCCACCCGCCTTCCTGAGACAAAAGTAATTTCATCTTTGCTGTCATACATTTCCCAGATAACATTTTAATGTAGTCCTAGCAGTGACAACTTTCATAAACTTGATTTACTGTCTGGTTTATTGACCTCACTTTGCAAAGCTCTGCCTCCTTTGTAACAGCTGTGAACACATTGCCATAACACATAACAGGAGTTTGCCTTCTGTACACCAGCAATTTGCCCTTTCATCTTCTGGAATCTCCAAGGAAACCCTGGTGGTGTTAATCTTTAATTCCTGGGAACCTACCTCGTACTCAAGATACTCTGGGCTTCTTAATAAAAACGTAGCTAAGGAAATAATTTAGGGTAACTGAGCAATCTTTGCTGAAACACCAAAGGGTATTTTTCAAGTAAACTGTTTGTAGACAGTAATATCTTTGGTCTCTAAATGAGTGGGAATTTAGAATAGACATGAGAGCACAACTGAGGATGGGCTTGCACAGGGTCACCTTTGACTGGTTTGCTCATGCCAGTGTAGACCTTCATATTTTCCCATGTCAGAAGGTTTCTGTCCCACATGCCCATTGGAGTTATGAGAGACTGAGATCTCTGCAGCTGAACAGTCACTTTGGAGTTGTATTTGTAACCTCCCACTGTATATGTGGAAATGGCATAGGAGCCTACTGCACGTGCAGGGGTATAGAGCGAGCTGGCAGCTAGGGAATGGAGGGAAATGGGATTCCACACATGGGGCAGGAGAAAGTCACTAAAAACTGTAGCAGTGGTAAGATCAGACTAGTAAACAGGCTGAGCAATAGAAGCACAGAAAGACAAATATGAAGGTGTAGAGGATGCGGGACAAGAAGAAGCACATGAAAGTTACAGAAGCAGAATGCAGAGAAAATTCTTTATATTGAAAAGCACTTCTGCCTGTTGAAAATTTTAAGCAAAGAAAACTAAGGCATGGATGCAAAAATACATAGGCAAAGGAGAAAATGCACTGGAAATAGTCCCTTTTAATGCAAATAGACAGTGCAATTAAGTAAAAGAAAATAAGAAATGGCATCGAGGACAAAGTGTCACTTCCACTAATGTCCCTGACAAAGGTCTCCCTTTCTGAAGGGAGGCAATGATGTTGTCCTAGGCATCCAAAATTAGTCAAAACAAGGAAAAATATAGACATTCATATTCTGTGGGAATCAACAGAAAGAGGCTTGCAAACAAAGGTTCAGTGATAGCCATGGTGGAAGAGAGGTTGAATAGTTTGGAGCAGAGCAAGGGCCTAGGCAGTAGTCTCACTCACTGCAGTGTTTCCTCCCTTCTGCTCATTCAGTTCACCAGCGTGCTGAACAGCCCTCCAGCAGAAGTTCCCAAACTTCTCTTCTGTTGCTTCTTTATCAGTATTTTGATAAGCTGGGTTGTTGACACTCCTGAACTGAAGAGTGTTGCCATGAAGTGCCTCTTTTCATGATACTAAAAGTTGCAACCTTCCTTTGCTGTGGAATTGGCAGATGAGCAGAGAGGCAAATTACAAGAAATATCTTGGAAGGATATGAGAGCCACTTCTTCTTATCACAAGCTCTTATTGCAGCCCTGCTGTCCTGTCACATGCACAAAGCAGGACTACTTGTGCACGGTGGGACGTCTCCTGGCTTTGTTTACAGGGCAGTGCATTCTAGGATGGTAATATTTGACTGGGTCATGGCAAGAGGTTTGTGGCTGAAATAAAATTATCTTAAATTATTCATATTCTGTCAAGGGAAAAAAAAAGCCATGTAATATTGGATTATACATATTTTATCATCAAGTGCTATAAGTGAGCCATTAAACTGCATTCAGTTCTTGCAAGTCTTTGTTTTATAGATTAGTTTTACAAAGCATTTTGTCTTCCTGCTGAAAATAAACAGCCTCTTATATCTCCACCTACTACACCAAGTATTTTCCTCTCCTAGCTTTGGCAGAGCAAACTGCCTGTATTCAAGTCAGGAAAGCAGATTCTTTGATCATTTGCTCTCACTGCAGCATGTGTTATTCATTCATTAGCATCATGTCTGGTCCTCTGGCTTTGCAAGGAACACAATGCAGTTGTGCAGCTACACAGTGGACATGGTGGTGGCTCTCAGAGGTCATCATCATCAAGGCTAATGATAGAAATGGAGGAAGAATCAGGACAAAAGGACAACATCAGCTCCACCTGAAGCTTCATTCACAACTAGGTCAAGTCCCAAACCTCCCCAATAGCTGGAGGACACTAGCATCCCTCAATATACTCAATCCCAAGAACCAACCAGGGCATCATGCAGGGTCAAGTTCAAGACTTTCCTGGGTGCTGCTACAGTTACTGTCAGCCATACCATGGCAGAGGGGGAGAGCAAACATTCAGTAGGGAAATTTACAGGCTTCCCTGGGCAGGTGGGTAGAGCAACAGGGCAGACTGGACTCCTTGGGAGCTCATTGGTCTGGCTTCTTTTAGGCTTTTGTCGCAGAGACCTTCTACTCAGAGCATGTTGGGTGGCTTCTAATGCCCAGGCATAGAAGATAGCTCTGAGATTTCAAGGACAGGATGGCCAAGACAGAAAATTTCCCCAGAAATAGGGACAGTGCTTCACAGCCACTTTGTGACCAAATACAACATCATCTCAAATAGGTGCTCTATTATCTGTGGATGACATCCAGGATCCAGTGCAAGGGATGCTCCATGTGTAGAACATTGTTTTCACTCTCACAAAACTGATTATCGCAAGCTCAGCCTGGCCAGTTACAGGCTGCAACAGAGCCAGGACAGTAATCCCAGGATATCAGACCTATCCACTGAGAAGAAGTACCAGAAGAAACAAGGGGAAAGCCCAGTCTCCCAGGACTTTGCAAACTCCAAATTGCTAGCTGCCTCACAAAAGCCTGAGTATTGTACTCAGCCAAACAAACACTCACTGGAATGTCATTGCTTATTAGTTGACAGCTCTTGGAAAACTTTCATCTGAAGAAGCTGGGAAAAAAGTCTCCTAGTCAGATTTTCGTGTGTGCCTCATTCTGTATGTCTGTTTTCCTGACAGGCTGTATGCACAATGCAGCAGCAGGGCTTTAGGGTGAGCAACATTGCTTTGGCAAGTGTCTGGGTAGTAAGGTTTTAATGTCTGTTATCTGTAGTCTGGCAGGAATGAGGGGGAGACAACACTGACTGAAGGTGCTAGCTGTTGTACCCTACACATTGATTTCTCTAATGAATTAGGTGGCTTTCCTCTTGCATTGACAGTGGGTTAGGCTTATGGAGTGTTTTGAGCTCAGTTTAAAGCAGATGTCATTCTGCTAAACTGAGGAGGCATTTAAAGAGAAATTGCATGATGGTGTTATCTTTTCTTCCCAGAGGCTCCAGGTGCTTGTAATTCTCACTGGAGTGCTAAATACGCAATTCCTTCAGAAAAATAAAAAAAAGTAAAGGTTAAGTATGTTCAAATCATCATTTTTGGCAATGTCCCTTTAACTCAGGTGTCAGCTGGAGGAGTTCTTGTCGCTGTTTCTTCTGTTGTTCACTTAAAATCCCACTAGATACCATAGCAACAGCTGGATCACATGTTCCTCTGGTGTGCTTCCTATAAGCAGATGTGAACAATGCTGGCTAATAAAGTCTCAGCAAGTGTTGGACAGGAAAAGGACTGAATTCAGCCTCTACATTGTTTTTTTTATAACTCCTAGAAAAGGCTTTCCATTGTTTCTTATGACACAGGTAAATCCAGATCTGATGGCAAAATGTATTCAGGGTACCTCCTCATTAAAGAAAAAGACCATCAAGTAGCTGACATTTTACAGCCATTTTCTCCCCATCCTATGTAAGCAAGTCTCAGAAGCCTGCAGCCAAAATAAGCTTCCACATTGAAATGTGTTTGCAGTGCCAAATGAATACTGTCTCTGCCGTAGTGGTGGGCTAGTCCAGCTGTTAAATTGATTAGACTCTTTGGTACTTTTTGAAACTTTACCCCAAATTCAGAACTATACATATGGCGATTAATTACTCCACACAATTGTGCTCTAATCATTTTCCATGCATTTGAAGCAATCCGGGTCAGTTTGGCCCAATAGCTATGTTATTGTTTTTTAAATCACAGAATAAATCTTTTCACATGTCAAATGAACATTTAATAATGCCATTGCTCAGAGGAAGTGTTCATAATCCTTTTCCCTGATTAATGTGTAAAATCTCTGTACAGCCTCATTTATGCTCACATTTAGGCAAGCAAAAAAATAGTAATTCTCTCTTTTAATCTGATTTCTGCATCCAAGTGTCTCACATAAATTCCTTCCACATAAGACTAAACCATATGCAATCTCAGCTGTGTCTTACTTCCTGGGTTCAAAACCTACTTGCAATGCATAAAGTCTGCAGCTCTGTCAGATATTGTGTAATCAATCTGTACTCTAAGTATAAAGTTCTTACAAGGACAACTAAGTCATGCCTCCATTCAGCATGATGGAAGGACTAAAACTCAGAACAGGGAAGTGGAATATTAAATTTATTCCCTTATGCAACTAGACGGAGGTTTAGTAAGAAATCAGTGCTAATACTTCCAATGAAAATCCTGAGTGGATTCTGTGATGTGTAAAATCTGAAGTGTCTCTGAAATTGCAGATGACTGTGGATTTATTGGACTAATACTTGTTTATAGCGTCTGTATCTATTTCGATGGAAAAACTTAAGTGATCTAATTATTTTCCTGTTGTTTTACAAAGTCTCTTTTCATTACATACCATCAAGTTAGAAATCCAAGGAGGAAATCTTAAGGAGTAACGTCTGATGATGATTTTAGCTCTCTTTTCTTTCTGAAGCCTAGTGAATGTGTATGTGCTTCACAAAGCCTCTGCTTCTGCCACTGCCTTGCTAGTGTTGCAAGAAGTTTTTGGTGATTGCTGAAAATCTCAATGATAAGGTCAGAGTAAAGGAAATAGCCTCCAGTCATGACAGCCCCTGCTCCAAAGACTGAGATCACGGGATAGCAATTAGCCTGACAGGCACCTGCATCCATGGCTTCCATAGGACTGCAGCAGTCTTTGGGCTATGTGAAAAGGTGCTGAAGCACCAAAGGTGTAAGGAACACAGAATATTAACAGCATCATGAAATTTACGTGATTGGGCAGATGCAAGTTTAGGTGGGACAGTATCTAGCATTTGCACAGTCTGTGTCTGAGGTTGTCCTGCATGTCTTTCTGGAAGGATATAAATGGAAGGGACATAAATGGAAGGGAACCATCCTGGCAGGCAAAGAAGAGACACTGAAGGCAGGGAGTATCCCAATGCTCAGAGCAACTAAAGTGTACTGCCAGTCTTCTCAACTGCATGTCACTGCCATAGGCTGTTGCATAGCTCCTTGGAACAGTCTGGATGGTGGCCCACACTGGCTGGCCTCAGGACAAACCCTCCAGGCCAGGTGGGCCAAGGGTGCTTGTCTTGCTGCTGCCTCTTATGGGGTGATACAAGTCATTGGTCCCCAAACTGTTGCTTCAGCATTCCTCATGGGAGCAAAAGATGGGGTGGAAATGAATGACAGTGCTTTATGAAAAACTGGACCAGGAAGATGAGTTGTTCTGTACAAACTAGAGTGGCTGTTTGCTCCTGCCCTGTCACTAGGGATATGTCTTCCCCTGTCAAACCATCCGGATTCAGGATGCATCTCAAATCTGTTTATTGACCTTTCACCGCCACAAAATGCTTTCGTATTGCAGTCTGTGGCAAGAGAAATTCCAGAGAATTATAACATGTGCAATTAGCAAGGGTCAGCATTGCAGCCAGTATAAATCAGGGCAGCCACAACTTGGAGATATACTTACATTAACTGTCTAGCCCCAAGAATGTAAAATAAGATCTGTTCTGCAGAATGAGACTACTGTTACCAAGAAACCCATGACTGGACTTTGTATTGTAAGAAAATGCAGAGTTAATAGGATTTTGCTCTTAGTGAATTTTATCTGGTACTGTGCCTTATTTTAGTCCAGAGCAGCCCAGCAGATATTTAGCATCAACAAAGCAAAAACTGTAACAGCCTTTCTTACCTACTGGGAACATATTTCCTAAGTGTGCCCAGGAAGCAGGAGCTCTGGGTGCAGGAGCCTGTGGGCAGCACCACAGGGCAACCCAGATGGCCTCACCCTGTACAGGGTGCCCTGGAATTGAGGCTGCCAGTTTGGCTCTGGCACCATCACTGAGATGCTTCTCACAAATGTTGAAATGCAAACCAGAAAAACCAAAGCACCTCTTATATCTTGATGAGTACTTAAAACAGAAATACTGTGACACAATTTTTTTAAGGTACTCCTATCTTGATATTACCACAGAGGAAAAAAATGAGTGCCACTTTTCATAGCAGCACTGTTCTCAAAAACTTAGAGCTGGATTGAGCCCAGCAGCCTAACACTAGGGAATATACACCCAGCCATGCTGAAGACCAGGGTCATTTGACAGTGGCTCAGAGCAACCCTTTTCAAGCCTTTTCAGCACAACAACTCAAATAATAGTCACTGACTGCCTTGCTCTTTTCATGCTCTTTTCTAGCTTGGCAGTGCAATAATAAAAAGCCTCTTTAGAAGATAATGCACACTCTGTGTCATTCACCCTTCTGCAATTTACAGGAGCTAAGACACTAGTAAGGTCCAAGATTAACAGGCATTTCTGCTGCATTCAAAGATACCTTGGCAAAGTCTTCCAATTGAAGAAAAAATAAACAGTTTAATGCAATCCCCAGGCAGCATCACCCATGTCTGGCTTGGAATGTAGCTGAGTCCAATCTTGAAGAGGGCTCTGCATGTACAGCAGCAGGTGCCTTTGTGCCTTGGTGCAACAGAGCCAAGAAGGCCCTGCAGGGGCAAATGCCTGAGCCCTGCCCACACTGCAGGAAGCTCAGGTGGGCAAGAGCCTGTCCCGTAAGCACCCTTGATGCTGCTTGTGGGTGGATACAGTTCTATTCTCATGTAACTCTTTGAGGACTGGGTAGAACATCCAGCAGAGCAGAGCATCTCCTGTTTTACAAAGCATCTGTTCAATCCCACCAGCTGCTGCATACCCTCACACATAGTGCTTTTCTTGTTCCTCCAACACAAAGACAAGCCTTTCCTGCTGCCTCCTTTCACTAGTGGTGGAAAATCCTCAGGCCAACACTATATAACACTTATCGTTACAAGATGAGACCTTTTCTCCTGACTGAACTTCTTTAACTCTGTCTTTGAGGTGTTAGGAAATTAGCAGGAGGAAAGCTGCCTTTTCCAGATACTTTGATGTTGTGACAACCTGGGCTGTGACCACAAGGCAGATGTTTTCTGCAGCAACCAGACAAAAATAACTAATGTGAAAGAGGAATAAGTGATCCTGCACTGTGTGTTCCTCAACAAAAAAGGCCTTAGGCTTTGACTGCCTGAGCAGCAACATGAAAAAGTGGGAGCTCCTTGTCAACATAGATTTTGTTTTACTCTTCATGGGTTACAGCTGTTCCAGAGCATGAAGTTTCTCTTATTCTCGTTTGCATAGCAGATTGCAAACATTTCAGGCTTCTTCAAATGGCAGTGTCATGGGTTCAAACCAAATAGAAAGAAAGGCAGCCAGGCCTTGAGGCGGGCTCTTGGATGGAATTTACCAGGCAGTGGAGCAGCTTTGGGAAACAAAAGGGGTTTATTAAATCTATAACTATGTACAGAAAGAAGAAAAGCCCAAGCAAGTGAAAAGACACAAACCACAAACCTCCGTAATAATGCCATTACATACACTTCTGAGAAAAATAAGCAAAGAATTATATAAGCAGTCTTTGTTTTCCAGCCAGGGTCCCTGGGGCAGGGGACATCCATGCAAACATTCAACGGCACAAGGGTAAGGGCCACCCCTCACCATCTCAGCTCCCTCTTTTATCCCAAGCAATCGTCTGACGTCTCCAAACTTGTAATAGTCTCATTTTTGCTCAATGCAGGGATGAATCAGCATCATTTTTTCTTCACGGCATGGGTGGGAAAGGGCTTTCCGTCCACGCAGCTCGGCTTGGCATGGTAGTGGTGAGGCACGGCATGTTGCCACCATCCTACACCATCACCACCTTGGTGCAGCGTTAATGCCTGGTGAGGGGAGAAGACCTCCTCCAACAACTCCCAAAAAGGGAAAAAAGGCACAGGGGAGAAAGGGACCGGCTACCCCCCCACCCCCTCCCAGTCTCTTTTATCAGGGTGTAGGATACATGGAAATGCCCCTATCATGCCCCTCTAAACCAAGCATAAACTCCCTTCAGAAGTCCCCCAACTCGAATCTTAGGTTTCAGCCCTGGGGTGCTCATGGCTCTTGTAGCCCACTGGAGGCTTTTGTCTTCCCAGATAGCCCACATTAAGGGAACAATAACCTAGCCAATAGCTCTTAATTACTCAGCTTCCCTGAGCAGCTATGGAGTAAGGAGTTTCTTTCTGACTTCTTCAGAGTTTAAAATATAACATTATTTTAGGAAAAGAAGAAGAAAGGAAAAGTGATACCCAGAATCTGTTTTCCTAACCTAGAACAGGCAGTCTGATGGAACATGAAATCCTGACCACCAAGAGCTCTGTCATTTGGCAGACAAATACCTCATTGCTAAAGTATTAAAAGCAATAATAGATCTTCCACCCTCAGTGCCTTACAGCTATCCTGAGTATGTGGAGCTCACTACTTCTTTAGGAGGGACACAGATTTATGTATAGAACTAATATGCATCTAAATCTTTTCCCTATATGTGCTGCTTCCACCTGTGTTGAATCTTGGCCTTGATAAGAACTGTCATAACATCCAAAACTTTTTAGCGTTGATTGAAGAGACAATCCACTGTGAAGTCACTTCTTCAAAGATAGCATTACAATCACTAACAGATTCATACCAATCAGATTCAAAAACATCCACTTTGCAGTCTGCTCTTGTCTTGTTACATATATTGACAGAAGAGAAGCACTACTGCGTCTGTGTGGGATCTTCCAAACAGAGGTTCTCATAATACTGCCATGCTGTCATCTCACAAATTTGTATGTTGCCCCCTACCTGGAGATGAAGAATAAATCTGTCACTGTGGTGAGAACTTATTCCTACCCCATAAAGAATTTTCATTACCTGTGATATAGATACTGATCCTGGTTTATGCTCAGGGTTTCAGAACAGACTATAAGCACTTAGAAGAGCAAGTTCATGACAGCTCTGGCAAAAAATGGGAAGATGTCTGTGCTGTATAAAGGTGTAAATGTAGAGACTCCCAGTCAAACTGTCTTAACCTGGTGGCTACCTTCAGCCTGCATGCGTTCCTGCATGGTAACAACCTGCTCACCAGGTTTGTGTTAGAGGGGCTGCCCCTCCTTGCTTCTGTAAAAGCAGAGAGGGGAAGGATCAGATCTATCTCCCATGCAGATCCCAACTTCTCAAACCAGGGGCTGCCATCACTGCAACAGAGCTCATGAGTGGAAGCCTCAATTATACACTGATCATGAAGCACGTGCAGCTTCCAGGAAGATCATGGAAATCTAGGACTGCTCAATGACTCTTTTTCTTGGAGATTCAGGAAAGGCAACAAAAAGTGAGAGATGTAGTAGCTTGTGGCTGCTATTTCTTTAACATGTAGAAATTGTCCATTCATACAAGGATAAGATGACAAGCTTTCTCCCTCATGCACACTGATTCAGGCAATTAAACTTCTTTCAGTACAACAGAACCTGTTGCATAGCTATCTACTTTGCCAGAGGTTCCTTCCATGCTGAATGAATCCAAACACAAAGATTACACAGACCAAGACCTTGAATATAAGCTTCATTTCATCTTCAAGAAAGAGTGAAACACTTGATCTGTTACCTTGTGATCCATCACCATAGGCAGCCTATTTTCCAGTATCAGCACATCCCACAAATGGAAAAAACTGACTACTTGCTCACTGCTGTCTAGCACGACCAAATCAGTAACTGTGCCCAAGTTTAATTCTAACACAAATTAGTCTGGGCCTGAGACTAAACGGTATGCCCTGTCTCAAACACCAAAGCAAAAGAGCAGCGCCATGCTCCAGAAACAATTCGCAAGCTGTGGCCTGCATTCTGAAAAGCGTCTGTTAGCACTAGCATGCTCATTTACACGTGGCAAGGTGAAGGAGCTGGCAGGTAAAATTAAGATGCACAGGGCAAAGAAAAGTCCTGTTCAGCTTTTTGCTTCATGTTGCGTCAAGAAGAGGGGGAGGAGAGATGCCTTTTGTCTTTTTTGTAAACACACCATTGTCTAGAAAAAACTAATCCCTTTCATTTAGCAAATCCATTTTATTTCTGGAAGTATTAATCTTGCTTGCCTCTAACAAATGAGTAATCCAATTGGCTTCAGTGTGACAACTCCCCAAAGGCAAACAGGATTTGACTCCCTGCAGAACGTAGTACACAGATTTGTGAATGAGCTAGTTGAACCGCTGGGTACTTGGTGTGCTAGCTTTGGTGCAGCCCTATAAAGCCATGATGCCTGTGACAGCCAGTTTTACTTGCACTGAAGGTTTATGTAAACGCCTTCCTATGGTTCTAAAGTTAAGCTCGGCCCTCTCGCTACTAATCATTAATTTGTCCATGTTGGTTTTGTAAGATGGAGAGAGGAGAGAGGAGAAGCAAGCGCTCTGATGAAAGCAGTAGTTAGGGACAATTTACTTTCACTAGATATTTTAATTGTTTGAGAACCAGGTAACCTCCTTGGACTCCTGCAAAACTGTAAGTTGTGTGTGTCTAATACGAGAGAGCAAGAGGGCTGGAGTCACGTTGTGTAAACTTTCCCAGTTTGCTGATACAAAGGGCTTTCTCATCTCCTCACTGATTGAATTTCTGTGTTCTTACTAAGCCCTCCCATGAGAAAGTAGTCATTTGAGCTGGCAGTTTATCTCATTTGCTACTGACAGTGTGGGATGTTTTCAGAGTAGCCTGAATTTCTTTTCTTTGACACTTCTGGTTACTTCACAGCAGACACTTTAATTAGACACCACCTACAACCCTTGCATCACTACAGAAGGGAGCTCTCTTGACAAAAATGTACATGCTGGCAGGAAACCAGATCAAGAAGGTAGTTAACAGTTCATATTCATTAAAGCCATTCAAGTAATACCAGGTAATATAACTTCTGTAATATAACTCAAGAGCATAAAGAATGTAGACAATCATCCACTGGGTGTTTAAAAACAGTCTGATGCATAGAAGCACCGAGTCCAACTAGCAAGAAAGACAAAATTGCAACAAATTATGCACCAAACACTTTGTATGTTGATTTAACTGTACCCAAAGACAGATTTAGTGCCATTAGAGCTTACTTGTCTTTTGGTTCCTCTTTAAGTCCTCCTTACCCTGATTGCTCAAATTGCTCTCTTCCATTGCTCTGTGTCCCCTAACAGATAGCAAGGCTTAGGCAACTTTTAATTTTAGAAGAATATTTGCATCATTTTATATTTTTTTTAGGAAAGTAAGCCTACAGAAGTAGAAGAGGAGTGGAGAAAGTTGTTATGTAAGCAGTGAGGAGTAGGGAGTTCTGATTAGGCTCCTAATCTTGGCTGCAAATTAAATAAAGACAATAAAGGTACAACTGGACTGAATTTTGCTCAGGGTTTTGTTTCCAAGGCACCTCTTCACTGCTAATACAAGTAGTGTCATGAGACTTAGCTGTGCTAGAGTAATCAAGCTATATAACACCACAACATACAGTACGTCTCACTGGGAGGGAGTGTGTTGGAAACTGGACTAGTAATTTTTAAAGTGTGCTGCTCATTACTAAATTCAAGCATCATGTTTTAAAGAAAACTCTGTATTCAGAACAGACCTCAAACTAACATGGATGTGATGATCTTGGAGGTCTCTTCCAACCTTAGTGACTTTATGATTCTCTGCTGAATGTGAATATCTCCTGTCTGCAGCAACATATTTGATTTAGGATCACCTTGGAGCAAGGTATTCTATTCCAATGCTTTACTCAGACAGTGACAGTGACAGCAGCCCTATGGCAGAAGGACACTTCAGCCACTCTTGTGTCCTGCCCTTGGCAGAATAAAATGCTGTAAAATTAGGGAAGTTTGCAGGCTGTGCCATTCTCTCCAGAGAAATTTCATAGTCAGAATCATGTAATCCATGGCTATTGGAAGAAGAATACTGTTGCACACCTTCTTAAATTACTTATTAGGCCTTTATTTCTGAAATATAGCTTTTATTTTGATAAACATGAAATAGACTCTCAAGCCTTGAAAGAGCAAATATAATTGGAAAAGAAGATGGAAGTCATCCATGAGCTAATTTGCTCTTTTGCCCAAGATGAGATAGTTCCCTGGAGTCTGTTTTTCTAAAATTTCTTTTCCTCCAGTCTAGTCGTAAGTACTAATTAATAGATCTCAGTCAAAAAAGACATAAAATGAAACTAAACTAAAGTTCATGCTATGATCTGAAGTGCTTTCCCATTCCACTCACAGCAGCATGTGTGAAGCGCTGAGAGCTTGGCTCCTGCAGGGGTTGTATCAATAGAGGTGGGCTGTGGGAAAATGAAGCTGTATGAAGCTGTATGAAGCTGCAGAAACCTCATTCCCTACATGTCTCCTAGGTTTGAAGGGGGAGGTGTCTTCATTGTATGAAGGGCATTTCCAAGCCATATCTGGGAAATTACTGCATAAAATCTTGTTCATTTGAACTAGGTATTCCAAATTTCCTTGTTTGCCCTACAGATGTTTATTCTTATAAAAATATTTAAAATCTTAATCATAAAGGTCATTAAACACAAAACAGTGCTAGGCCTCCCTCTTCTGAAATCCTGTTCAAGTAAATTGGAGGGACATACCAGGCTGAACATGATTTGAAGTGATAGGAATGAGGCAGAAGTTTTTTTCACATTAAAAGCTTTTGAGTTTAGAACTTGCAGTGCCATGTAGGAAGAGTGAAATAAGGTTGTAACCATGAACCCAGCTAGTCAGCCAACAGGCTACACTCACACAAGTTTCAATCCAGTAGGAAACTATTTAGTTTCTGTGAAAAACACAAGCAAATATTTCAGTAAAAACAACCATCGTTTCAACAAATACAGCACAGAAGTATGGGGACTTTTTCCAATGTCAACTGCCAGTAAGTGCCATAAACACCTACAAAACCAAGTACATTTAGAAGAATGAAACCATATTTTTTGCTAGAACGTACCAAGAGTTCAGCTGAGATGTCTGAGCACATTTGGTGGCCAGTGCTGCTCCTGGATTCATAATCCTTTCCAGATAACTCTTCAAAGAAAGAAAACTTAACCCCATTGGATCCACATTTACTCAAGGTGTCTCTTCCACTTCAGCAGCTTGAACCACATTCAAAGGACCTTATTTTTGCAACCATTTTTATAGATTTTCCGGGGCAAAAATGTGCCTGATACTGGGGTGCGGACTGATGCGTTTTATGCCTCTGGAAGTTGTGTTGCAGTTTGTAACCCTAGTTGCAGCTGTTGAAGTCCATTGTGCCAGAATAATGAAATGCAGCCCTGATTTCTTTTCTTCTGGGTCAAGGGTTGACAGCAAGTGACATTCTCAGCTCTGAAAGCAGCTGAGGTCACTGGCTCTCAGAGAACTAGACTCCCTTGTCTCCTATGGAAAGTCTTCAGTCTGTTGTGGCTGTTGCTTTGATTTTCAGGTGATGTATATTTTTATCCATGTCTGTTAAAACAAACAGAGTTTACCCTACTGCCGTACAGATCCCTTTCTTTTCCTCGTCTACAGTGTCCAGCCAATGCTACACTCGAGTCCAGGAATGACTCATTTTTTCACAACTGTGGTCTTCTGAGAACATTACAAAGGCTACAGCAGAAATGCTTTAATTCAGAAGTATTTCCTGCATCAACATCAGTGGCTTATTTTCCTGGGTCTCCATTTCCTTTGCTTTTCCATGGGTTTGGGTGTTCTATATTTAGCCAGTTCATTGAAGCACATGTGGCAAACTGAACTAAGCACTTGTATGAAAGCTCTTCCCCTGAATTTCTGCCTTCATAGTAGAAACCCCCTGTAATTTGACTATCTTGTTATTCCCACTCATCCCTGCTGAATACAACTGCATGAGATTTTAGCAGCATGCATTGAATTTTTAATTCACTATATGCCTCTCCCTCAAATGAGAAGCAGATGACATCTGCTGCCAGGGTGACTCAGCACGCGAAGAACTGCAATAGCAACCCAGCAGCTTATGCTAAATAACCCAACCCATTTACTTCAAAAGTCAGTCAAATGTAAATGCCAGATATGAGATTAAGTTGCAGGTGGGTGGGGATTGGAATGAGCCTTGGAGAGGTGAGGGACAGGACAGGCCATGTCCCTGAGCTACATAGGCGAGTACCAGTACATGGAGCAATGTGGCAGTGGGGCTTGGACATGCACCCTGCAATACTGGATAGAGTTCTTGCTGATTTTTAGCCCAAAGAAAGAAAAACATCAGGTAAAGGTATTACTTCAGGTGAAGGTGGGGGAGAGGGATATGCTGGGGCAGACCAGGAGAGCCTGTATGAACCTGCCCTCTGCTGCAGGAAGTATAAGAGAAGGTAAAATGACTGGTTTCGCAGGTGGCTCAGACAGGATGGCCTGCAGGCAGGAGAAGCTCTCAGGAAGCAGTATCTGGATTTATCTCCAGCAGTGTTTTGGGAGGGAGAAGAGAGGGCACTATCCTGCACAGGTTTTGGCATAAGAACAAAAGACATTAGGTAGCCAGCAGTTATTCTGCTGGAAAGGTGGATTCCCAGTCTTTGTAACATTGGGGTTTCATTTCCAAGTGGACAAGATCTTTGAAAGGATAAAAGATTAAGTCATGCTTCTCCATCTGCCCAATCAAGTGTAACTTTACAACAGTGCATATAGGTGTCCAAACTTGTTTTTCATAGGAATGTAATGTTTTTACAAGGTCATGTTGGGTGGCTGAGCCTCGAAAGGCAT
This sequence comes from Phoeniculus purpureus, assembly GCA_028565055.1. NCBI lineage: Eukaryota > Metazoa > Chordata > Aves > Bucerotiformes > Phoeniculidae > Phoeniculus > Phoeniculus purpureus. The sequence continues at coordinate 9,571,893 of JAOXOE010000602.1, forward strand.
TCATGTATATGTGAAGATATCATTGATTTAGTATCTTCACTGGAAGTCACTGTTTATTTACAAGACTACTACAGAGGAACTGGGCTTAGTGCTGCTTTTTTAGAGTGAATGATATCATCATAAGCTTGTCATGTTTTCCTTAAGAGTAGAAGGGCTTTCCATGGATTTCTAAGCTAAGACTTCTAGCAAAAATGTTTCCTTATTCAAGGATGAGGAAACTAAAATAAGAAAGGATTCAGTGATTTTCCTGAGTTCACACAGTTATTTGGAACTGCAGTTTCAGGGGTCTCTTTTTTTAGGAGCTAAAGGTCCTAGATTACTTTCTCCTGAGATCATTTGCAGACCAGGTCCTGGTGGCTTGGACCGTGCAGCAGGAAGGTTGCAATGTACAAGTGAGAAGATGTGGAGGCAGCTGGCGTTCATTCCAGGAATACATGGGCACTAGATTTTCCAAGGCCACGCCTGGGAATGTCTCAACTCTTCCGCTTCAGAGATGCAGAAACAGACTGTTCTTTCCTTAGAGCTGGTTAGTTCAATCTGGAAACTCACCTAACTTTCTTCTTGGAAAATGGTTTTGCACTTTAAAGGTTCTTAAACTTCAGAAGTATCTGAGCCTTTGTGCAGACTCCATCAGAGAATGCTCTGGAAAAGGTGAACTATTGACTATGATATACATGACCAAATGTCATCCACAAAGAGGGGTTTGATTTCAAAATGCCACTTCACATGCATTACAAAATGACACAAAAAGCTACAGCTGCTCTGCTAATAATTCTCTGCATTCCTAAAAATGAAATACTTCATGTGTTTCATGCTTGCTATCTGTCTTAGACATCCTTTATCATGATCTCCTAGCAGCCTCAAGCTAGTTGCATTATCATAACAATAAATGAAATGTCCACCTTGCTGTCTCTTCCACACACTCTGCTCTGTGAGCAGTAGCAGCCTCTCTGAAGTTGACTAAGCCGCTTGAATTAATAAAAATGTTTGCAGTGAAATTTCAAGGGTCAGCCACAGCTTTCCATTTGTTTTATTATGCATCATAGACATACACATTCAGCCATTTCCCACTCCTTATCTAAAAGCATCTGCCACTCTGGTTGCATGGGGAGGAGTGAAAAAAAGAGCAAACTATGACATGCAGGCACTTCAAAAGCAGGGAACAATGCTGTCTGCAGAGAAACACATACACACAGCCTGCTGTCCACACGGAGCTGGATGAAAAGACTAAAGAAGCACAGAGGGAAAAAATAACACTGAGGAGGCTAGCTGTGTCTTGAGGCACAGTTTCAGTTGTCATGTCTACTGTAGTATAGAAGATACACCTTATTTTCATTAGTCATGCTGAGGATGAAGCGAAACTGAGCTGCCAGACAGTGCCTTTAGATCCTGAGTGGACTCTCCAAACATAATGAATGCATTAAGCAGTTCTGCTTGAATGGTGCAACGTTCAGAGTATGCTGTCGTTGCTTTGCCTTCTCCAATGCAACTCCAGTGTCTGAACCTTTGTCACCAGGGGCTGGAAGGAATGGTAGTACCACCCAGCCCTTCCAAACAGACTATAAAGATGTCTGAAGACAAGAAGTGTGTCAGAGCTCTAAGCTGCCTATCGGTTCATTGCAACTTGAGACCTTTAAGGAAGAGCAGAGTGAAAATACAAACGGCATTGATTCAATGGTAGACCAGAAAAACACTTTAAATGTGGGCTGTGTTGTAAGTAATCAGTACTCAGTGTTACAGTGAGCACTTCTTGGCTGCAGAAATGCTGTTTTAAAGGTACAAAGAACTCAAAGGATTAAAAATAATCTCTGTATGTCCTGCTAAGATAAATGGGGGATGTTTGCACTGGATAGATCCTCTTCTGTTACTCTCAGGCTGTAGCACACAAGACAGTGCTCTATTGTATTATACTTCAAAAACGGCTTTTTCCCTCACCGGAAAAGGAATAATTCTCATTTTAAATTAACAAGCCCATCACTATTTTAAGGTGAAAAAAAAAAGTGAGCCATCCCACAAATTCCTTTTCCTTCAACAGTTAATTCCTGTATTTCTCTCTGAAGTTCTCACATGCACTTGATCTGCTGTGGGATGAATTGTACAGCAGCACTAGAGAGCCAGTCATTAGGCATATATGAACTGATCACATTAACATATAATTAGCACGTAATTTTCTGAAGATCCCATATGGCTCCAATCATGTCATTACAAACAGTAGCACATCGTATCATCCAACAAGAGAAGGTCAACCCCTGACCTCTTCCTAGCTTACATGTTCTGACAGTAATAGATATTATTTTGGCTAGAAATAAATTTATGGTGTAATTTATGACCCAACTTCTTCTTTTTTCCTAGAAGTGAGTTTTCTCTTTGATGATCTTGGTGGTGGTGTCTGCTGTCTTGCCTGTGTGGCTAACTGTAACATAACAAAGCTGACTATATGACCAGCCCAGTCGTACAACTGCGTAAGAGTCTGGCATCCTACCAGCTCAAATAGTAGTGCACTGGCTGCAGGGCCCAGGAAACGAATGCAACTATTTCATCTGTGTAGACAGCTATACAAACAGCAGAGCAGACAAGGCAGCCTCAAATGGGGAGACAAAAGATATATGTGATGACCTCCTTCCTTCAAGTTAAACAAGTCAAATCTACCCTGGCTCATTTTCACAAGTTTGTCTCCTCTGTGGATGTGCCCAAAGGGCAGTGCACTACTACTAATTTGGCAATGGGATGAGAGCCTAGAGAGGATGTTCTCTCTGGTCACATCTCTTGTCTCTCTGTGCCCTGTGTGCATGCTGTGTGTGGTCATGGTGCCCGGGGCTGGTTGAGCACACAAGACAGCAAGTGCCAGTTCAAGCTGCCACACCTTCTACCATTCTGTCTCTGCTCCTCCACCAGCATCTTTGGTGTTACCATTCCATGTGTTTGCTCTATCTCTCTGTGATGCTCTGCTTTCCCTGCAATCTATTTTTTCTTGAGGAAGCACAGAAGTTTGGCAGGAATCTTGGAAGCTGCCTTCTGCCTGCTGAACGTCCAACAGCTTGGTCATTCTCCCTTTTTGGCATGGTAGGCTGGGATGTTGGGGCGTGACAGAGGTTTCCTTGCCCATTTCTGTCTGTTAGGTCTGGCATAATGAGCCAGCTCAGAAGAGATATTTTTGGCCAACAGTGTCCAAACATGCCAGGCATTGTGCAATTTACTGGCTTTGCTTCATACCACAGAAATTACCAAAATCCATATATGCTTCTTGCCTGTCAGGAAGCTATACTCTGTGTTCAGGAGACAGGCTATGTGACAGAGATGATTAATCCTTGCCACAGATAATAGTTCCTGTCTTTAAATAGTTCTGGTAGATAAGTAACTTCTATAATGAAACATTATCCCACCATGGGGTTCCGGTCTAAGCCAGGAATTTCTGAGTTTTCATTCTAGCTTCCAGACAAAATCTCTTTGTGGACAAAAGTAAGTAGAAGCCTGCTGTGTATTTTTCTTCACAGAGAAGATACACACTCAGCTTTTTTTCATGCTTTTCAGGAGTTCTAGCTCTTCAGCACCTGCATATGCAACCCTGGTTCTCTGGCCACTTCTTCTGCAATAAGCTAGTCATAGAGTTTTCCTCGCAGATATATTGAAAGGACAAATTACTCAGTGTCAGAAAGATTTCTGAAGATGTGGGTCATGGCTTGCAGCAATATTACAGTCAGGCACAGTGCTCAGAGGTTGCTCTAAGGAGTCTGCATTGTCATTATGGTCCCCACAAGCCTTTACATGGAAAATGTACCCAGCAGACCTCTCTCTTGAATCTGGGTCACCCATACGTTCCTCATGGGTAAGGTTTGATCTAAAGCCCATTAATATCACCAAGAGTCTTTCCTAATATAGGTGGGTTGGAGTCAGGCCTTTGTGGGCTGCCTTCCTGACTTGTGGATAGCATAGTGGTTATAACACATAGCGGCCTTCTAAAAACCTGTTTACACAATTGGGGAAGTCTTGGCCTCTAGAAGATAAAGGATTTTCTACCATGGGCGTTGCCCAAATAGTATTTAAAGAATAACTTCCGGGCTCCTGCAATCTCTGCAGCACTTGCCATTTCAATTGCCTTTCAAACCACACAAACACTGAATGTGCATTGCAGTGATTTTCTTCAATTCCATTCTGCCAGACAAACCAGGGAGAGGGAGCTGCCTTTTGTCTGGGGCGGGGGGAATAAATGGAAACAGAAAATGCTAAGTGTGTAGGAATCTCATGCTTGCCAGGACATTTGAAAATAAGGAGAGGTGATAGGACAAATTGTTTGAAAGAACTTGAATTTGTTTAAAGGACTTTTTCTCTTCAACCATGCGAAATAAATGTGCTACATCTGCACTAAAGATAGCTGTGCAGATGCAGGAGCATCACTGAGCCTCTCAAAACACTGTGATTGCAATTTTAGCTTTAAACTAGCTACAGAGGACAATCTCGACATCTCCATGGCTGCAGTGTTGCTGCTGCTAGGTCCTGACCTGGTACCTACGAGACCCTTTGCACAGGACAAAGTATCAGGCAAAGGTCGGGATTCTGCATCCAAAAAGGCTGAAGACCGTGAGCAGAGAGAGCTGTGTATGATGCTCTGATTAATGTTTGAAGTCATAACCCATTGTTCTTTCATATTGGTGAAAGAACAGGCTTTAACATATGGTGGTGATTGACAAAGCAGTGCTGTTGCTACAGACACTTGCTTTTAATGCACCTTGTGACAAACAGAAAGATAAAGTCAGGTTCCACCCTGGCGCATATTGATTTTTCCTGGTTCCTTGCAGGGACAAGGATGTTAAGGACTGAAGGGAAGTGGTCCTTGATCCTTTTTCAGAGCAAAGTGGGAACTAAGAGCCATTACCTCTGCCTCTCTTGCCCCAAGAGGAGCCTGACACTATAGAAACAGTTAACCAGAAAAACAGATTAGCTCACCTGTTTGGCCTCCCAGGCCAAGCAGTGAGAAGCAAATAAACTTTCTATTTCATGAATTAGAAGCAGGGAAACTCTTTTACCTGTATTTCCTTTTGGCTAGCAATTACTGGGGAAGGCCCTGGGCAGGGTGACTGCATGACTATGCCAGGTCAGTACTGCCTCTGAGCGGTTCTTGCCCCAAGATCCTCAGCCTTCCCCAACGTGGAAGTCCAGAAAATAGGTCAGCAGAGTACTGAGGGTCCAGGCACCCAGCTCTTTTCTGAGGGCAATAGTACCTCTGCCCAGGATGGGAGCTGCACAGTTGCTTTTTCAGATATAATTTAAAACCAAATGGATCAAATAGTAAAATCTGTATTTTTATTTGTATTCAAGCGTGGCTTTGCTTGTGAAAATGCTGAGTAGTGGGACTCATGTCCATGACGAACATTGTTGTCAGACATGTTTCCAATAAGAACTCTCAAAACAGGTATCTCTGCTAGAAACCTAGGCCATAGCCAATGTATTTCAGTGCATGGGTAATGTTTTCAGACTCAGTGGGAGGTCAGTGTAAGAATCATTTAACATCGCTAGCAGTAACCTCTAGCATTAGTCAGACATACTTCAAAATAGGCTTTAAATAATCTAACTTAATATTTTAGCTCTAAGAGATGAAATTTAAGCTCCAAGCATCACATCTGAACTCCTAAATATAAGTGACCTGATTTTCCAGGGTGTTAAGCATATGCAATGCCTGTTGATTTCAATTAGAAACGTGGGTGCCTGACAACCATTTTGGAAAACCAAGCCATTTTATTTATTCATTCACACATAGGTTCCTAACTCTCAGTAGCCAGGTTTGAGACCTTTTCTAGCTTCACAGAATCACAGAATAGTATAAGAAAATCACTTTCGTTAAGAAGTCTCCTACTAATCTCTTCCAGCCTTGTTTTTCAAGCTGATTTTGCATAAGCAAAGAAAACCACATCCATTTGAAGTATTCCTTTTTAATTTTTGTGCAGAATCAATCATCTCATAAACTTCTAAAAAATGTTGCTTACAGAGAGAATGACCTTATTTTTTACATCAGTTACTACTTAGATGGGAATTTGTGCTGCAGAACAGTTCTTTTTGGTACAGATGACACATTTCAGTGGGAAAGACAAAGTTAAATACATACTGTGGGTTCCAGCCATATTTGGATGATATCAGAAACTAAATAACACTAGAACATGAAAAATGAGCGTTGCTTCTCAACACTAACCTAGATTTATTGTGCTCATCCCACGTGGTGCTTGATCAGAAAGAAGTAGGAATGCATGTAGCAGGAGACATCATGCCAGGACTATGTTCTATTGAATGTGCCAACTGTTCAAACACATCATCTTACTGGAGGGACAACTAATACAGAGGAAAACAAATATGCTTTAACTCACACAGCTTACACTGAACTACATACACTGACCAAAATCCTTTCCTCTTAGGACACTTTCATATATGTTAGAGTTATAAGTACTGCAAGTTTTCCTTTCTCTGATTGATATGTTCAGACTGTCATAGGCTTTTAGTGATCAGCTTCAATCTTAGACTTTCTGAGAGAATTAGCAACTTGTATCACTTGCATACATCTCCTTGCCATCTGTGGATTCTGTAGGTTCAAAGAAGACCACAAATACGACAATACTCAGAGAGCTATTTGGATCTTGAAATCTTAAAGTGAGAAGCATTTATGGAAGGTTTGCAAAGAGTTTGAACTGTCACACTGGATTGGATATCACAGGCTGAATGTCAAAACACAAGCTCAAGAGAAACACACAATTAATTAGACATACCTTTCAGAGAGCAAAAGTGACATAGTGAGGGGGCTGGTGGGGTCAGAGATTTTGGAGACCTAAGGATGTAGCAGAAGGAGAATTTGTCTTTTTGAAGTCTTTTGAGAGAAGGAGGACCTTTGTTTCCAAGGGATCAAATGGAACTTCAGTGCATTTTACTTACGCTGTCCTGCATACAACACTCTGACCAGCAGTAATTTGGGCTCTGAGTACATTGTTTTCTGGAAGAGAAGTTATGCTTCTTCCCTCAGTGTGCCCTGGGGTTCCCACAAGCCCACTGTGATGAACTGTTAGGTGGATTTGCACAAGAGCAGTTAGACGAGCAGTCAGTAGGTACAACAGTCCTTCTATCAGCTACTTAACACAAGGCACTACCAAGTTACTCATTGAATGGGAAATCTGGAACTACAGTGATGTGGTCTTGGCATGCTGAGGATCTGGTTGCAATCTGACATTTGTAGTTAGTGGCAGGATTTCTATTTGGCTAGCTGAAATTGTTTACAGTAGGGTAAGAATAGCTCAGAACAAATCATATCCTCATTTTTCTGACTTTGCAGACAGAACCATAATGTTTTAAACACAGGTGTTGGGCTCAGTCTCGTGTCTCTGACAGCGTACACAATGGACTCATGACACAGTCATAGTTGGATCCTAAGTAAACCATGACAGTATACATACTCAGGCAAACAAAACTCAAAGAACATATGGGGTGCTGCTGGAGCTCATTTCTGGTTGGTTGTAAAACAAAAACCAAAGTGAGCATGACTCATAAACTATTTAAAGGAGATGCAGATGCAATCATCACCACTCCCCCAGGTTGGCCAAGCTGTACAGACCCTGCCCACCACCATTTTCTTGCTGCGGCAGAGGAGAGCTTCTTCAGGGATCAGCTGCTGCATTAAGAGCCTTGCCTCATCTTTCTGCAGCCACAAAGGGCCCAGCACTCCTCACCAAGCCATTGCTCCCCAGTCCTAGCAGAGGAGCAGACTGCACAGGACACCTGTCTGCTGCAGCAGATGTGCAGCTCAGCTTAGAGAGCTGTGACCCACATCAGCACCACAACACAACCTGCTCCAGGGGCAGACAGGCGGCTGCAGCCTGTGCCCCTTTTCTGATGAGACTGGAGCACAGCTCACCACCTTGAATGCTCTCCAATGTTTTTGTAAATCAACAGCAGTAAGTCCCTGGGAGGATCAGGCTTCTTTTATAACTTTTCTTGTTTGTATAATAACAGAACACAGGCTTCTGTGCAAAAATTTTGTCCTCTTGAATGAAGATGGATGAATGAAGCAGTTTGTCTGGAACTGCTGAAGCAGCTACATGGGAACTGTCACTCTGGCTGCGTAGCTCAATACCTGGGCATCTCCAGTCTAGCCACTTCAAGCAGATGAACTGCCCACTGTGTCCAATGGTATCGAGCACACTGCCCGCACACTGGCTGTGAGGGCAGCAGATCGGCCCTAGAGCAGGTGCAACCTACGTACAAGGGATTTGCTGCCTGCTGCATGAGTCAGTATTGCCAACCTGGGAAGCAGCAAGAATGTGGTTAAATCTGGTCCTGTCCTTGCTGTCAGTGCTCTTTTATGCCAGGTCTTTAGCCAACGTAACAGGGAACCTATGTCTTACCAGAGAGCTGAGTCAGTTTTCACACAATATAGGAAGCAGAACAATATCCAGCAGAGGAAATGGTAAAGGAAGGACAAGAATAGCAAAGTCAAAACCAGGCAGTTGCACACATTGATTTTGTGCGCTGTAAGCATTACGAGATTGCTATTTTGACATGTCTGTATTCTCGCTGGTTTTATTATCAACTGTACAAATGTCAAAATGGAGTGTGTGTGTCGAAAAGGTTTTGAAAGAGACCATGTTGTGACTTCATATACCTGCCCAGGGAGTTTATTTTAGGACATGAAGGAGTAAACAGCTTGCACTTACAAGAGAAGAGGACAAATACAAAACAGAAGACTCTAACAGAAGACAAAGTACCTTTCACCTAGACGGTACCATTTTGAAGGATTTCCAAGCACCAACCTGTGCAACTTTACAGCTGACATTTACTTTTTCAGAAAGCTTGTGCACATAGCCTTGGAAGTAATCCCCTAATAAGCAATATAAGTTTGGCAAAGTAAGATGGAAGGGGATTTTATTTCCAGCTTTCTTAAGACCATATGCTCATTTAATCCCACTCTTCATTTAGTTTAAAGGTAATCCCTGAATACTTCAGTACAAATTACATATGAACATATATTGTGTGTATGGGGGTACCTGTGCACAATGCTGCCCATGTGTCTCTTGGACTCCTAGCTTAAGGCAGCTGAATTTTCCTTAACAGATGCTCCCAAGTTATCTAGCTCAAAAGTACACATCAAGATTCAAGGAGTAAATTTTCTCTGAAAGAATTACTAATGAGGATTGCTTGGATTTTTGCCTATCAAATCTTGAATAAAAATCTTCAAAGTTATTCTGAAATGCCATGCCATTCATTTTTTAAAAAAAGTTTAAATCTCATCACTAAAATTACTCCAAAAATCATAACAGCTCTCTTAGGTAAGTCCAGAAACGTTACACAGATAACATTAAGCAAGCTGAAATGTTTATCTCCCACTTTTCACTTCAGATTGAGAGTTTTTAAATAAATAGTAGAAGTTTCAAAATGCAATGAGAGAAAAGCTGAAATTTACTGTTCAAAAATCTACTGTCCATTAGTCTACATATGTTCAAAAAAAGAATCCAGAACTTCCCACAACTATTTTCAGTTGGTCACCAGTTAAAGAGCAACTGCATCAGTTTAAACTACTTCCTTAAAAGAATGTGACAAGTTCAGCCAATGTCACTGAAGTGGTCAAGAGAGAAATTCCAGTAAATCCTGATGTGTGATTTACAAAGCATATGTGAAATATTTCAAATATGAACAAAATGACAGGAAAAAAAATAGTCCTGCTCTGTAAGTGTTTGGTACAGTAACATAACACAGAACTTCTGGAGAAAACTGTACTTTCCATCCAGTCCTGCAATTTAAGCAGTGTCCACTGGCTTCTGAAATAAAAAGTCCTCTTGAACAAGTCATTATCCAGAACAGGATCTGAGAACATGTCTGAAGTTGCTGGGAAAGAATCCTTAACAGTGGGAATACTGGGAAAACAAAGAGTATTGCCAGCACTGACTATGCCAGGTATGTGTCTGTAAGGGACTACCTGACGCTACTTTTATGCCTGTATAATGGTAACATGGATAGCATCAACTTTCAAAACCTTCTGAGAAGTGGTTTCCAGCCTGACCCAGAGAAATGCCTAATAAGGACCCCTGCATTATCCTGGGACACTTCCAGTTTGAAATGTAGCAGAACCATTGTGCCTAAAGAATCAGTAAAGCCATATCAAAATGGTCATTGCAAGAAGAGAACTTTTTGTCAGAACTACAAGGCAAACTTGAGTGGCAAAGTAGAAATGGGAAGCAGAACCAACCCAAATTTCTTTTCCCACCCCGCTCTGCCACTCTTAGTATTTTAAACATATTGTGAACTTGAATATTTTATGTGAAGGAATAGTTCTCATGACTGCAGTACTTAGAATCATAGAATCATTAGCGATTGGAAGGGACCTTGAAAGATCATCTAGTCCAATCCCCCTGCCACAGCAGGATCACCTAAACCAAGTCACACAGGAACACATCCATATGGTTTTCTAGACCAAACCTCTTCCATTGCACCATAGCATGTTTTATTGCTTTTGAAGTAATGTGTGATGTTTATTCCTATGCTGGAAATTGTAGTGTTGTTTGAGGACACATGTAGAAAATAATACGTGTTTGGATTTGAAGTGAATCATGTGCCAAAACCTTGGAATTCTTACAAAAAAGTAACCACATAGTTTTCAGAGGCATCACTCAAAGTAAGCAAAGACACTGCAGGCTGTATTTATTTGCAGAGTTGTTTGCAAAGGTGTTGCCCTAGCTTCGGCATTTTTTTAGACCTCCTTATCATCTAATGACTCCTCCAAAAACCGACCAGGACAGTGAGCCTCCTCTACATTAGCATGTGTCTACATCACCCTCCTTGCTATTGTTGGCACCTTATTCCAGTTCACATCACCTTTTTTTTCCTATGCTAATGGAGCTTTTCCAGTTTTCTTCACCACAGATTGTTTTCACTTGGTTCTAAAGGTATAGTCCGTCTCCAAGAGGATTATAAAAAAACTTGTTTTATGAATGACCAGTGCAACTACTGTGCCTGGGACCAGAGCTACAGTATTTTCCCTTGTAATCAAGTTAAGTCAGAATAAGGAAAGAGTGGCAGCCAGAGAGTATCAGTAGATCTGGGGGGCGTGGTACATCCTAAGGCCTTAGTGAGTTGTAGAAAGCCATTCATTTATCTGTCTTTCAGTAAGATTCTCTAGAAATATTTTACTTGATTTTGTTCCCAAAGACATAAAAATGCATAGATTTTAATTGCACTTAGGAGAAGGAGAATTAATAAAGACAATTGTGCCATTGCCCATTAGTGGAAACACCCCACAGTTAACCTGCCTCAAGCACTTTAAATATCACCGAATCCCCTGGGTGGGATTTTCCAAAGTGCCAGCATTAGTTCAGCGCTGCTCCCATTAAAATCCATTACTGACTTCAGCCTGGGAGGAGAGTCCAGAGAGTCCCTGTGGTACCCTGTGTGTTGGAAGATCCTAATCTCTGTGTGTGCCGTTGCTTCCCTGTTTTTCTATGCATGGTTGCGCAGGTGCTCAGATACATTCAAGAGGGTCAGGATTTTCCTCAGAGGACCTAAAAAAGAATGAAAAAGCCAGCTGTGCGGAATAAAGGGAAATGGAGGGTAGTCTAAATCATGGAGGAAAGGAGAGCTTCACATAAGATGAAACTTCATCAAGTGTCTAGTAAAGTCAGTTAATTGCAGCCGCTGTGTCCCAATTCACAGAGCAAAACCTTCCAGAACATGTTTTCAGTACTACTCCACAGTGTATATTTGCTTTCTATGGAATCCAATTGCCATAGGCATTCATCAAGGGAAAGAGTTTAGTAGAATTAAAAAAGGGATTTAGGAAGCTTTGTGAGCAAAGACAACGCTTGCAGATGCACGCGCTGGATTACAGCAGTGTAGGGGACAAACAAGCTTCCTGCTTCAGCAGCATAAGCTGATTGCTTTGAGGGTCAAGAAGAAATGTTTTCTTGGTGTGTTAGCCTTGTTGATTTATTGAGATGTGTGATATGATGGTTTTTGTTTTCACTAAAAGGAGTGATGATAACAAATGCTGTGGGTAGGTTGTTTCTAATCTTTATTATGGTAATGCTGGCACTTCCATAGAAAGAGTATTTGTCGATGAGTCTGCAATGAAGAGCAATCTCCTTAACAGGGGACTGGCTTGGCACTGTGGAAGGCACAATTCAGGCTTTGGCTATGAACAACAATTTCCTTTCTGGCTGTAGGGAGCTAGTTTACTCTCTCTGTGCTTGAAATCACCACCTGAGAAAATACAATCACAGAATCACAGAACATTAGGGATTGGAAGGGACCTCAAAAGATCATCTAGTCCAATCCCTCTGCCACAGCAGG
>JAOXOE010000602.1:9588215-9613041 GCA_028565055.1 Phoeniculus purpureus
CCTGACTGCTTTGGTTTCCTTTCCCCTTAAAACCTGGGAGCAAAGCAGTTTTCTTAGTTTCAACCCGTTACAGATGGCTTAAGTGATAACCTGCACTGTGCGACGTAAGGTAGAGTTCTATTTGATCCAGTTTGCATTTTACCTCTTCAAGCTTTCAAAAAGGAATGGGTATGTTGTGGGTAGGGTTCTTTTGTGGCATATGAGAAGTATTTCCCATTGCTAGAAATCAAGATGATGAAATAATGGTCTAGTATCTTCACTTTGTTTATTTTAGGAGATTGCGTGTGTTTGTGTTAGTCTGAAAGCTTTGATTAAATACGAAGGCAAGTGAGTCGGTAGCGGCACTGGATGTGAATATGGTGAATTATCACTTTCTGTTTCTTCATACTGCTAGTCAAAGAGCTTTATTCTTTCGCATTTGTATTGGTTGTAAAGAGTCATATCCCTGCTTAATACACCATCTGCTTTGTAATAAAGATTTAGTGCTGAATCTGAGGAAGACCAGGGAGCAACTGTAGAATGTGTGATTTGCTTGGTTTAGAAATTCCAGGGGTAGTTATTGAACATTATATTACAATCTGAAAGTGTGACAGTACTCTCATGAACAGCACAGTATTTTGGGGGATTCCAGGAACTGTGAGATTATTTACCTTGATGTTACCATGTGATACGTGATTGAGGCTCTTTTTTGTCTTCCAGTTGCTTTTTCATGCAATTATTATCAGTCACAAAAATTTATATGTTGCCTTTTCACTTGTGGTACTGTAAAGATTTATATTGTAAGCATGGATAACCTAAAGAAAAATGTTTCTAAGAGCTTAGTGAAAAGATTGTTTGTCTAGACTTAAAATACAGACAGCTTGAGGAAAGGCAAGTTCTTATACAGGCACCTGCTTAATTGTAGAAGCAGCGTTAGAAATCATGCTGTGTATGTTTGAATAACTGGTACTTTTAGCAGCTTTTCGTGTTTTATTGAAACCCTAGTTTGTCCACAATTCAAAATACGCATTTTTAGACATGAAGATTTTTTTTCCATAGTTTCAAAGATAAACCCTTTCATGTTGTACAGATCATTGAGTAAGGGAGGCAGTATCATGAGCTGTCCCTTTTTTGCACCTCCCAGCTAAACCTGAAAATAAGGCCATACAGTGAGAATGCCTGGTTTTCATACTTGCTGGTATACTGCTGCTAGGTAGGAAGGAAACAGGCAGTAGACTTGAATCAAAGGTGGTCACAGTACTTAACAGTTCAGTGAAGCACTATTAAAATACAGTAATAACTACAGGTGCTTTATATACATTAATTATATTTTCTGTCACAGAATCATAGAATTATTCAGGCTGGAAAAGACCCTTGAGATCATAGAGTCCAGCCGTCGTCAGTCTGTTGATGATTAAGTGAAGCTATTCATTTCTTGAATTGGCGCAGGTAGATATTGCTCTCCAGGACCTCAAGAGGTCACCCAGAGTTTGAGTCTCTTCATGTATGCATGGCACAGATTCAGTATTTTTCCATTTTGTAGCTGTATTGCATAAATAGGTTTACGTGTTTAGCATGCGCAGACATTAATTGATTTTTTTTTTTTAAGCATGGCAACAGATGTTATCTTTGTATAATACACAAATGCAGAAGTCTAACTATTAAAACTATTAACAAAGTAATTTTAGGAAAAGGGCTACTGGTTATAAAAAGTCTCTTTGCTTTTACCAAAGTGGCTAAAACTTTTATATACGCTTTCACTGTGTTGTGTGACTGCAAGCCTGGAAAACTATTGTCAGCATGGTTTAAAAAATGAAAAACCTCAAACTTGTGTATAGAATGTAATACATATATTGAAGGAGGCTTTCACTTAACGTTTGCAGTATTTTGATTTTTTGCCTTATTCTTACAGCAGTTTTTCAGTTTGAGAGGCATTGGTATGCGTGTGTTATAGGAGCCTTGGGATGTATTCAGCAGGTACCTGTGCTATTTGAAGCTAGTACAAATGCTCTTTTGTTCAGGTTTTAATCTAGTTTACTCTTAACATAGGTGTGGGACATTGGATAATGCTCGGAGACTTTTCCATGTAGTGTAGGAAAGTCCTGCGGTTTGATTTGTTTACAACTACTTTTTTCAGTGCAGAATGTTTTCATTATAAGAAAATACTGTTTATACAATAAAATGTTCTGTTGTTTTGAACTCAGTTGATTTAAGGTAGGAACTACAATTTCAAAGTGCAAGTCTGTAGAACAGAGTCCTAAGTACAAGGCATTTTTAGTACTTTTGATTATAACATACCTCTGTCCCAAAGCTTTTGCTTGCAGATGGCAGCAGTTTGTTACCTTCATAATTCTGCAATGGTGTCTTTATTTGAAAATGTCAAAATGGTATTTTTAAGGATAGTTCTTGGTGTTTTCATCTTTCCTCCTGTGTTTTGATAATCACATAATCTCTTGCTTGTCCTGGCACACTAAAAGCTACAATGGCTTGCATAAGAATCAGCTTGAAAAAGTAAATGTTTCTTTTTTCTACAAGTTGTTTAATTTTCCTTACTATGTCATTAAAATAGGTTATGATTAAGTGGCACAGCTGGTGACTTCTAACGTAATAGTAATTTTTCATATAATACTGTTAGAATACCATGCTTCATGCGTTTAAATTTGAAGAAGCCTGATGAACTGTTTGGGAACTCAGTGGTTGTGTTACAGGACTTAGAGGTCTTCCTGTTTAAGGAGCATTTCAAACATAAAGTTGTCTGGTGCAATTCATAGTGAATAATAAAACAGTACATAGACCACCCTTAAGTGCATGAAGCTGTATTTGCATTGGAAGAGTATACCATGTCAGAACCTTATTTTGTCCAGATGTCCCTTAATGAAGCTGCTCATTTCCATTGAGTTCTGTTCTCACCTACAGTCAAATGGAATACGTGATGAAGCATTGAAAAATAGTTTAAATCCTAAAATGACTTTGGCACTTGGTCTGGTATGAGCTAAGCAGAAGCAACAGCTACTTTAACTGCTGTCCTGCAAATGCTTTAGGAATGTAAGTAGCATACATTTATGGTATCACACTAGAACAGTTACTCTGTTTCCATTTCTTAGATCTAATTTAATTCTTAATAACTCCTTAAAAGACCAAAAACCTAAGGGAAAATAGCTGTAGAAAAGCAAATGTCAAACTTTTAAATTGGGATGTGCACTGTTTTTGAGTTATTACTGGTATATACTTACATCCAAAAAGTTCTGCTACTGTTATCTGAGCATTTTGTCTCAGCCTTAGTTTATTGAATTAATGCTTTAATTAATGTCCCTTGGGATATGTCATAGTAATGGAGCATGTGTGAAGAAAGATCCCCTTTACAGAAATAGCAAGTTGGAATTAGCGGTTTCTGAAGCTAGACACTATTCTCTGTGTGTCTTTTGCAAGCAGACATTGACAGGCTCATGGGAAATGCAGCTGACGTTAGGAAGCTTGGGTGGGGACTACAAGGAGCTGCCAAATACTGCAGGGTTTAGTGCCAGACTTGCTGACACAACACTACTTCACTTGTAAAAGTTTTCTTTAGGCTGCTAATTCCGTCTTCAGAGTAACTGGAACTAAAGCAGTGTCTCCAATGCCAAGTTAAAAGAGCTAAAGCAACAGTTTAGGGGAAATTGAGAATGCTCATTTCTTTCCACAGCGTAGATCATCAGAAATATTGGTAAAAGGAACATGCTTCTGTCTTAATCAGAGAATGAGTTATGAACAGCACCATAGAATGAATGCTCTGCAAAACAAGTCCCATCTAACTGTAGAGCATGCAGCAAAAATAGCTCAGAGGGAAAGGCTGATGGTGTAAAGTTTCTGTAAATACCAACTTATTTTATATCACAGTTTCCATTTATTTGATTTGCCAGTTCATAGTCATATTTCTTAAGGCACACTTTTAATAGCGTCCCTTAGTCTTCAAATAAAAATTCTTTACTTGAGGCGTATCTAGACATTGAGAAGTGCCATGTTGTCAAATCTGAACGCTGTTGGAGCACTTTGACCACATGACCTTAAGGTAATGTGTTTTGTCTTGAATGTGCAATATTCTGGTCTGTGTAAAAGCCTAATGATTAGTAAAGCAAAGTTTTGAAGGGGCACAAAACTGAAATCCAGCTTCTGTTAGCAGAAGTTCAGGCAGAGTTATGACTTGCTGGTATCCTGTTGTCTTCGTTTCTGCATGTGGGAGGGCTTTCAGGTGCCATCAAGGGGAGGAATTTTGTAGGCACACCTCATCTACACAACAGTGGAAGGTGGAAGGATGCAGCTCTATTGCGTAAGAGTCTTAGCGTTTTCTGGATTTCCACATCACTCTTAGATTTTCGGTAGAGCTTCATTCCCTTCCCTGGTGTGCTGGAAGTACTTACCTCAAACCAAGTCTTGGAAGAAAGGAGATGGATATAGTGCATCTAATCTGTTTGGTGCTTGCTTGGTGCAGTATGCCATGCTAGGTTAGCTTTACTATCATTGCCTCTTTTACGGTAAACAGTTGCACTGCATTCTCCTCAAAAAGTAACATCTCAGCCGGAGACTGAAGGAGCTTTGCCTAGAGCAACTGGATGGCAGTGTCTTGCATCTGGGAGAATCATCGGCTTCTGCTGATACCAAAATTATACATCACTTCTGATGTCTTCTGCTCTATGATTATTTTTTCAAGGTAAAGTTAAATAGATCAGGATGTTTTTAAGTAATCAAGGTTTTTTGCAGTAACTGCCATCATATAAAGTAAAAAATGGCCTCAGCGGTTTTTCTGAGATTGCTTTTATAATCTTTCATAACATCCCTCATCAGTTCAACTGTGTAACACTGTGCTGGCTTTCACACCAAGATTTGCTTTTTTCTGAAGACTAGCATTTAGAAAATCTGTTTTTTAATCTACGAAAAGTAAGCTGATGTTTTCTGAAGGCTGTGTAGTGAATTGCTGTATAGCCCACGAGTCAATCACAGCAAACTGTACTGCACCCCATGAATTTTTTGCATAGTTCTTGATGGTGACCTTTTCTCTTGACTTTGGACATTCTGTGGCATGTCTTTAGGACTTATTCTTCTGTTGCTTATGTTGTTTCCTCTACCGAGTATGTAAATACTTGTTCTAAACCATAACACAGATTTAACTGTAGGTGCACTCAGGAAGGCATGTGTGTCTTAGCTCCGTATAAGGGGTTTGGAGGACATGTTGGGGAAGAGAATGGTGTCTTGTTTAACAAAAGATTGATTTCCTTTGCAGTGATAACAGATAACCTGTGGGGAATATTGTTATCTTGGTCACTTATATTTGTTGAATGAAAAGGGTCTTGTAGCTGTAGTGGTAACTCTTTGCTTCCAGGCAGGAGTTTCTTCGTTGGGTGAAAATTGGGCAGTATCACTGAAGTGATCTGGACAGTGTCCAAGATCTAAGTGGTCTCATGGGATGTACTGTTGGCATTCTCTGTGGCCTCTTAGGCATTTTTGGTAACATGTGTAGAGTTAGCTATTTGCAGTGCAGTGAGACCACACTTCCGGTGGATTGAATGGTGTTGCTTAACTGTGGTCAGCTTAATTCCTTGGACAAGAGTTGAATTTTTTTAATGCAAACTAAGTAGATTTTGCCAGAATGCATGTGTAAGGCTAGCATGAACTAATTCCTGTATTAAATATTGCGGGCTCTGAACTTCACCTTTTTTTTTTTCCTCTACAAATGTGAGCCACAAGAATGGCTTAGTAAGAATCAGCTTTCACAGTAATTCTTGACTTGTGAGCAGGATAATAAACTCTGAATGTGTTTTTTATTTTTTTTTTTACCCAGATGGAGCAATTATCAGACGAAGAACTTGACCATGGTGCAGAAGAAGATAGTGATAAAGAAGATCAGGATCTGGACAAGATGTTTGGGGCATGGCTAGGAGAACTGGACAAACTCACACAGGTTAGGAAGTTTTCAGTCATCTCCTAGAATAATTCTTTGTATGTATTACATGTTTTTTTTCAGCTGATAATTGAATGATAACTACTTAGTACTACCACTTGTAGCAAGGTAGACTGTAGCACATGACCAGCTCAGCACTCTAAAGGTTTCCAAATTGTTTTGTTTTTCCCATTTCAGAGTTGTTAAATAAATTATTCACAATCTGCTAGTTTGATCTGTTC
This sequence comes from Phoeniculus purpureus, assembly GCA_028565055.1. NCBI lineage: Eukaryota > Metazoa > Chordata > Aves > Bucerotiformes > Phoeniculidae > Phoeniculus > Phoeniculus purpureus. Next base: position 9,594,351 of record JAOXOE010000602.1, read on the forward strand.
TCATGTGATTTTTTTTTTTTTCTGATAACTATGGAATTGGTATTTTTGTTCTCATGTATGTGGAGAAACACTGACTTTAGCTGGCCAGAGGGAGGCAGGGCAGTAAAGAATTGTGCCTTTTGAGATTAAATGAAGACTGCATGAAATAAATATGCAGTGCTTGAGGTTTTTTTTAGCCTCATGTGATGGATTTTTAGTGGTAAGTTGAAGCTGTTTTGAATGCCTGGGCTCTGTAAATTACCTCAAGTGAGGAACTACCTTCAGAGAAGAACGTGATGGGCAACTCATTTTACACTTTCAATTATGAGCAGCCTAGAAATTTGAGCATACTTGACTTGGGGCTTATAGCTGCACTATAGATTTATGGGCTGTGTGATGACATCTCAACATGTGTGCTCATCCTTAAAACCTACTAAAAGACAGTTAAGGGGAGGACCCACTTTATTTCCAGCTTTCATATTGCTGTACAAGACTGCAACATAGCCTGACAGTTACTCTTCTGCCTTTTGCAACTACTGAGAAATGACATCTCCCCGCTGCGAAAAAGTTACCTCCTACTTTTTTTTTTATAAACATGTTAAAGCAATTAGTGGTATCTCAGTTCATTTGTTTGGAAAAGTGATCGTGTCTTGATGCAGCTGCCCCAATAAAGGGTGAGGGATTAGAACTAGTGACCTCCAAAGTGCATTCTCCTGTAGTCTCAGCATTTGTTGCTATCTATCAGCTGGACTCCAAGAGCAGGGGGATTTTTATGCCCAAGTTCCTTGAACTTGTAACTTCCTTTTTAGATTTCCTAAATGTTTATTTGGGGGGGAATTGAAAGTAGGACCTAAGTTCCTTTCCAGAAGGAAGTATTTTTTAAAAGATTTGTAGTTGTTAAGGTGCCTATGACATAATTTGAGTTCACTTTGCCCTCTCTCACTGTTGGTCTAATAAAAGCATTTAAAAATGTAGCTACAACATTTGCAGCACATATGAGCAGTGTTTGGTGTTGATGCAGAGTGCATTAACATTTATCCTGCTCTATGATGGTGGTTAAAGAAGGAAATTTTAGCTTCTTTCTCATGATTGTTCAGAACTATATTTTTGATGATGTTTTGTTTTTCAAAATGAGCCAGTATGTAACACTACTTAAAAATGCATTTGGAATAGACTTTCATCCTTTTAATTCTAAAAAACCCATAATGTGTTTAACATCTAATCTCCAGTGAATGTATTTTCCAGTCTAAAGCCTGAACAAGAGATTGTTACTATTTTTATCTGCCAAGGAGTTTCTGAGAAAAAGTCTCGTGGAAAAGATTAATTTTCATTCAGCTCAAAGTCTTTTTTTATCCAGTTCACAGAATCACAGTTCCTTGTCAAACTTTATTCTACCCTTTTATGGTCTTTTTCAGAGTTTGGATACAGACAAACCTGTGGCACCAGTGAAGAGATCACCTCTCCGTCAGGAAACCAATCTTGCCAACTTCTCATATCGCTTCTCGATGTACAATTTGAATGGTTTGTTAAATTATTTAGTCCTTCAAATATTAGTTTGAGAAAAAAACCACTCTGTTCCAGCTATAAATGCAAACACTGTTAAATGTAAGAGAATTTAATGCAGAGCATTCATTCTAGCTGAAGTAAGACTATGTTTACTGAAGCACTGCCTTCTGGTGTTGCAGAATTTTGAGTATCCTAAAGCAGTGTCTTTTATAGCACTTAGTGCTGAGAATTGTACAGAAATAGATGTTCTGGGATCTGGTCTAATGAAAGAATGAATTGATGCATATCTGTTAAATGGGAAGAAGCAGCATCTTACTTTGCGGGACAAGGTGCAGAAATAGAACTATAGAAGGCTTTCGAATTAAACAAAAAGCCATTTTTTCCTTGTCTTAAAATAGCTTCCTCTTGTTGTAATACAGGAAGCTGTTACTTTAAATGCTTAACTATGTGCATAATATTTTGTGGCTTTTTTTTAAAAGCAATGTCACACAGCTTGCATTGCTTTAGCAGAAGTGCTTAGCAAATCGTCTATACTTTTTTGAGAGGTTGTGGCATTATACAAGTGTATTTTTAAACGTTGCTCACAGGACAGCAGTTCGCATTTTTCATAGATTTCTTATGTTAGCAGATGTATTTAACCAAATAGTTTTTGTATTTTTTTTTAATTGCTCTTAGACTGATCAAGAGTATTTCTGCAAATAAATTTCCGCTTAGAAGCAAACACAGATTTTACAGTAGAGATGGGACAAGAAAACGCAGCTTCCTTTGCTTACTTACCTGGTTAAATTTGATAAGGGAAAGCAAAGATTTGCACAAATAGATGAAGTAACTCTGTGTGTACTGAAAACTCTCTTTTGTTGCAGAAGCCCTGAATCAGGGAGAAACTGTGGATCTAGATGCCCTCATGGCTGATCTCTGTTCCATAGAGCAGGAGCTCAGCAGCATTGGATCTCAATCAGCAAACAATGCTGGGGTGAAACGCCTTACCACAGAATCCAAAGCTCAGAAGCCACCTGCTAGCCGACCTTCTACTAAGCACAGCAGCATGAAAGGATTATCCTCCTCATCTGGTAAGGTGACTAAGCCATCACATGCCAACGTATCTTTGGATGACATCACTGCACAGTTAGAGAAGGCCTCTTTGAGCATGGATGAGGCAGCCCAACAGTCTGTTGCAGAAGACACCAAACCAGTAGTTACTGCTCAGCACAGGAGGACAGCATCCGCTGGCACAGTGAGTGATGCTGAGGTGCGCTCAATCAGTAACTCCTCCCGTTCCAGCATAACCTCTGCAGCTTCCAGCATGGACTCCTTGGATATTGATAAGGTGATGAGACCTCAGGAACTAGACTTAACATCACAAGGACAAGCAGTTACTGAGGTAGAGTATCATTAATTCAAGATTTTGTTGTAGTTTATTTTTAATTGACACTCTTACCTCACCCGTACCTCATTCTGATGTTCTTAGATCAACATCTGCAGTGCAGCAGGGTCAGTTAAAGATTAAAATTACTTTCACATGGACTGCCCATGCTGTGGGTATTCCTTTCTCTTTTTTGTTTCTGTCTGCAAAGTATCTTTTTAAGACCATGTTACTTCCTTTGTTTTTTTTTTAAGGGCTTCCCCATCTCTTCTCCTAAGCCAGTCATGGATTTTAATGTTCTAAAGTTAATGTTTTTGTTCAAAGTATATATATCATATATTGCTTTTAATTTAAATCTGGGAAGCGTAAGTCTGTGACAAAAAGAAAGTACAGTTGACAAGATGAGCTATGCTGCAAGAGTAATTTACTGCTACTTAATAGTCTTGTTTAATATGTGACAGGGAGGACTCTTTGAAGCAATGCACAACATAGAGAAACAACTGGGAATGAACAATAGTGGATGTTCATTTGGGATTTTGGTACCTCAGCATTACTTAATTGGAGAGGAAAATTCAGTAAAAACAAATGTTTTGGGGAATGTTGAAAGAGCTGATGACTTGTGTGAAGGAAATGGGGAAATATTCTGGTCAATTTAGAGAACTTAAACTACATGTCTTGTAGAAGTATTCTCTAAAATATAAATCAGCCAGTTCAAAAATCAGTTGTACTAATATGCAAGTTCTCTCTTATGGGAGAAAAACTCAGCTTGTTCCAGTTATCCTAATCAATAATTAATACTAGTTTGAGTGAGCGGTGCTTCTGAAAACCTCTACCCATCTGCGGCTAAAGGTGATCTGATGTAAATGACTGATGCAGGCTTGTCAGTCTAGTGATCAACTCGTCAAGGTCACGCTAAAATTTAAATCTTTATTTGAAATTATTAGGTAAACTTTCATTTTGTATAGAGTGTTGATGTTCAGTGTGTTTTTATTGGTAATTTGTATTGAGTGGAGCAAAACAGAGGTAGAGGGAAATGTGTCCTTTTCTCTTTGAGAAGTTAAAATGCAAACCTTTGCGTTGCTGCTGTAGGACTAAGTGTTGGAGCCAGCCTGTGACTATCATTGATCATATTGTTGCTTGACTGCCAGTCATTCTCTTTCTGTGGTGAGAAAACACTTACTTTTGGTTTTTTTAGATCTCTGACTTACTTATTCTGCTATCTTTTTTTTTTTTTTTTAATGTAGAGAGCTGGTCACTATTTCATTTTCGTCTCAGGCTGAAAATTAATTGCTTCCGTAACTTTCACAGCACAAGAACGTGCATTTTGCATTTCTTATTTGTTCACAATGCAGGATGTTTTCCACAGTTGATTTCTGTAGATCTCCTTCTAGCTCTCAGCCTCTTACTTCAGGAGTGATGTGCTGAGACATCAGTAAGGATTGCTCTTGTTTCCTAGCTGCACTTAAGTGACTTGATGTTGGTGAATCAAGAGACAGAGGTCAAGAAGTTTCTTTGTCTTAGGAGGAAACTAATCTATATTGCTGCAAGTGTTGCAGTTCTTTCTCAGCTGCTTTTCAAGCTCTTAGCCACGCACTGCAAGGCTCCACCTGCTCTTCTCATAAAGACTTTTAAGAGCTGCCTTCATAAACCCGTAGTAGTTTCTCATAAGAATGTGGCTATTGTTTCTCTGCATAGATAAGTTGATAAGAATGATTCCTTTTGAAGAATGTCACCAGAAAGGATTGGTATTCAGCTGTTCAGTATTAAAACTGTTATGTGATGAGGTGGGACTTTTTATCACTGGTGTACATTTGTTTGGAGCTTGTGACAGATGCTGTCCTGGTGGTTTTGAGATGAAATTCACCTTATAAATGGGGCAGAAACCCAAGGATTCTTTGGTAGAATAACTAGGTACCAATGAAGAAGGGATATTTTTTTCTTTTTCATTAATTTAGTGCCTGAAAACTACTATTCAGAGATTCAGGGATTTATTAATCTTATGGCTCGGTTGGGAACTACAACACCTTTTCCTAGCGAAGCTGAATTCTACCCTCCCACCTGCACAGCTGACTTGGTGGTGCTGTTTCTAGTAGAGGATGTCTGTCCAAGGAATTAAGTAGCCTTTGAAGATCTAGTGCCCATGGAGGGGGAAAAACCTCCCCCCATTTTTTATGAAGATAGTGGGAGAGGCTGTTACTTTGTGGTCATAGCAGATCTGTTTGAGATTTGTTATTCTCACAGGGTACTTAAGTCATCTCTTTTTGCCTGTCTTCCTTGAGACTGTCTGTAGTTGAGCTGACCTTTAAAATTTTTCTTTGTTGTTATGGCTCTTACGAAAGAGGTCAGGAACTTGGCAGCTGTGCCCTTTTGAACAATCTTTAAAAAGTCATTCTTTCTTTCACAACATCATGGTGTGTTCTTGTTGATTCCAGTAAAATTAACTGCAGTAGAAGACAGTTTTCATACAAGGAAATGCTTGTCTTAAAAAGGAAATTAAGCATTACAGTTACTAACTTCAGTATTCTATCTGAAAAATAATGCAGTTGTGTATTTAAGAGCTCTTTGACCTGGAAATGTAGGAAATTCCAGTAAAAGAACTGCGGTGCACTGCCCCACTGGAAGTACCTGTGGTGTTCTGTGCTTTCTGACTGATACTAGTGACAATTGTTAAGGAAAGAGGCTGCAATTCTACTATCACCAAAAATGAGAGGATATAACTTCCCTTTCCTCTTACCCTTCCTTCCTCAAAGCACTTATTTATACTGTCTTCTCTTGTCCTTTATCCCAGCACTTTGGCACTGTGGTGCTGAACACATTAGGTTGAGGAGGTTCTCCTCCCTCTCTGCTGTGCCCTGTGTAGGCTGCATTCTGGACTTCCCAGTTCAAGAAGGTCAAGGAGCTACTGGAGAGAGTCCAGTGCAGAGCTGCTAAGATGATCAGGGGCTGTAGCATCTGTCTTAGGAGGAGAGGCTGAGAGAGCTGGAGCTGTTCAGCTTAAAGAGGAGGAGACTGAGGGTGGGGGATCTGATAAATGCTTATTAATATCTAAAGGACGAGTGTCACGGTATGGGACCAGGCTTTTCTTGGTGGTGCCCAGTGACAGGACAAGGGGCAGTGATCATAAACTGGAATATAGAAGGTTCAGTGTAAACATGAAAAATTTTTTCACAGCAAGGGTAACAGAGCACTGGAACAGACTGCTCAGAGAGGTGGTGGAATCTCTCTGTCTGGAAGCATTCTAAACCCACCTGGATGTATGTCTGTGTGATCTTCTATAGATCTGGTTTTCTCAGTGGGGTTGGACTAGATGATCTTCAGAGGTCTCTTCCATCCCCTACCATTCTGTGATTCTATGAAAACTTGCCAGTTTTATTCTGGGGTTTATTATGTGTTACTTGTGAATTGTATATGCTCAGAGGAGTCTGATGTGTGCTAATGATGCACAGTAGGCTAATTATAGCCAAGAACTGGGGGCTGGGAGGGGGAGCAGGGGTACACCCACTGGTGGTAATGGATTGTTTGGGTCTTTCTGCCTGAGCAACTGAACAGACACCAGTTGTTGTCTTCTTTCTCTTAGCGCCCTAGTATTCAAGGTATATCAGCATTATGACAGATTGTAACTATTAGTGGTCCAGTTGCTTGGACTGTCCTTGTTTGTCTCATTCTGAACTTGTATCTGTGCCACTTTCAAGAGTGTTAACTGGAAGTCCCTGGTTTGCCTAAAATCATGGTTATAATTATTTGTCATCCAAGTTTTTAAAAATTTTCTCCCTTTCTTAACAATTGTTGACACTATCTCTTTGGATGTGTTCAGAGACTATTTCTGTGTGGTCTCAAGATCTTGTCTGGATGAGACTTAAGTGTTGTCTGTCTGTACTTAACGTTCTTGACTTCTGTCTCTAGGCTTTGAAATAAGAAAGACTCAATAACAAAAGTTGTTTCCACCCCACTCCAAGTTCCTGTAATTTTTGCTAAATTTAACTTTCACTAAATTCTGTCCCAAATCCTTGCTTGAGCAGTACTCTTCCTCACATTTGGTAGGTTATGTTTTGTCTTCTGTGTTTTCAGTTGTGTAATGTGTGGCATACACTTCAAATTTTGGTTTCTGCATATGGAATACTTTACTTGAATGTAGTCTGAGTGAGTGATGGAATTGTGTGAGTTAAAGTGGGTGAAGTGATGACTGTATGACTAACTTGTAGCTTCCACCCACCCATATCCTCTTCCTTCCTTTGGTCCCTCTGCCACTGAGAAACTGTTTCTATTTTCAGTAAGCTGTGGTAGAGCCATAGAGGAAAGTGATGTGGTGAGAATAGAGAACTGTGTTGATCATGCTGATGTAGCCGGTTATGTCTCGTGGGTGAAAGGGTCCATTCATGGACGCTCATTGTTACTGCCCTCCATATACTCAGTGAAGAGGATACAGATAAGTTTGAAGTTGGCCATCTGGTCTGGCACAGTACAGCATCACCCCTCCTCCCTCCCAGTGTGATGGAGTTCTTTATTACTGTAACCCAGTTTGCACAGCTGAGAGGTTCTAACTTATGAAGATAGTGTAGGGTGTAGCAGTTGGTAATGATACATCATCTACATCATTATTATTTATTCAATTATTATTTAGCTTTTCCTTAAATTCATTGTAGGCTTAGACTGGATGTGTAAGAGGTCAAAAGCCACTAAAACTCGGGTTCTTTGCCTTGCTTGACAGAGAAGGTGGCAGCATAAGAGTGAATGTTAGCATTTCTTTCAGGGAAATCAAGGGAGCCTCAGAAGCATGACAGTAATGGTTGTAAAGTAAGCTCAGCACACACAGACAGATCTGTATGGGCTACCAACTTCTGTGGAATAAGGGGGAAAACTTGAAATGAGTATAAGGAAAGAAGTCGTTTGTGTTCTGTAGCAGTTTTGCCTTGGTTCTTGGTATAACCATGTTGTTGCTACATTAATACTTGCTCTGTAGTGGCATAATGCTGAAACTTTTCTGTCTGTTAAAAATTCCTGTGGGCCATATTTGATGTGTGAACACTAAGTGTCACATTGTATAAAAAAGCAATTAGCTGTTTCTGTATGAGGACACATCAACCAATAATGTGTTTGGTCTTTGGTAGGGACAGGTGTCTTAAAATAGAGTTGGATTTCTGAACCTCACATACTATTTGTAGGTGATTTAAAGAACAGTTGTGGTCTATTTTAGCTCATGGAGGAATAGGGAATTATTTGCTCTTGTATTTTGTAGCTTAAGGTTTGAGTAATTTTGCTTATGTTCTGTGTTATGTGTGGTTAGCAGATGCAGACTATGTTAATCTGTGATTTGTGAGAGTAGTCAGATATACAACAAACCAGGCGTGACAGACATTTGTTTTGTTTTGCTTGTACAGTCTCTTAAATTTGTTTAATTTTCTGCCAGTTCTATTATATTCTTACTTTTATACACAGAGTTTATTTTGGAGTGTTTCCAGTTAGCATTTTCCTAAGCTAAAAAAAGTCAGTGGAAAGACTTAATTTGAAACACAATTAGACTATCTCTTTCTTTTTTTCCAATTATTAGTCACAGTGCTTTTAGTAAGTCAACAGTAAAGAAAATTTTGCATATCTTGAAGTATTACTTTGGCTTCCAGTTGGCATAAGAAGAGTGAGCTGTCCAGTTTTCAAATGTTGTTGAAATACATGTAAAATGACTCCTCGCTTGCCAGATTTTTGGAGGCTTTCAAAACATCCTCTGAGATAAACATACCAGTTTATGAAATGTAAACAATACTTATGTATTTTGGTAATCAAATGTGCTTGATAGTCATTGTGAAGTTTATGCAAGACAGTAAAACATTTTTCATCTTGGAAGCACTACAACCCAAAGACTACTAATACAGTCTTCCCAGTGCCTGCAAAACTAAATACCTAAACAGTTTTTTCAAATTGTACTTAAGGACTCTGTAAAGTGAATGAGGGGAAAGTTGCAGGCTTTTCCTGTAAGAATTTTGAATTGAAAACATGTTCTAAAAGTTGAAATTACTGCACACGCAAGGTTTTAAAAATTGAGGAACACAGATTTAAAGTAAATTTAATGGAAATGAAAACTTAAACATTATCCTTGTGTTGGTAAATCTTGATTCTCTAAGTGTATCAAACTTATTCCATAGCCATTAATTCAAAATTTACCCTGTAACTTGTTTCCACATAGAAAGTCACTAATCAAAGTGTAGCAGGAACCATAAAACATGTAAGACTGTATCTTCTGAGATTGCCTGTCAACTGTGGCTCACATGGAACAATCAGCTTAGAAGTTTCCATCCAAGGAAAATGGACATGTTTGACACAGCTGCCTGGTGTTGCTGGCATCAACTAAAAAATTAGGGATTTGTTAAATATGAACACTAAAGCATTGTCTACACCTAAATGCTCTTCTTTCTGGTTGCTCTGTGATGCTGGACTCTTTTGAAGAAGAGCAACCAAATCAATCAAACCCTGCTGTCTTGAAATGCATTTCTCTGCAGTTAAACTGCTCCTTGAGAAACTTTACTGGTGGCAACTTACATGTGGCAGTAGTGAAACGACTGTTTCCAGAAAAGATTTACTACAGCAATTAGAATTTGCCTGTGATGTGCTTGACCTTTATTCCATTGTGTTCTGGAGACACCAAATGCTTGATGCTTTCTATTCTCTAGCACTTCTGACATTTTAAGACAAAGGCACATAGTTGAAGGTTCATCAGCCATAACTTTTTAGTTGCAGCAAGTTGCTTACTAAAAGAAGCTTCCCATCCTGCCTCTTTACATATGTTGATTAGAGAAGTTACAGTCACAGACTTCATCAGTTGTAGATGACAGTTGGAATTTGGTGCTGCATAAATAACTAAATAAATCTCACTGTTTTCATGGCAGTTCCACAGCACTTTAGAAGACTACATCTGTTTATGATGGAATTTATTGAGGGCAAACCAAATATTATTGATACAGACAAGCTAAGAAAATTGTTGCTTAGATGTTAGAAGTCTTACTGGATCGACCTGCAAGAGACAAAATACCATAAATCAATGACCAAGTCAATCTGGCAACATACCTCTTGGATGAAGCAGTCTTGGACCAGTCCACTAGGTCTGAGTTGAGAAATGAGAATTCTTGCCGTATGATGTTGCCAGATTTTGTCAAAAGTACTGCAGGGAGCTGTATGTTTTGGTTGCAGTTTCCAGTGAAGATAGCACTCTACAAGTTGTGATTAATTAATGGAGCTTTTAAAACAGGCAGTTTCTTTGTAGATATACCAGTCCACTTAGAACCAAGACAAATTCCTTTATTTTTTCTGCAACATCTAATTAGATTAGGGAAGACAAATACTACATCTGTAGGGAATTAGCAACAGATTACTTGTTTGTCCTTATTTCAGATTGCAAAAATAAAATTTGGAAGAGATGTCTAAAATTAAGAACATAGAAGCTGATTGTGGAACATTAAACTCTTAAGAGGACAAAGTAATTTATACAGTTGTAATTCAGTTGTATGTGCTTCTAACTTGCAGGATGAAAACTAGTGTTTGCCAGGGTTATAAAGGACATTGAACTTTAAAAACATAGTGAGATAGATTTTCCTTCTCTGTTTTGGAAATACTCTGTCTAATGTAAAGGACCAATGATCATCCTGTACCAGTAACCCATTATAGAAAATTCCTGTTTTAGCAGTTAGAACTTGGCAAAATGTTTATAAGCAACTGAAAACATCTCCTGTATGTGGAATTATGAGGTAGCTCATTACCTATTGCTGCTACTTCAGTTCTAAGTGTCTGTTTTACTTCTCCGAGATTTTGATAAGAATTTGACAAACCTTAACTGTGTAACTCCATGACTGCCTGAAACAAACACTTATGTACTTCAGGAAAAGGATCAAGCATTGTAACATATGCTGGCACTCTGCTTTTTTAGTAGCATAATACTCAATTTTTCATCTCTTCATAACTTCACACTGAGAAGCTTGTCACTGCCATGAACATTTACAGTATAAGAGCCCTCAGAGAGTGACTAACTGGAAATAAGATAAATCCTTACTAAATGGACACTCTTCTTACACATATTTAGTAATTCTCACCAGAGTATATTATGTTATTTACTGGTCTGGAAGAACTGATGTGGGAAGCAGAGAGTGATACTGTTTTTCTGTTTGCAGTGTTTACTTTGTTGTTGGCTTAGTGAGCCGGTAGGTTTTGCAAAGAAACTGTTACCTGGATTTATTTTCTGCTTCATTCTTGCCTCCTCTGAGCAGTAATAAGCCTTTCTTTCTCCTCCCTTTTACATACTTCCTTCCCCATTTTCCTACATTTTTATTGTTTCTATGGAACATCACTCAGTCCAAGCATGCCGTTAGCTTTCCAGACGAGGAAGCTGAATTGACTCCTCTAAGTTATGACACGTTTACACTTCTCTTTGTGTCAATAGTTGTGTCACTTTGTCTGCAGCACAAAAATCACATTAGTAACTTGAGGTTAATTGGTTAGTGTCTCTACAGTGTAGTAAGGTGACCTTGTGTATCATTGCAATTAAGCTTTTTAGCTTTCTTTAACTTGGTCATAGCCTATTTTCCAGTTATTAATTGGGCAAAGTTGTCGTAAATACATGTAACCTTTTACTGATTGCTTTTGGCAGTCTTACAATCATAAAATCATTCATTAAGGCCATAGAGTCCAACCACTAACCCAGTGCTGCCAAGTCACAGAATCACAGAACATCAGGGATTGGAAGGGATCTCGGAAGATCATCTAGCCCAATCCCCCTGCCACAGCAGTGTCACCTAGACCAAGCTGCACAGAAACATATCCAGGCGGGTTTTAAATGTCTCTAGAGAAGGAGACTTCACAAACCCCTAGGCTCCATCCTAGTGCTCCATCACCCTCACTGTGAAGAAGTTCCTTCTTGTATTGACATGGAACCTCCTATGTTCCAGCTTATACCCATTGCCCCTCGTCATATCACTAGATGACATTGAGAAGAGCCTGGCTCCATCATCCTGACACCTACCCCTCACATATTTATAAACATTAATGAGGTCACCCCTCAGTCTCCTCCAAGCTAAAGAGAGACCCAGCTCCCTCAGCCTTTCTTCATAAGGAAGGTGTTCTACTTCCTCATCTCAGCTTTGCTGGTTTCCTGCCAGGCTGACCAGGCACATGGTGCTCTGCCTCATTATCTGCTCCTCGGTGGCTAACCTCCACAGCAGGCTGTGGCCACTGTAGTGGTGAAGGGGATGGAGGTATCTTCCAGGCTCTGCCAAGGTGTCCTGTGAGGAACCTTGCTGACACCTCTGCTCCAATGCCTGACAACCTTGTTAGTGAAGAACATCCAATGTGAACTTTTGCTGGCACAAAGTGAAGCCATTTCCTCTTGTCCTGTTGCTTGTTACTTGGGAGAAGAGTTTGCAAAGAAAAACGTTGGTTCTTCTTTAACATCTTTGCCCCTCTTTGGGACAAAATGACAAAAAATATATTTAAACTGTGTTTTATCTTTGAGTTCACTTTTAACATTAGTGGATTCTGATTCTTTAAGTTGGAGTCGCAAGAATTCAATGTGCTAATGTATTTTAAATGAAAGCTGTAGTACCTACCTTCTCAACAAAGTTTTCCAAGCATAGAACTCTCTGTTGGACGCTGCTTGTTCAGTTTCACTCATACTTAGTTTCCTAGGCACAGAAGGAGGCTTTTAGGAAAGCAGGCTATTAGAAAAGATTTTTGTAGTTGCCTGAATTCAACATTATGGCACGAGAGTGCCACCAGCAGGTTTAATTAGATGTGTGTGTTAATGTTAAATTGTTAGTTTTGCAAGAAATGTGGCAAGATATTTAAGTACACAAATCTTCGGTGTTTTGTCATTGTCTTTTTTCTTTTTGATGTACTGCTGTAAGGTATCTGTTATAAATACCTTCATAATATTTAACCACAAAGGAGGTTTTTAAATACACATTTAAGGCTTTAGAACAAAAAACAAAATAACTAAGAGGATCACCAGGCCATTATCTGACAGTGCCCACCCAGTTTTCACTTGTTATTTGAAAATGTGCAATGTAGAGAACCTATTTGGTCCCTTTCCTACTACATTGTGCTATTTTTAAACTCTGCATATTATTTATTCTGTGCTCTTACCATAAAATTAAATGAATTAGATACAACAGTCTCTTAGTGACGAGATGAATCTTTCTCAATTCATCCTGTTTACTTCTGTACTGTGATGATCAGATGTGTAACAAGAAAATGGATCAGTGTTTGATATGAATTGTCCAGGTTTTGCAAAAATGTGCTTTTAGAATTGGAGAAACAAGGCAATGTATATGGCCGGCTACCTATGAGCTGATAGCCTGCTGCACTTGCAAAATGGGCTACACAGTCTTCATCCTTCAGAACCTAGTTAGGCAGCTCAGTTTCTCACCTCTTCTAAAAGGATTTGTCTAGAAGGATCATGCTCCTTAAAATCCACCCACCACTCTGAAAAAATAATTATAGATGCTCAGTAAGTCACTATTAGTTTAGAAAACATTTCAGCTCGATGGGTTGTTCTGAAACATCTGACATCTTAAGATGTCAGAACATCAAGAATTAAAACAACCCACCGAGCTTTGAATAATAGGAGAGAAAAACTTGAGCTTTTGGCCATGTAGAGGTTTTCTTATGATTTATTATACCCCAATATGTTCTGGAATTATTAAAGTTATTTTCATTTTCCCAGTAGTCTATCTGCTCTACCATGTTTAGCAAGCGTGTTTTGTAGATGTAGGGTTAATGGTGGATATAAAAGCATTTCAGCTTTGTAAAACCTTCCTGGCATAAGCCACTACTTTGTAAGAGGACTATTGTGTTTAGTGCTCTGAAAAAACTTTAAAATTCAATATTCAGTAGCTGGTCCATGAACGTCTGGTATTTAGACTTGAAGATAATGGATTTATGTTCCTGTCTTCAAAGAAAGGGCATACGATATCTCTGAAGTTCAAAACATAATTTGGAACAAGAATGTGTATTCCATGGTTTTATGTCCATCAGGGCTTAGCTGTCTTTGCTGAATGAACTACATATGAAAACGTTTAATGTTTTTTGTCCTATAGCATCTAGAACTTTTGAATGTTAAGAGTAATTTTGCTTAAATCTGGTTTTCTGTGTTGTGATTATCCATACCAACAAAAGGTCATTATAGAGGTCCTAGCAGGCTTAATTTGTATGGGTTTTTTGTGAGAACTGACTTTATATTTTGTGCACAGCTTGTCATCCCTTGAGAAAGGTATCTATTTTATTTTACAAGGTGATAATATTCCAAGTAGTACATCTTTTTCCAGTATTTTGAGGACTTTTACCATTCATAGTTTTCAATTTGACTTGTAGTAGTTGCTGCTGGGAGCTTCGGTAAAGCTCAGTACAGAACAGTCATCATTGCAGTGTGTGCTTTTTATGTCTTGTGTAGAATGAGTTAAAAACACGATTGTACTGTTTCTGCATAAGGTTTTTTTTCCCCACCATCTTTTGTGTATCCAGGTCATTTGAAATCAGTTGAGTTTCTGAAACTTCAAAGTCTATTCCATGTTGTGAGGGAATGCTGAAACACAACTGAAAAGCTTTTATGTGTTGTGTAAAATATTGTCCCCAAGCGAAACGGTTTTGGCACTAAATTAAGTTGCAAGCTTATTTGATACCTGATTGTCAGCTTCACCTAGTTGATGTTTTTGTGGAAGGAGGAATGTCCCCTGAAGATTATAAAGCAGCAGACTTACTGAGGTTCAGTCCACCATGGGTAGTATTTTGGCCTAATCAATGTTGCCGTCGTAAAGTCTTGCATCACAGTTTATATCAATGGTTTCTTCACTAAAACAATTCATGTGGCAGTACCAATTACGTGAGAAGGAGACATGATGACGTGAGAAGGAGAAAGAAAAGGATTCTCTTAAAGCCCTGTCACACTTCCCTTCCTGGATGCTCACCAGGCTGTGGTACTTCAAGTTCTGCCTGAGCGGTGGTATTTGATTAACTGTGAATCCTAGGTGGAGCCTGGCTCTGTATTAATAACTTAAATTATCAAGTTATAAGCATTGGTTTAAAAAATCTTCTATGGAGAAAGTGATTTTATAGGTCCACTTGCAGTAGAAAATTTTAGCATCTGCTAATGCCTATTAAGTTTTTCCTAACTATAGTGGAAATAACTTTGGGAAGCTTTTTCATTTGCACTGCATTAGTAATTTTATACAAAAACTTATGAAATGGTATGGCTGTAGTCAATAGCTGAATTTCATTGAGAAAGCTATCTTACGCGTAAAAAATACAGCTTTAAAACTATCTAGTAGATATAAAGAATTATAGTTAGCTTTGGACTGCGCATGTTATATACTACTGGAGTTTGCACTCTTAGTGTAAGTGCTGGCCTAAAAATACAACATATTTCAAATAATCTGGCAAATTAATTAGGCATCAAGTCTTTTACTTAAGTGTTATTCATCTTGAGTAAACTTCACTGAGTATTTTTGTGAAAGCATCAGTTAAATAAAGCACAAACAGAGGCTGGACGGAGTGTGGCTTGAGAGTATCCTTGCAGAGAAGGGCTATGGGGTGATGGTTGATGAAAAACTCAGCATGAGATGGCAGTGTGTGAGTACAGCCCAGAGACAACCACATCCTAGCATGTATCAAAAGAAGTGTCACCTGCAGATCAAGGAAGGTGATTCTACCCCTTTACACTGCTCTAGTGAGACCCCAGCTGGAGTACCATGTTGAGTTCTGGAACGTCCGATACGAGAAAGAAACGGACGTGTGTAGACCGAGTCCAGAGAAGGTCTATACATGATGATCCGAGGGCTGGAGCATGTCTGCTATGAGGACAGGTGGAGAGAGCCACGACTGCCAAGCCTGGAGACAAGAATGCTCTGGGGAGATCTTATTGTCACTTTCCAGTATCTGAAGGGGGCCTACAAGAAAGCTGGGGAGGGGTTTGTGAGTTGTACAGGGGCTTGCAGTGGTAGGACAAGGGGTAATTGCTTTAAACTGAAAGAGAGTAGATTTAGATTAGATATAAGGAGGGAGTTCTCCACTGCGTGGATGGTGAGACACTGAAACAGGTTGCCTAAGAAAGTTCAGATACTCCATCACTGAATGTGTTCAAGGCCAATTTGGATGCTCTGAACGACCTGTTATAGTGGGAAGTGTCCCTGCCTACAACAGAAGAGTTGTTGCCCTCTACCTGAAAGGAGGTTGTAGAGAGGTGGGTGTTGGCCTCTTCTACTTAGTAACTAATGACAAAACTAGGGGAAATGTCTGAAGTTGAGGCAGGGTAGGTTTGGATTGGATATTAGGAACAAATTCTTTATGGAAATTATGGAAAGAGTGGTGAGGCACTGGAACAGTCTTTCCAGGGATGTGGTTGAGTCACCATTCCTGGAAGTATTTAAGAAACGTGTAGACATGGTGCTTCATGACCTGCTGTAGTGGCAGCCATGTAGGAATTTATGTTGTGTTTGTGGATCAGTCAGATGTTTAGGTATTCAGGTATTTGGGGTTTTGTTGTATTTTAGCTTGTGTGTATGGTTGGACTTAATGATCTAGGAGGTTCTTTCCAACCATGATTATTCTGTGAAACCACATGATCTATGGTCTCCTCCAACCCAAATCATTGTATGATTATGTGAAATAGTTTTCCAACACTTACAACCTAGCTCTTGCATAACATGCTTAGCATAAAGAACTGCACTCTTTTTTTGCCTTCTCTGAAACTTTTGTCAAATTTTGGTACTTCATGATATTGCAAATTTCTTTCACTTTCCATGGGTATTTTAATATTCTTGTTGCATGACAGTTTTAAGACTTTAAACTGAAATTAACCATTATGGGAAGTGGTGGCTTTGTACTCTGGCAGCAGTCAGCTTACTGCAACAGGGTAGAAAAACCTGTGTCAAGAAGGGAATGGACACAGGACAAACTACTTTGTGTAGTAGGAATTGGTTTTATATTCTAGATAAACCTAAGATGATACACTGTGGGAGAGACTTCTTTGTTGCCAGGGCATGAGTTATCATTGTTGAGATGGGTGCAGGTGTAAGAAGAACAGATATTTTTCATGATGGAAGACTGGAGGTGTCTACCCAGGAGTAGTTAATGTTTTGATTCTGTTTTTCTGGTTTTCGTTGGTGTTACTTTTAATCTGGGAAGGTACTTGAGACGGAAAAGTAAGTTACTAGACATTGACCTTGACAGAGCTTTGTTTGGACTCCAGAAGGAGAGTGGAAGAGTTTTTAGATTATGTCCTCTAGTGGAATTATAGTACCTTAAGACAAAAATAACAAAACAATTATCTTCCCCCAAACAATATGGTATTACTAGGAGCCCATATTAAATGGCAGCATCTGTTCACCTCAAAGCTTGAAGCTTGAGCTGAAGTATTTCCTTTGAAATAATAGGTAAAGGCTTTAAAACTGTGGATTATGAAAATGTAACGCATTGTTCTAAAATGAAATTTTTTTTCTTTCTGTAGTGGTTTACACAGGCCAAATATTTTTAACAACTTTACATGCTCATAGTTACTGCTTGGCCAAGCTGTGATTCCTAGAACTTGGTCTTTCCTGTCACTTTAATGCTTACACGCGTTAGCACTGTTGGGTATCTGCAGTACTGCAGAAAGCGTTATGCAATAGGAAGAAGCCAGGCACTGAAAGTACAAATAATTTGCTTTTTTGTTTATAGACCTGCCTCTTCAGCTCAAGTTCATTAAGTAGTTGTCAGCATACTGTTACTTCACATTTTACTTGCCAGCCATGAAATCCTGTCATTCTTGATTTCCAGAATAGATTTCTGCGGTTGTCTGTTTTCAAATTTGCTGCAGATCTGGAAAGCAGTATTAGCAAAGTCCTCAGTGGTTATCATTTTGTAAGAAATACGTGGCATTCCCATTTCGATAGCATAAAAGAATCGCATGAATTTTCCTTAGGAGAGAAGCATTTTCTGCACTTAAATGCAAAATGGTGGCAGCCAAAACGATGAGTGATAGGGAGAAGGTGGCTAAACCCTAAGGAAGATTCTGCAGATGTTCATTGTAATGTTCTTTCTACTGCAGTACCCTACTGATCAAGAACATAATTGATCCCTGTTACTTGGAATCCATGATTTATGTTGAGAAGTCTTATCAAGAAACTTCCTAGAAGAACTTTTTTGAACTAAATAATTGTTCCTAAATGGTATGGGATGTCACGATTATGCATGTAATGAAGTCTAATCTGACAATTCTGTGTGATTGTAAACCATGCGTGAGACCTTTTGAAGTGCTGAGAACTGAGATTGACACATGGATAATTCCTCTTTCCTGTGAGGGACTGCCAATGTCCAGATTCTCATGGGGGAGTGTGAAAAAAAACACTGTCCCAGCTTGCTTTCCCAGAAGCAAGCAACCTTGAGATAGAGAATCTGATTTGGATGGCGACAGGTGTCTGCTTCAGGGGGGATATTGTTGAAGCAGCACCACAGTATAAAAGGGAAATAGTGTTATGCTGCCACTCTTAATGGGACTCTCCTCCCTCTCTGTGGACAGGCTGCTGCAGATAATGGATCTAACTTGGATAGTGATGTGGACTGTAAGTTTTAATGGATATTTTCTATGGTAGATTCAGATTAGTTTTTCTTTGGTTATGGACTCTCTCATTACCTTTGTCAGGCTATTTCTGGTCAGAAGTATCCTCCTTTGTCTGTATGGTGATGGGTTATATAAACTGACCCTTACACTATGCAGGAACCAAAGGGTTGTGGTTAGTAGAGAGAGGTTGTCCTCCCCCTCTACTCTGCCCTGGTGAGACCACATCTGGAGTATTGTGTCCAGTTCTGGGCCCCTCAGTTCCAGAAGGACATGGA
>JAOXOE010000602.1:9613141-9628962 GCA_028565055.1 Phoeniculus purpureus
GCAATAAAGAAACAACTAAGTGTCACCTCTCCCCAGGTGCCTCCAGTGCCCCCAGCCCCTCCCGGCCCCACTCCCCCACCAACGTTCCCAAAGCAGCAGAGCTTCTCTGTGAAGCCTCCTCTGTCCCCCCAGTCCCCGGTGCCATCGGTGGTGAAACAGATAGTTAGTCAGTTCCCACCTCCTCCCGCACCACCTGCCACCGAGCCCCAGCCCCTGAAACCCCTGCCACTGAGTGGGGCTCCGCAGTCACCTCCAGCAGTGAAGGCAAAGCCCAAATGGCAGCCTGCTTCTGCTCCCTCACCAGATTTCCCCCCTCCTCCACCAGAGAGCAGCCTGGTGTTTCCTCCTCCGCCTCCTTCCCCAGCTTCCTCTGCAGGTTCTCCCCCTCCTGACAAATCAGGGTCTCCAGTCAAAAAGACCAGCAAGACTTCAAGTCCTGGAGGGAAGAAACCACCTCCAACACCTCAGCGAAACTCCAGCATCAAGTCCACCAGCTCTGCCGAGTACCATGAGTCCAAGAGACCTTCAGTGGACCGTCTTGTCAGCAAATTTGCACACCCACCAGAGCCGTCAGGGTCTCCTTCCAAGGAGTCATTGCCTCCTGCAGCCCCTCCAAAGCCAGGAAAGCTAAACCTTTCTGGGGTCAGCTTGCCTATCGTCCTTCCACAAGGAGGGCTCCCAGCCAAGGCTTCTGCACTGGGTGCATCTGGGAAGGAACCTGTGGTAGAATTCCCTTCACCACCGTCTGACTCAGACTTCCCCCCGCCTCCACCTGAAATAGATCTTCCTCCCCCACCAGTTGAGATCCCATCTGTGTTTTCAGGCAGCACCTCTCCAAAAGTCGCTGTTGTCAATCCCCAGCCTCAGGCGTGGTCAAAACCATCTGTGAAAAAAGCCCCACCACCCACACGGCCCAAGCGGAATGACAGCACCCGACTGACGCAGGCAGAGGCCACAGAGTCACTGGGGTCTGCTGGCCCACAAGTGCCCACTTCACCGAAGTCCAGCCTTAGCATTCAGCCGGGATTCCTGGCAGACCTCAACCGGACGCTGCAGCGGAAATCCATCACCCGGCACGGTTCCCTTTCCTCTGCGCGGATGTCCAGAACAGAGCCCACAGCCACCATGGACGACATGGCCCTGCCGCCGCCTCCGCCGGAGCTGCTAGCTGACCAGCAGAAGCCAAGCAGCTTTGGGGGCAGTCATATATCTGGCTATGCAACGTTACGGAGGGGACCGCCCCCCGCCCCTCCCAAAAGGGATCAGAACACCAAGCTGTCACGGGACTGGTAGTCAGTCCGCAGGGGCCAGGGCTCTCCGTGACTTGTGCTCCACTCCACGATCAGCTGACCTGCGTCTGGCGCACTCAGAGTGTGGAGATGTGGACAACGGCCCCATCAACAGAGGTGATCTCAAGCTGTAGCTAAGGCTAAATTCAGACATTCCCCTTTCGTGGGGTAGGCCAGAAAAGTTGGGGCTTGGGGGTGTTAATATGTTGTTGGGAAAGGTGGGTAGCAAGGCATTGACTTACCCTTTCAATTTCTTTTGCCCTTCACATGGATTGGACCAAACCCCCATTTTCTTACTTTTTCTGCATTTAGGGGAGGGGGGAGATGATTTTTGTAGTGTCTGTCCATGTGAGACATGTCTGTGCATGTACTATAAGTGTAGGTATATAATATATTGTGATATATTTTGTCGCAATTATAGCAGATAACCAGAATGTTTTTGTAGACCCTTATTTATTGTTTCAGTCGCTATATTATCTGGGATCCAGCTCTGTAACTGTCAGATCTTACCACAAAGATGAAGATGTGGGGGGCACTTTAAAGAAAGGAATTAATAATACCAAGCCCCACAGACGCGTGGGCAGTTTGTGGTGGGTAAATGGCACAGGGCTGAGGTGCTCTGCCCATAACTGTATGTTGGCCGTTGGTTGAGAAGTAAAGATACAACATACCAAAACATTCTGGTCATAATACTACTGAAAATTAGTATGTTCTGAAGAAGAAAAGAGATTTTATATATAGTGGGCTGGAGTGAAATATATTTATACTATAAAAGAGCCTCCCCCTCCCTTCCAAATAGTTTAAAAATAGACATTGCTATGGATTATTTCAGAGTTACTTGTCCAAGCAGGAAGTAGGATAACTGTCTGCTATTCCAATCCATTATGCATCTGGCTTTAGAGTAGGCTTGGTCGTTTGTTTCTGTTGCTTAAGTTGAGTATATTTGTGTTAACCCCTTCTGAAAGCCGCCTGGACTCCGCGCAGTCGATGCTGACCCACAGTGCCGACCCACGCCGACACATCACTTGTACACATAGTCCTTTCTACAGGTAGGTTTCTCTGCAGCGTGGGATGTTCTCACACGAGCATCCACAGCTAAGTCCCACCTTGTCTGTGCCTGATCAGATGTATGAGCATTACAAAAACAAGCGCCTGGAAACAAACTGTTGTTTGCAATTCATTAGAAAGAGAGAAGGGAGCGGTAACTTCAGGCCAAGCACCGTGGGAATTTTCTCTCTGTTCTTTGCGACCGGTACATAAAGCTGTTACTGACAGCGCTGCCATTCTAGAAGTCAAGGGAGAAGGCTGGAAAAATACTTAACCTGAGAGGGAGTAACATGTGCTAGTAGGTTAAAATAAGGGCCCATACGAGTAGGAAAAGGACTGTTTGTTGTATTTTCTTTGGGTTTTTCGTTTGCCACCGCTTCCCAGTGAATCACTGTATCAAGTACTAGAGCCCTCTTTCTCGAACTGGAGTAGCTTGTCTCTACAGTATCGCCCACGTACTGGGACATTGTGATGAGATAGTGCGGCCAGCAGTTAAGTGGCCTGATGGTGTCGTGTGTGTTCACTACAGGGTAGCGATGCACTGCCGTTGTTAAGTATCTGAGATACTTGGGCTGTACCAACCCCGTCTTGGGTTGTTACAGCTTCCCTTATCACCACGGGGATACTGTAATGGCTCAGACGACGAGTGATCTTAGTGCGTGTTTGCCTTTTCTCCGAAAGCAAGTTTGAAATGCTTTCCTTCCCCCTGGGAATGAGACACAGGAAGCAGCTTAAGCTGACAGTTTCCTCAAGCATGCAGACAAAGTAATTCAGGATGACAGATTTAAGAAATATTGTGACAGCATTGCCCATTCCCCCCCCTTTTTTTTTTTATAAAAAGTGTTTTTAAGAAATCCAGTTAATAAATGTCCTTGTGAATAATTTATGAGGGAGGAATGACACCTGTACCTATATAGTTTTAAATAAGTGCATCACAAAAAGAGAAAAATCAATGGTGCTGTCTCTGCTGACCTGTTTCATACGATTTTTTTAAAAAAATCTGTTTCAGCACCTCTGGAAATTGTTTTAGTATTTCAGACTAGTTTTTTTGAGCAATAAGAGTATTTACCATTGTGTGCATTTTTAAAGCACTGCTATGGAAAGGCACTTTTTTTGTATCTTCCAAATTGTTCACAAAGTTTTGTTTCTACTATTTTTGTGCTTCTAAAGTGTCCTTAAAAGCGTTTGCATTGTCAATTTTACGTACGCTCGGTGTAGCTGCCGAAACAGCTCACAGGAGGGTTGTTGAGCTACACTGCGATTCATGGGTGCTCTAATTTCAACACTGGTCCTCCTGCTGCTTCGTACTGTACTAACGGAGCTCCTGGGGCTCACCCTCACCAGTGGAGCAAAAGGTGGGCAGACACAGCTGTGACTCCATGGCTGTCACTGGTCACAGGTAAGTGGACATGTTCTCCTGCTCCCTGGCCAGATGTATCTAGGCTGATGCAGTGTGTCCTCCCAGAAGTCAGTGGCCAGGGAACTCCGCTTGCCCCGCCTGTTTTTTTTTCTCCACTGGTGTGTGTCAGTTCCAGTGCTTTTTCTTTTGTTCATTCCGTGCGGGTACCTCTGGGCTTTGGACTCAGCAGAGCAGTGTTCTGAGTGCAAGTTCTTCAGAGGCATTTGAGCTTTGTTCTCCTTTTTCTTTGCCCAGCCAAGTTCGTTTACCCAGACAGTGAATCCATGCTGACTTCTGCAGGCTGCCACACAGGCTTGCTGTTTAACCCTTTAAGTTTGCGGCAAAAGGAGTGAGCGTCAGCAAAGGTGGCACCCTAGGGTGTGCTTCTTGTTACAACTTGCTTGCAAAGCTGGTAGCAGTACAGAGCTTTGGTGAACGGCTGCAGTTTGTGTTTCCCTCAGCTAAGCAGTGGCGTTCGGCTACAGTGTGGTTCAGGCAACCTGGTTGCACCCCTCCGTGTAACCTGCTTTTGGGGTGAATTTACTGAGTGTGGGACGGTAAATGTTTATTTATGCCTTATTTGCAAGTGTTTTGCCCTGTGTGCGCTGGTCTCATAATTGCACCGTTATATGTATTGACACAAGAAAGCCAAGGAGCTAGAACTCAGCTACACAGCAAGAAGCTCCCTGCAGACAAACAGGGGCTGTAAGCCTTTTGGCACTATTCAGAGGAGCAGGTGAGAGCTAAACTTTCATGCTCTGGACACAGAGATACCAGATGCTTTGATACTAAAACACTAAGCTGGAGTTGTGCTACATGATGACGCTAACAGCCTTTGACTCTTGTTAAGGTGGAGGTCCAGGGAAAGCCTTGGGGCTGCAGGGAGAGCTCTAGAGTTGGTCTTCACTGCCCCTCTGCAGTGCAGCAACAGCCTCTACCTCTGTGAGCAGCAGGGTCCCTCCCATCCATACAGGTTTTGCTGTGCTTGCCAGCAGCACAGTTAAAGAATGCAGGGAGCTGGTCTTCTCAGACACTTGTTATTGTCATTGAGCTCCTGAGGAGTCGCTTTGGAAAGGAAAGCAAGGCTCTTCTATGCGCACAGCTCTTAAGAGGAAGAAATATTAACAAAACCAAAATGAGTTTTCAACAAAAGTGTGTGAGCAGTGGTAGCGTGTCTGAGGGTGGGGCTAGTCTTCCAGACCTTTAGGCTGCGGAAGGATGTTAGGCACAATGGAAGAGGAAAGGTCCTGCTGCGCTCTGTGCACTGGTTTCCACGTGCAGCAAAGCACCGCTGTGCTGGCTCTGACTAGGTGCATGATTTCAAAACCAAAGATCTCCTCTCCTGAACTTGCCCTGCACTGTCCTGTGGGGGAACAGTGACACTTTGGGGACTCAAAGTGAAGGTACCTGGATCACTTTGGTTTCAGGTCTGATGGGAGAGGGAGCAGCTTTTTCAACAAGTGCATTTTAAGTTTTGCTGTTCTGGACTTGCACATTTAAACATTTTTTGATTTCTCCTTTCTGTGCCCTTGGGCAGCCAGGTCGGTCAGCTCAGAGATGACGTGTCATAGAATCATTAGGGATTGGAAGGGACCTCGAAAGATCATCTAGTCCAATCCCCCTGCCAGAGCAGGATCACCTAGACTAAGTCACAGGAACACATCCAGTGGGTTTTAAATGTCTCCAGAGAAGGAAACTCCACAACTCCCCTGGGTAGCCCCTTCCAGTGCTCTGTCACCCTCACTGGGAAGAAGTTCCTCCTCATGTGGAACCTCCTCTGTTCCAGCTCACACCCACTGCCCCTTGTCCTACCACTAGATGACATAGAGCAGAGCCTGGCTCCATCCTCCTGACACCCAACCTTCACAAATTAATAGACTAATGGTCCATAAGCTACCATCCACAATGAGTACAATTGCCTTATCAGCACATTCTATACAGTATCCAGCTTCTAATCACATGCAACTACCAGTATCTAATGATTTCTTATGGACAAAGCAGAAGGGACAGAACACATGTTACTTCTTCCCTATCACCAAGGGCATTAGGAATGTTTCATAAGTAACTCAAGTATTTAGGAAGAGTGTTAACTTTTCCTTAAGTTTCCTTGTCTACTGTGACAGGGCACTGGAATGGGCTGCCAAGGGGGGTTGTAGAGTCTCCCTCTCTAGAGACATTTAAAACGCACCTGGCTGTGCTACTGTGCCCCAATATACAGGACAGTTGAAAACATTAAG
Source organism: Phoeniculus purpureus (assembly GCA_028565055.1). Taxonomy (NCBI): domain Eukaryota; kingdom Metazoa; phylum Chordata; class Aves; order Bucerotiformes; family Phoeniculidae; genus Phoeniculus; species Phoeniculus purpureus. Next base: position 9,619,114 of record JAOXOE010000602.1, read on the forward strand.
CTGAGACACCCTTTGCCTTGATCTCTGAGAAGAAAAAAAGAGGAAAGGGGTTTGCTGTCAGCTGTTGAGGAACATAAATGATGTTTGCTGTTTTATTGTTAACCTGATTGATATATCCCAGGCAAAAGCCCTCTTGGGCACTGCTGATAGGTAGTAATGCTGGGTGAAAGAGCTGTTTTACCTCTCCCTGGTTATCATCGTGTTTATTAAGTTAATAAAGTTACAACCTTTAGCTGTAATCATATTCTTATATGTGTATCTTACTTGCCTGAGGGGTTCAAATCAACACACTGGTCTTATCAAGCCTGACAATATGGGTATGTTGGTGCATAATTACCAGTTTACAAGGAAGGTTTTTGGGATGCATTCAGTTATAGGCACATTGAATCTTATTAATTTTTAAGTATACCAAAGGACTACCTACATCAATTTGCAAGTACAAGTGCAGTCCTCACATATAAGGTTATAGAATCACAAAACATTAGGGATTGGAAGGGACCTAGTCCAATCCCCCTGCCACAACAGGATCATCTAGATCCAGTCACACAGGAACATGTCCAGGTGCGGTTAAGCATCTCCAGAGAAGTAAACTCCATAACCCACCCTGGAGAGCCCCTTCCAGTGCTCTGTCACCCTCACTGGGAAAAAGTTCCTTCTCATACTGATGTAGAACTACTTCTGTTCCAGCTCACACCCATTGCCCCTTGACCTTTCAGTAGATGACACCAAGCAGAGCTTGGCTCCGTTAGGGGTTGGAAAGGACCTTTAAAGATCACCTAGTCCAATCTCCCCACCACAGCAGGATCACCTCAACCAAGTTGCAGAGGAACATAGCCAGGCAGGTTTTTTAAGTGTCTTTGCTGTGTTGGCACAAAGTGCATGAAGTCACTGGGCATTTTCGCTTGCATGGCAGCTGCCGTATCGACAGCACCATACCGCGCAGTCCGATTCACTTTTGATGTATGTAACCCTTCCTGCTTCTGATTACTGATATCTGAAGATTTTAGGGGAAACAGCAAAAAGTGTTTATAGCATCCTACTTGTATAGTCATAATGAGCTGCCTAGGGTGGGGGTGGAGTCCCCATCCCTGGATGAGTTTAAAAGATGCTTAGATGCAGTGTTGGGTGATCTGGTTTAGCAGTGAACTTGTAGAGTAGGGTTGATGGTTGGACTTTATGATCTCAAGGGTCTTTTGCAACCTGAATGATTCTGTATGGGTTGGTTACACTTGAAGAACATGAATTCACACAAGTTCTTAGAGGACATTATTATGGTACAATTTTAGGATCAGTTTAAAAGACGCTCAGATGTAGTGTTGGGGGATCTGGTTTAGGGTTGACCTTGTAGAGTAGAGTTGAGGGTTGGACTTGATGATCCCAGGGGTCTTTTGCAACCTGGATGATTCTGTGATTCTGTAACTGTAACCAACCCATAATTAACACAAAGTCACACAAGTTCTCCGAGGACATTATTATGGCACAACTTTGATATTTTGGCTCAGCTTTCGCTTTGCTTTCGGAATGTTGAGGGGAGCTCTTCTTCCCATTCCCACTACTTCAGCCAAATTAGCAATGCTAGTTCTGGTTCAAAAAGTTTTGGTATTGATTTCACAGACACCTCAAACAAGATTTTGAGGAGGAAAACCTATTAGGAAACTTAATCATTTGTAGTAAAATTATGTTAGCTACTACTTGGCAAGATTGCTTTAGAACGAAGGCTTTGAAGCCTGTCACAGGTCTTAAAAGTAAAATTGCTTGAGTGGTTGAGGAGAACTGTATTAAAATGCAAATTTCCAGCTGTTAATATTTCTTCAAAAACCAATAATCCCTCAAGGCCACCAATATGTCAAACGCTTAATGGAAAAATATCCCTTAGGCAGAATGGCCTTTCTTAGTTGACTTTTGATTAAACTTAATACACTATATAGCAAAAAAAGCCCCTCAAAAATCAAAAAGAGGATATAAATATCATGCTAGACTAAAATGTCATCGAGAACGCAATTGGAGGGGCAAACAGGAGGTCACTCATTTTGAAGCAATTTTCTACCTTTTTTAAAGATTAGCCAAGGAAATAATTGCTAATATAAGGCACAACCTATAGCCCACACCTACCATTTGGCCTTGGAGGAAGAGAAGCTAATGCATTTTCAAGTGTAAACATAAAGTTTGGCCGTAGTTAGCACGTGCAGAAGTCAAAGTCTGCCAAAAGCTTCTGCTTCTATTCCGTTGGATAGAATCTGAAACGTAGGGTCAACATTTTCAGATGAGAATGCAACGGACCGCGCTTTCCCCGGCTACAAGATTCGGGCACTCTGTGTGTCTCTATCAAACACAGAAGTCTGAGTTCCTTTGAAAGAAGAGACTCAATAAAAATTCCAAGCTCATTCTCAGAGAAAGCAGTGACAAAATATCAACGTGAGGAGGACTGAGATCTCGATAAGACACGTTACGCCGCAACTGAGAGCGTCAAAATCCTGAGGGAATTAAATTGTCACTTAAACATCACAGCAGCTGCAGGACAAATAGAATTACAGAATCATCAAGGTTGGAAAAGACCTTTAAGATCGAGTCCAACCATTCACTCTACAAATCCTACCCACTAAACCGTCTCCTGAAACACCGTGTCAACCCATTTTTGAACACCCCAGGGATGGTGCTTCCACCACCAACCCGGGCAGCTGCTAGCATCATGAGTTAGGTAATTCCTGAGTACTGTCCTATAAAATAGACTTGTGGAAAAGAAATAACAATATGGCTCTTTACTGGTTAGCCTATTCTGTGCCATCACTGCTGCTGCAGTGTTGTGGTGTCTCCTTCTCTGGAGACGTTTAAAATCTACATGGACTTGTTCCTCTGCAACTTGGTCTAGGTGATGCTGCTGTGGTAGGAGAATTGGACTGGATGATCTTTCAAGGCCTGTTCCAATCCCTAATGTTCTCTGATTCTGTGACACTTCTCATATGAGGAAAGATTGAGAGATCTGAGTCTGTTTAGTCTGAAGACAACTGAGAGGGGATCTTGTTAAATGATCATAAGTGTAGAGAATGTGACCAGTGTCTTTTCCACGACGCACAGTGATAGGACAAGGGGCAAAAGGCACAAACTAGAACACAGGTAGTTCCACCTAAATCTAATGAAATTCTTCTTTACTTGAGGGTGTCAGAGCACTGGAACAGGTGGTCCAGAAAGATGGTGAAGACTCCTTCTCTGTAAAACCTGCTTGGATGCACTGCTGTGCAGCTGGCTCTAGGCAAACCCACTTTAGAAGGGAGGTAGGACCAGACTGTCCCCAGAGGTCCCTTCCAACCCTGCCATTCTGTGACTCTGTGCAATACCAACTTCTACAATGAAAACATGATGATATCAAGGTAAAAAAAACCCACGACAAATCCACAGTTTTTAGGGTCAATGAGTAAAGGCAGTTTTTAGTAGCACAAACAGGAAGTTGTGGAGTCTCCTTCTCTGGAGACGTTTAAAACCTGCCTGGATGTGTCCCTGTGCGACTTGGTCTAGGTGATCCTGCTGTGGCAGGGGGATTGGACTGGATGATCTTTTGAGGTCCTTTCCAATCCATGAGTCTATAGAGTCTATGGAGCCTACGAACAGGCAACTCCAGGTACCTGAAGTACAATCTAGTGCCAGCTCATCTCTAATGTCCTTCTCATTTGTTTCTGAGTAGGAATTACACGAGTGTTCGAGTCAGATAAGAAAATCTTCCGTGATCATGAGGAAACAGCAGGTAGATTCTCAGCAGGTGTGAAACGGAACAGCGCGATTGATATATCTTGAAGACACGAAGATCTACATCAGTTAAGGACACGACGTTGCATTTGATGTTCAGAATACAAGGCGCGATGGCTTCAACTTGTAAGATCATCCCGAAGAAAATGTTATCGGTACTAAAGGCACTTTTAGTCCTTCCAAATGTGAACCATCTGACAGCAAAGAAACTAACTCCTCTACAGACCAATCTCAAACAGATATTTCTTCTATTCTGCAAAGAAGTCTGAAGTGACAATTAAGGTTTTACCTGAAGTTTTAACAAGAACAGGGTTTTCTCTCATCTCTAAAACACTTTAAGTTCTACAAAAGAACTCTAGAGCCACAGCAGCCAGACACAGATATACCAGCATGAAACCTGGGTTCCACAGAAATTTAGAACAAGTTTTTCTGAACAACATCTAGTTTTCAACTGTTGATTATTAAAGGACTTTGGCAGATTTCTGATGGTTCAAAAGGAAAAATTAACTTCTAGCAGGACACGTGTCAGTTACATGTCCAGTCTCGACGTGCACAGGCATATTCAGAACTAGAGACCCCTAAAACTAGTGAAGGAGAGAAGGAGGAAGGGAGTAGAGGCATTATTATGATTCTACAAGAGGAAGTGTGATAGAAGAGAGAAACTCTTTAGAAGAGGGCTCCATGGGTCTGTACATCAAGTCAAATCCTCGTTCTTAGGATACCTGATTCGCAGCTTCCCCAAAGAGCTACAGAGGTGCCTAGAATGTGGTATTGGTCCAAACAGGCTCTTGGCAGGTAAGAAAGCTAACCGCCCTAGATCCAGCTGTCTCACTGTCTCCCCATGTGGTCTGCGCTCTTATAGAGAATTCTCAATTTTAAATTCTGAGTTCAAAGCATTTCTCTAAGTAGCTAATAATAAACTCCAGTTACACTGAAGGACACTTCAGTGAAAGCACCCATCCTTTTAACACCCCAAAGACACTGTTTCTGCTAAGCACCAAAACTAGATAAAGAAGGATCATACAAGGACGGTTCATGAGATGAGCAGATTCCCAGATCACTGGGTGCCAAGTTCTTTTCTGTAAAAAAGGATGTCAGGCGCAAAGGAAAGAGAGACGACATTTCAATTTTCTGGTTTCTTTTAAAGGCTGATGGCTTTTTCAGGCACAAAGCAGCCACTTAACTGACGTTGAGGACACCACACAGAAGGCAATGTCTTGATGATGACATTGTCACATCCAAGTCTTGGCTGTGGCCAGAGATCAAGACACTTGCTGACATGGGGTGTCACAGCAGCATTTCTCAGAACTGCAAGATAACACAATATGAAAGATTGGAAGGTGACTCAAAAGATCATCCAGTCTAATCCCCCCGCCACAGCAGGATCACCTAGATCAAGTCACACAGGAACGTATCCAGGCGGGTTTTAAACTGCTTCAGAGAAGGAAACTCCATAACCGACCCTGGAGAGCCCCTTCCAGCGCTCTGTCACCCTCACTGGGAAGAATTTCCTTCTCATATTGATGTGGAACTTCCTGTGTTACAGCTCACATCCATTGCCCCTCATCTTATCACTAGATGACACTGAGCAGAGCCTGGCTCCATCCTCCCGACACCCACCTTTCACATATTTATAAACATTATTGAAGTCACCCGTCAGTCTCCTCCAAGCTCAAGAGACCCAGCTCCCTAAGCCTTTCATCATCAAGATGTTTCACTTCCCTCATCATCTTCATGGCTCTGCACTGGACTCTCTCCAGAAGCTCAGAGTCCTTCTTGAACTGGGGGCCCCAGAACTGGACACAATACTCCAGACGTGGTCTCACCAGGGCAGAGTGGAGGAGGAGGAAAACCTCTCTCAACCAGCTAACCACCCCTCTTGTGATCCACCCCAGGATGCCACTGGCCTTCTTGGCCACAAGGGCACCTTGCTCGCCTATGGTCATCCTGCTGTCCACCAGGACCCCCAGGTCCCTTTCTCTTACACAAGTCATTTCTCAGAGCATCAAAACACAGTGTCATTCGCACCAGCTGGAGGGTAAACAGTAGCACTTGCATGTTTTCAGCCTGCCGAGTGCCTTAAGAACACGTAGAAAATGAAACCAAAACACAGCCAGGGCGACAATAATCACAGATCACTTCACGTACAGTATTTAGCTGGAACAGCTTTAAATAAAAAATATTCCAAGTGTTTATCAACCTCATTCCCTAAACTTGTCTGGGTAATTGTACCAATTCACGCTGAAGCCCAGACAACGTGTGTGTCATCAAAACCACATAAGTAGTGATATTTTTATCCCAGCTGCGCTTGGTATTTAACGGTGCTTTGTTATAAACTCATCTTCAGTTGTTTGTGAGTCAGACTCAGCCACAATAAGTTTTCTGTGGTGAGTGCTGAGGAGCTAAAGATGGAACAAGACTCAGTATTCAGTCCAGGGAGTTTTGTACCCATTTCACTCCACAGCTACAAGGAAGAACACAAGCAAGAAAGCCTCTTCCAGTCCTTCCAGAACTAACTGCCACCACACTTCCACTCATGTGACATTGCTTTCAGCCCATGAACAGGTGATCCATGGAGTGAGGTTGTAAGCTGGCTTCACCAGTAATCATTTCGCTTTTGTTTAGGGATAAGGAAGTTCTAACAACCTTTTTCAAGTCATTGGTCTTTCCCTTTTAGTCTATTCTCTGATACTTCCATGTCCAGAACCTATTATGAGTTGAGTTTCCATTTCAAATAGATCCAACCATCCCTATTTCTCTGTTCTCCATATAATGCTGAGGATTTTAAAACGTGATTATTCCCGAGAGGTCTTGAGGTCCCTTCCAGTCCCTAACGTTCTGGGATTCACGTTTGGACCAAATGCACAGTGGAGAAGGCATTGACTTTCTCATTAACATCTCCTCCTCAAAAAGTAGATTTTGCATGTTATTCCATTTTGTAAAGAAGTTGCTTGAGCATTGCCAGCTTCTGAATAAATTCCACAAAGAAATTACAGTGCTCACAGAATCACACGTGATTGGAAGGGACTTCAGCAGGATCCCCTAGATCAGGTCATGCAGTAGCATGTCCATGTGGGTTTTAAATGTCATGTTGGTTTTTTAATAGCAAGAGACTCCACAACCTCCCTGGAAGCCTGTGCCAGTACTGTCACCCTCATTGTGAAGAAGTTCCTTCTCATATTGACATAGAACCTCCTCTGTTCCAGCTCACCCTTGTTGCTCCTTGTCCTATCTTTACATGACACTGAGCAGAGCCTGGTTCCATCCTCCTGACACCCACCCTTTTCATATTGATAAACATTAATGAGGTCACCCCTCAGTCTCCTTTTCTCCAAGCTCAGGAGACCCAGCCCCCTCAGCCTCTCCTCATCAGGCAGATGTTCCACTCCATCATCATCATGGCTCTGTGCTGGACTCTCTCTCCAGCTGTTCTGTCTCCTTGACAGGAATTACAAGCCACTTAGCATTTCCTTAGCCAGGCTGCAGCTCTCAGTAGATTGGCAGTTAAAGACTACCCAGTCATACTGACGTAGGCAGCATGACACTCACTTTCTTTCAGCACTGCATGTGCAGCTAAGTGTCTCAAGTCAGTAAGTACACAAGGAAGAGTTTAATAACACAAATTCCACCAAAAAAAATATTTGAATTATTTTACGAGCTGCCCAGGGGGGTTGTAGAGTCTCCATCTCTGGAGACATTTTAAACCCACCTGGACCTGTTCCTGTAAGACTTGACCTAGGGGGATCCTGCTAGACTGGTCCTCTTTGCTAGGACACAATGAGTAAAACATGGTCTAAGTCATGAAGAAGAATTTCAGGGAGTCTTTTCGCACAGATTTTAGAAGTGATCAGTTCTAAAATAATTGATAGAATCAGCAAAGGGGATTGGACTGGATGATCTTTCAAGGTCCCCTCCAATCCCTAACGTTGTGTGATGCTTTTGCACCAGCATGCAATGGCAAGCAGAACCTTCTTGCTGCTAATGAAAGTTGAGGCAACGATACTGGATGGATGAGGTGACCAAAGGACCACACCAACCACAAACATAACTGTCAGAAGACATCCGATCCATTTTCAACCGGGTGCTAAATGAGTAAGGTTTCTTCATTCAATTTGCAGCCAAAACAGTGGTGGTAGAAGTTCTGTGTCACGGGCAGACACTCTGCTTGTTTGCACTTGGGAAGAAATCAATTGGGAGTCATAAGAACATATTTCAAAAGCACGTAGGGTGTCGCGTAGAGAAATACCGCGTAAGAACGTCTGGCGACCTTCATTTGCTTCCTAAAGCACCCGACACTTTGATTTGCTGTTCACTCGAGTGACAGAGTTTCTTCCGAGAGCAGTTTTGTGTACGACGAGTGAAAGAAGAGCGGAAACAGAGGAAAAGGAAAGCTAAGCTATCGAAGACGATGTTTTAACGGCTGTCAGCCAGTGAGGGCTTGTGCTGCCACAACTGCAGTTAGCTGAGCACAGCAGTAGCTCTAAGGAGCAACGAATTAGTCAGACATTCTCAAATCCTTTCCTGCTGTGTCTTGTCAGTCGACAAGCAGGAAGGCAGTGGTGGCAAACGCTTTAAACACAATGGACTGGCCGTAACTAGCACCTAAAGAACAATCAAGTGAAGACCAAGTGGTGAGATCTGGCCAGCTGGCTCGTACACATCTAGGTTGCTGGAGCATGACAGGGATCGTCACATTTAAAGTTCGGCTTGAGGAGCAAAGTGCAGCTTCTGGTGGTCAGCAAATAGTTTTATTTTTTATACTTCCTAATTTAGAGAGGTATAGAATCACAGGATCGTGGGGGATTCATTATATAATCTATTCATCATCATGAATAATAAAACATAATGATCCCTAATAATTCATTAGGGATTAGAGGGGACCTCGAAAGATCATCTAGTCCAATCCCCCTGCCACAGCAGGACCACCTGTCTCTTGATAATCTTGAGTAACAATGACAGGTAAGAAAACATGTTAAACATGTTTCTTCAGTTTTATTCATTATCATATGAGACACTACAGGTTACTTGACTTCTGCACTTATCTCCTCAGAGGGAGTCCAGCGCAGAACAACAAGGATGATGGAGTGGAGCACCTCCCTTATGAGGAAAGGCTGAGGGAGCGGGGTCTCCTGAGCTTGGAGAAATGGAGACTGAGGGGTGACCTCATTAATGTCTATAAATATGTGAAGTGTGAGTGTCAGGAGGATGGAGCCAGGTTCTGCTCAGTGTCATCTAGTGATAGGACAAGGAGCAATGGGTGTGAGCTGGAACAGAGGAGGTTCTATATAAATATGAGAAGGCACTTCTTCCCAGTGAGGGTGACAGAGCACCGAAACAGGCTGCCCAGGAAGGTTGTGGAGTCTCCTTCTCTGGAGACTGGATACCCACCTGGACATGTTCCTGTGCAACTTGGTCTAGGTGATCCTGCTGTGGCAGAGGATTGGACGGGATGATCTTTCGAGGTCCCTTCCAATCCCTAATGTTCTGTGATTCTGTGAAAGATAGACTGAAGTCTACGTTTTTGTTAAAATTAAGTCAATATTCTCATCTTCCAACAAGCTGCACTGTTCTGCTACTCGTCATTGTCCGGTAGAAGAGGGGTTGGACGTCAGATTTTCCATTCTCAAATAAACTCCAGCCATTTGAGGTTAATAAGGTCAGCTGATTGTGAAAAATGTGTCTTGATATAACTTCATTCTCAAAGTAATATTTTACTTTGCAAAAAAACAGAAAATGCCAGAAATCCTCCCCAACTCACAACAGCAGCTCTTTCCTCGCTTTGCAGCGAGACAGAGACAGATTAAATATAACACTTCAGAGTTACGGCACTGAGCCAATCAATTTCACTGCAGTTCATTTCAGGAAGACGTGAGGAACAAGTTCAGCAGGAACAAGTGAGGGCTGTGAGGCTGTTCCATGTTCAAATGTTCCAGATTGCCACAGCTTTGATGAGTGGCTACATCTCAGACCAGATTTACAGATCACAGAACATCAGGGACTGGAAGGGACCTCCAAAGATCATCTAGTCCAATCCCCCTGCCACAGCAGGATCACCTAGACCAAGTCACATAGGAACACATCCAGGTGGGTCTTAAACATCTCCAGAGA
>JAOXOE010000602.1:9629062-9670419 GCA_028565055.1 Phoeniculus purpureus
CTGCTGTGGCAGGGGGATTGGACTAGATGATCTTTTGAGGTCCCTTCCAATCCCTAATGTTCTGTGATTCTGTGATAGTGTACTGAAGATAGGAAGAGCCCTTCCAGTTCCCAGAGTTATCAGAGAATAAAACAGGCTGCCAAGAAAAGTAGTTACAGCATCAGGCATCGTTGCCTGGAACTGACAGGCACCTAGGGACTCCTACAATGCTGAGTATATCTCCTGAAAGGGAAGGGATGATCCAGATAGATGGCTCGCACCATCCACAAATCCCATGCTTCACACCTCTGAGCCAGCATGGCATTTCTTCTGAACAACTCTCCCACACACACACTTAGGAATGTTTTTCAATCCTCCAGCTGGATGCTGCTAAATAAAAACCAAAACCACTGAGCAATAGGTAAGTTTGGACCAGTGTGTTTTTTATGTGCACCCATAGACACCAACACACAGTTTATTTCCACCAAAGGTCGATTCTAACCCTTTCGTTGACTGAATTTGTATTGATTGTGTCTCTGCTATTGTGATTCTTGCAAAGCACCTGTCATTGCACTTTGTGGGGGCAGTTTACATCACAGTGTGGCTTCAAAATGCAATTCTAGTACTGCTGCAAGTACTCAGCCACCCACAGAGTCTTTGCAGGTGCAGAGGTGATTTGGCCCACTTCAAGCAGCCTTTGGCTATTGAGGAGTGGCACATTCCATTTCAAGGGGTCTACTTAGTTCTTATCTTCCCCAAAGTGTTAGCTTAAGTTACCTACATGCAATTCCTTGAAAGAAATCAGCCAAGTTGTAAAACACCACTTAAAGAACACAGAACTACATGGTGCTGCTGGAACCTGACTGCATGTTGGCATAATTCATCTTGAGTTCATGAGCCCTCACCAGCTGGCCAAGTTCAGGTCAGACTCTAGACAAGGTATCTGGGAGGAGAGTGGGGAAGATCTCTGGGGCATGTAAGACTTTTGCAAGACTATGACCTAATTTAGTGTCTGGTCACACACAGCAACGTGCTTTAAGAATACATATAATTAAATGATGGCTTTTATCACACTATTCAGATAAGAATTTCTAAGGAAGCTGAGGTTTAGAATTAAAGTCATACTCTTTCACACACCTCTAACCTTCCAAGTTCTTGACTATCCCTCAGCACTATCTCGTACTCTGTGTTTGATATCAGAAGGAACTTCTTCACAGTGAGGGTGATGGAGCACTGGAACAGGCTGCCCAAGGGAGTTGTGGAGTCTCTTTCACTGGAGATGTTTAAGACCCACCTGGATGTGTTACTGTGTGACTTGGTCTAGGTGATGCTGCTGTGGCAGGGGGATTGGACTAGATGATCTTTTGAGGTCCCTTCTGATCCCTAATGATTCTATGATCCAGTGTTCCAGACTTGAAAGATTTTAGCCCAATTTGCCTCCTACCATTACTTTGCTTTTCTTGTGCTTTAAAAGTAATTGATAGGGAATTTCTTATGAACACTTGCTGCTAAAACTGTTATAGTAGTAATATTAAGAAGATGTAATACAGTCAAATAATGCATCAGAGACTCATTAAACTTTCCTCTACAAATATTGGAATGCAGTATGTGAAAAGTATCCTATATTGAATAGATTTTTCATAGAAAATCGTGGTGAATGAATCCCCTACTCATAAATAAGAGCTGTAATTGCTCCTAGAAAGTCTTGAATTTTTCTTGAGCAGATAATTGGTGCTGCTTCCTGTAATGCATCTTTTGGGTAAATTCATCTGTAGCTGTTGAAAAATGTTACAGAAGACCATGCAGGAGACATTCGTTTGTGAAGTTCTGCTTATTTCTATCTGTGGGTGTGCTAGATAGTTCCCGAGAGTGCCTCAGCCTCCCAGATTGATTTGGAGGTTGCAACTCCAGCAAAGTTTAACGTGCCATAAGCTTGATGATATCAGATAGTTGAAGGAAACATCAGGAAGAGAGTGCCATGGAGAGAAAGATCAATAATCAAATTCCACAGCTTAGAGCCTGGGACAGAATTGATTCAACCAACTGAAAAAGTAACCTGAATCAATGCATAGATGATTTTAGCATTCATTTTCACTTGATACTCAGTGCAGACGTGCTAATTTAAACAATAATTTGTTTTAAGACGTTTACATGAATCGCAGAATCATTCAGATTGGAAAAGATTTTTAAGATCATCAAGGCCAACCGTTAGCCTAACTGTACCAAGCCCACCACTAACCCACGTCCCTAAGCTCCATACACACATGGCATTCAAGCACATACACAGATGGCGATTCAAACACCCCTAGGGCAACCTCTTCCAATGCTTGATGACCCTTTCAATAAAGGAGTTTTCCCTAACATCTAACCTAACTCTCCTTGCACAACTTTTAGCCTAGTCTTTTGTAGGTTTTCCTGAGCAGTCATTTAAAGCCCACCTGGACATGTTCCTGTGTGACTTGATCTAGGTGATGCTGCTGTGGCAGGGGGATTGGACTAGATGATCTTTCGAGGTCCCTTCCATTCCCTAATAACTCTATGATTCTATGATTCTGTATAAAAGGCAAAGAGAATCTGGGTCTGGCAAGATATATTTGCTACTCATTACAGCTGTAGAAGGACCCACTTGGACACACTTTGCAATTGTAATTTCTACACAATGAACTGGAATCTCAAAGCCCCGGCTAAAGTAGAAAAATCAGCTATTTAACCCCAGTGCATTAAAGATTTATTTTAGATCCTGTAACAACTGAAGAAAGACTAAAAAGTCCAACTAATCTTGTAACAGAGACAGTGGGCTTAGGTGTATCTTCCCAGCAGCAGAAATTATTTTGGAAGACCTCCAAGTCAAGTAATTTGTCTGAATCTAAGGGAGCACTTCAAGCTAGTATATCCTTTCTGTGTGACTGAATCTAGGTGATCCTGCTGTGGCAGGGGGGATTGGACTAGATGATCTTTCCAGGTCCCTTATAGCAGGTTTCTAATATCTGAAGGGGGGCTACAAGAAAGCTGAGGTAGGGATTTTTATCCGGGTGTGTAGTGAGAAGACAAAGGGAAAGGGTTACAAACTTGAAGAGAAGAGATTTAGGCTGGACATTAATTAAAAATTCTTTCCTGTGAGAGTGGTGAGATACTGGAACAGGGGAAGTTGTGACTGCCCCATCCCTGGAAGTGTTGAAGGCTAGGTTGAACAGGTCCCTGAGTAACCTGATCTAGTGACAATGTCCTTGCCTATGCAAGGGGGTTGGAACTAGATGATCTTTAAGGTCCCTTCCAACCCTGGCCATTCTGTGATTCTATTATTCTACGGTAGTATGGAAGATTATCTTCCAGTACACTTACAACACAAGAGACTAAATGGAAGACGTATTTAATGTAGCATTTGGCATCCTTGGGCTTCCATTTCTGTTCATTTTTATTGGGATGTATTAACACAGTAGCTCTGTAAGTTCCCCTTTGAGGAATGCTCTAATAATTTAAGCTGGTAAGTAGAGGCCACCTAGAACTATCAGGCAACTAAAACTAAGACAGTAAAATTGCTTTAGCAACTGCTGCAAATAAACCAGACGGGTGAACTTCTGTGTCACCTTAGCTTAGCTGGGCTGACCGAAGGTTTAAAGCTCTGAATCCTCAAATTGCTTAAAAACATAGTGTGATGCCCTCCATTTGGGCTTTATGGACAGTACCCCAATATCTTACTGCACTTTAGAGAGACTCCAGAACCACCTGTAGCCTCTAGAAGAGAGTTCCATCTCCCTGTACTGTTGTGATGCCAAATCTACAAGTTTCTATAGAGCTCAGGCAGCTCTGCTACACTCTGGGTGTAGTAAAAGATGTACTGGGAGGCAGAGCTCTAATTAAAGTGTCCTGAGACTTACATGATCCATCCAAGAGGAGGAATGCTTTGATGTTATGCCCTTCAATGCTCACATCCTTAAGCCCTTAAAACCATACTAAGGTAAAATGCAAACCTTTATTCATTTCTTTCAAAACAGCACCATTACAAATTTCTATTAATCATACAGGTGAATAAATGAAAGAAAAGCTGTGCTTTACTCACTCGTGCTCTAAAAAACATCTGTTGTTCTTCCTTATTCAGCCGACTTGCTCTCTCTCTCTCTTCTGAAAGCTAGTAGTCTGGATTTTAAACTTTGCTCATCCTTGTCTTTTGTTGAGTGAGGAAGCCTGTTGCTGCTAGGAACAGTACTGCTCTCAAACAGATTCAGATCTTAGGTGCCCCTGTCTCCTGATTCTTTCTAGGTGGACTGTATGCCATAGCCCACATGCCAATGCTTTCTAGAAGAATGGGTTTAATCTTTTCTCTGGAAACTCTTATTTCCTCCTTAACTGGCTACTATCTCCATCCAGATAAATGGTCTTTACCCTTTCTTTATGTATAAAAATGTCCCTTTGTCAGATTAAAAGTTTTCTCTTACCATTAACTACAAGTCTTTCTACAAGGCAGAAAACCTTCCCACCACACTCCTTCTTGATATTGTTTGGCAAACTTTCAGTGAGGATTCTGCCTTCCACTGTGCCCACAGTCTTTATCAGTCTGTACAATATCACAAGCTTGAAATTAGCATGCAAAGGAGGGGCACAGAATCACAGACCTCTGAAGGTCCAGGATCTCTGGAGGTCTAGTCCAATACCACCATCAATGCTGCTTCAGGTCACCCATAGACAATTGTGCTTTGCATGCTGAGGCCTCCTGACTTCTATCAAACGACTTTAAGTAACCGTTCTAGCAACAGTTTGAGGGAAACTGACCCACAAGGCTTTCCTCTTACTTACATTTACCTGTTTGAAATAAATCCTCTTTTACTAGAAGACTGAAGTAAATCATTTACCATGTTCCAAAACTGAAAGCTCCTGTGTTTACCCATTGCTCTAGCAGCACAACCAGTGCTGTATTACAGAATCACGGAATGGTAGCAGTTGAAATGGACCTCTGGGGATCATTTGATCCAACCCCAATGTTAAAGCAGTTTTGCCTGCACAGGATCACGTCCAGGTGACGAATATGTTGAACAAGGCTGGATTCACTGCTGACCCCCGGGAAGCCCTGCTAGCTACAGGCCTCCAGCTAGACTCTGCATCACTGATCACATCACTTTATGCTCTCTTGTTCAGCCTATTCTAAATCCACCTCATCATCCACTCACCTAACCCACAGTTCCTGAGCTTCCCTATGAGGATGCTATAGGAGACAGTGTTAACAGCCTTGCCGAAATTGAGGTAGACAACATCCGCTGCTCCCTGCTCCTCTTCCCAGCCAGTCACATCATCAGAGAAGTCCATCAAATTGGTCAAGCATGATTTCTTCTTGGAGAGTCCATGCTAACCATTCCTAATAACCTTCTCTTCCTTAGAGATGACCTCCAGAATGAGCTATCCCATCATCTTTCCAGGTATGAAGGTGAAACTGACTGGTCCTCCTTCTTGCCCTCTTTGAAGACTGGAGTGACACTGTCTTTCCTCCAGTCCTCAAGTACCTCCCCTGCTCAAAGACTATAGGGAATGGCTTAGTAATAATATCAGTGAGCGTCTCGCCAGGCTAAACTATCTCTGACACAATCCTCCTTGACCAAGAGCAAGTCTTAGTCTTCGTCTCTTATCTCCAGAGACTGGGTGGTAAGATGGATGAGAGCAGCTTTTGGAATGCATCTTTATACATTCCAAACCAATAACTTTATGTGCTCTGTAACAAATTGTTTATATATGGGTGATGGAAATGGTGTTCTTTGGTATCTCGTCCCTAGCATACCTCTTCCACTAAACGGGTACTTCATATGTACTGCAAATAAACCTGCAAGCGCGTGGCAAATGAAAGTGAAGCCTATGTATTAGTGTTATTTATACATTAGTCTTCCTCAGAGACTGTAGATACTTTACTCAGCAAGATAAATACCTGTCGGAAGACTTTAGCATCTAAATAAGTAGCAAACAGAGAGAAAGGCAGCGATATTATATTCCTGTTTCCCACTTTATACTGTGCATAATAAGTTCATATACTTTATAGCAAACCTTAAGCATAAGAGGTGGGTACCTGGTACCAGAGTGCTAACATGAAAATTCAGCTTCATTATGTAGAAGGTTTCAAGTAATTTGTTAAGGTGGAGCAGCAGAGGCTGACATAGCAGTCACAGTAGCTCTGCAGTAGTGTTATGCTGTCAACAGAGGCTGACAATTTATTCCAGCATCTCTGTGCTTTCCTGTGCATTTCAAGAGGTTCTCTCCCATCTACCTCTTTACATCTCCTATCATGCTGCTGTCGTATACAGTCCATGGGTGAACACGGGGGGGGTCTTCAGAAAACATCTTTTTCAGACCCTTATGGAAATTTAAATCCAGGTAACCCTTTTCTCACATAACAATTTGATGCCCTTCTAAACAAAGTTTTGTAAAAATTACATAAGACCTTACAAAGTCGGGATTTTTAGGTTTTTTGGCTTAAAACAGAGACTGGGTTTTAACTTAGTTTTAAAATACTGGTTTTGCTTTTGCTTTAACAGCTGTTTTCTTCCTGTGGTGATAGCATTACCAGCTTCAGACTGCTGGCACGCACATAAAGAGTGTCTTGAGTTAGTACAAGGAAGACAGAAACCTGTGGCCTGTGCTCTGTCTTTTTAAGGAGGTTAATTTGTTCCCAGTAGCTCCATAAAGAATTTAGTCTCATTTGCTTTTTTAGGAGACAGATGCTTGGCTATGAAACCTGCCTACCAATGTCCAGCAGACACAGGTACATAGGAAAATTACACTTTTAAACCCTCAATCTGACAAAAAGATGCATTTTATAAAGAATTGTAAGGCTGGAAAGTTAGCCAGTCCTTGGTTAAATTGTCTGGAGGCAGAGGAGGATTGAGGGATATGGAGCTGCTGGAGGGAGCCCAGCGTAGAGCAATGAGGATGATGAAGGAAGTGGAGCACCTCCCTTATGAGGAAAGGCTGAGGGAGCTGGGGCTCTTTGCTTTGGCGAAGAGGAGACTGAGGGTTTAGATGTGTGCACAAACGCATGGGAGCCTATTGTGAAAGCACACGTTTTCCAAGGAATCTCATTGTTCTTAGTTTGCTTCATCCTGTAGCTTTCATCCCGAGTGCACTAATTTGACCATTTCCCAGAGGAGCATTTGACTTAATTTCCTTTTGGATTAGCTGTTCCTCTGAGTTTGAATTTAAACTTCAAAAGGGCCATTTGATTTTAATAACTGGTATGCGCAGTGCTCCATTGAGTTTGGATTTTTAGCACATGGAGCTGCTTCTCCATAAGGTGGCTTTTAGTAAATCCCTGTGTGTAAAAGAAAGATAAACACACATCAGTGAGTTTGCTATTGCAATTAAATTATTGGATTTCTACATCTGAATATGTTTTGAACATTGAAAATCATGAAGAGACTGTTTTCTCATGTCATAGACACTTTTCTAACACTCCAAAACTTGAAAGAAGTTCAAGTCTCTTCAATCTCAGGGGAGTATTAAAATTCCATGGGTTTCTATATATAAGCAGTCAGCCCAGGAAAGCAATATTTCTTCAGTCATACTGCTAAATCAAACCCTTAAAGAGTAACCAGCTGCTTAGGTTCTGCACTCTTAGATAAATATTTATCTGAGCATCCTGCTCAGACTTCCTATCTTCATTATCTTTGCCTCTCACACTTCCACTCATTTCAACTGGCTGTAAGTCTCAGCCTTTCTTTAAAGTGCTTCTGGGGAGTGTTAAGCGCTGATCTCGTGTCTATTCCGTACTGAGCACTCAGGCTGTTGTGGGTTTGTTGGTTCTTTTTAATTTCCCCTTTCAAGTGTGGAATAAATATGCACGTGTGTGTGCATATGGCACAGGCATGTTGTGTTTTGAGCTAGAAAGGGGACTGGTCGGTGGGGATAGGAGCTAAAATAGTGCCTTTGAGAAGTTTGGTGAAATCAGAGATCACAGAATCACGGAACATTAGGGATTGGAAGGGACCTTGAAAGATCTTCCAGTCCAATCCCCCTGCCACAGCACGATCACCTAGATCCAGTTGCACAGGAACATGGCCAAGAGGGTTTTAAATGTCTCCAGAGAATGAGACTCCACAACCCACCTGGGCAGCCCCGTCCCAGCGCTCCATCATCCTCACTGGGAAAAAGGTCCTTCTCACATTGATGTGGAATGTTCTCTGTTCCAGCTCACACCCACTGCCCCTTGTCCTATTGTTGGGTGCCCCTGAGCAGAGCCTGGCTCCATCCTCCTGACACCCACCCTTCACATGTTTACCAACATTAAGGGGGTCACCCCTCAGGTTCCTTTTTTCCAAGCTGAAGAGACCCAGCTCCCTCAGCTGGGTCCCTAGGTGATCACCCTAGGTGATCCTGCTCTGGCAGGGGGTTTGGGCTGGTTGATCTTTTGAGGTCCCTTCCAATCCCTGTTGTTCCATGATTCTGTGATCTTTCAAGATCCCTTCCAATCCCTAATGTTCTGTGATTCTCTGAATCTGTCATTACTTTTCCAAGGGGCTTAAAACAGGCAACATAACCTCTCCTAGAGCTTCTGTTCACTCAGTAGTCTCTAAGTGGAGCTGGAATTGAAATGAGCCTTGTTTCCCACAGATGTAGTCTTTTGAGACACCATGGGATAGGTTATGAATCAGTCTACCTCATTGACTTACGGGCTTCCTTACCGGCTGTGTATAGGGTCACTATCACCCTCTGCTTCTCTCACCGAGACTCTAGTAGTGCTGCCCCGATAGTAACAGCATTGATGAGTTAAACTTGGGCTTTGCTTGGAGTTTGGGGGTTGCATTACTGCAGTTCAGCAAATAATCAAGCAACTTCTCTCAAGGTAAAGGGAACGGAGTGAGGACGAGTGGTGCCAGTATCATGAAGAGAGTGAACTTGTAGCTGGCTGCTGTTCAACTGTAGCTGAACATATTTTGTGCAAGTTATTGCTCACAGCGGGATGCTCTGCGGCTTTCCGTAGCAGTTCTTGCTGCTACCCGTAAGGTTAATGTCTGAGCCTCTACCGCCCTACTGAAACCGATCTCAGCGTTGTTTACTTTTAGTCATTTTTGGAGGGCAGGGACAGAAAAACTGGCAAATGACTGCCAAACACTAGGATTTACCTTCTTACCTTACAAGGGATTAGGTGTTGCTTCCTTCCCCAGATTATGTTGTCTCCGAAGCTAATACTTTAAAACCATAAGGATTCAGAAAAGCCCTGTTGATGCTCGTGATAGCAAAATGACCATTTTAGTCACCGAGGTGTTTAAGACACTCTGGAGACAAAAGAATTCTTTGATAGTAAAGACAAAGAAATAAATTCCTGTCTTTCTGATCTGTTGAAGAATTAAATTTAAAATATAGAATTATTTAATTATGATTTTACTGTAAAAAGCCTCGCTGAAAGGTGGGTGTCAGGAGGATTGTGTCAGGCTCTGCTCAGTGTCATCTAATGACAGGATATGGGCAATGGGTGTGAGCTGGAACAGAGGAGGTTCCATATTGGTCTGTCTATAAATATGTGAGGGGTGGGTGTCAGAAAGATGGAGCCAGGCTCTGCTCAGTGTCATCTGATGATAGGACAAGGGGCAGTGGGTGTGAGCTGGAACAGAGGAGGCCCCACATCAACATGAAAAGGAACTTCACAGGGAGGGTAACAGAGCACTGGAAGGGGCTGCCCAGGAAGATTGTGGAGTCTCCTTCTCTGGAGATGTTTAAAACCTGCCTGGATATGTTCCTGTGCAACTTCTAGGGGATCCTGCTGTGGTGGGGTGATTGGACTGGATGATCTTTCGAGGTCCCTTCCAATCTCTAATGTTCTGTGATTCTGTGATTAAGTCTTGTGTGAGTTGTGGGGGGTCTTGAGGGAGATATGTGTTGTGTAATTTGTCCTTCAAAACATCACTGCTTCTTTGGTTGTCTTAGAATTTGGCAGTTGGAAATACAATCTGCACTCTAAGCTTGGTGTGAGAGGAATCTGGCTGTTCAGCATCTTGGATGGATGTGTTTAACATGGTTGGATTTGACAGCAATCTAGACTTTATTGCTAGGAGAAGGTACAACAAAGGGTTGTGTTTTAGCAGTATTTTGGTCTAGGTGACCCTGCTGTGGCAGGGGGATTGGACTAGATGGTCTTTCGAAGTCCCTTCCAATCTCTAAGGATTCTGTCATTCTATGACTTGGTCTAGGTGATCCTGCTGCGGCAGGGGGATTGGACTGGATGATCTTTCAAGATCCCTTCCAATCCGTAAGGATTCTATGATTCTATGACTTGGTCTGGGTGATCCTGGTGTGGCAGGGGGATTGGACTAGATGATCTTTTGAGGTCCCTTCCAATCTGTAAGAATTCTATGATTCTATGATTTAATGATTAACCAATTGAAGAGCTGGCAAGTGATCTAGCAGAGGTAAACAGTGACTTGTTCACCAACCCAAGAATGGCAGGATTCATGGCAACTCACTACGAGGTCACGTAAATCAGCATATATCCATATACAGACACAAAACATATCGACAAGCACATACATGAGTCCAGAAACACTTGTCTCCGGAGCCCACTGTCAAATGCATAAGGCATTAGAGCTAAATATGTAGGGAGAGATATATATGGGAGAAGGAGATCTGCCTGTAGCCAGGAACTCCCCCACTGAGATTAGAATAAATTCTCACAATCTATCATCATTACTCAACACACAGTGGTTTTGTCTCGAGGAGTTTAGTTCTCACCCAGAGCTTGTGTTGAATGTCCTGGATGTAATTGTTCTCCAGGGAATGGGGGAGATAGGAGTATGGAGCCAGAAGTATGAAGCAGGGGACCTAACGCTCCGGTACACAAAGTTTCTCAGTCTGCTTTTAACTTTTCGAACGTGTCGTTGCGTGACCCAGAGAGGGGAATTATACCCTGCATCGAGTGGCCCGTGATGGGGGCCGATCACACCACCACATCTAGGAAGCAGAGGCTGTTAAAGCAGAGTATTCACCTTTGGGAGTGTATTTTCATGCCCCACGAAAAGGAAGGCCAGTATTTGGCCTCTCATTCCTTGCTTCCAGTTCTAGTCAATGTGCTTCATCATCTGTCTAAAACTCAAAGAACTTCTCTGTGCTTAAAGAATGAATATTACAAAGAGACTATTAAAAATGTAATAAGAATATCTTTGCACTTCTCAATAAATGTAGTCAAATTAAAATGAACCATCACAATTATCTTCACACAAAGCCAATGGAAAAATTCCATTAAGTCCCTCAAAAGATGATACCAGAAGGCACAGAATAGCAATATATTTTACAATAAAATGGGGTAGTGGGTCTTGAAGGCTCAGAAACACACTGCTTTTGTCTGAACTGGTTTTTACCTCTCAAGTGCTCTTTTAACATATTGTCAACCGTCTCAGACAGTTATAATTGTCTATATGGCCCCTCAGTTGAAGAGGGACACCAAGCTGCTGGAGGGAGTCTAGCGTAGAGCAATGAAGTTGATGAAGGAAGTGGAACATCTCCCTTATGAGGAAAGGCTGAGGGAGCTGGGGCTCTTGAGCTTGGGGATGAAGAGACTGAGGGGTGACCTCATTAATGTCTATAGATATGTGAATGGTGGGTGTCAGGAGGATGGAGCCAGGCTCTGCTCAGTGTCATATAGTGATAGGACAAAGAGCAATGGGTGTGAGCTGGAACAGAGGAGGTTCCATATAAATATGAGAAGGAACTTCTTTCACAGTGAGCACTGGAAGAGGCTGCCCAGGGGGGTTGTGGAATCTCCTTCTCTGGAGATATTTAAAACCCACCTGGATGTGTTCCTGTGCGTGTTGGTCTAGGTGATCCTGCTGTGGCAGGGGGATTGGACTGGATGATCTTTTGAGGTCCCTTCCTATCCCTTAATGTTCTGTGATTCTGTGAAAAAACACAGAACATTTCTCTACTTTGGTTATTGATGCAATTAACTATTAAACAGGACACTCGTATTATTCCAACCAATCCATAAAATAAAGGAAGAAAATATGATTATATAAATAATGCAAATTAAGATCACTCCTACGAATCTTTAATTAAAGGAATACCTACTCCTGATCTTATCTCTGAAAGAAAAGGTAAATAAAATCGATTAGGGTTGATTTTTCCTTGCAAAGCCCTTTGCTAAGTAATTAGCTGCCTTTTAAATTTATCTGATTCACACAGCAGCGAGCCGATTCAAAATCTAACACTGGAGGACAGAGCTCAGGAGGTTTCTTTAAGTTTAGCTACATGTGAAATTCTCTGATGCTCATATTAAATATAATGAGGGTGATGAACTGGAGAACGGCTTCTGTTTTTCCACAACATTTTCACACGCTCCCATGTATGAGTGTCCTGACAACAACAGTCTTCAGCATGAAATTCTCTGCAATGGTGTCACAGAATCACAGCACATTAGGGATTGGAAGGGACCTCCAAAGATCATTGAGTCCAATCCCCCTGCCACAGCAGGATCACCTAGACCAAGTCACACAGGAACACGTCCAGGTGGGTTTTAAATATCTCCAGAGAAGGAGACTCCACAACCCTCCTGGACAGCCTGTTCCAGTGCTCCATCACCCTCACTGTGAAGAAGTTCCTTCTGATATTTGTATGGAACCTCCTATGTTCCAGCTTACACCCCTTGTCCTATCACCAGATGACACCGAGAAGAGCCTGGCTCCATCGCCTGTTCTCCTCAGAGTTTATTTTTTCAACAGTTAAAGGTACCCAAAGTGCTATTACAACCGCAGGAGGGCAAAAGAGAGATCTGTTGCTTCTTATGGGAACCTGCACAGAACTAAGTTGTTTTACTTCAGTGGTACCACTGCAGGTGAATTTGCTTCTTATGCGAAACAAGGTTATAAGTGGGTCTTTGAGTCTTTGAGTACTGAGTTAAATGCAGGGCACTGCTAAAATAATTTGTGCTTCTGGAAAGCAACATGAAATCCTGCCAGAAGGTGGTGAGGATGCAGCTGGAAAATGGGAGGAGTTTGTGCTTTTCTTAAATCTGTCTTCATTGTTGTCAATGTTCAAACAGCATTTAGAGCTGAGGGGACTCTTTGAGGGAGGAGATGGTTTTTTGCAGCTCCTGGTGTTTAATTTTGCAGTGCTTGCACAATCCAGGCAGGCTCTCCAAGCCAGAGAGGATTTAACACTACAGGGGATAGTTTCTTTTAGACGTTTGTGTAATGTGCTGGTGGGTTTTATCTTTTGTCTTGGAATCATTAGGTTTGTCTGACATTGAGCTTTTTTTCCCTCTTGGGATTCTTTTTCCCCTTCAATGAGACCAACAAAACCATCCGTCATGATACTGTAGGGGGCAGCACTCACTAATAGTGTGATTCAGTGAGTCACAGGCTTAATCGGTTTTTGAGGTTTAAGATACTAACCTGCAAGTGACGTGACAGCACTTGCTTATCCTCACATGGACACTCATGTAATTGACACTAACATGGGAAAAACAGGGCTTTGAGGTGAAAGCTGGTTAGTGCTATGAGGTACTCAACAGGGCAAGGACTTGATGGGCACTGTTCAGCAGAAGTGGGATCTTTGGTGAGGAAAGCTAGGGGCTAGGGCCCCCTGGACAGGGGCTAGGGCAGCTAGTGCTGTATGCACAGTGCCCCACGGCAGGGAGGCAAGAAAGGAAAACAGGAGAATGAACTTGAGAAGGCATTTTTGGGCAACCTCATCCCTCCCCAGGACTCTTCTAGGAGACTAGGAATTGAATCAGCTGTTGCCTACAGTGGAAGTTTTGTCACACCTTCCCTGAAACACCAAAGATGCATTTAGAGCGAACTCCCAGGTAGGTACATGTGCTTGCACCAGCTGAGCTGCCAGGAGCTGTTGTTTGCCAGGAGAACAGGGCTGCCGCTGCCTGGTGTTGTGCCACTTGCCTTGACCCAGTGCTGGGAAGTGGGTGCACAGCTGCACAGGGCAGTTTAGCAAAGGAACCTGTGCCCAAGGCTCCCGGTGGAGCACTACAGAGCTTTTGTCCCGAGCTGTAATTACAAACCTTAGGTCCCATTCTAGTGGATGGAAACTGATGGGATCAGCAGTTTGGTTTATGACTGTCAGCAGCCACTGGTGATGTTCTGTATAATACTGGGGATGCAGACGCAAGAGAAGTGTGTCATTGCAACGAGGATTTGTCTGTGCAGCAAACTTGTGCTGAGTGCTGTAAATACATTCATGTTTACTGCTTTAAAAAAAATTGCACATTTTATCTTTTGATGGGATTGCCTCCCCTCTTCTTCCCTTTCCAAAAAAGAAAAATCAAAGCTCTTTTAGACTGATCCACTTCAGGTTGGGGGGAGCTTTGCCATATTATAAATATATATAAATATATGTATAAATATACTTTTTTAAGCATGGGAGAGGACAGAAGAAATACTACGTTATAGAGTACCCAATATAGATCATTATACGATGGAATATGCACAATTCAATAAAGATGTAGTTAAATTTAATAACCTGGTTTAATCCTCTGTCTTGCCCTTTTGTTTTTTTACAAGTTTGGACACCACATTGTGTTCTCAGAGCACTGGTGGTTCCCCACAGTAGGGATCAGGTATCTGATGGCCTACAGCTTGCCATTTATGTGCTCACTCACCACTCGCAATACAACTCCCTTTTGTTGTTCCTTTGCACAGTCCTTTCCGGTGGGTCAGATCTGGCGGTACCAGTAACGTGGTGCACACCAGCTGCAGGTCTAAAGAGGACCCAGTATGATGGCTCAGCTCACCTTTTCCATCCGCCTCCTCTCTCAAGCGTGCAGGGTCCTGTACAGCTCTGCTCACGCAAGGACCAGTGGCTGGTAAGCGCTCCTGCGGCCCCTCTCTGCGAGTCGCTGTAGGGACTTCAGCTCTCTTCCCCTCCTGCTGGGATATGCTCCCACGCTGCGTCAGTCACCAGCTTTCACAGCAGAGCCCAGGCATCACACAAGCAGTACCTGCAGATGAGCAGTCGTATGGAAGTGCAGAGCAGTGACCAGACCCTTGCTGTGGGAAGTGCTATGCTTAGAGCTTCTCTGGGATGAGGGACTCTCCCTGTCCTGTAGCCAAAGGCAAGGAACGTGGCATGCTCACAGAACACACGGTGTGTGCTTTGTTCTTTTTATTTAGGGCTTGTAACAAGAGGGTTTAGTACACAGCAACAGTTAATCCAAGTACAATTTAAAAAATTTAAAAATTGGTTTTGCACTCACTGGCAGGTGGTTCGAATGGCACACACGACAAACAGCACTGGTGGATACAGCTCCCCAGAGGCGCCTGCGGGCTCGCTCATCTACAGTGGGCACTGCACTCAGCCGCTGCAGCAGCAGCGGCGCTGTAAGCAAAAGCACAAGGGTGCTTCTCCTCTGCCTGCACACCAACACGGGAGGTGGGGGTACCTGCTTTCAGAAAAAAGTGCATGGACAAAACCCATGTTAGACACTGACATCTCCAGAGAATTCATAGAAACTACTTGTCCATGCAAGTTGCAAAAGACACTTTTTCAAATGTGAAAAGAAGCACTTGTTCTTTACAAAAAATCTCAGGCATGTCAGCACTGTACCAAGGCGCTATAATGCGAATGAATTTGTACACAGCTCTTCCTCGTTAGTCAGTAGTGGCTGGAGTCTTGTGAGACTCCAAGCGAAACGGGAACAAATGTACTACACACACTTCACATTTTCATGTCGGTGTTCAGCAGGACGCTGGGTGAAGGCTCACCTCTGGACAACAGGCTGCTGCAGATGGTAGTGTTGGGTAATACAGCTTGTGACCGGCAAACGTGCAACTACAGTTAACATGTTCAGAGTACCAAAGGAAAACACCTCCTGCAGGGGCAGGAGATTGCCCAGAACAGATGGGTGGGTTGTTTTTTAATGACAGCAGCAGAACACCACGGACTGCAATTTATTCTTTGCAACAGCACTTGGCAAACCTCAGCCACATCAAATGTTCAGCAGTCTCGCCATGGACGTGAGGTGAGAGTCCCCCTATTCTTGCCGTTTCAAAACCAAAAGCAGATCAATAGGACTGTTGCTACACACTGACTCTGGCTACTGGGGTGATAATTCCCCAAAACAACCCAACCACTTGCACTGCGCCCTTCTTGCACGATTCCAACCTCTGTGTAATACTATTTTACCCACAAATTGTAGCAGTGCCTACTACAGCCTACAGAGCTGCCAGGTGGAGAAGATGGATGTGCTGTAAGCACAGGAGATGCTTGACAGCGGCACCCCCTAAGTTGTAGCCTACGACCTACCTGTTAGCACTCAGTTTACGCCACCTTCTCTTGAGATGAGAGTTGTAATGCAGCAGTGCTGGACATGTCTCACTGCCACTGTTGTCAACACTGGAACTAAAGTCTTTGCTGCAATGCTCCATCAGTGACTCTACTCAAACACCAACTACCAATCCCAATAACAGACTCAGCACCACAATCTTTCTTAGCACCTTTCAACACCGACGTGCAGAGAACACAGCACCTGGCTCACGAAACATCCTGTCCCACCTTGAGAAGGAGACGCCATGTAAATGGTCTCAGTTTACTAACCTGCCCGAAGACCTCTCCTTTTGCAAAAAGGAAAGCATGAAAGTTTTGATGTATGCCTGGAGCCCAGAGACATCATTAATAAAGAGGAGAGATCGCGTCCAGCAGAGAGGCACATCTGCAGCGCTTGCTGGGAAGAGCACAGCATTGAGTCACCATCAAGCACAGCAGTGCAAATTTGCATCAGTGCAGAACCCTCCTCCACTAGTCTACAACAGCACACAGGCACTGGGCAGGCTGCCTCCCCTCTGCCAAGTGTAAGTCTTGCTGCTGCCCCCCTTTCTCCTCATGACCAGCCAAACTGCCCTAGATAAAAGCACCACTTTTCAGAAGCTGTAATACTGCCAAGGTCAGCTTTGGCTGTCACCACGAACCCTCAGCAGTAAAGAGAGCAAATGCCCAGGAGCTATCGAAGATCTAACTGCTCAAGCAAGCAATAGCCAGGTTGTTCCTTGCAGCCCCCAGTAACCACCCTGCCACACAACACTGGAACCATGCGGAGCTGTGGTTCAAACCAGCAGCCAGCTCCAGACACTGTCAGGAACAGCCACCTCAGCTATCTAAGGACAAACTGCACCGCAAAAGCGCATCAGACTCCTGGTAACACACACCAAGTGCTGCCACCTGTTCTCCCAGCAAGAGTAATGGCTCTCCAGCTCACTGGTTTCTGCCTGTGTCTCACTGCTCGTGTCAGCGAGCATTCAGACATTGCTTTGGCTCTGTGGTGCCTACTCCAGCCAGTGGGCACAGGCCCACGATCAACATGGTCAAGCACATTTGCTGCTTGCCTCACCTGCCCCTCTGAGCCCTCCACTGCAACAGCCCACGCGAGGCCATGAATACAGCACAGAAAGAAAAAAGAGAAGGGAAGAGGAGAAAAATGAAAATGGGCATGACACGTGCAACCTCAAGCCGTCTCTCTTTGGCCAGAAAGAAGGCACCAAATTAACCAGCTTCGGCACTAGATGGGGCCAGACTGTCACACCTCCTCCCACACAAGGACTCTGCAGAGGCAGCTCTAGTTAACAGCTTCGTCTCTGGGGCCAAGAGCAAGGAAGAAATCTCCAAAACAGCAAACCAGTTGCCTTGGCTAAGGCAGCTCTCACAAAGGGAGAAGCATCCTCATTTGGCCATACAGCACTCTTTGGGCTATGCTGGAGTGTCTCCTTTCCCCACCTCTCTCATGCAAACACACTGCTGGTTCAACACCCTGTGATGCTGAACACCTTCAGCTGTAGCAGCAGAACTTGGTGAAGAGATGTTGTGCACCTATTTGAAATAATGAGGTGCTTCCTTCTTCCCCTTCTCCACACCCTTTTAAAGTGAAAATGTAAATTACAAAGGGGTCTGGGAGGGGGGAAGGTTTTTGAGAGGTACTGGGGACAGAACTGGAAACACAACCCTCACTGACTTCACTAGCATGCAAACTATGTAACATTAATTTACAAAGCCTGTTCACCTTGGTCTGGCCTAAGACCAGATCACATCACATCATCCCCAAACCAGCCACAGACTCAGTATCTGTACAAAATTTAAAAATGCATAAAACTCAACAAATGTCTTTACATCAGTACTGCATAATAAAGCATAAAACCAGCAGGAGGTGACCCAAGGATTCCAGCCACAGCAGCTCTTGCAAGATAAACCATTCTGCATGCTCTGTCAGCAGAGACCAAACTAACTCCTGGCCCATCAGACCAAACCCAGTCCTTCGAAGAGCTTCACACATTCCATTTCAAGGTTCTGCAGCCTCACCTTCTGTGCTCAGCTCTGGCCAGCCTTCAGCACTTCCCAGAGCTCTCACTGCTCTGTTCTGGCAACACAGAAAGCTTGCAGCTGAGTGAAGATGAAGGACACAGGTATGCAGCACACACACAGTGCAAGCACCTGCTGTCAGAAGCACCCAAGCACCTGCTCTCAGACTACTCATTAACTCAGGACCCTCCCAGCTGCAGCAGCATGGGTGCACAGGGTGAGGCTCAGCTCTCATTCAGTAACTAAGTTAACACAACTTCATGCATTTGAGTACCCTGTGCTCAGTCTTCACTGCACACACACCCAGGGCAAGAGAAACCAGGAAAGCTCTGATAGGCTTGTGAAACAGCCACGCTGGGCCCTCTGTCACCCAGGCCCCTAGCCAGGCTCCAAACACCACCTCCCTTTTTTCAAAACATACAGACTTGCCCTGTGACAATGAAACACTCGCTCTAGTGACTGAGGGCACAGCCAGTGGGGCTCCAGGCTCACTCCCAGAGAAATGATAGGTTGAGGGGAAATGAACACGGCTCCATCTGTTTAGTCTTACTGCGAGACTAAAGGGTACCTGCTCTGGCTAACACTCACCCCAAACAGTAATACCTTCAGCTTCCAGAAGGAAGACATCAGTGGCTACACAGCAGTGGATTAAGCAGGGCAGAAAGTAACTTCCATCTTTCCACCAGTTTCTTCATAGTTGTTACTTCCTGTGGGCCTCAGCCAAACTAGTTCCATACGCACTCTTCAGCAAGCTCACAGCAAGTGACCACATTCAGCCATATCCCAGGTCACCTGTTTGTTTCCTCCTTCTTCCCTCATGAGTAGCTGTGGCTCCTTCCTATGTGGGTTTGCACCAAACCTGCACCTCCAATCTGATAGCTCACCAATGACCAAGCAAGGGGACTGGCTCAGCTGTCTGTATCGTTGCCCAAACCATCGCCAGGGCAGCCCTGGCAGCGCTCTTACGCAGCGCTCAGTTTTACACATTGGCCTCAGAAGAAGGCTGCAGCACTGTCTTGCCTTTCACAAGCTACTGTTGGTATCAGCTGGAACTTGGCCAGGCAACAGTCAAAAGATGTCCAGGAAGATGCCACGGCCCAGGAGGCTCTCACGCTATTTGTTGTCAGCCCAATTTGTTGGCTAAGGGACTGCAACAGGAGGTTTAACCAGTTCACTCTGTTAATGCACGACATTTAACCAGATGACACGTAGCCCTCCCTTAGGGCAGGCTAGTACAGCTGTCACTGCACTCTGATCTGATCAGCAGAATCACCAAGCAGCACTTTTAACAGACTGGATTAAGAAGCAACTATCAACATGAGGGTTACGGAGCCTTCAGTAGTCGTTATTCCACCCCAGATCCACCAGTGCAGCTCAAAATTTCTATTTCTTTATAATAAACAATGGAGAGGGCTGGGGAAAGAGCTAGGACTACTACTAGTTACTGCTTGGATTTCCATGGGAAACCAGTTCACACAACAGCCCTTTTTGCTTCCACTAAAGAGATTTTTGGCAACAGACATGAAGACGACAACTGCCGTTTGTCCTGCCTCTGCACAGGGCTCTCACAGTACGTATGCAAATCTAGTCATCAAGTACAAAATAGCCAATTTACAATACCTGATTGGATTTTTAAGATTATATTGTGCATAAGACTAAAGTTGGGGGTAAGTTTCTCTAGTGCAAGCAGGCGTGAGTGGATTTGAACCTTGGATCACAGCCCCTAGAGTTTATCCTCAGACCCCAGGAGGACCTGTAAACTTTGTTTCGCCTTCACCGTCAACGGCATCTGTGAGTTCTGTTTAAACCAGCAGCACCCATGGCGAGTAGTGCGCTGCGGAGAAGAGCACATTTACACCAGTGCAGAACACAAAACAAATCAGTGGCATTCAAAAGATGAGAAAACGGGGTAGGGGTCCTCAGGGCTGCAACCACCTTAATTGTCTAAACTGAAAGGTCAGTGAATGTGTGCCAGCTCTGTGTGCCCCTGGGTCAGCCTATGTGTGCAGAGCAGCTGCGCAAGTGTTTATGCTAGCGATGGATCCACCTATCTGAAGTCAATTACAGGAATGGCTCTGTGCAGAAATCCCAGGGTTTCCTAGCACACGACAGTTCTTCCAGCTGCACAGGAGTGTAGTGTAGAAACAGGAGGATCTCCTCTGGCCTGTAACCCTTCACCGCAAGCCTCCAGGACATCCCAAGCGCCAGGCTCTGCTGCTGGGGGGGTAGTACCACGAGGGCACACAGAATTCCTGAGACAGATCCCAAAGCCTGTCAGAAGTCAGAATTCGAGTGAAGTTATCAGCTACTCAATGAGTTTGTTACATCTGAATGGGCCAGACAGCTCGGGATAGCCTCTGCTGGCAGCTGGAAAAGCCATTTGTTCAAACAACTCCAATCACTATTGTTTTATAATGGGGGGGGAGAGGGACAAAAAAAAAAATAAAAAAGAAAAGAGTGGTCGTTACAATTATCCTTCATTCAGTTATACTGGATGGGGCCCCAGAGGCTGGTGGAGATCTGGGAAGCCCTGACAGCTCCTGCAGCAGAAGATGCAGTGTTGTCCTCTAATCTTCACTCCGAATAATGCATGATCGATTCCACATAGTTCCCTGGGAAGAGCCCCGTCACTCCATTCATGACCCCCTCATACCAGCCGTCATCGTTTTTCTTGATGACATAAATGATGGCACCTTCCTGAAAGGAGAGCTCATCTTCCTTGTCCTTCGTGTAGTCATAGATCGCCACCACTAGGACACAACAGAGCAAGACTGTTAGGAAAGCTACAAAGGAGAAAGGAAAAATCAACCTACCCCATAACAACATTCTCCACATTCAAGGCAGATGCAGAGCACTGCACCACCTTGCTTCCATGTGTGCAGAATGACTTGCTGAGAGGGGCATTTTCTTCCAAGTCCTCTTTTAAGACCTTACATTTTAAAGATCATGAGCCAGGACTAATTTTAACTCTTCTATTCTTACTATTCAAGACCCACCAGGGGAAAAGTTTACCCATATATCATAGACTTTTGGTGTGGAACGATACTGGGTGGTGGATTTGGTTCTCAATGATCAAGATCACTCAGACCTAGTCCAAGACTTAGATGTTAGATGTATGTGCTAAACCAGATCCCTGCACAACAGCAAGAAAACACAGAGGAGAGTGAGTAATAACAGCTGTCTTTAAATCACAGTAAGAATAAGGCAGGGCTTACGTCCCACACTTCCATCTACCGCATTTTCCTCCACACTGAAATGTGTAGTCTCAATAGCTGGAAGTCACTCCCAGGGCATACAGTGTCAAGGTGGGTGAATCCCAGTTAGGAGAAGGAAGCGAAAGAATGTTACAGATGGAACAGAATGTACGCCAGCTATAGCAGGTCATTTTTCTTACAGCTGTAGAATAATTTGCTGAAGGCTAACAAGAGCCATTAAAAAAAGTCAAGCACACTGGACAAAGCACTGGAAATGTTAAAGAAAGCATTGTCCTGGAATGGCAGAAAATAAACACCAATTTAATCTGTTTTTCCATCTTCACTCCTATCATTATGTGTTCCATACAGAACATTAGCTACGCTGGACTCTGAATGCTTTAACAAACAGCATCAGTCACTGCTCTGCGCACTTGGCAATGAAACGTGCAGTGCTGCTGCTGAAACAAAATGGATGTTGGCCAGGGATCCTAAAATCATCTGCTGGGAATAGAAGGGAAGACACTCTCAATCAAAGTGAGGAATAAAAATTAACAGCATGTGTTCATGAGCACAGAGCCCAAGAATCCTACTAAACTCATGATGCTTTCCCCAAGAAAAGAGGTCATCTCCTTTTGAGGGAGCAAAGGAATAAATACAAATATTTACCAGGGCAACCTGGATCCTGAACAGCTTATAAACTAAAACACACAAACCAAAGCTGGTGGAGAAGCCCAGCGTGGACAGATACTTTAAAAAATGTTTAATAAATCTCCTGAAGAGGAGCTTGGTTTCATTTTTTCAGCCTGCAGCATACTGTGGCTCTCTGTCCCTCTTTCACTCCCCTTCCCCCCAGCTCTTCTGCCTCCTCTCTTTCTCTCTCTGTTCTGGGCCAGGCATAGGAAAATGCTTAACTCCTCACGAGAAGAGAAAGAAGCACTGCCTAATATACTTCTCTCATCCCTTTTTACTCCCTTGTCTGTGGCTTTTAAAGTTTGAGTTAAGGGTGGCAGGGGAGAGGTGGACTCAAGTGGGTGAGGAAAACATTTCTTTTTGGGTTTTTTCTCCTCCTTTTTCTTCCTTCTTTTGCTGTTCTTTCCATTTAATTAAATTCCTCATTAAATGTAATGTTTTTGTTCCAGTTTGCATAACTGTGTTTACACTGTCTCTTTTTCCCTCAGGGTGGGAGGAAAGAGATTTTCTTCTGTACAGTTGGGCAGAATATCACTTCTTTGGGCCACTCTGGTGCTAAACATGACACCTTCCTACAGTCTGTTCTTCATTCTCTTGATAATAATTATAATAAGCCAAAGATCACAGTGACTTACAACTCCTTTCTTCCTCATTTTTGAGTCCTTTCTGATACTGACTGGATTCATTATTTCATGATCACAAGCAGGAAACTCCTCCCTAAGTTTGTGACGAAAATCTGCTGCTTGTTAAGGCTATCATAAAACGACTTGAAGCCTGGATTTTTTTCTACATCACCATTGTGTTACTTTTGTACTGACAATGCTTCTCTCTCCTAAAGACTATTTTTTAATCCTTCAGTCTGTAGTTCCACCAGTTCATTCTGTGAGCTTGTCACACATCACGAGTTACAAGGAGCCCAGGCCAGCATTGAAAAAAAGCTCTAGAGGAAGCAGGAAGTAGCAATACTGACTCAGGAGGTGGCATCCTTCCCTGCAAGACTGAGCCAGGACCTCTTTTAGTTTCTATCTGAACACATTTCAATGCCGATATGAGAAAGATAATTACTCATTTCATTTGATTCTCTTCCAATCAGTGATCTTGGGGTCTTTGACAGTTCCAGGGAGTTGGGCTGAACTCTGTTACACCAAACTAACCACAAACATAGGCCAGAGGGATTATCCAATGGAAATCTGATAGCTGTGACCACACACTTTCTCCGTTTTTCTTACTGAAGGCCCCATTCTGTTTATCTAATTTGCCAAGTTGGGGCATTTTCTTACCTTTTCACACCACACACCCAGACACAGCTCAACAGAAAACTGCACAGAAAGCCTAGGTACCCCTTGCACTAAACACATCAGCTAGACAGAGAGGGAGGGAATACCAAACAAATTCTCACATCTTCCTCCATCTCCCTCAGAAAATAGTAGTATTTTATTAGTTGGCACTAAGTGCCTCTTCTGTCTTCCTTTTTTCCCCTTCCCCTTAAGTCCAGCACTGAGTTTATCTTTGTGGCATAGATTTTATACCACCCTTTACTAAGAAGTACACGACCCTGTTTCACAGGAGAACACCTAGCAGTAGAGTTTTTCATATTCAAGAGCCCCTAAGCCATAGTAAGTTGCTATTTGGAGGAGCACCTCTACCACAATACCAAATACCAGCCACAAAGGAGTCGAAGCAGACATCATGCCCAATGCAGTATGGCAGGAGCCACACACAACTTACCCTTTTCTAAGTAGGTCCTTGGTGCCCAAGGAGGGTCCTCCTCAGCGTATGGATCACTGTACTCCACCACAGCTGCTTCCTCTTCCTCATAATCTTCTGGAGGTGGGGGTGGAGGTGGAGATTCATCAAACACTGTCTCATCCACAGGTGGTGGTGGGGGAGGTGTATCTGAGACTGCAAACAGGCAATAGTATAACCATGAAAATGTCCTTAACATCATGCTATCAAGTTGAACAAATACTCCCTCATCCTTATTAGTTGCACTGGGTCCAAGATTTAGAACTTGAGGGAATATGCTAGAGACAATAAAAGAAAGAATCAGGTACCTCTAATAAAATTATTTCCTTTTCCCTCTCTTCACAATTTCAGACAAACTTGCAAAGGCAGTAGAGAAGGCAGAATTCTGGCTATATACAGACAAATCTTTCATCCACTCAAGACAAAAGCCACATGCAGTAATAAATAATAGCACAAGGAAGCAGCCAACTTACTGTTTTCTTGAACTCTGGCCACAAATCCCATTAGCGGTAACTGTGGAGTTACCTGTAGGATGGAGGGGGGAGGAGGAGCAAGGGATGCTGCCACAGAAATTGAAAAGAGAAAGGCACCCGGTTAGAAACACAACAAAGCAGCAAACAGGAAAGTAGACATCACCACCACTCAGAAAGCATTGCAGTCTGCCCAAAAGCTGAGGTAAGAAGGCTGATGACATTGAAAGAAAAATGGCTCAGGTGGTCTAAGCTTATCCTTAATCCTTTCTTCAAGGAAATTTCTCCATTTTTAAGATTTCCAACACAGATCTTTTTCGTAAGTTTAAGAATCCATGCTGAAGTATTTTTTCTGGTCTGACAATGAGGATCCCTTAAGCTGACATTTATTACTACAACAATACAGCACTTTAACTAGCAAGTATACCAAAAGGACGCTCTCTTCATAATCCTCCACCATTAAGATCAAATCCTGAGTAACTAAAATTGATACAACTCGTTTTCTCCAAATTGTAGGCTAAAAAAAAAACCCAAAACTTCAAATGAGGCAGTTATTTTAGGCAAAAGAGAAAAAGATGCTTTTGAGAACTGAGAGTACTTGGAAGACACAGAGCTTCCAATTTTACTGGCAGAACAAACTGCGCTGTGCTGCCACTGAATGGCAGTGCCTATTCCAGATGTGCTGCTGCTTCTCCTTCCCACCTGATGTCACCTGAACCCTGAACAGCCCTTATACCGGTACCAGTGAGAAATCACATTTAAAAAAGATACTCTCAGCTAGTTACGAAGCACTGAGCTGTTGCTTAAGACAGGAACGAAAGTTTCAATTACTCAGTTAAGTCAAAAAAAATCCAGTTAACTAGTTTAATCTAGTTTTAGTACCTGTGTATACAGCAAGCTCTGTTATCTCACCATTTAATTGATATTTCTTGAGAAAAAGATATTTCTAATTACAGCTCCCTTGACTAGGAATTTTATGTTACTTCAGTAGTTAATCCTTCAAGTGTAACCACAGTAACTGGAAAAAGAAGTCTTACATTTTTTCAAAGCAGGAAATGAGAAATGCAAAAATATTCATGAATTCAGCATTTTTGTGAAGTCCCTAACTTTTAATTACATATGCTATTAAAATGTTTGCTTTGAAAACATTTCCTTTATCCAATACGGCTATTGGATTCATACAATGGAATATATTATTTCATACATTCCTATCTATCGGGAGACTAGCTTCAGTTTCCTAGGTCCCTTCCCAGTGTACATGGTTTGTGTGCTATTTACACATTTCTTTGAAAGAAATAACGAGGCTTTCCACATAGAAAAATAAATCACTCTAGACAAGCACTCCAAGCTAATACGAAAAAATCCCTTCCTTTCGATCGTTTAGTTTAATGAAAAAGGTGATGCTAATGCGAGCTGACATCATGCCTTGTTTATTTAACTCTTTGGTCTGTGCTTCAGTTTAGGCACAGCGCAGGGACTACCACATTATTATTGTCGTTTACATATAAGGTCTCTAAGCCAGCCCTGACCTTTAGGAAACAGTACGATAAATACTTCATAATTAATTTATAAACAAAGTGCATCAGAAGAATTTTGCTGTACCTCTGCTGTCTCAAAAGATGAGATAAACACCAGATTACATGTTCCCTCCTAGACTTCTCCACACAGACAGTTGTGAGATTATGAGTTCATCTATACAGTTGCTGTAAATTAATTCAGAAATGCTCAAGAGCACCTTCCCCAACATCACGTCAGCCTGGGAAGGATTCAGTTGTACAAACAGTATATAATGGCAACAACCATCCCCACACCTGCCCAGCTTCTCCCCAGGGTTTTTATCCTGTGCTGAGCTCTGTACTGCTTAGATCCTGGTATCTAAGGTTGCAAAGTTAAAACACTTAACAGGTGCCACAGCTGGCAGGGTGGTCTTGGGACAGACATAGGATACCATTCTCCTTGATAAGTGAGAAGTCCTGACAGTCAAGTGACGAAGAGAAACATTGCACCCATTTTTACACAGGGTAGAAAGGACAACCCCTGAGAATCACCAGTCAGCCTATTCTCCGTGCCTGGGATGATCATGGAACAGATCCTCCTAGAAGAAATGCTAATGCATATGATCGACAAGGAGGCGATTCAAGACAGCCAGCAAGGTTTCACCAAGACCAAGATCTGCCTAACTGACCTAGTGGCCTTCTACAATGAAGTGACGGCATCAGTGAACAAGAAAAGAGCTATGGATGTCATCTGTCTGGACTTAACTTTGACATGGTTCCCCACAACATACTTCTCTCTAAAAGGGAGAGCTCTGGATTTGATGGGCAGAGCGAAGTTTTAGACTAGAGATAAGGAAGAAATTATTTACAATGAGAGTGGTGCTTCATCTCTGAAAACATTCAAGGTCAGACAGAATGGGGCTCTGAGCAACCTGACCTAGCTGGTGATGTCCCTGCTCACTACAGGGGGCATTGGACTAGACAAACTTTAAAGGTCTCTTCCATCCCAAAGCACTCTGTGATTCTATGATCAAGTAGGGTCTGCATTTCTTAATATTTTCTTCTCAGTTGTTAAAAAGGTCTCGCCAAAGAGAAATTATTTTAAATGTGGCATTCAAAAGAACTGGGCAGGGCAAGCGTCCTTCATTCTCCTGCAAAGTGAATAGATAAAAATGACTTTGCCAACATACTAAAAAAAATGGAAGTGGAAATAGCAGCACTGCTTCACTGCCACACAGCCTGCAGAGAACAAGAAGCCATAGCCCTGCCTGTCGTAGATTATTTTGCCTCTTAAGTTTGCATTTCTCCCTCTCTTGAGCAATGCTGAGAAACAATTGTGACTCCAGTCCTGTCACTACTAATCCTGCTCCTAACAGACACAACAGCCCCTCAGTTCCTAGGGTGTGCATCAATTACTTGTATCAGAGTATCCTTTCATTTCAAGGTATAGGCCAAAACAACTTAAATAGCATAACTGCAAAGGTAATATATTTTGTATTCTGCTAGCTGTATTTTAAAATACCTCATTACAACTGCTTATTTATGTCGTATCAAGAGTGCCAGCATAACTGAAGCATTTTGTTTGTGATTTAAAGCTCAAGTGACTAATCACCGTAATCATTCTCTTTGAGTACACATACTGAATTGTGGTTATGCAACTTATTTGAAGTCTATTTGGCATCTCCTGTGAATGCCTACTAACAATGCAACGGTAGCATGCAGAGAATTATCCCTTTGCTAAAGCAGAAATGCATAGCAGTTGTCACAAATTCTCTGGATATACTTTAAAAAAAAGTAATACTAAAAGGTTTATTTTATTGCTGTTACCCTTTCCTTCTTGCCTATTGCCCATCAGCCTTCAATATGCACATAATATGCTTAACAAATATCACATATTGCAGGCACCAGGACTGCAATTTAGCTATATAACCTCCTCCACATCCCTGCCCCAGCACGAACATCCATTTCCTTCTCAAGCTAAGCACACACAACCCTTCGCAGAGTAGCTCAGAAGGGCTATGGAGATTGCAGCATTTGACCTAATTCTAAATCCAGAGCTCAATTTATAAAAAAACCTCATAAAAAACCACCATGACCACAAATTGCAAAAACACTGCAGTGCTTGCAAGTCAACATTCAGTATTGCTGCTAAGAGAGCATTTCTCAACAAAAAACCTTCACTGTGTCCCCTGCAACTTTCACAGAATCATTAGGGATTGGAAGGGACCCTGAAAGATCGTCTAGTCCAATCCCCCTGCCACAGCAGGATCACTTCCTGTAGCATAGTCAAAAAAGAAAGTCTCCCTTACTCTGCTATCAAAACTTTCCCATCGCATCAGAATCACAGGGAAAATAACTTGGGTAAAAATCTACTGTGTTCTGCCTGACATACAGGACACACCACTCCTTGTTAATATCTCATC
This sequence comes from Phoeniculus purpureus, assembly GCA_028565055.1. Lineage (NCBI taxonomy): Eukaryota > Metazoa > Chordata > Aves > Bucerotiformes > Phoeniculidae > Phoeniculus > Phoeniculus purpureus. Next base: position 9,657,322 of record JAOXOE010000602.1, read on the forward strand.
TTGCTTTTTTAAGACAGGTCACCCATTAAAATAACATCACCTGTGGACTTACCAGGTGACACAGCTCCCTTGCCTCCCACTCCAAACACTGCTGTGGCTAGTGCTGGGGTGTCTAATGCTTACCCTTCCATCAGTGCAATTTCCTGAACTGCCCATTAATTGGATGGAAAACACACACAAAGTCTGAATAAGGAAGAATCAGTGTTCTGGTGGAAAATCAAGTACCCGTCCCACACCAAGGCAGGCACATGACACACAGTGCAGGAAAAGAACTAAAGCTTGTCTAATAAGGACTGTGAGATCAAAGGTAATCTATTTGGCAACAAAAATGCTATTGTTTTATGCCTCTTGCCATAAGGGAAGCTGAACACCCTGTGCTTGGACTGCAGCTTTACTGTGGTTACCAGCAACACAATGGAAGTTACCTGTGACTAACTGCAAGATCTGCAGTGAAGACTGCAAAATTTCAGAGATCTGAGGGCCACTCCATTCAACGTTGTGTTGAACTCAAATGAGCAGAAGAAACTTCTTACCTGGGTTCTGGTTATAAAATGGTCCTCCGTTCATCTGGTTCTGAAGGCTTGTCTGTGATGTGATGGAAGGAGGACGCCGATACGGCAAAGATCCCCCTATTGTTGGAGGGGTGTGTCGAGACGCAGGTCTGTTCATGCTGTAGAACTGAACTGGGTGGCCTAGGTTAGAAACAAATGTATCAGCAAAAAGAAGGATGTCTGCCTTTTTTATATCTGCATTCAAGACACCAAGGCTTGTAAAGTTTTTTGTTGGGATTTTCATTGTTTTTCTATTTTATTTTTAAGACATCCTGTGTCCTAGCAGCAGACAGCATTCAGCAGACTGGCAGGACACTGCATTTCTCAACAGCAACACAACAACCAACTCTCCCCACTGTCTGCACTGCTCAAAAGAAGGTAGTATGAAAATAGAGAAGGTGTCTAAGCTACAAAGCTTTAAAATTAAAGGAGATTAATTTCCAATTATCCATTTTATATAATGTATTATAACTTACTACAATTTGGTTATTTATAACCTGCAAAAAAACCCCATTTCACAGGGAAGCAATTAAGCAACACTCACATACAAACTAGCTGTATGCAATTTCCAAGACTCAAAGCTGTTACCTTCTTCAGCTGAAAGCCACACCACTAACTATCTTAGTGCTGTTCAGGAAATGTGCAGAGAATAACCTGGACAGAAGACAATGATACAAACTGCTTGAAGGATGGAATAGAAGAAATCATACTCAAAGACCCTCTTTCAGGGAACTGTCAATTGAAACAATTCTTTAAAAATTTGCTCTCCATTTTCATCACTTCCCTTTCAAAGTATTTGATTCTGAAGGTAAGCAGTGAGGTGGATCATGAACTGGCTGCACGATAGAAGCTAGAGAGTAGTGGTCAATGGAACAGAGTCTAGTTGGAGGCCTGTATCTAGTGGAGTCCCCCGAGGGTCAGTATTGGGACCAGTCCTATTCAATCTATTCATTAATGACTTTGGATGAAGGGTTAGGGAGCACTATCAGCAAGTTTGCTGATGACACAAAGCTGGGAGGAGTGGCCGACACCCCAGCAGACTGTGCTGCCATTCAGTGGGACCTGGACAGGCTGGAGAGCTGGGTGGGGAGAAGTTTAATGAAGTATAACAAGGGTAAGTGTAGAGTCTTGCATCTGGGCAAGAACAACACCAGGTACCGGTATAGGCTGGGGACTGACCTGTTGGAGAGCAGTGTAGGAGAAAGGGACCTCGGGGTCCTGGGGGACAGCAGGATGACCATGAGCCAGCAATGTGCCCTTGTGGCCAAGGCAGCCAACAGCATCCTGGGGTGGATCAAAAGAGAGGTGGTTAGCAGATCCACAGAGGTTCTCCTTCCCTTCTACTCTGCCCTGGTGAGACTGCATCTGGAATATTGTGTCTAGGACACAGAACTGCTGGAGAGGAGACAGTCCAGCACAGAGTGATGAAGATGATGAAGGGGGTAGAACACCTTCCTTATGAGGAAAGGGTGATGGAGCTGGGTCTCTCCAGCTTGGAGAAGTGGAGACTGAGAGGTGATCTCATTAATGTCTATAAATATGTGAGGCGTGGGTGTCAGGAGGATGGAGCCAGGCTCTTCTCAATGTCATCTAATGATAGGGCAAGGGGCAATGGGACATTGCAAGCTGGAACATAGGAGGTTCCACATCAGCATAAGAAGGAACTTCATGACAGTGAGGGTGATGGGAACTGGTTGCCCAGGGCAGGTTGTGGAGTCTCCTTCTCTGGAGATGCTTAAAACCCACATGGTTATGTTCCTGTGCAACTTGTTCTAGGTGATCCTGCTGTGGCAGGAGGATTGGACTAGATCTTTTGAGGTCCTTTCCAATCCCTACTGTTCATGATCTAGGATAATTCTCTGCTTAAGCCAACTAGATCAGGCCCTAAAGAAACATTTCTGCTTTTCTTGCACACCAACTTCGGTCTAGCCAAGTCAAATGACACTAGCAACGTTCTTCTTATTTTGAGGTACACCATGAGGTTTAGCTTCATTGCAATTTTAGCATTTTATCAATTGACACGTAGTTGAAATGGTATGACTATTTTACTGGTGGTAAAAAATGCAGAGTTTCTTTCAGTAAGAGTCAGCAGTCATAATGAAATATAAATAAGAATAGTGAAAAATAGTGGAATAGACCAAGAAGCAATTTAACTCTTAAACGTAAAGTTTTATAGGCATAAAGAATGTTTTGTGAACATTAGAAATTGCCTTTCTTCCATTTACATCAATGTCTATATAGAGCACTGTTTTTCACTGCAGACCTTCTCTGGCTTGCTTTCAAGTTATTGGTGAAACTGCATATACAAAAATCACATTCTAGGTCTAATCAGTTAAAACTGATAAAAAATTTGAGTAGATGAGCTTTTACTGTATATTGTATGTATTACTGTGCATGTCATTAATATTTTATCGTCCCTTAGATCCTTTGTCTGTCTCCGTGGCTGTGGTGTTTGATACAACACGTTGCCTTGGGTAAGCTTCTATTTTCTTGCACCTTGTTGTGCTTTTTGGTGGTTGGCACATGTCTAGGCGTTAAGTTGTTCTTCAGCTGTCCACAGATCAAACGTCAGGTATTAACAGGTAATGTTAGCCAGTATTCTGCCCCAATAGTAAGTATATTTAATTTCAAATAGCAAGTCCTTCTCTTCTCTGCAAGGGCAACTTTCTATACTTACATCTTAACAACTTTCCCAGCACGTTGCCTGCAATGTACAGGTTTCCTTCCCTTCGGTGGCTTTTCCCCTTCTCTTAGGCTTGTTGATTAACCTCCAGTGTCTGCTACTGATTGTTTAAGTTCCAGATGGATGAATTTCTGGAGAGAATGTCTTAGTAAACACTACAAGTAAAACAGTGTGCAGCCCCATGTTTTAATTACGTTATTTTTAGAAAGACACTGTTGGTTTATTCTGAGTATTTGTTTCTGTGCTATTGTTCAGTGTTGTTGCTCTTACTGAGAGAACACAAGGTACTTAACTGGAACTGCACTGGTCACAGTTGGTTGGACAAGTGGTGGCCTTTCCTTTTTCTGAGGTAGCAAACTGATGCCTGACAGGGCTTCTTTGGGTCACGTGTACCTACCCTTTAAGATGGTTTAATGGAGCTAGTACCTGAAGTAACCCCTCATCAGCAAGGAGAGGCCTGTTTCATAGGTCACACCACACATCATCGTGCTCTTCCTGTGTGGCTTTTTATTTTGGAATATGGAAGCTTTTTTAGACAGTGCAGCTACCCACAAAACAACATAACTACAGCTGACAAAGCTTTTTGCTAAGCTCGTGCACCTTAAACCCAAGCAATCTTCTGATTCAGATATGGCCAGTGCTGTGGGCAGACCTGGGACTTGATTCTGGTGTGCCTCTGCAGGGACCCAGGACTTTTCTTCTGCAGTTGTGCAGCACTGATACTTGTCAGCACTGCTTAAACCAAATACATGCAGAATATGAAGAGTCCAAGTAGGCTGCCAACTCTTTGGCTCTAAAAGCCAATTTTTCCTCTCTTAGTAACTTTAGTATCTTCAAGTAAGAGGTCCTTGGTGAAAAGACACAGGCTCAGGTAGCTTCCCTTTATTGCTTCAATCAACATTCTAAGCTAGAGTAATTGCGCTGCCTTTACTCATAGCGTGTAAGGCAGATGGGGAACAAGTTTCTTTAGGCATGTGAAAAAATCCCACCTTCTTAGGCAAGGCAGATTTAACTTGAGGCATCTGTGTAAAACATCAGAAACTTTAAAGAACCAAAGTCAAAATTTTACAAAAATTTATTCCCTCAATTTTATATACAATAATTACAGCCTACTATACAAAGGTGTACATGGTCTTTGCTGTGAGTTGTTGTGCATATGCAGCTTAGTAGACAGATTGAACATTCAATTTGAATCTCAGTGCAAGTAGGCACTAAAACATCCAGCATACCTCCAAGGTATAAAAAGACATTACCAGTTTCACAGGTTTCTCCAGCATGTTTTGTTATAGTGCAAAATGCTATGAAATAAGGTTTCTTTAGAAAAGTCATATAAATTAAACACATATTGCACTTGTCCCAACAGAAAGTGTAACAAGTTGTACTTACTGAACTAGTTAGATACATCTTAGAACATTCCTCACACACATGTACTCCTTCCTCCTGGCTCTTTGTGCTAAATATGTGTTGTTTTCACTCCAAGTCTTAAACAACTGTTTATAGCGCTTTGACTAACGCAGTCCCTCTTGAACAGACTGCTAAAAATACAACAAACACAGCAGATTAACGTAACAAGAACAGTCTCCAAAACCCCTTTTCGGTCTTCTTTCCAGTAGCACTGCAAGCAAATACTTAAAAAATCACTATTGTTTAAATTCATAATGCAAATGAAGACACCAACCATTTCAGACACTTACACCCTACTTTCTGGAAAGTATGAAACCTCCAGTTCTAAACGTGCACTTATTTCTACAGCACATCAAGCTGCTGACCTAACATTGCACCCACAAGCATTTTGTGCAATACCACAGATACGACTGACTTCTGTACATCACTGGCTGCTATGGGGTATGTTGGGAGAAGTGGTGCAAAGTTGCATTAACTTTAGAGGGCACAGTCTACTCAGGTTGAATCTAGTCAATACGATCCATGCACCAACCAGACAGAAGTGAAGGCAAATAACACTAATCTTACTAGAGATTCCTCCCTAAATCCTTACAAGCCTAGAGAATTAAAGGAACAAGTGCCTATGAGTGCAGATGCTAGCTTTGTGCTTAAGATAAGTTTATTCAAAGCTGAAAGGTAAGGGAGTAGCTTAGGAACAAATACTTTATTTTTTAGCAAACCTATGAGAAAAAAGTTGCTACTAAAACCACTGGTATTTTACAGCAGAGGAAAAATAAAACACATGACTAGCTGAATGCTAGCCTAAGTCTTAAACAGTTTGGGGTTACCTGCAAAACACCATTTCATTTCCTCTCCCTGCTTCACCTTAGAGAACTTTATTTACTCCTCTTTCATGCTAGAATTTCTTTTCTGAAAGCATTTTTGCATTCAGCTCAGTCACTCAGAACACAAGTGTAAGAAAGCCTGATTTCTAGTACTACCGCATTCTCTAGATGCTCTTCTGGAGCTGTAACAGTAACTGTACAGTACTTTCTAAAGGCAGGTCCCCATCTTACTTGGATATTATGAGATATGAAGTCCCTGGTAAGGTGATATGCTATTTATACGAGTAATGAGATGAAATGCTAGTTGAGACCCATTTAGGAATTCTTTATATAGATAGCACATGTTTACACCTCTCGTGCAGGTAAACCATTTATGTTGAAAAAAACATAACCAGCTGGGCTTTGGATCGGGAGATAAACAGATCAGGTTCACAAACTGGAAGGCTGCTGGATTACTGGACCTGGATCACATTCAGGAAGGTTGTCTTCTGACCTCATATACATTAGGAACACAGTGACAGTAGCAAACGTAGCTGCATTGACTGGAAAAGCACGGAGAAGCGTGGAAGTAAGACCTCTTGTGAAGACCTTCCAGCCTTCTTCATGGTAACTCTTCCTGATGCAGTCTAAAATGCCATTGTATTGTGTAACACCTCCAACTCCATCAGCCTGAAGCCGGGATTTGATCACATCCACAGGATAGGTGGAAAGCCAGGATACAATTCCTGACATCCCTCCAGAAAACAGAAGTTTGGGAATAACATAACTGTCTTCAGCTTCGCAGCCTAAATACCTGGTCATGCAGTCATAGGTCAGGAAGTAAAAGCCAAAGCTTGGAGTCTCTCTTATGAATGTAGAAACCATGCCCCTGTTGATACCCCTTAGCCCTTCCTTTTGATAGATTTTGACCAAGCAATCCAAAGAATTTTTGTAGTTCTTCGTTTTTTGTTTGTATTCACCTGTTCCTTGAAGCTGCATTCTTGTCTTTGCCAACTCCATGGGACAGCAGATGATGCACTGGATAGCTCCAGCTGCTGACCCTGCAAGAAACTGGTTCAGAGGAGTGTCTTTTCCCAGAGCACGAAGTGTGTTTCCTTGTACACCAAATACAAGAGCATTAATGAAGGTAAGTCCCATCATTGGTGACCCAATACCTTTGTAGAGTCCAAAAGCCTAATGGAAGAGAGAAAGAAAACCTCTTTAACAGTGGTGTTGATGACCCCCTGACCTTTCTGGGATCCCTTGGGCACTGACTTGCTTACAGTAGCCAGATGATCAGTATCATCTTGCTTTGTAATAATAAATACATCACTAACTAGAATGTGAACATCTAAACACTCAGCACTACAAATAAACATCCAGAAAGCAATCTTAGTCCATCCAGAGAAAAGCTTTCTGCTACGTGCTGTGCTTCAGGGGTTTTTTTTAATAGCCAAGAGCCTAAAGCTACCCTTTTGGCTAAAACTTCAGCAGAAAACTCTCACTTACTGGTCAGATTACCTCAATACTCTGCAAGTGAGCTTTTTGAATAATAGTATTTTTTAAAGTAAGTTCAGAATTTCAACTTGCAACTTTAGTGATCTTCTTCATGAAGTTTCTGGCAAATTTCTGACTAAGGTATCTGTCCTGTGTTCAGGTGAGGTTCAGAGCATGCTTTTCTCTTGATCGCCAGCATTTGCAGGGCTTTTCTAACAGCTTTCTTTTACTCTTCTCACGCAAAATACAGGAGGGTACAAAGTAGGCAAAGCGTTGATTTTGTACTTACAGATTCTTGCTTTATGATGGACTGAAAGCAATGGAAAGTGCCACGGTAGAGAGGTTTCTCTACATTTTGAACTTGTAGACGAACCTGTAAAAAGTTGTACGAGATACTGATTTGCATGTCAGGAGCAGCGTAACTGGTAAACTACAGTCTTGTACATCTACGCAGACTTGTTATGGCAGTGTATGTGCAAGAGCACAGGCTGGACACTGGAATGCCATACATGGCCAGACAGTTTTAAAATATTCTGTGTTTTGAATGAATTTTTGGAGTGAAAACGTGAAGGAAGACAGAGTATTAACCTCTTGTGAATGTTAGAAAACGGTGGAAGTACAACAGGGTACACCCATCTATAATTTCAGATTGAAGTTTCCCAAATTAGTTGCAGTAAGTGCTTTCTTTAGCTGCCAATACTACTTCTGTTGATGTTAAGAGTTATCTGTACAAACCTGATAGAGTTTTACAAAAAATTTACAGATCAAACATGAAATAAGGAGAATTGTATAAGGATGGAAACTTTCAACACCACCACCCACAGTGTTTCTGGCTACCAGTCCAGAGACCTTTCAATAAGGTCTGATTTTCACTATCAGAGGGTATCAGGGAAGAGACTCCTGAAGATGTCTTACTTTGCTTAAGAATAAAAGGCCACTTATCCTTTTAAATTTCAGTTTTTAACTTGCTAAATGCAAGCAGTTTGTGAGGCTGTGTCTGTTCCTGACCTTTACTGTTAGCAATCAGTTAACTTTTTCAAAACTGAAATGGTATGCTCTGCCGGACAGAGAGAAGCTACTCTAATTGTTGACATTAGGAGGCAGACTGATTGCCCAGATGTTTTTTTAACATTTAATGGGAAAATCCAATGCAGTTTTTCCTGTTAAATTGTCCTCAGCACATTTCAAACAAAACAAAAGTGCCTCTAAAACTCCCTAGCTCATGCAAAACCCTGCACTGTAATAAACTCCGTGAATTGGTTTCCCTGCATTGGTAAAGTCAGAAATCTGTCTTTGATCTCTGGCATGGAGGGCTGCGATGTTCCTCAGAAAAGATGTTTATCACCCGTTTAGTGTTGCTGTGCAACTCTGGGGCAAAAAAACCCATTCAAGGCTCTTATTCTGAAGAAGAGAATGTATGAGATTCCTGGCTCTAAAAATCTTTTTATCCATGTTTGCCTAAGGTCATAATGAAAACCACAACAATGAATGACCCATAAGATTATATGGGTTTAGAAGAGGATTTTTGGGGAACAGTTTGTCAAAATTTTATACTCAGGTTAGCTTTCTTTAAGGCTAAAAATCATTGCCTAGAGTTTCAGTATTTTTTAGTATTTCTGTGATACGTTATTTCGTGTTCTGTAAAACAAAGCTTTCGTTTTCAGTGTCTTTAGTATATGTAGACTGGGATGCTAAAATCACCTCAGGTTTTCCAAGGTGAAAGAAGATTTTAAAACTTTATACCATTAAAAGTAGGCTTTTAGTAGAATTCAAAGAAAATATATCCTTTCTTACTCAAAAATAAATGTTTGGAGGGTCAGGCAGACTGCTAAAACTGCTGAAGAAACAGGCCCACAGGCATTGTCATAAATCTTAACTAGCTGTACAGAATTGTACAAGCAAAGGTTTTACTACATCTGTAACTTACTGCTGTTGCTTCAAATCCTGCTTGTGAAGTCAAGGGACTCCCACATGTATGGGCTCTGGGAGAACTGCAGTTTAGGAACCTCTTTACCTTTTCTATATGCTTGCCCTGAGTAGCTTAGAACTAGTCACATTCTGTTTGTAGGTTAAAATTCCTAGCAGCACGCAGCTGCCACTCTTTTTGGCTAAATAATTTGTGAAATACTAATTAAGCCTTGTGGGATAAAATATTTAGAGAGTGTTGATATTCCAGATTGAAGAATGAAGAGCAGCTCTTTCCTTTGAGCACATCTGTGCCCACACAGAGATATCTGCATCAGCAAGCTGCTAGGTAAGGCAACAAATACATGTGAAACATGATTTCTTGAGTATTAATGCCATATTCAACAAGGTCTTGAATGTGTGCAACTATAGTAAGAATGACTTATGTGCAAAGTTTAACCATCTGTGTTATTAATTACCCGATATTAGTGCATCCTTCTTATTGAAACCACTTTTACTGAGGTTTTAAGTCCAATAGTAACACATTGAAATTTAACATCACTAGAGACTTGCATGAAGTTACTCAAGACAAAGCAAAAAAGACCCCAAGCCACCACATCCCCACCAGAGTCCAAGCATTTAATATTGTGCCAAATCAGTGTTTTGAAAGTGTTTGAGCTATGAAAGTGTCCTCCAGGGATTCATAGTGGATGAGACCTCAGCAACAGCATGCCCAAGATTCAGCTTTAGAGCTGCTGTGAGTGGAAGTGTGTATGACCAGAAACACGTAACAGAAAGGGTTCAGAAGGAAGACTTTACATTAACCAAAACCAAGGGATATTTAAACCCCACTCCCTCTGTGCCACAGCTGTAGAAGAGGGACACATCAGTTTAAAACTAACAAGAGAAAAAAATCTTCATAAGTCTTTTACTTGAACTAATACATTGGGAATAAATTAAGACTGAGAGAAACAGAAGTGTTCACCTGGGCTATACTTACTAGGTAACTCTCCCGTGATGAGGCTTATCTGTCATCTACAACAAAGTAACACTTTTGCTGTTAATGAAGACAGCCCCTAGCTCAGAAAGTAAAGGCAGTTAAAAGCAAAAAAGCAAATTTTACACATTACATCAACAAATCAGGGATAAGGAGTTTGCCAATTTTGAGATCAGCTCAGCTTGTGGGTTTTGCAGAGTGACTTCACCAGCTTAATCTCTCCCTGTGTGTCCCACCATCCCCCTCCCCACTTAGTGAAACATGATCACTGGCCAAAAAAAGAGCTGAAAAGCCAAGACAGAAGTAAAATTCTGACTTATGCAAGCAGCTTTCCCATTGTTCAGTTATATTAAGCACTTACAGTCTAAGGCAACTGCCAGCTAGCCATTTAAACACTGCAGAACTATAACAAGGGTTAATTCTTAACACAAGCATACACAAGTTATGCAATATCTTGGTTTTTTTCTTTTAGACTGGTTATAGTCTTAGTTTCCCCACATACAGTGGTGACTGTGCTAGCCAGTAACCCAAATATTAGCATTTTGCTCTAACTAAAAACAAACAAATGCTTGTAATACCTTCTAATGGGTATGAAAACAGTGTGCCACGCTGGATTTCATAAAACATTTAAAGTCATCCACAAACAAACTATTTTGATCTGTTGTACAGCAATATGCTTTTTCTAAAGCAAGCACATCTATTTTTCATTAATACATCTGTTGGAACTAGTAGGGGAGGCCCGGTCTTGCAGATACTTAAACATTTAGTTTCATGCACTAGAAGTTGTTCCATTTAAAACCTATCTCCACCCTCCATACTTAACTTTAGTCCAAGCAGACTTTTAGCAGGTTTGTTTGCTTTAATGAAGTGACCCATCACCTTAAGTAAAGCATATAAAATTTGGCAGGATGGGAGCAAGAAAAAGACTGCTGGTCATCTATCACTATAAATAAGATGTGCAAGTCTGGATTCCATTCATGAAAAGGTATACTGCTTTTCAACTCAATTACTTGTCAAATTTACTATACTCTGAGAAACACACATCCAGTTATTACTACTTGAGCAACTTGCACTTGACTAGCAAGGGCTGAAATCCACTAGCTATGGAAAAAAAAAAAAAAAATCAGTGTTGAGTTAACCATGTGCTAGAATATTAACACTAACAGCCCTCTGCATATCTAAATTCAGCAAGGTAAAGGTATTCCAAATACAGATCTAGTGGGTGGTGTGCTGTTTGCTGCTGTCAAGTGATCTAGTGTATTAATTTGGCAGGGAATGTATTAACATCCTTTTTTGTGTTCTTCTACTGCAAGGCTTTGGATAAGACTAGCAAGAAGTGACTTAAGATGTCAGGCCGTTCTGAAAAATGTGCTTGGACCCCTGGCTGAAGGGCCCACCAGGTGATTTCAAATCTTTTCTTTGATGTAGCTGCCCTTAGAATACATAATGCATACAGCTAACAGCACCAGCAAACCAACTTTAACTCAGAAAGTTATAAAAGTAGAAGCCCTTGGACAAGCTTTGTGATGTGGATTCTAATCCACTTACAGCCCTTTACTAGTGCAACTAATTAATCCATGAGGAGTGAGTAGCACAACTCGAGGGGAAAAAAACCACCACATTATCAACCTAGTAACAAAGTAGATTTGAGTTACAAACCAGGGAGAGGCAGTTTTAGCAGTTAGTGATGAACGGTTGCAGAGAAGCAAGCTTTGGACTAAGTTAAGTTAAATATAAGATTGTACTTTCAAATACAGCGTTGTTATGGCGCTGATGAACTCATAAATTAGGCCAATGTTTGTCATGTTACTAGGTTGAATCATATATACAAACAATTTTTTCACTTCTGAAAAGCTGAAAACTACAAATCTACAAACAGTGGTAGAAGAGGCTTGCTCCAAGCTTCCCAGCACTGGTTTATGCTCCTGCAGTGTCTGGGGACTAATTTTCTTTTCCCTTCCTCCATTCCTTGGGAAAACTAGGTTTCCAACCTAGAGACAAAGGTATTTCATAATCAACCCACCTTCACAGTGTCAAATGGGTGTCCAACCAGCACTCCGGCAGCACCTGAAACAAAACAAATGCCATAGTTATTTCTCATAGCTTTCTTCCTTATGTCTGGGGCTGCAGGAGCCCAAGGACTGACTGTCCTGAGGTGTAAGTGCACAGCATTACTGGTATGCCTGAGAGCATCCTGTCAGGTCAGAAGATATCTCCAGCTCAGTTCTTCAGGTCTGTACTTGATGCCTTTATGCTCCATGAAACTCCAATATTATACAGGGCATTCAGCAGCATCTCCTGACCTCAGCCTGAGTCCAGTGAGCAGAAATTGCAGGTTTATGCCAAAGCACAGTATTTCCTGCATGTGTCACTCTGTTAAAGTGTGGAAAACCAGGAAGCTTCTCTAGAGAAAGCAGAAAATCCCTGATTTCTCTCCAAATGCTAGAGCAGCACCTGCAGAAGTGCAGTACCAAGCCCCTTTGTTTTATTCTGGCACCAAACCTGAATCCATGTCTTTTGCGTGGAAAACCACAGGCACTCCCTGAAACAAGGAATCCTCTAATTTCTTAGTTCCATGAACCAGAAAAGGAAGTTTAGCTTAAGACTTTCTGACATTTGCAGAAAACCAACATGTCCCTCCCTCTTCTCAACAGAACATGGCAGCTCACTCTAGGCTGGGTTAGCCCAGGTTGGCCATAGCCAGCACAGTGGACAGTCCAAGTCACGAAGAAAGTGATGTGCACTGCGTTCAGCATGAACCCACCAGCAGCACTTCCCTGGCGAGGCGAGAATCTCCGGGATAAAGTCGGAGAGAAGCCACAAAACCGCAGTGCAAGCCAAACCAAACCCCAACCCTCGTTGCCAGGTTGGCAAGGGGAGCGGCAAACGCAAATAACCAAAAAGACGCGAGAATAGATTTCCCGAACACAATTTAACAGCCGCTCGAAACAGAAGAAGGAAGGCCGCGAGCAGATGCTGGGGAAGAGGGAGCCGCGCACACGGGCTGCCTCCTCCTCTCCGCGTTAAACCTCCCGCTATAAATATCGCCAGGTCAGAGGCTTCCCGGGCCCGCGGCTGCCCCTTTGCTCGCCCCGGGAGGGCACCCCCCCCCACCCCAGCCCTCTCCTTCACCCGCCTCCCCGCCGCTTCGGGCTAACCCCGGCGCTGCGGCACCGCCACGGTCCCCTCGCCGTCACTGCTGGGAAATCCCCGACACCTTCCTCCGAGCTCTGCACCTGCTGCGTCCGCCCCCAGCCC
>JAOXOE010000602.1:9674543-9701340 GCA_028565055.1 Phoeniculus purpureus
TAGTCAGGCAGGGGTCGGTCTTTTCTCCCTGGCCACTGGAGACAGGACAAGAGGTCATAGTCTTAAGCTCCATCAGGTTTAGACTTGACATTAGGAAAAGATTTTTCACTGAAAGAGTGATCTGGTTTGGGAATGGGCTGCCCACAGAGGTGTTCAAGGTTAGGCTGGATGGGGTGCTGAGTGCCATGATCTAGATGTTAGGTTTACTTGGTTTATTTGGATTTAGGTTGGACTGGATCATCTTCAAGGTCTTTTCCAACCTTATCATTACTGTGATACTGTGATGCCCAAGTGTATATACCATCCCCCAACCCAACAGCGTAGATCAGATTGTCACAGCTTTTATGATATTGATTGTAAAAGCACCAGTGCAAAGAGAACACATAAACATATTCCAGGCCTTATTATTGGAATATAAACATATTCCAATCTTCCAACATTAGTCCTTATCCACTCTCTGTGCCACACTTTTGCTCTGGCAGCACAGTTGCAGAAGTTCTGGTAAAAGCAGCAGTCACACAAAAGAGATAGTCTACAGAATCCACTGAGGCATAGCAGAGCACGTACTTTCTTGATAAGCTAATGGCATGTAACTGCACCACTGTGTTAGAGAGTCTCATGTTTAATACCACTACTATTGTCTCAGACTTGATCTGAGAACGGAAGAAACATTATATTATACTGATACTGTATGTTGCCTCATAGACCTCTGGTACTATTTGCGAGAATGTTAAACAACCTCAGCTGCACCTTCAAATGTTGTATTTCAAATGTACTGGGACATCTAAATCTTAGGCATTCTGTATCTGGTAATTCAAAGCTAGTTTATGCCTTTGACAGTACACTTTCAGAACCCTAATTTTTATTTACAAATCAGAAAGAAATCAATAAATGCAGTCTTGGCAAGATGATTTCTTCCTTTCTCTGTGTTTCAAGTACTTCACCACCGCAACTTTAAAGATGTTTAATACATGTTATTGTGATGATGGTACCTTGGCACTGTGGAATCATTTTTTTGCGATGAATGAAAAGCGTGGAAGTCTTTTTATTATTCATAGGAGTTGTAAGTACAACCTTTTTTTTTTAAGGACTATGGTGATCACTGCATGAGTGCAGTACAAACAATGACATGCATAAAACCTAATTCAGACCCGCAACTAATCTAATGGAAATTCTTCTATGATGATTCAGAACATCTTTTTTACCTTGAATAACTACGGAATGACTAAGAGCACAAAACCAGCACCTAATTCTGGTACATACTCCTAAAACTATGTTGAAAAGCATTTTGCTAGCAGGTTTTTCAAAAAATTAATTTTCTTGCTTAGTAGACTACTGAGAATGTAAGATCTTAAAACACCTACAAAATAGCACAAAGGAGCACTGAGGTATTTGATCAGTAGAGAAGGGAACAAAGATTAACCTGCTACTAAAGAAAATTAAAACATTTATCCTCAACACACAGGTAATCATTGACTCCAGCACTACCATAAATCCCTTAAGTAAGACAGGAGAATGCTCACACGTTTATTCAGCAGTTTAGAAACTTCTGCTGAGAAGGTTTGGGATTAGAACTGGACTAACAAAACACCTGTCTTGGTAAATCTGTTAGGGAAGGTAGACATGATACATTGTGCCCTTCCATAACTTAAAGCATGGTTTTCTAAGAAGAAATTTCAGACTCCTGACAGCATTATTATACTGTTTTGGGTTTTTTTCACCCATAGCTCCATTATTTCTGACAAGAAACTTACACATTAGTTCATTACAAGTTAGACACATCACTATCATCTTTTCATATGTCTTCCAAGATACCTGCAATAAGCCAAGGGATAGCTTAAGGGTTAGAAAAGCATAAACCAGTTTTTTTTCTATTAGTAATTTTCTGGCCATTTTGAAACATTCAATACTGAATTTAATCAAAACAAACTCAAGATTTGTAAAGACCAGAATAGGGGAAACAAACTCATTTCTGGACTTCCAAAGGTAACATTATTTACAATTTCACTTCAAAGTCCCTTAACTCAAAGACTTTTGAAAAATATTCTCCTCTACCTGTAGTGAAATTTCTTTAAGTTAGTACTTGTGCTGGTTTTGACTGGGCCACAGTTAATTTTCTTCATACTAACTGGTATGTGGCTCTGTTTTGCACTTGTTTTCATTATTACTGAGCTATGCTTACACACACCTTGCACCACTCCTCCCGCGAATAGGCCAGGGGGTGTACAGGAACCTGGAACAGCTGACCTCAATGACCAAAGGGATATTCCGTATCATATGATGTCACACTCAGCATATAAAACTAGAAGGAAGGTTGGCCAAGAGGACACTGCTCAAGGACTGTCTGGGCACCAGTCCATTGCTGGTGAGCAACAGCTTTCACCTTCATCACTTGTCTTTCTTGATTTTTATTTCACTCTTCTTTTTATTTTCCTGTTAATTTCAATTTATCATTATTATAATCACTGTTGTATTTAAATTATTGAACTGAATTATATATTGTTTTCATCTCAACCCACAAGTTTAGGCACTTGTACTCATTTGATTCTCTGTCCTGTTGGGGGAGGAGTATGCGTGCTTAGCTGACAGAACAGGTTAAGCCACAGCAGCACTTTGGAAGTCTGGACTGTAGTAAGATTTCAGAAATAAAAGTCTCCAGAAGGTTTGACTTCTTCCGCTTCTCAAAACATTATAATTTAAATTTATCAAGTTATTGTCAGTCTGTTAGGCTAAGCTTTAAAAATGCAGTTATAAAACAAATCTTAAAAGAAAGTGTTACTTAAACGTCATATTGCTGACCTTTCATTTTTTAAAATTTGATTTCATAGAATCTAAACAAATTGCAAATTACATTGAAAACTAGATTACTACTAATAAACGAGTGTCTAATTTTGACACTTCAGAAACATAGCATTAGTTGCCTCAATGTATGTAATACATACACAAATGAAGAGGTCACAAAACGCTGCAAAGTTACTTGCTCAATAAATAGGTAATATATGGTGTGGAAAGTAAGACTTGCACCATTTTTGAACAGGTCTGGCTATTCTCATAACTGACTCCTAAATGGAATGGTCCAAGCAAACTAACCTGTTGAGATCAACCAGCTCACCCAGACTGCTACAGTTTAGCTAAGCAGCACATGTTGATGACAGAGACATTCAAGTCTGTGATCTACTCAACAGCTGCTTGACAGCAAATACCATGGGAGTCAGATGCTGTAAAACCAAGACGAATCATACTACTTCATCATGCAGCACCATTGGAAAGAACTCATCACTCATCTTTGTAATAGCATGCTTGTTTATATAATTCATAGCAGAGAAGAATTTTCAAGATGACCTTGCTAACTAAGAGTATTCCATAACTAAACCAGGAAAAAAATTCTTAATATACAAATATTAAAACCTGAAAACTGTCCAAGATTAATTTAAAGCATTTGGATGTTAGTAGTATTTTGCAGTGTCTGCTGACTTCAAAAATGTAACATCACTTTTTTATCAAGTATAAATATTGATACAGATGATCTGTATTCAGGATTTAAGTTTTCAGACACATTCTGGACAAGATTCAAGAAGGCAAATAAGAATAGATTCATCAGCTTTTGGACCAAATCAAAAGTAACTCTGAATTTGAAACCAACAGAATTTAATCACTTCCATAGAAATAGTTTCAATAATAACAATTTCCTTATTCATGACCTATAAATAAACTGAAAAAGCACAAATTATTATCAGTCTCCTTTTCAGCTCTTTGATTAAGTTGGCACATAAGAGGAAACAAAATGACATAAATTGGCATTCTATCAATGAACAGGGAACTAGAATATTTCATCTTCTGAAATTATTCATAACTCTTCCAGTGTAAGCCACACTTGAACAAAACAAGAACTTTTGAAGAAGTTTTCTTGCTAAGAGCCAAATGATTTTGTTCCCTTCTTTGGAAAATAGGTGAAATTCCAAATCAGAATTAAAAGCAGCATTATGCATCCAAATATCACAATTTACATCTGTGTTTTCTAAGCTTAAATACCAGTATTGACCAAAATGTTAATGTAGTGGATGCACTGTGAACAGATAGTAATTACCAACCTACTTTCTGTTCTACATTACTGACATCATTTCAAGTCAGAGTAATTGAAATCAGAAGTTGTCAATTGTATCAGGCGAGTCTTTAAGTGGTACCAGAAACAGTCCTCTAAAGCTTACAGTCAATATAAAAAAGACCAAGAAAGCCTTCTGGAGGTTAGGCTTGTTCCAGAAGTATAAGTAATTTACTGTACAGAAACTGACAAAATAAATCCATTTTGTAAAGAAAAATAATCACTCAAATTAAGATAGACAATATAACAATCTACAAAATTAGGATGAAACCATTTTGACGTGTATTAAATTTGCCTTAATATTAAGTTCCTTGGATCAACACATTTTGTGTATGTAATACCTAAAATTCAAATATTGTATTTTTATTTTTCCTTTAGTGATTTTTCTGTGCTGTTAGCTTATGCAGAATGGCCCCTCCTCCAAACAATAAACTGGCCAAGTATACATTTAATCTCTTATCCCATGTGAAAAGCTCACACTCACACAGATATGCAATGACATGACAAGGCCCACTCCCAGAATTAATGAGATTAAATGTTTTAAATGTGACTACTTTTCTCACTCACAAAATCTAAGGTGAGAGCTTTTCTTGCTACGTTATTTCAAGAACAAAGGACAGGGGTGGGGGGCAAATTCAGGAAAGAAGTCTCACTTGTGAAATATGGTTGATTGAAGACTCCATACGTCGAAGTTGGGATGCTTGGATATCCAGCATTTGGAGAACATTGTTGGCCAAAGTGTTGATCAGATAGGCTACGCTTGCTAATGACTGGGTTGTGTAGGCTTTGGTTTCTTCCAGGGCTCGCTGCTTGTCTGTTGACTAAAATCAGAAACAAAACAGTTATCTAGTAATGTCTCACACAAAGATTCTTGGAATTATTTTATACCTGCCTTTAAAGGACAAAGAATTATACAAGCCAAATTAATTCTACAACAAACTTGCCATTCATGTCACAAAGGTTACTAACCTAGTATTTTAAGAGTTTATATACTTTAAAAGAAATTAAGCTAGTATGCAACATGAACATCTTTTCTGGAAATACTGAAGACTGCAACTTTAATACTGCATTTTAGCAACACAATTTAAAAACACTTCAAGATACATTTCTTCTAAACTTTGTACTATTTAGAACTACTTAGTTCTTTTCAACTTTGTACTACTACTAGATCCCTAACAGCCTGCCAAGATCTGCCAAATACCATTTTCCTCATCTCTCCCAATTGTTTAGACCTCAGTATTTCCATAAATGTTCGTTCACCATGAATCCACTGCAATGGTAGTTAAATAAAATGTGAGAAGAATAATTTTTAAAAATAACAAGTCCATGTTTTCTGTTTAAACATGTTATATGGGGGTTTTTTACATTGACAGTATACTTTCTTCTATGAAGAATTAGTGTTATCCATTACGTAAGTGGGGGCAGTAGGTTGAGGCAAGTTCTCCTCCTTCTCTGCTCTGGTATCTGGAGTACTGCATCTAGTTTTGGACTCGCCAGCTCAAGAGGGACAGGGAGCTACTGCTGAGAGACCAGCACAGAGCCTCTAAGATGATCAGAGGGCATGAGGACATGTTGAGAGAGCTAGAGCTGTTTAGCCTGGAAAGTAGGAGAATGAGAGAAGCAAGTGTCAGGATGATGGGATATCCAGCAACAGGACAAGGAGCAATGGGTGTAAACTGCAATACAGGAGATATAATTTGAACATAAGGAAAACTTTTTTGCAGTGATGGTAACAGAGGCCTGGAACAAGATGCCTAGAGAGGTTATGGAGTCTCTGACTCCAGAGACATTCCAGACTGACTTGGACATGTTCCTGTGCAATCTGCTCTAGGAGAACCTGCTCTGGAAGAATGGTTTGATAGATGATCTTCAGAGATTCCTTCCAAATCCTACCATTCTGTGACTCTATTGTAATTCTAGCAGCAGAGCACCTAAAAATATTTAGGCTATCAAGCCAGAAGACATCCATTACAAGTTTAAAACCATCCAAACATTTGAAACATTAAAAACAGTAAGCTAAGAGTTTAGTTGTCCAAATTCTGTTTCTCCTTGAATAATAGTTAACATCACTAAGATCTAATTCAGCACAATTAATACAGATTAAAGCACTGGTAAAAGACACAATTAAGATGCTAAAAAACGCTTCCGTTTCCAAGGCTTTGGAATACACTGAATGTTACTTTTAGGTGATTTTTGGCCATCTCACTGGCTGACGGTACTGTTTCTAAAGCAACAGTTGACAAATGTTCTCTACTCCCACCTGTCATTCTAATACTATATTTCATAAGTTTCTTTCCTTTATATAATATGCATAGAAATTGTGTTTCAGGATTCAAGAAATTAGAGGGGGAATATAAAGTCATTCCGTATCTTTCCGCACAAGCTGAATCTACCATCCATTTTATTATATGTACTTTGCAAAGCAGTGAAAATAAAACATAACTCTATTTCAGGACAATAATTCTTACAGTCCTAGGTGTTTCCTGAGACCTTATAATAAGAATATTGCTAGTTTTCAAGGGGAAAAAAAAAGTAACCCTACACATGTAAACAGACACAGGACTTCAGTTAAGTGCTGATTTGAAATACATTCAAAACTTTGTTTCCTGGCAAGCTCTCCCGCATTCGCAAAAACAATCATAACTTGATCGGCCTGTTAGCATTCCTTCTCGCAGGTGACACTTGTAACACTTTCTAGTCTGCTTCTAGAAAGGAGGACCAACAGCAGTTGCTGTTCAGCCATAGAACTCCTTCCACCACAGTGCAGGAGGGAAGGAATGCAGCAGAAAGAAGTTAAAATTTTGGAGGTGGCTTCTGAGGATGATGATGTTCCCCACCAGAACGTGCTTGTAACAGCTGCCTCATATGCAGCAATGAAGAAGTTAAATAAATGCTATCCCTAGACCCCATTTAAGAACTCATGGCTTTCAGCTAGGTGGACAGCACATCTTTTATATAAAAGAACTCTGATCTCAGCTTAAGAATTCCCAAATGAAGGAATACAGAGCCCTTTGCCTCTACTCTCATATTGATGCCTTATAAATGTGCACTTTGTTTTTCTTTCCCAACATACAGCCTCAGATCAGTCTGCAAAGAATCACCAGAGCAGGCAAAACAAATTTCTGAATGGCAATAAACGATGACCAGAAGTTTGTCAGTTTTACTCTACAGATGCTGATAAAATTTATTTACAGAAGCAGAAACTACAGATTTACATTAGCACACTGTACATGCACAACAGTTGAGTAGAAGCCAGAAAACACGTTTTTTCAATTATAGCTAAAGTGTTTGGAACAAAAAGGAAGACAATCTATCATTTTAGGTACTATGAGCCTGAGTTTACTGTTCAAGGAAACACAAATATGACTATGTGTTCAGATCCAGTCCTTCCACTGACGTAGCCCAACAGCTAAATTCAAGTCACGTCCATGCAGGCCAGTTCAAACTGCTAGTTTGAACTGCTAGGACGTGGCTTCTCAATGTTCAAACACATTAAAAAGTCATAAAACAATCATTCTAGAAAGACATTTGGAACTGTTATTAGCACAATCCACCTCTTGAATGAGAGGTCTAGTTCAGCTGATAACTTGAAAAAGTGCAAGCCTTCCTACAGATCCCAAAATTCTCTGAAGCAAAAGCTTGCACTCTTGCTTGGCACAGCAAAATTAATGCTTGAACTTTCTCCCTGTATACTGAAAGATAGGAATATGTTAAATTTTATAACTAAAATGACTATTTAAACCTACTACCATCAAGGCATTCCACAACAACAACAAAAAATTAATGATAGCATTTCACAGCCATCAAGTCTACCCTAAAACCCTTCAAGAGATGAAAACTTGTGTCTCACACAATGACTAGGAAATAGTCTGGAATACTTAGACCGAATCTCAGATTCCCCTGGACAGATAGAATAAAAACGTCGGGTAAATTTTAACTGGAAGCTCTAGGTTTTGTTTAGCACAAAATCTAACTTTTAATCTGGTAACTGCATTTCTAGAGGTGGTATCTTACCACATGCTTCTCTGTAACAAGCTCCCCACATATACTCCTGATGGACATCAAATTATACTGCTTACAACTACTGCCTCACTCGAACTAGCCAACTACTAAATGGTACACTGATAACTGAGTATGCAACTTTGTAACTAAAGGGATTTCTGCAAATAAGATAATGATGTCAGGCTATTAGTAAACCAAACTCAAATATAACCCTCACCAGACTAAGCCCTGATACTCTGATTTTACAAACACCAAAGCACCTGCCAATATGCTTCATACCTGACTGCAAAGCAGAGGAAAAAATATTTCAATATTCATACTTAGCAATATTATCTAATGAAAGATAAATTAGCCCTAATCAAACTGATAGCTTCTCTACAGTAGTTTTAGCACATTTATGAAAAACATGACATTGTAACATCCATACACCCACCAATCTGAGAAAGCAATGCTCTCCACGACTGTTACCTGAGTTTGATTTTTTTCTTTAACAGATATCAAGTTTAAGAAATCAAAACTGTTTTCTGACAAAACTAGTCTGCCACAAGAAAGTCTACACAAGCACCTTCTTGTTCATAGTTTTAAGACATCCACTCCACTGTGATAGTTCTGTATTTGTAGTACCACATGGTGGTTTGAGTACTTGATCTAGTTTACAAATAACCTAAGAAACAAATGGTTACTTTATACTCCAGTCAATTCAACTATCTTCCCTGCTATACAAGCTTGCAAACACTACTCTAGCAAAACTAAGTAGATGCCACACAGGAAGAGTAAACTATGCTTTCCAAATGATGGTTTGAGCACTAACCATGACATCATGGAGACTCAGCTTCCAGTTTCGTTAGCAGTACCTGTGGAAGTACGTAGGGGTCTCCAACACAACAGCACACTTATCTTGCTGTAGTGAAATTAGATCAGGTGGTAAGCTTCAAATTAAAATTACCTGATTCATAAACAAAATTATCAGTTTTCCCCGATTCAAGCCACTGTGTAGGCACAAAAACACAAGGAAGCACACAATCAAGAATTAAAGAAGGAAGAATTATCCAGAGCTGCTCTGCTGCTAGAGAAGAACAAGTGCTGGAAAGTAAACATCAGTTTTGTCAGCCCTCCAGTACCTCTAATTTTATTTTTTTTCACAAGACTTTTACACAGTCCCTCATTTCTTTCCCTTTTTTTCCCCTTAACAGTATTAAGAACGCTGCTGTGCTTCCATCTCAAACTTCCAGCTTCAACTTTTCAAACAATGCTAAGAAGATACTTGAGCATCACAGCTGGATCATCTTCACAAACTCAAAAAGATAAAATATCTAGATCATTGATGTCTTCTGTGCCCACGTTATCCAATTTACATGCAGCAGGCTAGTATCTATCTCGTTTATAATTTTTCTGCATACATATGCACACACCAGGTGGTTATGCTGAGTCACAAAGCAGCATCCTTTTTCTTCTGCTTTCAGCAGTAAGAGCAACAGTTTAACTCACCAAAGAGAGCTCATCTGAAGCTTCTGACAGACGCATATGGGGTGAGGATGGTGTCAAGCTACTGCTGAGAAAGGCTGCCTCTGCTGCAGCAAGAACTAGTACCCCATGCACCTAGACACAGCAGCAGCCACTGCTCTGCTCAGCTCTCCCCTGGACAATGTGTTCCATTTGCAGGAGGCACCCACTACTGAAACAGTTGTTTTGCTTCCTCCAGAAAATAAAACAAAATTACAGACTAGCCATTCACATTTCACAGGATGGATCCAGTCTGAGAACTACAACACAGACTACAGTGACTACTCCATATAGAGCTGGGTCTTTTAGGTAACAGGAGATCTATCAGTCATTCAAATCAGCTATGAATGCGAAGACTTCATATTCACTCAGGAAAGGCACGTATTACATACACAGTGCAATAGCATGTACTTTTAGTGCATTCTCACTGGAAAATTAACAGTTTCTGCTTCCACTTGCAAGACCAAAAAAAGACAGACACAAAGTCTAACACAGCTCAGGCATGATACATTCACCTGAAAATACCTGTCATTTTTTATATAAGAACACATAACCCAAACTGCTACCATTAGAAAGGATGTGGAACTCCTACACGCATTAACTGCAAAAATGACTACTTTTTATATAGGATGCAGAGCCAAGGCTTCACTTTTTCTAGCCACTTGGAAAGTTCTATTTACACAGCACAGTGACATTACCAGATTTAAATAAGAAATGGGATTACATAAAGACATTCTTTTACTTTATGAATTAAACCTCTCAATGCTTCCTCCCCTGCCCGGGGAAATACAAACTTTTGTATTTATACAAGCAATACAAAAACAAATTACAAAGAAAAAGAAAACATATGGAACGGAGAGTACGGGGCCGATGAGAAAATAAAACATGCAGTAAGGTATGCAAAATGCCATATAAACAGTAAATCTTACATGCATATGGAACACAAAAAGCAGGGCTAGAAAGGAACCTAACCTTAATGCCTCCTCCCATCTCAAAGTGACATCAGCAAGAACACTTGCTGGTGACAAAATCTGTTATGCCACTGTTAAGAACACAAACAATTTAAGTACAAAAAAAACCCCAACAGCTAGAAATGAAGAGAGAAATTCTACGAGGAAACAAATGATGGAGGTGACATGAGCACGATAGCAAGGTTTAGAGAACAACAGCCCAACTAGATGAAAAAAGAAATGCTACAAAATGCTAAAAATGCTACGAAATTAAAAATTAAATTCCTATGAATTAGGAAGAGGTAAGAAAGGGCTGAAAGTGGTCCATGAGATGAAGCACTGTAAGCTGCTGTCAATTTACTTGGTTACTGTAGCTACATTTTTCCTGCTCTAGTTCTAAAACGAATGAAATTATTTAATCACTAGTCATCATCAATTTGCAAGCTCAAAGTTTTCAGTATTGCCAGCAAAAACTTAAACAACAAATTCTATGAGATTAGCCAAAAACATTCGGACCTATGAGGTGATAAAGAAATTATATTTATTATTACAGAAAAGTAACACAAACTGTCTCTAATATCAATATGACAAAACAAAAACAATTCTTCAATTCATAAGCCTATCATTCACAACTGGCCTGAACCTAAAAATCTCCTAGAAGAGTTTTGAATGGAAAAAAAAAGAATCTTAATTCATACATCAATTATTCAGCACACAATGCATTTACACAGTAATATTTAGTTGTCAATGTGGAAGCTGAGGTTAAGGAGTTTGACACGGGACTAAGTACACTGAGTAATGCATCCATAACAACCACTTTCCCAACATACATAGAATCTCTTGCTACTGTTCAAAACAGTACTCCTTCATGAAACTAAACATATATGTGCAAAAAAAGTAGCCATAAAATTTTAGGAATGAGACAGAAGATTAATTTAATTAATCAAGACAACAATTGTTTCTTTTGATTACTGCTAATACAAACCCACACAAGCATTTGTCTCATGATCAGCAAGTAAAACCTTTCAGGTTTCTGTTGAGATTGTATCAGCCTCAAGAACAAAAGCTGCATGCCAGAGTTCAACAAGCTGGCATTATTAAGTAAGAAATGTGCCCAACTGTGATACTAACAAAGTGCACTCAAGTTTTCCTGTGAAAAATAGAAGACTGAGCTCTTGTATCATCCTTTCCATTCTAAATGTTCCTAAATTATTTGAAGTTACTGAAAACCTCATACATCATTAAATATTTTACACAGATTCATTCAGCTGCACAGATGGTATTTGCTTAACCCATCCAAATGCTTTCTGAGGTCACTTAGTAAGCTAGAAAAAATTATTGAGAAGAAAATGGCAAAATCATGCCAAAAAGTTACATAACTGTCAATGAAAAATACAGTAGTTTTTTTTTGTTTTAACAAACTATCTCACTAAATAATTCCTTACCTAAGAATATTCTTTAGTCATCCTTCACCATCAGACCTGCTCATTCCCAGAATGAAAAACATGCAGCATACAATTTGTAAGAAGTTGGGTCTATAACATGAGAGTGAAACTATATGAAAAAGCAGAAGCAATCACTGACATGTTAGAACAGAAGGAAATGAGCTCTCCTAGGGATCCTGAAATAAGAATTGCCATGAAACTACCACAAAACCTCAAAATTTCCCTCTCTGATGTAAACAAACAATGTATTCAATTAGTACACTGAACACAGGGGAAAAACACAGGCTACCTGTTCTTTAGTACAACCAGAGTTCCAAAGAACATCAAGTTCGAGGTAGATTTGTTTTTGTTTTGTATTAATTGTTACACTATAATCTCCACACTATTCATCTCCTCATGTAAACATTCTTCTCTACATAACTGCTTATTCATGTAATTATTGCTGTTATCATTACTTCAGGAAGAGGAAGAGCTAGCTTGATTGCTTTGTGACCCTACTCACCTTGTAAACAGAGAAGTAACTTTATTCACGATCGCATCCAAAGTCTCTATTTGCATTTAACTTGCTGTCCACCCAAAGTGTTTTTAAACTTTAAACACCTTTAAATGTGAAGTTCCTTAACACTCTTCTGAATACAACTCTAAATAAACTGGATTAGGACTACTCTCATAGTACTGTGAATTCTGTATATTCTAAATCTAGTCAAACGCATCACCTTTTGAGCTGAGACCGCCAGTTATCTAAGCACTGCAATCAAAGCTGTATAAGTAACTTTGGCATTTAGGCCAAACATAATCATTACAGTACTAGAATTAAGAATGCATCAAAACGATCATTAGAATTTATAATTTGAGCAGCAGTCAAAGAGCCAGCAATGAATGTGATGTTTAAAAAAGAAAAGCTATTTCCAAATGCAAGGTTAATTATACTCATCATATTCCACTGATACAAATATAAATATAAATACAAATAAGATTATTTCTATTTGTATAATGACATTATTGTGATAGTTTATCTGCATACTAATACAAGGCATGCTAGTTGAAGAATAGAATTCATACTTCTAAAGTCTTTGACATCTGCTTATTCCATTTTTTAGATTACTAAAACTTTGTAACAATGCACTAACTGTGACAAGAATTTCCTGATCATAAGTGTGACTTCATAATTCTTAAGCCATCTGAAACTCGGTATCAATAATTTGCTGCAGGTCATTTGTATTAAGTTGAAGTCTTTTGGTCTCGTTGCAGTTGACTCATTTGATATTTTCATTTCTGTGCTGAGCCTCAAAACATAGGTTTGATGGACAGCCAAGAAAGCCACCTTCCTTCTAAGGAATACACACAAAGCCTGAGCTCCTAAAGGAACAGCAGTTTTTAAAAATACATACAGTATTCAGGGCTGCCAGAGCAGACAAAACTCACTCACTGCTTTGAAAAATGTGACAAGAATATCAGTCTACTACACTCCGAAGGAAAAAACAACAAATGATTGCTGTGGACAAGCACTGCTTCCCTGACATCTAATCACCTGCACCACTGTCTTCATGCTGCCAGCATCACTGCAACAAATCTGTCATCTGCTTCCCTTAAGTGCCACCAGGATCAAACTTTGTATTTATTTTTGTATATTTGGCAAGCACAGGGCACCAGTTTTCACATGCAAATGTCCCGCTCTCACCAAAACTGTCAAGTTCCTATTCTTTCAAAATAAAGTCCTGTTTATGAAAAAAAAAACCAACAACTCCCTCTCCCCCCAAAACCCAAGAAAACAGGGCATGTTGTATTTATACGACCTACTAGACAAGATTATAATAAACTTCGTTCAACACAAATAATAAAGGTTAAAATGCTATAACACAAGAAACAGCATATCATCCAAACCTGTTACGTCTAAGATGTAGTTACCATTTAGCTATATGAATAGCAGTTCAGCACTGCTTTACAGCATCAGATGTATTCTTGAGAAGTAAACAGCAGTAAGATAAACCTATTCCCTATGTGCATTTAAGACTCTCTGCTCTTTCTGTTAATCAGTGCAGCCTTCACCTTACTGCTAGCCCTTCTGCAATAACACAGCTGAGAGGACTTTTTTTAGCTCATACAACATAATCTTTATAAGAGTTCCAAATACAAGACCAATTTAGGCTTTAATACCAGTACAAAATCAACATATTTGTGGCCACAAGAGACTAAGCCAACACAAATGCACTGAACAAAGAACCTCAGAAACAGCAAAGACCTGCAGGCTTAGCTCTACTATCTCATATATCTGTTGTTCTACAATTCTTCATTCACCAAGGATGCTTTAGTGTGAGGCATTTTCACTGAGCATACAAGTAAAAATCATTGATTAAATCAGTTCAACTTAAATTTGATTTTACAGCTACTTGATAAAAATAGAACAAGTAATTGTAGCATTTGCTATTTTTCAGATGCAATGTGGCCTTCAGAAATTAATTGCAACTAAATTACATAACAAATGCATTATGCTATACAAAAAATGTTAGTAACAATTATTTTCTCCTTAGCAATATCTAATTAACTGATTTTCTTTCTCTCAAGGCATCTGTCAAAATCTACCATTTCTAAGCAAGGATGTCTCAACTTCCCAAAGCATTATCCAGTCACAGAGGTTTATGTAACATTTGTTTCCCAACTTCGCCTGTTTCTCTGTTCCACTATAAATTCTCAATCTGTTACATAGCAAGGGCTGAGGCCAACTAATGGCTTTAATTTACAATCACAAGCAGAGCAACCTGTGGCAGTAGAAGCAATTTCTGCTTCCAAGTGTCCACTGCCAGACATTACAATCTCATAGCAAGAAAAGCTAAGTAGGACACGCAGTCACGTCAGTCACCACAGTTTACAGCCTCATGTACAAATGTAATCACTCAGATGGCAGGACAGCTTGTAATTGCCAGTGTAATCACAGCATATAAAGGGAAGGTACACACACACTCTATTCAGCCAGTGGCTCCTGATAGAGGGGCAGGCATTGTGGAGGTGACACCCACATCAGGTACCACAGCTGTGTTGCAGGGTCCTACTTTAAAAGGCATTGTGAAAAGTAGTAAGAGAGCCCAAGGAACACGAGCTGATTGAAAGCCTTCGCTCTCAGTCCACAGCAAATACTATCCAGCTGTCTTCAGAACTCTCCCAACATTGTCAAGCAAACATGAAGTCTTTCAATTACCATTCACATGAGCATGCCCTCAAATTCCACAAGATACTCTATTTTAAATTAGCTCCCTTTGATAACTATGGCTAAAAATAGTTTTAAGAAAAAAAAAATCTTTAAGAGGTGTAGCTACCAGGTATGAGGAGTATATATTTTCAAAAGACAGTAGATAGCAGAGAGGGCATAAATAAACTGGGGGTAGGGATTTGATAGTCCTTCTTCCAGTCTTACAAACCCCCACTCTGCACTTTATCTACATTACACAAATCCCTCCACAGTGATCAGTTAACTCTAAATTTTAAAGCTACTGCCAATTTGGACACAATAAAAACAATAAATTGTCTTCAGATACATGATTACAATCTGACAGAAACAAAATACTTTTACTTCTTATAAAAAAGTAGATATTAAAATAAGAAACTTTCGCACCACAGATGCAACATACAATACTCCTCTAGGATGCAAAAGAATCATCGGCAGCATGCTAAAACTCCTGAACCTTGAGAGATTTCTGCTCAAATTAGCAGAGCCTGGGAGAGCCGCACCAGCAGTTGATCAGCTCTAAAGCACAGAACCAGAAAATCAGAAGCAGCTTCTCCACATTTCTCCATTAAAGCTTCCTCAGTCTCTCCTGCTTTCTCACTCTGCTTTTAAACAAAAGGACAGCCTTCATTGCCTATTGTAGATCTAAAGGCCAAAGTCTCTGACCACATAATCACATATGCACGCAAGTCCTATTACCTGAAATGCACATTTGCACCCTGTTACATGACCAGACACAAATACACTCTTGTCTGACTGTGAAAAACCAGTCCATACAACGCACAGGCCTTTTCCTTTGTTCTTACTGGAAGAGGTTCTCAGAGAACAAAAGCAAGCAGGTGACACATCAATTTGTTCTTGATATCCATATTCAGTGTACTGAAAGCGTCTGGGTATGTTCCTGTGCAATTTGGTCTAGGTGATCCTGCTCTGGCAGGGGGATTGGACTACATGATATTTCAAGGTCCCTTCCAATCCCCAATTCTGTGATTCTGTGACCTTTGTTGCACTACCCATCTCTGAAGGTGGTGATAACACCAAATGACATACAGCCATAACCAAACCACAGATGATGACTAACTAGACTACCATGATCAACAAAAAGAATTGAAAATTAGTAGTTCACTCTGAAAACTGATAAGCAAAACCAGTGCATTCTCATTCAATAATTTGTTCCCTATATGCCCCAAGAGCCCTATCTGTTCACTTTTCTGGCAAATAATGTTCTTATAACCTTTTGCTCCTGTTACCATGGCAGTCAACAAAACACAATGCTGGCAAGAGAGAGAATGGGATTCCAGTCTCTTACGCAGAGGCTGTTACCCAAAAATCTCAATCTCTGCTCTGAACAACTTGATTAATGAGTGAGCATCCTGGAAATGTAAAAGCCATATCCTCCAGAGGGGAGTCCCAGCCTAATTCCCAAGGACAGACTGCTAGAAATCAGAGGTTTTCAGAAGCTTCTCTAGTTCGTTCATGTTTGTAAGAGTTGTCAATAAGTAAAAAAACCCAGGAGGCTGCAGGCAGCTTTTAATTTTAACTAGACTTAAACTTTGTTATGCTGCAGAAAAAAATCTCCTTTTCTGTAGTGTAGTCACTCTCTTTTTTTCTAGTTTAACCAGTGGTTTGGTCCATTTACTTCAAAATTAGAAGTAAAACTTCTGTCAATTGCCATGTAGCTCAAGAAGAGCAAGCGAAGTCACTATATTCAACCTGCAGCATATAACTTAACACCACAGCATCAAATTTTCTACAATCATTTCCAGTGAGGGCTGTACTTTATGCACACGTTTTCCTAATCATGACCTCCTTTCACACTAATTGCAGTGTATCTTGCCCAGAGACAGACTATTTCATACAAGAGGCAACTCATTTTTTAAAGCAACAGAAGGATATTCTATATGCATAAAAGGATGTGTGTTTAATCTCTTAGGTTAACTACACTGCAACTGCAATGCAGTCTTCCCTACACAATTTAAATTCTACTTCTTCCTGCAAATCAGTCAATTACTTATTTTGACAATCACATTTTTATGCTTTGCTTGATAGAAAAATCCAGCTTGGGCCAAGTTTATCTCCACATACAGTAATTCCTACATTCCCCAGGCTGGAAAACACTGTGGTTATGTTGCATGTCACAGGGCCATTTCAGAATTTCTCTCTAGCAATAAGTTGTTTTCCATCTGGTAAATAAAAGCCAGAGCTTAAAACATGGTAAGGGACTTCTTGCTTAGTTACAAAGAACCACGGCTCAGAACATCAAGTCAGAATGAGCCTGAAGAGACAATGTTTTTCTGAAAATTCCTTCAAAACAATATCTAGGATTTCATACAGCAAGTGTTTAAAACTGCTGTCTTAAAAAGCACTGGCACTACTTGATAACCAAAATTATGGAACAGCAGAAGCTCTGTGGATTCTACATGGTTGTCTTTCCTCATTCACCACAGAAAGGAGATCATACACCAAAAAACATCTATGAATGAAGAACATAAGAGGTTAATAAGTTTTTATGAACATCATAAGTAATCCCACAGGATGGAGAGCAGTACCAAACAAGATCCTCTACCTTCCTAGACATAGGAAATTCACGTTTTTTATAACACTCAACATCTTCCAGTTATCTCACCATCTACATTTATCATGTATATGAGGCTAAACTATAGCAGTTGTTCTGTCACACAGTGACCCCTACCCAGCCTAGAAGGGGGATTGGGAAAATGAGATGAGACCCGCACGCTGAAATAAAACTGGATTTAATGAAACAGTCTAAGTGATACCAATGCCAGTAGTATGAAGTACATAAAGCGGTAACTCATGCCAGCAAATGTAGGTAGGTCACAAAAAACAAGCAAGCAGTCCTCAGGCAAAGGAAGAGCAGCAGGGTCAGAAAAAGCTTAAGCAAGAGCAGGAGCCCAAGCAGGAAGCCCCTCTCCATGCAGCAAACTTCCCCCATTTATACTGAGCATGACTTTTCATGGTCTGGGATATAGCTGGGATACAACTGTGAGCCAGCTCAAGTCAGCTGTCCTCACTGACCTGACTCCAAACTACTAATGGCCATCACAGAAGGCCTATAATTCTGTCCCAGCAAAACTAGGACACTTACTCAACAGCTTCACTCTTGTTTACCCAAGAAACCAAAAAGAAAGAATGCAGCTTGACAAACTAACAGAATACACACAAAATGAAAGAACAGAAAGGAAAAAAATAACAAACTCAAACTTCAATAATCCTTGCATTTTGATCTCCACATCTTAGTATCTCCATCTCCAACAGAATCTAAACAACAAATACCATTTTCATAATGATGGCCTTTCAAAGCTGCCCTGGGAATTTAACTGACTATATAGCATTTACCAGAGGATAACGCCAAGATGACTGAAAACTAAGGTCAAATCAGTTCAAAAAAATATATCAGAGGGGAACTGGAGTCATACCCTAGTATAATTCTGCTGTATATCCCCACAGTGATCTTCAGATCTAAAAATGTTGCTTTATCTCCCGAAGACCTTTTTTCCACAAATGATAAAATACATCATACCACTTACAGAACAAGACAGGTTCACAGAAACTCCTGCTGCTGCCAGTATCATTCTGCAGCCACAAGGGTAGCAAAGAAAATGGAAGAAAATGCTTTGGTTTATGATTTGGCTTGGAGTGATTTTTTTGTATAATTCATTTAAACTTGAAGAGAAATCATTTCATTAAGTATGTTTTAAATTTTTGAGACATCATGTCACACAGAAAACTTTGAGATTATACACACTGAATGAGTTAAGCATGTTGCTAATAAAGATGATAAATTTAGTAAAATACAAAGTTTTGAACACTTAGCAAGGGATAAAGAAAGCTCTCACTATTCTCTGGCTCTGTAAACACAAGATACAATTCAAAACCAGTGAGAAAATTTTATGGAAGGTGACACTCAAGGAAAATATTAACCTTTGTTCATCATACGAAAATAAGCAAAGGCAAACCCCCCTCCCTTTATAGTATTTTTAAGCACAGCCTTTCCAGAGGACAAGCTGATTGTGGGCACTGTATTCCCCACTCATTCATTTAATGAAAAATTTCTTTTTCCATATAGCATAAATGGTTAAATAATTTCTACCACTGCATTCATTATCCATCTGTTGATCAAGTGAGACAATTCATGAGAGCTCAGTTGTCTTGCATAACACATACAATGTATAAACGTCACATAATCTTTAATGTTCTATTATATAAGAAATTTTTTTCCTCTTTTGGCTAAAGACTTTGTACTTGTCCTACCCACAGCCCCACCAGACAGTCAAATGTATCATAACTGATTTGAGATAGCTACTTATTTTGGGATATTTAACATAATTACACTCCTCATAAGCTGAAGCAGACCTGGTTTTTACTCAATAAAAAGTAGGTACACAATAAACTTCTGCACTCCACAGCAAATATTCAGCTTTATATATAAAGCTACAAACAAGCTCCACCTCTCATGTCAACTTATAAACTTGCCACCTAGTTAAAAAATTAGAGTGAATTACAAATATTGCAATATCCAAAACCTCTCAAAACTACACAATCTCAAAACTACACTTCACAATCTTTTTAAGAATTTGCACTGTATGTTCAGTAAATAGTAATGACTGTTATTAAAGCAAACAAAGACAAATTAGAATCACGGAATCTTAGAATGCATTGGGTTCAACCCCAGTAAGCAGGGACATCTTCAACTAGATCAGGCTGTACAGAGACTCATCCAGCCTGACCTTAAGTGTCCCAAAGGATGCAGCCTCCACCACCTCTCTGGGTAACCTTTTCCCTGATCCACCTTCTTCTTTATATATAAAATGTCTTCTCTGTATCTAAAAGCTTCTTCTTTGTATCTAATCTAAACATTCCCCCTTTTAGTTTAAAACCATCACTCCTTGTCCTGACAAAACAGGGTATTATTTTTACACTCTCCCTCCCCATCTTTCTTATAGACTCACTAAGAACTGAAAGGCTGCAATAAGGTCTCCTCAGAACCACATTTTCTTCAAGCTGAACAACAGCATCTCTTGCAGCCTGTCCTCACATGAGAGTTGTTCAAGCCCTTGAATCATTTTTGTGGCCATGCTCTGGACCCACTCCAAAAGGTTAATGTCCTTCTTCTGTTGAGGACCCCAGAGTTGAACCCCAGTCCAGATGGGGTCTCAATAGAGCACAGTAGAGGGGAAGAATCATCACCTCCTTTTACCTACTGGCCACTCTTCTTTTATGCAATCAAGATGTGAATGCCCTTCTAGGCTGTGAGGGCACACTGCTGGCTCAAGCCCAGCCTTTCGTCCACCAGTACCTCCAAGTTCTTCACAGGGCTGCTCCCAATCACATAATTTCCCAGCCTATATCAATATCAAGGATTGTCCCAACCCAGGTGTAGGACTTTACACCGTGGCTCTGTTGAACCTCATGTGCTTTGAATTCATACTAGACTACTCACTAAGAAATGGCTTTGTACACTTGTACACTTGTTTAAACAGACTGAAATTTTCTCTTTAAAAAGAGATTAGACTCAAAACCACTATTTCAGCTACATTTAAGTAGCGCTGACTGCTAAGAACAACACTACCAAGAACAGGCTTTGATGAGATAGACTATACAGAAAGACAAGCACTAAACCGCTTTCAAAAGTCACATATTACCTAGAGGTTATCTGTCATGACTCTTTCATGTTTAACAAGAGTCAGGCCCTACTCTGCAGTTTTCACTAGAGAGTACAGAAACAACACCTGACATTTTCATTACTGTGGTGGGTTCAAGACCACACGTAAACAGAAGGAAAAGCAGCTAGGTCTCAGTGAGATCTCAGATAGAATTTGCCAGACAATGGGTAGCTTAGGGAAAATGAAAGGGGTTTATTAAATCTATAACTTTATACAGAAAGAAGAAAAAGGTTAAGCAAGTTAGTGCATACAAACGAGAAACTCTGTCACAAACACCATCACATATTCTGAGAAAAATATAATAGGAAATTACTACTGTATTGGTCTTTGGGTTTTTATGTTAGAGACCTGGGGAAAGCATGTCAGTCAAGCAGAGAGGGGTACAACCACCCTCTCTTCTTTTCAGTCAGACACTTGTCAGGTCCCTTGTGAGTCACATGCCATGGTCTGCAGACACCAAATTCTTGGAAGTTCCAGACTGGCGAACTCTTCAATTCTTCAGCGTAGCTTGTCTGACAAAACACATAATGGACAGGCCTGATTCCTCAAAGCCTGAACCGCATCCCTCGATGCAGTAAACATACCGTTTAAAAAAGAACCCAGTCTCTTTTCTTGCCAAAGGTATAAGGGTTCTCAAGTCCTTCTGCTTCTTTCAGAACAGACAGTTCAGCTAAGCACAAAGGAATCCTCAGATGCCTCTCCCAAGTTTTCTTCTCTCCCCAATACTCAAGCATCCCCAGCTCTTCTCAGCAACAGAAATGACAAACACTTTCTCTTCCTGCTGATCAGTGGCTAAAATTAGCAGTGGCCACATGGCCGGCCACATGACTAGCACACAATGGCAACAACTGCATGGCCACATCAGCAGAGGCCTCCCCTTTGCCATAAAATGGTCCAAGAGAGTTCCATCTCCCTCTTCTCTCTCTCTCTCACCTCCTCCCACTTTGGTTACAGAGAAAGGGGAGTATTCTTCAGGTCACCACGGGTTGCCAGATGCAGCTCTAGGTTGCTCTGTGTGAGCAGGAACTGGCACTTAATGATTCTTGCTACACCCGCCATGTCAGAAGGTGAGCAGGGGAAGGGCTTTCTATTGGCATGGCGCAGAGCTTTGCCGGCACTGGGGCCTGCCGTTACAACTCAGTGGCCAGGGCCAAGCCAGGTCAGGGCCTGCTTCTCAGTCTGCCTCCCCCAGGCAGAAGGAACCCATGCTGGGGGCAGCTGCTGCCCCCCCACACCCTGCTGCCAGGAGGGCAAGGGGGTCAGGGCAGCAGGCCAGAGGAAATCCAGTCCTGCTGCACCCTCGTTCCCCATCCCCCACCCAGAAGTGGAAGGGAGGGAGCTCCTTCAGCACAAGGTGCTGGAGCAAGAGAAAAACAGGGCTGGGCTGCTCAGTCAGCCCTCTCTTATAGTGTCACTTTTTGCCCATCCCTCCCGGAACAGGTCACTGGAAGGGTTCTCTTAAAGCAAAACACACATTTTTCTTCATGAAAGCACAAATCTAAACATCTGAAAATTTTGGTAATTCTCAAATCATAACAATTACTAACCTTCAGGTTCAAAGAGCAGCACTGCTCCTGCACAAAAAGTTTGAAATCACCAAGTTTGATGCCCAATATCTTGAAGAATTTCTCTTAGAACAGTCAATCTGAAAGCTCACTGGACTCTGCAGGGATGGTCCCACTCCTTCTGTACTTCATTTCTCTTTCCTCCCTTGCTTCACACACCTGCCACCATTAAGAAAAGATGCTTTCTTGTCCTAGTTAACCTTTCTGATGGTTTAGCTAACTGAACGGGCTCACAAATGATCATATAAGGACCAGGCCCAGGACAAGGATCTAGTTAGAACTAGAAACAGAAAGATGCCCTTAAACAGCATAACACCTAACATTTGCACCTTTTATAAGCACCTGCTTTCATTTCTAGCCACTTCACATTCCATCACTTTCTAGATGGCTAAGAAAAAAAATTTAAGCATTTAGCAATTTTAAATGCAGGGTCTCAAATCTACAAAGAAGTCTCTTTCAGGCTAGTCCAGCATGCAGACCATTCCATCTCAACACTTCAGTACTGGACAAGTCTGTTAGGGCAGGCCTTCATAAATCCTAACCTGAATGCCTCAGTATTCCTGCACCCAGCACAAAATGTAGAGCTGCTGCCAGAGTCACTCAGCTGGTAATATGCTAAACAAAGAGAAAACTGCTATCTGTCCTCCACTTCAGGAAAGACTGGGCCAGTCTTCTAAAACCCTCAATCCTATCAGTGAAACTTTATAATTAACCTAACAAGCAAGGAGATATATTTTAGAAATCTTTCTCTCATAAGCCATTCAAAAGCAGAAAATAACTACAACAGAAAGATTTCCTTCAACTCTAAAATCCAAATTTATGCCACTTTCTTCTCGCTCCCTAAACCCAGTGAATCTACTTATATTACCCTGAAAAACAAAATCTCTGAGAAATTCCTGCAAGTTTTATCCTAATACTTCAGCTAAAATATTAAATACTAATAATAGAAATCTGATTTTAACAATGTTTACCTGCCCATGCTTCTCATAAAATGTCATCAGCATCATGATTAGGACCATCAGTTTGTTTTATCATTTATTTCCAAGAGTATTCATATGACAGTCATATAAATATAAATGAACTCATCTATTTGTTCACATAAATATCAATTTGAAAACTGAAAATAATTAAATCATTTTGATAATGATTACATGCCAGTCAAAATAAGCATCTTCAAATAAAAGCATCTCAGGCTTTCCCTAAAATCTCTTCATAAATACCAGCTGATATAGCAATTTAACTGCCATGATCTGATCCTCTAAAGAGTACAGTTTTTTAAACATGATATGAATCATAGTATAAATCAACTCTGACAAATAGCATCCAGCTCAAAAATAGAAGACCCCAAAGCTACTCCCAAAACTTTTAACAGTGTTCATATACATTAAAGCACTACATTAATTAAAAAAAGTTTCAAAATACCCATTCCTGTTTACGCAAAGCAGTTTGTAACTTTAAGAATAAATACTAAATTTACGAGTCCAGCAGAAAAGTAGCTTTGGATGTGTGCACAACCAATGCATACAGGCTACCAAAATCAAAGGTTTGGTTTGAGGTTCCTCACCCTGCAATTCACCGAGCATAAGGCAACTTCACTATAGTAACTCTCAGCCAATAATAATAAAACAAGAACTTATATTTCAAACAGAAAACTACTAAGAATAGATATTACAATAACATCTACTGGGAAATAAGCTACAGGAAAAGTGAATAGCACACACAGAGACCATAGTCCAGAGTATAAAGCTATAAATTTGACAGAGCAACTTGCCCATTGCACCTGGGAACTAGAAAATTAAGATTTCTCACTGAAATAGTCACAATTCATTTACAAGAACATTTAGTTCATTCACTTCAAGAAGAAAATGCCAACCTAACCTGGAGAACCCTGGAAAGAGGAAATGCAGCTAAATTCAGCACACTGTGATTACATGCTTCACCTACTGGCATGCAGTTTTGCTTCTTAATGCATGAGTAGTCAAACCCCCATATCTCTATGAATGGGTATCCAGGACAACTTACAGAACTTACATTAATAAGCAGAAGTTAAGTTCAGGTGCACAATTAAGGGGGAAATAAACAGTATTTGAAAGCAAAATCCAAGAAAAAAATGAGCCAGCAGACTCTAGACACAGACTCTACTGAAAATTTGCTGCAGAACATGGTACTTAATTCAATGTTTTCTTCAACAGAATATTCTGCTGAGCATAACAGAGTAAAATTTCACTTGTTTAAAGCACAGATTGGATACATAGTGCACCATGATGGTGCTCCACTTCCTGCCCTAAAACCTACAGCACTGAGCCACAGATTAATGACTGCAAACACAAGCCATAAGCAACACGGAGTAAACATTAGAAAGCTTATTAACTGTAGAATGCAGAAGCTTACTACTCTGAATTACAATTCTCAATCAATATAAATTCAATAATCACAGTCTGAAAACAAACTAAAGCAAACTAGAATACCACTTGTAAGTAACACCTAGGGTTACAGCACATTATATTAGCAACTTGCATGTTTACAAATTTTATTTTCACACCTATACATACATTATTACCACCAGCAATTACCACCTCCCATTACCACTAATAGAATGGCCCATGCTGTTTCCACATTCATTGAATAGAAAATCAATCCTACTCTTCCTGAACTCCAGACTGAACTTGTAACTCTATTAAATGCATTAAACTAGCGTTTCTGGCAAAACACAGCACAGTTAATGCAAGGAAAAGTAGAGCATTTGAGTGATAAATACTTCAACTTTGCCAGCTATGTTGACTCACTTACAAGGCAACACACTATGGTCCTATACCTAGTTGATCCTCATTAAACTTATCAACCTAAAAATAAGTTTACTGGTAAACCCTGAGTATAGAGAGACATGCAATAATAGTTTGTGCAACCATTTAATATAGTTATAACTATGACAGGCATTTATTTTAACTAAACTATTACTATGGAATTTTACTTTAGAAAATTAGAATCAAAGATGCATAAACTACATAATTTTTTTTCTAGTTTTGTCAGTAATATTGAAAATATTTAGTGTCACTTACAAAGATTTTTCTTTTCATATATCCTGATAATGCAAGGGACACTACCTAACTCCCTTCTTCAAGAAGATGGATCTGCCAATCTTCCTTTAAATTATCTGGACCTTAAAGCTTAGGAACTTAGAGATACAGTAAGTGAAAGGGAAAAGTGAAGGGAGAGGGAAAAAAAGAAAAGAACTCAAAAAATACCATTAGTATTATCACAGTAAGGGTGACAGAGCACTAGAATGGGCTGCCCAGGGGAGTTGTGGAGTCCCCTTCTCTTGAGACGTTTAAAACCTGCCTGGATGTGTTCCTGTGCAACTTGGTCTAGGTGATCCTGCTGTGGCAGGAAGATTGGACTAGATGATCTTTCGAGGTTATTGTAGTTTGAAAATTACCAGAATTTTCAGATTTACAGGTTTGTGCTTTCATAAAGAAAAGAAAACAGCCTGTTGCTTTGAGAGGGCTCCCTTCCCCTGGGACAGGAGACTGGGGGAAGTGAACTGTCCCAAAGACCTGCCCTTAAAGGGGTGGGGCTAGGAGTCAATAAAAGGCCAGGGAGCGAGGTCCTGGTTCTCTTTTGGCTCTGGGCTGGAAGCCCCCGTGCTCCCCCTTTCCTGGGATGGTGGGGGGGCAGCGAAGACAGCTCCCAGAGGCCCCCCCGGCCCGAGAACGAAGGGGGCTCACTGGGTCCGCTCCACTCCGCTCCTGCTACCGGCAGGGAGCAGCGAGAAGCGGCTGGGACCCCGCCGCAGAGAGAGCCGCGGCGGGACCGGAGCTAGCTGCAGTGCTGCAGCGGCACCGTCTAGCCGCAGAGACAGCTGCGGTGCAGCAAGGACAGCCCCGCAGGAAGCGGCCGGGACCCCGGCGCAAGCAGAAAGAGCCTTGGTCCAGACCGGATGCCATGGACCGAAGAAGCAAGACGGTAATGCAGAATCATCACCACCCCTCCATGGAGCAGCCCTTTCAGCCTCGGGGTGAGCTAAGAAACTCCTCTTTCTTCTTCCTGGAGCTGAGACAGGAGAGAGAGAGAGGAGAGACCCTGGAGGAACCTTCCCGGCTGATCCTGCTGCGCGGTCGGGCGCCACTTTGGACTCCGCGCGTGGCCAGGGCCAGGGTCATGTGACCGGCGCCGTTTTAGAGAGTCCTGATCAGCATGAAGAGAGACTGTTAGTCACTTTTGCCACTGAGAAAGACTTGGATTTGCTTTAATATTGGGGAAAATCAGTCCGTGCTTGGCTGAAGAAAGCAGCAGGACTTGAGAATCCTTAAACCCTTGGGCATG
>JAOXOE010000602.1:9701440-9759960 GCA_028565055.1 Phoeniculus purpureus
ATCTGAAAAAGACCCAAGAACCAATACAGTAGTGATTTCCATTGTACCTTTCTCAGAATATATAATGGCATTGGGGACACAGTTTCTGATGGGCTGCATTTCTGCACTAACTTGCTTGACATTTTTCTTCTTTTCTGTACATAGTTAAAGAGTTAATAAACCTTTTCTCTTTCAGTTTCCTAAGCTATCCATTGTCTGGCAAATTTATCCGAGATCTCACTGAGACCTGACTGCCTTTGCTTTCCTTTTCCCTGAAAACCCGGGAGCAAAGCAGTCTCTTAGACCCGTTACAGAGGTCCCCTCCAATCCTTAATGTTCTGTGATACTGTGAATACTGGTTCATTTATAGCAGAGTCCACCACCCAGTTACTTCCACCATCTGCCTTAAGGGAACATGGAGAAAACAGGATTATGACTTGTTTCAGGCTGAACACAAAAGAGCATCAGAGAGAGGACACTGAAGAAAGTTACAAGCCTTTCCCCTTACTTAGCCAGCTATTTGAAATTTGCAGATAGCACCACATCTTGAAATCAAAAGAACAGTGGCCACACGCATTGTTGTTAATCATAAAAGCTTAGCTCCCCTTAAATTGTTGAGATATAGCCTAATGACAAATAGCACAAATGGAGAGTACTTAAGTAACATCCTCTTAGGCACATGTATTGTTTTTATACTGCAAGGTAATGGGGTGGCTGCAGAGGTGGCATCAGTGAGAAGAGATCAGGAGCTGCTCCAGAACAAACCCATTAGAGGCCAAAGGCAAGCCAATCAGCAGTGTTGGTGTGGCAAGTGATAATACATTTAAGGAAGGGTAAAAAAAACCTGCAAAGCAGCTGTGAGAGAGAGTTGAGAAAAATGTGGGAGAAACAAACCTACAGACACCAAGATCAGAGAAGGAGGAGGAAGTGTTTCCAGGCACTGGAGCAGAGATTCTACTTCAGCCCATGGAGAAGACCATAGTAACAAAGATTGTCTCCCTGAGGACACCTGCAGGACCACAACCAGATAGATATCCACATTGCAGCCCATGGAGAACCCTGTGGTGCAGCAGGTGGATATGCTCATAAAGAAGATGCAGCCAGCCCACTGAGAACCAACACTGGAGCAGGCTCCTGCTGGGATCTGCAGCCTGTGGAAAGAAGTTTGTGCAGGAACAGTCTTCCATCAAGAACTATGGCCTTTGGAAGATCCATACTGGAGTTGGTTGTTCCTGCAGGACTATACTCTGCTGGGAAGGACCAATGCTAAAGCGGTTCTTGAAGATCTGCAGCCCATGGGAAGGACCCACGTTGGCATACTTCGTGAAAGGCTATATCCCATGGTAGATGCCCATGCTGAAGCAGAGGAAGGCAGTGAGGAGGAATGAGCAGGAGAAACAAAGTATTATGAACTGACCACAATCTCCATTGCCCATCCTCCTGCACCACTTGGGAGAAGGATATAGAAGAGTTAGGAATGAAGGAGTGAAGTTGAGCCTGCAAAGACAAGAGTGGTGAAGGGAAGTTCAGTTTAGGTTTTATTTTGTTTCTCACTATCCTACTTTAATGGGCAACAACGTAAAATTAGTATTCCTCGTCAAATCTGTTTTGCCCGTGATGGTAAACTGGTAAGCAACCTCCCTCTCCGTACCTCTACCCAGTAGCTTTTCTAAATGTTTACTTTCTCCTGTTGTTCTGCTGAGGATGGAGAGAGAGAACAGCTTGGTGGGCACTAGGAGACACTCAAGTTTAACCCACCAGAGCATGCTATTTCCGTTTCAAAATCACATGGTCTTCCTGAAGACCTACCAGTGGACTGGTGGGTCAGATATACCTTCTAATTCATCACACACTTAGGAGTAAGATACTATGTCAGTTTTCCCATTTATCCATTATCACTGTTTTAATAATTTCCTAGTGTTTTAAAGAGTTTCAAATTGTCAGTATATTCCTGAAGTTCTGGACTACTATTCACTAGAGTTAATCAATATCCACTTGCACGCTTGCAGAACAAATATCACATCAGTGCTAAGCTTAACCACTGCTTCTGTGAAGCTGGATTAAAACAGAAACAAGTTTAAGGAACGGAAAAGTAAAAATCAACTTTCCTCTGATACATTTCTGATGGTTAAATGAGTTTTACAAATCAACTGAATTGTCTTTGTTAAGGTGACACACATCTTCAGTAAAGACAAGAGACCTTTCTTGACCTTGTTTGCAAATCATAATACCTGCAAATCCCTGTATATGTACACAAGTTATATACTGGTACTGGTCATTACGAGCATCTCTACAGAAATTTCACATTATCAAAGCTACAACCACTAAGCTACTACTCCTAAAGGACCACCATTTCTGTAGTTCAAAACTAGTATGCTAATAGCTGCCTTGCTCTCTCATTCAACCTGCTGGAAGATGCAAATCTATAGGCTACTTGGTTTTGCTTCAAAGGTCTAAATAGAATTTAGAGGTATGTGGAAAACAACTATAAAACTTATCAATCCATGGTATGCGGTAAATTTAACCGAGAAACAAGTAGTTTTCACTTTTATATCTATTTAGATGCAGCTGCCTGCAGGGGGTGAAAGCAGGTAGCTCTGCAGAAGTTGAAGGTAGTTCCTGAAGCATGAAACATTAGGAACAGGAATAAAAATCCCTTTATGATCCTTACCCTCACAAACACCAGAAGTCTGTTTATGGACATAAAATGCAATACAGTCATCGCAACCTGAATACTATGAAGACAGGAAAAACAAGATCACTCTTCCTTTCAGTCTCTAGAGTAGACAAGTAAAGCATAATAGATCTTGAAAAGCTAAGAAATAAAGGGCTTTTCAGAGAATCTGCACAACACAGCAGAAAGAAATCCTATACTTGTTTGGAAAGCTGAACAGAGCACAGAGGCTTGGCTTTTCATCCAATACTGCATGCTAACTTTGGTAGTGGGACATCCTTCTACCTCAAACCTGTGCCTTATAGATACCTACAGGCTGAAATTGTACAATCCAAGAATTCTTTAGGCTGAAAAAGAGCTTTAAGATCATTCACTCCATCCACTAACCTAACTGCACTGAGCCCACTACCAAACCATGTCCCTAACCTCCAGATCTACACAACTGAGACAGCAACTTGTTTCCTGAGCACCCTGTTCCAATGCCTGATGACCCTTACCTCCATCTGATCATTTTTTCTGTCAACAAAGAGTTAACAGACACAACCATTCACCTACTCTAGAAAGCTCCATGCACTGCACTAAATGAAAATCTGATTTTTCAAATAAGCAATGATCATAAGAAACAAAC
Source organism: Phoeniculus purpureus (assembly GCA_028565055.1). Taxonomy (NCBI): domain Eukaryota; kingdom Metazoa; phylum Chordata; class Aves; order Bucerotiformes; family Phoeniculidae; genus Phoeniculus; species Phoeniculus purpureus. Next base: position 9,704,722 of record JAOXOE010000602.1, read on the forward strand.
AAAAGATTATTCTAGAATCGACATATACAGGAGAAACTCGGTGAAACTGGAAAAGCCAAGATAGTGTTGGAATTCATGCTGGCACACCAGTAACAAGATATGCAAATCGCATAATTGCTTCATCTTGTTACCTACATAATCACCTGTAGAAATTTTCCTTAGGATACTCTTGAACAAAAATAATGCAGAAATACTAATATTTTGTTAATATGGCACACTGTCTAATACAACTATTCTTGGCTTTTTATGAAAGACACAGATAAATCATTGCAGTCCGCAAATATGTTTTTAAAATAAAATCAAGTATATCAGATAATGAAATTTAATAGAATTACTTTGTTGAACAGTTTAGATTGAGACTGAACTTGATAACGGGCCAAGCACTGAACAGACAGTATAAAATTTAACACGTGACTGACATCGTGTCAGATACTCCAAAAACATCCTACTAAATAAAACGGCTATCTTCTGCCTGCCTTTAAGAACAGTGATGGAGAAGTAACTGCATGATTTCTACAAGTTATTAGAAGATATAGGCCTGTTGGAAGAGTAAGTTATTTGATTTCTGTAGTAAGAAAGGTAGATTAAAGTGAGCAATTTATACATTTATTCTTAAAATACATTTTCTTATTACAAATAGTAATACCTATTAAGAATATCTACATATTCTTAATATACATTTATTCTTAAAATTGTTGTTATTATTATTCTAATTTAAGTAAAATCAGAATCACAGAAAGTTTACTAAACCAATTGTCGGTAGTATGCAAGTTGAAATTTTCTTCTACAAACATTTATGTTCCTATTTAATGAAGTAACGTCTGTCAAAAAATACATCCCCTTACTAGGTAACTGATTGTCTAGAGGGCTGGGAGACCAGCTTACCCAGTGAGAAAATTTAGAAGGAAATGTATTTTAAATTGGTAAAGAAAAATGAAATAGCTTTTTTTCCCCCCAAATATTAGCCTTTCACCTTTCATTGCTGCAGGTCCATGTTACACATTTGCTGCATTTCCCATTATTTTTCACAAAACTTTAAGCTGATGTGCTCTAATATACTAACAGACTCAAGGGAAGGATAACAATTTATGTAACCTTCCCTGCTGCTGAAGTAATTGAGCTCACCAGGTATCAACCATAATTCAGATAAACACTGCCAAAATTTTAAAGAATGGATTTTTTACTTCATAAGCAGAAGTCAAATGAGTAGCCACAACATTTCTGCTATGAACTAGCAATTTGCACATGTAAAAGATTACCCGTTCAATTATCTGGAAGCTACTGTGATGTTGCAAACAGAGGGAAGAGCACAAAGATATTTACCTTAGCATTGAACTTCAAATTTTCTATTAAACTGACCTATGCCTTCTCTGACTTCTGCAACAATTTCTGTACTTGACAATAAAACCTCAAATCACCAACAGGCACAAAAAAAGAAAAGGCAGTGGTTTGTCAGCTGACAAATACGGGTCAGTGTAATGCCTTCAGTGGCCCCACCACCACAATGACTATCATCCTGCAGAGCAAGTTCAAATCTCAGTCACGTTCTGATTCTCCTCTAGGTGTCAGTAACATTGACAACAAAATCTGTCAAGAATAAAAACTAAAGGATTACAGAAGAATTGCTCCGTTTTTATTATATTATTTTCTAGACAATTACTCTTCCACATATTTCTGACCAATCACAAGCCCATCCTCACCACAAAATCCAAGGCTACTATTCTGAACATAATTTGGACTTAATTTGGCACAACAGGCTTGCAATAATTATTATTAGAAGTAAAATCACCATTATCCAACTAAGCAATAGTTACATCCATTATCTATTCCCATTCTTGCAGAGAAGAATAAATCAGCTTTGTATGCAGATCCTGTGCAGGAGTTTACAAAGCTCTGTCACCATGAAGGTGGGCTGACAGATTTGTTACTAGGACGCTTGTATCACTAAAGCCAGAATCCCCTCATGCTGGACCTCTTCTCTATAATAATTCTACTCTATGGTCTCTCAGCCAGTTTCAGAGCCTGGAGTCCACTGCCTGGCTGATGTCCTCCACTCCCCACTTGCTCATAATTTAAACATGTTCACACTGTGACCAACAGTGCATCTCAGTCAACACTCACAATACAGTTACATTCTTTCACCTACCCCTTAAAGCTCTCTGTTGTCACGATGCTTGGATAAATTGCCAACAGTCAGGGTATTGCTGTGCAGTGGCCAAAACCCGTAAGGCTGACCAAAAGTGCCTCATTCTTTGCTTTCACTCACCATCTGTCTGTATCCATCTCCTATTATGTTAGGATGTCCTTACGGACTGTATGCTGAGGCAATAACCATCTTTATTCTCTATTTGTACAGCGTACTATCCTCCTCTGCAGTTTTTATTAAGATGATAAAAATGAAGCTGTTCAATACAGATTGTATAATCCAAAGTTTACACAACACACACAAATAACGGTCACAGAGAGAACAAAAAAAAAAACCCAAACTCAAATTAAATCCATTTGTTCCTATCTGCTTCTGGCTTCCAATATTCCTCTCTGGTTTGGGGGTTTGGTTGGTTGTTTTGAGGGTAACTATTTCATTTGAACCTATAATCACTACCAAAGTAAACTGACATTTTGCCTCTCATCCCACTGAAAAAGAAAAAAGGAAAAAGCTAAAGTCCTGGCACTAAACTGGCTTTAGAGTGGTCACAACAAAAGTCATATGCTACAGTAGCAACTTGCGTTCTATCTTCTCCTGCCTAATTCATTAGTAAAGCATCCTTCCATCCTGCACCTATCACTTGGTAGTTGCCCTTCATATCGAACACCACAGTCCTGACTGAGAGTGAAATAAAAACCTGCAGTAAGCATATTCCCATTCAAACCCATATCACTGTGTTCTAAATTAACAAGCACATATATTCACAGGAATCAGGTACGTCAGTGCTGTCAGTGTAGGAGAGGAGGTGGTAAGGGAACGAAAATGAGTGACAGAGTCACAATCCCAAATAAATCTTCAACACACTCACAAAGTGGGAGGAATTTGATTTAGAAGCCAGTTACATATTTAAACACCTCTTCACGCTAGAGGTGAACCCATGTTTACCGCTCTCCACACTACAGCAGCCAGAGCTACCGACTCAGTCACCGATCGCCAAGGGGCTGGAGCGACCCCGCTTCCCTCACCTGAGGACGCCCGCCGACACCGGGGCCGGGCAGCGGCCCTTCAGCAAGCGGGAGACGACCAGGACCCCAGGACCCTGCCCACTGGGGCTATCCCAGGCCCACCCTCCCCGTCAGCGCCGGGGCCGCCACAGCACCGACGACCGCTACTCGGGGCCGACGACCGTTAGTCCGCGCGCGCTGCGCCCGGCCCCGTCCCGCGCGACGCACCTGAATGTAGTTGGTCTCGCAGTACTCGGCCACCCGCTCGAGGTTGGTGTAGCTGTCGAACAGGGCCCGGCGCCCTCCCGGGATCTCCTCCTCCAGCAGCATCTGCAGCTCCGCCATCTTCACATCCTCTCACCCCGTCTACCCGTCTGTCCTGGCTGTCTGTCCGTTCCTTCCCCGCGCCGTGACTACCACCCCCCTACTCCGTCCCTTGCGCCCTCCGCGCTCGCGCCGCACACCACACCGCGCCGCACCCACCCCAACCCACCCCACCCCGCCGGCACTGCCCAGGCCCGGCCTCGCGCCGCGGGCAGGCGGCGCGCGGCAGACCCCCACCACGGTGGGGGCGGGGCGGGGCCGGGCAGCACCTCCTGCGCTTGCGCGTCCCCGCCCCTCCGCCCCCCGCGCGCCCACTTCCGGCCCACGGAGCGCGGGGTGGGAGAGATGAGAAGGGGGCGCTGAGGGGTCCCCCCGAAGGGTCCCCCTGAAGTGTCCCCCGACATCAGCGCTCGCACCGGCCGCCGCGTTAGTGCGAAGGGCCAGTTGCCGATGATAACGTGCACAGGGGATTTCCCAGAGCTTGACATACTAATGTATCAGCGGCTCTCGCAGAACTCTGGTCTAGCGCTGCGCTTGCTGATAGCCTGGACGCTTCGTCTCGGATGAGGTGAGCCGGGACAGAGCCTCCTGCCTTTAACAGAGCTGTTGCTCGGCTCTTCCCATCAGCGGAGGAAAGGAAGAGCAAACTTTCTTTGTGCCGAATCTGTCTGCAAAGCTGCCGTGGTACGGGGTGAGCGCTCAGCTGCCAAAAACTTTTCAACTGAAACAGAGAAAAAGCGTGTGGGAAAGGGTCTGCAGAAAAAGGAAGAGCAGCCTCATAACTGGAGCAGAACACTGAAAACACGAGTTAAAATATCGGTTTGGTCAGTTCCTGGCGTTAACAGTAGTTTCCTTTATGTCCCAGGTGATTTGTAATGAAAGCACCGACCCTGGAAGGAATGTGGAAGGCTTTCCCACTGAATTCCTTCACCTGAACCTAAAAGTAGCCTTTCTCGCACACACAAAACTAACTAAATAAATAAAACCGTGTCATCAGCTCTGTGTGCAGAAGTGTCCCAGCTTCCTCCAGGGGAGCTCACTTGTCTATTTAAAATGAACTGTAGCTGTGGTTACTCACCTTATGTTCCCAGGAGGTGACACAGAGCTTCTGCCTCAATATACCCAGCGCTGCACCATTTATTTGATGTCCCTTACACACTGTGATATGACAGCCTGATACTTTCCCATCCTTCATGTTACAGACGCTTTGGTGGTAGTCAACAGTTAGAGAAGATGCAGTCCACATACACCAACCTGGCTGGTACTACAGGAACCGTCATTTCATGCCTTGAAAGCTGTTGCAAAAGCATCCAGAGAGATGTGCCTGGCCTCCAGGTGACTGCTAGAATTACAAACAGCAGACACCCAGTGGGGTCAGGCAGTAGAAACACACAGCCTTTGGGCTAGTCCTTCAAGTTTCCTCCTAATTTTCCTTACAAGAAAAATTAGACCAAAGTCCCTGCCCTGAAAGATATCTGCCTGGAGACATTATGTCTTAGCTTGCTTAGTTCCCCCATGCGAAGGATGAGTCAGGCACAGTGTTCATTACACTGCTTTTAAAACCCTTGTGCGAAGCAGTTTTCTCCAGTTTTTTAAATGTAGGATAAAATTCACAACTTCAACTACTTGACTGTGTGTTTTAATTTTTCTGCAGGCAGTTAAAGTGCCAAGGGTAATTCATATTTTACAGCTGCAGTAGTCTTAATCTCACAAAAAGGCTTAAGAATCACAAAACACCCTGCTGGAGCTGCCACCACCACGGTGTGTGTGCGAGGAGGGGGTGAGTGCTCAAGAGCACCCATGCTCTCTCACCCAACAGACACACTCTAGTGCAGGGCTGTGCTAGCACAGTATCAGGCCACCTGCAGCTCTCCACAACAGATACTGGCACTCCCTGTCCTAAAACAAGGACTGAAGAAGTGAATGTCATGCAGTTTCTCTCCTGGTACCCTCTACCTCCAAAGTTTATAAACCATGAGTTACACGTCCCAAAATACTGATTTTCTACAGTTAAAAGTATAAATCCTGGTTGTCAGCCCCACTGTTAATGCACATTTTGAGACAGTTGATCTGACCTTTTGCTGCAAAGGCCCCAGAAAAAAAAGAGTCAACCAAATCTCACAAAGTGAGTGTGGACCTCCAGCTATGGCCAGGCCTCCACCGCACCCTAGGGCCTGCAGCTGATGAGTAACACCTCTGCACTTCAGTAATGAGCTCCATGGAGCTCTCTCTTCCACAGCAGCTTCAGCTTGGGCTCTGCTCATATCACATCTGCTGCAGCTATAGGGGTTGCTCATGCCCAGGACTCTTGGCATTTGTGCCAGGCTGGAGGCAGGCTGAGGCTTTCCTTCTCCATTCATTTGCTTCTCAGGTGTGAAGTCAAGCTGTCATTTGGCAGCTCCCCAGCATGATCTTTCGCTTGGCAAAGGGAGAGAGCTGCCAGGATGCAAAGAGGAAGGTTCTCCAAAGATGCTGTTAAGGAGTTTTATCTTGGATTAGCAGAACCAGACTGTAGGGAGGGGGAACTGTTAATTGTGTCATCTCTCTGTGCTTCTGGGTGCCATGAGGAACCCAGTAGAAACGGCTGAAAGCCTGTCTCCTCTCAGATCTGCACTCAGCATCAGCAAACCTTCTTACAGGGAGTTCCCACCTGCAGGCCGGGGACCTCCTGACCTTTTGGTCGCCTCACTTGTGGCAGTTTTTATGGTGTGAGAAAAAGCGTTATCCGAAGTATGTGCACACAGCTGTTCACCAGAGTAGCTGGACTAACCTGACTGCATAAGTAGGTGCTCGTTATCACAGCATGTTTACATTTTAATAGGGTACTCTTTTGTGGATTTAAATTTAAATGTGAAGAGCCCTCCTGAAAGAATAATGGCCATCTCATAATCCTCTGTACACATACCAAAAATAATTAGAAATAGTGCTTAAATTAGACCAAGTGAATCCAGCTACCACTTCCCAGAATTTACATGTCTTCCCATCTGTCAAGTAATGTGCTAAACGAATTTTCAGATTTGACACTGCCTCAGTCCTAATTACAGCATTACGGACTTTGACTTTTCCAACTTTTTTTTTTAAGTCTTTTCTACAATATTTTCTCTTTGATCAATATCTTCAAGACTGGGAAGCAAATGTATTTTCCACCTAAACATGCTGTTTGAAAAGTCAACAGAAAACACAAAGGCAAGCATCAAGCTGGAAACTCCAGGATGGAAGCTGAGAGGGAGCCCACTCTTCTTCTACTTTCTCTTGCACATGTTAGGATTTTACCTCTGCTAGTCACCCACGGCAGTCCCCTGCTCACAATGGGCACAGACAAGCCGACCTTTTGGTTACATGCCGTCTTGCACCCCGGCACCTTGTGTACACGTCCCACAATTTGTATTACTAATTCATGATTAGACAAAAGTAATACTGGTGTAGCTCAAAGGCCACCTATTTTTTGGCACCACAGTAAGAAATCACAATCAAAAGTCTCTTCCATTTTCTTTGCTATATGGAAAACTGAACAGCACAATCACCATACCAGGGTATGTGAGTAAACATCCCACTAGTCACAGACAGATGACCAAGTCAGATTTCTGACAGACCCTGCTGCAGGTTTTGAGTTCACTTGTGTAAATTACTCTCCTCTGATTTTATAAGGTTTCAATTTCTCAGCATTTTTGTCTTAAATTTTCTTATTTGCATTTACTAATCAGTAAAAACAGAAGCCAGAAATCCCTGTGCTTGCTGCTTTACATGAAGCTGAGCAGATTTGCAGTTGGATAAAGGACAACACCAAATTTATTGTCACGTACTGACCACAGACAAGCCCAGGCCCTTTAGCCAGCGGGTAACATTTACTGCAGGGGAGGAGGATGGACAGAAAATGGGGCAATTGAAGACAACAGTCTGTAACTGAAGTGTACCTTCACTCCCTCAACAAAGATATAGTCTTGCCATCCTGTTTACTTCATATAGTGTCTGGATCTGCCTCTGTCTGGCTGGCAGGTCTTTGTCAGTCTCATAATCCAAAGCACCTGAAGCAAACAGCAACTACCTTAACTCCCACAGCTATGCCAGTGTTGGCTTCCCAATGCAGAAAGCAGATCACACGCATCCAGTGCTGCAACAAATGGTGTCAGGATCCTGAAGAATCTTAAACACTCAACCTCCAGTCTTCACTGTAAACCAGAATGAAAAACCCACACACCCTGCAGCAGCACATTCTCCTCCTGCTTCCTCAAGCATTCAGCAATTTGCTGGGCAATCAAGATTGTAACCACAGATAACCTCTCAGATTTAGAGAAACTGCAGTTGAATAAAGCTTGCTGCACACAGTGACCCATGGGCTAGTTTGCATCTCATGGAAGTGTTGACCCTAACATTGCTACTTCAGAACCACCTCAGACAGAGGCAGTGCAAGATTGACAGCGGATACCCCACAGCACCTCTGATGTGCTGCAGAGATTCAGACTGTCTGTTCTGTGACGTGTTTTGTTCCAAATACCAAGTTTTTTTGCTAGGAATTGAAGTTTTCTCTTTAACCTCATGCCAGAAGCACTGTGTGAGAAAGACAGAGCCAGTACAAGGGGAGAAACTCTTCAAGAGAGGAAGAGGTCAAACTACATAGGAAAAATAATGATCTCTCTAACATTTCAGACTTTAAAAGAAAAGGGACAACAAATGGTCTCAAAGAGAAGCCAGCAAAAAGCAGAGCTGCTCTTCACCCTCCCTTCAAGGATTCAAACAACAAAGCATTCAGGGAGCGGGAAAGGAAAGAACAGCTCTAATTTGTGTTTATTTCCTAACAATGTTCTTTCTCAAAGATTCTAACCTAGACCAACTGCCAGTCCTTTCCCACATTGTCCTGACCTTTGTGGCATCCCCCGAACAAGGCCTGATATGGCTGCTGAGGAGACAGACCCTAAAGGATAGATAGTGGAATTAATGCTCCACTACAGCACCTAGGAAAATTCATCCTCTCTCAACTATTGATTCCAGCTCACTATAGACTGCAGCAGATGTTACTGACCTACTTACACTTTATTCACATTTGCAAGTTTGCTCTGCAGCAGCAAAAGTTAGAAACACTCTCTGAGATCTTTGTTTCTTCCTGTACCTAACTAAAGTTCAGATTTCTAGGTACCCACACAACTCCAGGAACTTGCCCTGGAGCTTTTTTTAATCCTTTCCTGTTTGTAATCACACTTTCACCACATAAACCACTTCAAAAAGTTTTTACAGCCTAGTATATTCTTCAGATCCAGCAAACAAATGTGTATTGCTCCTGGAAGGAGTGTAACTCCCTTGCATGGAAAGTCTAAGAAATCACACACATGAAGTTGTCTTTCCCCCCCAGTTACAAGGCTGTGAAGGCAGCTCCTCTTTACAGCTTGTGCTCACTACCACAGACTGCTTCACTCTCCTCCTAGCTGCTCTGTCCTCCTGCTAGGCTAACACACAGAAGTATTTCAGCCTTTTCTCTCACTCACAGCTATTTTTGACAGGATGGTAACAGCAAAAATCTCAGTGATGCAGTGCTGCCTAACAGGAGATGGAGACTGATGGCTCCCCATCAGCTACAGCAGCTTCACCCACCTCAGCCTCAATGCGGTTTGACAGAATATTTATGTGCAGAAGGCAGCCAGGCCTCCCTGCACTGTCTCCTCAGAGGGAGCTTATAGGACTCATTCATTTCAAAGGCAAAGACATCTCTGAATCATGACTGAGCTTTTAGCAAAAAGAGTTAGAGCCTAAGCTGTATCCATTCTGCTAATCACAACCTCTGTGCCCTGAAACAGAGGACCTAAAGACAAGACAGGACCCAGATGGCCAACTGTCATGATGTCAGTACACAAAGTTTGATCTGTCTCACATACATAAGGAATTATTTTTTTCCATCTTTGCCTCTTTAGGTCTGGGCTTTCCAGGGAACACAATGGAGTGAGGTGTTCACAATCCTGAATTGAAAAGGCAGGATTAACTGTTTTGCAGATGCCAACTTAGCTAACAAGCTTCTAGTGGGCTGGGACTGAGCTGTGTGTGCAGCTGGAGTGTACAGCAGCTTGCGACACTGATTTTAAGAGCCCCTATCAGACAACTGCTTCCCCAGCTAGGGAACAGGATTGCTATGGAAGGCATACTTGCTCTGGGGTTAGAGGTGAGTGGCTGGAAGGCCACAGATTGGTCACCCTTCACCTAATGGAGTCTGAGGTTGAGGCATTATTGATGGATAAATGACTCTGACTTCTGCTGTTCAAAGTGCTCACCCAAGTCTGTGCCGATCCCTGGCTTCACACAGAGATGTATTTGTATTTGGAACACCAAGGCCATTCATCCTCTCTAAACAGCCGGATCCGTGCTCTGTGTGCTCACTACCCATGGGGGATTGCTATGCATTAGTTCCTCTCCTTCCCTCTCTGCGCCTTTCTGCAGCATGTATTTGCTAAATGTAAGTAGACAGCTTACGTTCGCAGGTCCACAGCCTCAACACCCAGACGTTGCTTCTCTGTGCCAGAAGCTCTAATTTACAAATAAAACTGTGGTCTTCCTCCCAGTTCATCGTGCATGAAGAATGAACACATCCTCATGTCCTCTCCCTTTTCATATCCATTGCTGTTGTTGAAAGAGACTCACAGGCATTTGAGGTCCAACCCTCACAGAACGCTATCAGCCTCAGAGCCACAGCACCAAGAGTTAAGTGTCCTAGTTGCTTTGCAAATGCCAGCTAACCTTCAGTTGCAGCTTGTTCACTTTCACCAGTTTCAGCTTACCTCTAAGCCTCTTTGAAGCCATCACACAAATGTAATTTCATTGTGTAAGAGGGCTCTCACATTGAACTGGTACCATACTGCTCTTCCATGTAGTTCTGCCTCACCAACTTCAAAAAGTGCTCTCACTAAAGCGTCAGAGAAATCCACCTCCCCGTTGTATTGCCTAACCTATGGCACACGAAAGCTCAAGGGCCTGTTACTCATTCCTGGAAAATCTCATCTAGTCAATACATGCGACACCTCCAACCAAGGGGTTCCTTTAACCACATGCTAGCTGTACTCCTTGCTTCAAGAACTCAGAACTCATTAGAGTAGTGAGTGGCACATGAGTATATACAGCACTTAGGATAAAGAGATTATGTCAGGGCACAGACCGGCTATGTGATCCAACATGTAGGAAGAAGAGTTGGTTTTATATAAAGGAAAGAACCTGAATGGAGAAATCCTTATCTTAAAAAAAAAAAAAAAAAGGCTGTGAGCGACCTGAACTCAGCAGCTCATACAATAAAATACCTGCGGTAGCCTTTCCCTTCCCCTGGCTCTTCAGGAACCAGCAGCTTTTTTCCCATTAACTACTTTATCATCTGAACATCTGCCTACATGAGTAATTGAGTGAGTCACATCAGTGAAAGACTTGGTGGAGTTTTATGAGGAGGCTGTACTGTAAAATTTTTTTAAATCACAGTTTAATTTACAGAATGAGGATTTTTAGCTGTGGTGACAATTTCAAGACCAGTGCTGCAGTAGTGGGAGAAAGAAACACAGAGGTGACAAGGATTTCCAGTTCCTGAAGGTAATTGAGAAAATGTGATTGCTCAGCTCAGTTTACCACACTGGAACAGTACAGCTATAAAGTACATAAAGGCTAATGCAGGATGTGTGCTTGCAGTATTTTTGCCTTTACTGTGTAAAAGTGATCATCAGTCTTCCTCAAGCACAAAAAAGGTTCACTACGGACTATGGTGTATTTATAGCAACAGGCCCTAACTAGTTACCACTGCTGGGATACGAAACCAGAGACCTGATGCAGCAAACTCTCTATATAATTTCCTTTTTTCTTTGCATTATGGCTACATTAGACTTATAGAGACATTTGTGCATTTAAATAGTCAAGTAGGTGCTTAATGGGGTATTAAACATAACCATAAACTGCTTCAAAAACTTGTTTTCTAATGAATGACTGAGAGCCACAACTAAGATTTACATGCAGCCATGCTAGGGCAGTGTATGAATAGTCAGTGGTTTTTCAGTGCAATCACACAGCATAAGTAATAGTCACAGCCATATAAAGGTTTGCAGGCTCAGGCCCACGCTTGAGGTTAATTTAGAGGAGTCTGCTAGCAAGCAATCAATTTGCTTCTTCCCTGTAAAAGAACAATATCATCAGATCAAGGCACAGGCTCTAACAAATTTAGTATTAACTCTGCATAGCAGAAGGCCTAAATGCTTCAAACATTCTCTCTGTTTCCAAATATCCTGCTCACCAATGAATGTGAGGTGGGTGCAACCATTGGTCCAGCTGGTTTCCCATCGATGCAATAGTGTGTTCTTGCAGGCATCGCTGTCAGCTCCCATTAACTCACAAGGCTCACTCTTCTCCTTCCAAGAAAAAAGCACAACAGCTACCTCACAAACCCAGGGCATGCTCAGAAAAAAATCTGCCACAACTTTCTCCCCAAGAAGGACAGCTGCAGGTAGTAGCCAGGCTGCCAGAATGCAGGGCTTTTGGACCTGGAAACTGCATTTATGGCAGCTTAGAACTACATGAGAATACTAATACACATTGCAACAAGGCAGCATTCACTCTTTTGCTCCCCTGCACAGCAGCCATCCAATTAGTGCTAACAGCTGGGGTGCACCAACCCGCATCGTAGTATCAAGTTGACTTACAAGCACCCAAGGATGAAGATACTGGATACTGAAGGCTGCTGAGCAGGAACTGAAGCTGCTGCATTTCTGTTACACTGCAGAGTTCCAGCATCACCTGGGTTCAGCTGTAAGGCAGGTCCATGGAGCTGGAGCACCAACACGCAACACAAAATACCTCAGAAGTCTTAAAGGAAGAGATGGAATAAACATGGTGTAGATAATCACAGTTAACAAGCCCTGCATGACCGAGTCAACCGCTTTTCAGCCCAAGAAACTACAAATCCAGAGTATTCATTTTCCTGGGAGTGCTGACCTCAGGGCACGAATATTATTCCCAGAATCAAAAATAATGTATCTGACAGCAGTGAACAATAGTGGATCCAACACTGACATGAGAAGAGCAGCTTTTCCCACACTGCCAGTAGGCTTTAGCCTACAAAGATGTAGGGAAGTTGACAGGCGTAACAAAGTCACTAGATTTGAGCCCTGACAATTCTCTATCAGGGTTTTGGCCCATGTGAAACAACGCTACCAAGTACCAAATTCCACACTCTGACAACCTGAGTTTGCTTTTTCAGACACCCTTATTTGCTTCACCTCCCTCACCCAAAAGACACATAGCCAAATATGACTTAGTGTTTTTCTTTTACTGTTACGCTGGTTTTTTGTTCCTTTTCTGGATTCATGGCTTAGGGAAAGCTGGTCAGGAAAAGGACCTTAGTGGGTGAATAGCACCTTTTCTTTTATACACAGCTACTGATTCCCTCCCAGCCTTCTCTCTCCAAGGCTTCAGAATACAAAGTACTTGTAGAAATCATTTAGTCTGTTGCTGAAACACAGCCCCTGAGCCAGCAGATACACAGCCCTGCTGGAGCATCTCACTGCATCACTTAAATTGAAAAACTGACCTCCAGCTTATGGCTGGGCTCAGCACACTTTCTTTGAGAAAGGATACCCAGGACCTTCTGCCATAAAGCTCTGAAGGGGAAGATGATCGCTTTACCCTTGCTGCAGTGTCTGAGTCATTTCTGAGCTGGAAGCGACTGTTTAAAAAAAAAAAAAACACCCCAAACCTTTTTTTGGTGAGAGTAGAAAGTTGGCAGCCAAGACGGCACAGCACTGGATGCCTCACTGCCAGGCTTGTGACAGAGCTGACCTGCCTGGATGCCAGCAGGGAGGTGGGAGAAAAGCATGCCAATGTCTGAGTTGCTTAGCACTGCAGTGACTAGAGTAGAGAAGCTTCAAACTGACTCAGAGGTGGCCCCAGCACCAATACCTCATATAAACAGCAAACATTTCCTGCCTGATCGTGTCACTGGAGCATTTCTTGCCCACCTGCAGCCATGCAGGTTACTGAGACAACACAGACACATTTTACCCGCATCCTCTCCTCTACGGCCAAGGCAAAAGGCCTCACTACCTTATCACCTTAACTACAATTTACGTGTATGACAATTATAATTAAGAATTCGTTGTAAGTCATGCTGTGGAATCCTGCAACATTTGTCCTTGTAACTTTTTACTGCCCTAACATTGATCTATTTAAACAACTTTTCCCATTAAAGAGATGATCAAGTGTCTGTGCCAAAGATGCTGGTGCAGATACAGAACTATGACTGATGCTTTCTGCCTCCTGGAAGCAAGGCTTTTCTTTACAGGCACATTAACATCAGAGCAATCACACATACTTCATCTATCTTGGGTTCAGACTCTGCTGTAAAAGAAATAGGAGTGACCTGAAAAGCAGGGGAAAAAAAATCATTCCACTTCAGCCCTCCCCCAAATCTTTTTGTGGGAAACACAACTGTGTTTTGAATGCTAAATTTCACACAGATTTAAAAATACTTATTTTCAAGGAATGTTGCCATGGAAACCCTTATCTTCTCTCCTTCTCCACCCTCCATATGTGAAGAACGTTTTCTTCATTTTTTTTTCCTGCATGTGGTAGTTCCTCTTCCCCGTCTGCTACCGCCAAAAACCTGGCATTGAATCCTAAGAGATGTCAAGCAGGCCTTTTATTTAGTTGAAAAGTGTTTGCTAAAAAACAGCCCTGAGCTCAGCTAGAGAGAGATGCCAAGATGGGTACATATTCTCAGGCTTCTGGAAAGATGCCTGGAACATTTTCCAGCAAATCCTGCTTTGTACAAGTGTAACGAAGTAGCAAGAGCTGCCGCTGTAATTACAGCAGTTACACTTCCTGGTGGAACAACCCATAAGTGATGGAGATCTTCCTTCTCATTAGAAGACTTTTTTCTCTTCCCTTTTCACTCTTAATAAAAGGGACAGGAAGGTGGGCAAAGTCCCATATACTCAAAGCGCTTTCATGAAGATACTGCTCTACCCCATTCCTTTTGCCTCAGAGCTACAAAGGGATCAGAGCACAACAAGGAAGTCAGGGTGAACATCAGGGAACCCCTTCTGGCACATTAAAAGAAACCTTAGGAAGGTCATAGATGACCCTACTAAAGGATAATACTCTACAGATATCTGCTGCTGTCAGTGAGAAATGCACAGTGTCAAAGACAGAATGAGAATGCTCTTTACCTGTGAGTTAATCAGTATCAAAATGGTCATGAATAAACTATACAGGTGAGATATTTTCCTAGTTTAGGTCGCCAGCAGCCTTAGGTTCATGTAACTGCACAGCTAACAAGAGAGCTGGCAGGAGAACTGCTCAAGACATCAGCAATCATAGAATCATTCAGGATGGAAAAGGCCCTTGGGATCATCAAGTCCAACCATCAATCCTACTCTACATGTTCACCCCTAAACCAGGTCCCCTAACACTACATCTAAGCATCTTTTAAACTCATCCAGGGATGATTACTCAACCACCACCCTGGTCAGCCCATTCCAGTGCTTGACCACTCTCAGTGAAGAATTTTTTCCTGATGTCCAATCTAAACCTATTCTGTTGGAGCTTGAAACCATTTCCTCTGGTTCTATCACTAATTACCTGTGAGAAGAGACCAATATCCACATCTCTACAACGTCCTTTCAGATAGCTGTAGAGAACTATAAGGTCTCCCCTAAGCTTCCAATCTTCCACTCTGCCCAACAACAAATATCTACATTTGGAGCAGAACCTGCCAAGACCATCCTTTCCATTTAATGATGGAAAATAAACCATACAGCCCTCAGCTTTGTGCTGCAAACCACAGCCATTCCCATCAAGTTCATAAACTCCTGAGAACAGACAGATTTTACTAATTTGCAATAATGGCCTTACATGCAGCCCAGGTTAATTGAAATCTAGAAGTAACACCATTCATGGAAATTGTGGAGGTAGTGGGAGACAAGCCAAGTAAACTGTCTGCTTTGCTCAGCATTGTATTAACAATTGTCTCACCAGTTGCCAGCAGTGTAAGGGACAAAAGTATAAGTCTTGTCAGCCAAAACAGCCACGACAATCAATTAGCAATAGCCTGACTTGTCCCGGCACCTCTGCTGACTGCCTGCTTCTGAGAGCAGCAGGCTGCACAGGCACAGCGGCACAGTCAGCCTCTTACCTTCCATCAATTTAGACCCCTCTGTAGAAGCTTGTTCTACAGTAAGTGCCCAGAGAATGAAATACCAGCTTTTCTGTATGTTTTTAGAGCTATCCAATGGTGTCTGTGAAGCAGATCTCTGGCACAGAGCAGAACATGAAGCAATAATTCTCTATATTATAGAAGCAACCTCCCCATCTTGCCTTTGCTCCTAGGCTAAGGCATTTTTTCTGCAGGTTGCATTGCTTGACTGCATCCCCACATTACAGCCAGAAGGGATACCTGGGCCTTAGGTGTGTCCTTAGTGTGTGAGTCTGAGCAGCAGGACTGACAAAACCCTGTTCTCTATTGCCGGTCTCAGGAGCCCAGTCAATCTCATTGCAGGTGCTGACTCAGATGCCGGTCTGGTAAAAAGCCTAACAATGCTTAGGCTTTGGCTGTGATCTTGTGACATCCAGCATAGACTTCCAATGCCTAGTCATTTTTCCCCCCACCCATACCAAAATCTGTAGCAACATAACCTTGAGCTCTGTCAAATGCAGCTGATTTGGCACAAGGGCTCAGAAGTTTAACTTCTTGAGAAAAACAAAATGGGAAAGTGACAAGTGGGGCAGAGTTGGTGGTGAGGTGTTGCTTATGAAATCAGGACTAATAAGAGCCAGCTGACAGCGCATGCTGGACAAGGAGTGAGGGGAGCAATAGGACAAAACTAGATTACAGGCTTTCAATCAAAACAGTTTAAAGCTTCACAAGAAAGCTCTGATCCATGAACATTTCCATACAAGACAAAGGGGGTTACTGCACAAACACAGGATCCATAACTGGGCTGATGAGTGTTGCACTAAATCTTCACAGGCTGTTTGAAACAACCAACACACAGAGTGAGGAATGGAAACTTGCAGACTTCAGCAAGGGATGAGGCTGTGACCTCATGCCAAGCAGTGCCTAACAAATGTGGCAGTGCCTTACTCCTCTCCTTTCCCCCCATGCACATTTCCTCAACTGATGAGTCAGAGTGGTTCTTTGACAGAAGTTTTGAGTAAATGCAAACTAATCACAGGCTTTTTCCAGCTCTGCAGGTCACATTCTTTTCTCCTAATAGTCATGGACTTGGGCAGCACACCTGGTTACTGGCCTGGACTGAGAGAACAGTCCTACAGGATGCAATACCTGTGCAGGCTGATGGAAACAAATTCATAACAAATTATATAGAATTACTTCCATTTTTGACTCCTGTAACTGGGGAAGGGCTATGGCAAAGCAGTTGGCCTGTTCAGCTCTGGGAGAGCAGAGGATTGCTGTAGCAGAAGTCTAGACAATTACACTTGGGAAGCTTTTCTGGTGTTTGAAAGCTCCAGTCTTACAACGTGGCTACAAGAAAGCAGATGTTCCCCAGTGAACTACATGAATCAGGTAGCTGCCTGGTTCCTAGAAGCAACAGCGCTAAACTACCATTTTTTTCCTAAGAAGACAGTAATGTAGCCTCCATTTTGTCTCCTCTCCACACTAGAGATGCTCTGAAGCAGTCTTTCACCACACTGGTTTTTGATTCAGGTTTAGGAAACATCGGCAGCCTTCAAGAAAAGCAGGCCTTTCTGCGCAAGCAGTGAAGCAAAGTACAACGTGAATTGCCATCTGGGGAGGTGACCAACCTTCAGTCAAATAGAGGTCATATTAGCAAGAGCCTTCTTGCAGTTCATTACAAAAATCAAAGCAACAAAGGCAGCAAGCTGAGCTGCACAATCCTCCTTCTTCTGCCCAGCAGACAAAACCCAGTAGAACAGCATCTCTGACTCACCTCTCCACCAACACAAACTGCACTCAGGAGAATCTGAATCTCTACAGCTCCACCAAAAGCAGAGCTGACACATCAAACCAAAGAGCAGAATTCTTTGTCTGGTGCCCAGTGGCTGGCATTAGACGTTAACCCCACAGCAGCTGACTGAGCTGAATTCAGGCTGGCACCCAGCAGCAATGCAAGAGCAAAAACATTTTTATAAGAGCAGCACATTTCCTGACCTGGAAGATGCCACTGGAAGGAACAAGGAAGCAGGAATTGCAGCTACCAGGTATGTGTGCTCTGTCTGCAGAGGCAGCAGAAAATAGCTTTTCCTAAACAAGAGCTGCACACTCCTGGCCCTCTCTGTAGTACCTCAGCAGCTGTGTAAAGAGGCAGCTTGGACATACACAGCGCTCCGTGCTGAGCAACACCTCACCTACCACCACTTTTTCATGGGAAGGGAGATAGGAAGTGGAGCCAACACAGAAGTCAGATTTACGAGGAAAAGACAAAGATCAGGTAAAAGTTGATCCTATAGGAAAAAAATATAAAAAAGGGAGAAGCACAACCTAATGGCAGTTACAACGATGAGACTATGGGGTAAGAGGTTCCTGCCTTCTACACCCCTAAGTGGGGTTCTGAAAAAATCTTTAAGGAACTGGCCTGTGATGGCAAAACACACAAGGAAGCAGGGAAAAGGGTGTGCACATGTGGCACACAATGCTGCTTTGGCTCCTATTTTTGCAGGAGGAAAAGGACTATTTGAAAGGCTTTTAAGTTTTTAAGTACAGCATTAATCCAGAGCCCTATATAAAACCAGCACTCTCCCTTTCCAGTATTTGCATGACCAGTCTCATGCTGACCCAGTGCTGAATGAATTGCAAGCATCTGTCAATTCCTGATGATTATTAGATTAGACACTGCCCCCAGAACCACCAGGACAGAGAATTCCTTTCTCAGGGCTTTGTTCTGGGGTTTTATTTCATTTCATTATATTATTACTGATTCTTCTGTTTTCTCAGGGGCCAAACTAATTCCATTTCCTCTCAGTTTACTAGCATTTCTCAGTCATCCTTTCGCCTGCAACCCAACAGCACGGTGAAATTACACAGCAAGTGAACCAGTGATGCAATTCCCACCCCACTTTATTTCTCTCTTTCTCTCTCACACACTCACACATAGTTCTCACAAGATATATTTGCTCTTCTTCACATTTATAGCTCAAAGAAAGGAAAGACACTTGGTATAAAAATACCTATATAGAAAGAAAAGCTTTGTCCTTGTGTCTCCAAGGTCTTATCTAGCTAGGACTCATGAAGAAGCATTCCACTGGGTACAAGAAGGCTCTGGCTTTGGAAAAAAAGGCCGAATTAACTAGAGGTCTGGTCTTTGACCAGCTAACATCCAACAGTTCTACAAATACCACTGCAAGATGATGTTGCTTACCTTGCAAGGGTTTGGCCAGACATCCAAGAGCAAGTTTAAAAAGGCACACAGGTTAAATCTGCTTTAATGTAACTATTGTTTGAGTTAGAAAAAGTACTTGAGATAAGTATGTGGTTAAGAACATAGGTAACAAAATCTGGGTGTAAAATTCCTTGGCTGAGTCAGTGTGCTGCCAGCACGATTTTCCCCAAGCCTAGAACTTCTAGCCCCTTGTTTGGCTTGCTCTTAGCTTCTCTTTGACACTGTTATCCAGGCTTCCTCCTTTGGTGAAGTTACCAGCTCATATTTTGTCTCCATGACTTGTCCTTTCACCGGGTGGAGATACAGTTTCCTTACCAGGACAGTCAGCAGAACTGTAGCCACCATATAGGCAAACCTGGGGGAAGAAGTGGGAAGAAATAAAGAATAAAAAACTTGCTATGATGTAAATCTGCTGGACAACTGCCAGTTTGGACAGACTGTCTTGGCAGTAACATAAAGAAGCTGAAAGCACTTTCTCTCGTGTCTGCCACAAAGATGCACAAAGACCTCCTTCCCTATGCTCACCTCAACTCCGGGCACTCCTGGCTTCCTGAAAAACCCAACAGGGAGAGGTTTTTCCTGGCTGATTCCTCATTGAATCTCTCTGGGTCAAACCTATGAAAGGCAAAACACACTGAGGCTTTCTGTGCAGTTACAGGATAATTTCCCCAGACACGTATGCACACATATGAGTAGGAAACTGGTAACAAAATACAGAATCTCACTAATCTGCTCTCTTTAAATTGTGCAAGGTAATTCCACAGATATGTGAGGCCAACTGTGCATCCACTCCATCTGTGTTCCTCGCTGGTCAGCTGTATCCCAACTTGTCCAACATAATGATAAACTGAGTTAATGTGTGACACAGAGCTGGAATTAATGTGCATTACCTCTCAGCAGTGGATATCTAGCTTGAATGCACAGCTGAGCTGATGCTCCTACTTGCTCTCTATTCTCCACCAGGGCACACAGAATCTGATTTGTTTCCCTCTCTCTCACTGTGTTCCTTCCCCTCTAACTTCCAAAAATATTTCCTTTTTCTCATTGCCCCTCACCCTTCTCTTCAAGCAGCTGGTGTGTCTATGTGTATGTGCTGGGGGAGGAAAGCTGGTGACTCATTCAAGTGAGAAAAGAGGTTTCCAGCATTAGGATGGTAGAGGCTGTGAGAAAACTATTATCCAGGCCTGACATGAGTTAAAACAAGATTCTCCTGATCAACAATCCACAGGGAGACTTAATAAAATATCATTAATTTAAAATATATGCATTAAAAAACCAAAACAGATAAATGGAAGGCAGTTCTTTTTCACCTTCTGCTAAACGTTTCTGCTTATACTTACAGCTTTTGACTCCCTGCCTAAATATCCAAGCTCTGCTTCTGCCAAGGTGAGACGGCAGGTGGATTCTGACCCTCAGTAAAAGCACACCAAACTTACATTCCCCCTGAACTGAACTGGCAAATTAAGGATGCTGTAACAAGAAAAAAAATGCAGCTGCCTAGCAGAAAAATAGTGAGGACAAACCACCACATACAGTGTTTTTGTACAGTCAGTAGGTGAAAGGATCAAACAAATCATCTCCTCTTTTCATCACACCAATATACATTTACCTCAGGCTAAACCTCGTGTCCTTCTCCTTGGTATAAACACAATGTGTTCATAGCAGTCCTCACTGTCCTTCCCACAAGGCTTCAGCAACCCTTATCTGAACACACTGTGTGTCCTACCCTAGTAGGCAATCCCTGCCATGATGGTTGTAGATCAGTGTACCTGTACCTGACCCTTTTGTAAGAGCTATGCTTGCAGGAGAAGAAAAGCGCTGTTCTAAAGACTTTATTCTTCCTCATAAATCTTGGCTGTCTATTATCTCTGTCTAGAACAACTAACATTTTCTCCTAGCCCAAGTGAAGTCAGATACATAATAATATTTGCCACCTGGAGGCCACAGAAAGCTACAGCAATGTTTTTCTTTAACCCTCACAATACTTTCTGGAGCCAGATTCATCTTCATAGATAGAAGTAGTGAGGTAGCATTTCCCTTCCCTCTGAAAAAACAGAACTTCATACTGACATTTCCTCTCTTGCATGATTGTTCTGTCATGGCACGCAGTGATTCTAAAAACACTTGGATCACTGTTTGTCTATCACAGAAAACTTTGTGGAGTTGGAGCACGGGAAGATCGTATCGTGAATAGCCTCAAAATCCCCCTCATTGAGACAAACAAACCCGGACTTCGATAAATTTCTTACAGCTTTCCTTTTGTCTCCAAAATCTCTTTAAGGCAAGCCCTGCAGTCAAACAGGCTGTAAGATCTAAAGAATGTAAATTTAAAAAGGAAAGGAATTAGGTGCAGTACAAATCTTGATTCTACATACTTGTATGGTGATGGCCAAGATGAACTATCCTGTAGCATCACACCAAGAGCATAAAGCACAAGTGTCTGGAAAGAAAATTAGGACATGGATGTCAGAGCAGAAAGAAATGCACAATTAGAGACATCCTTGGACAGCCTTCCTGGATGACGATTATTCTGGAGGCCATGCTGCCATTGTTTGTAGTTGGAGAGGGTCTGATCCCATTCTTCTACTCTTGCTGATGTGTTTATGTTTGTATTCTCTGCAATGAAAAGTACCACTGTGTGGGAAATACAGATAATACTTTCTGTTTTTTTAAACACACAACTGCACAACTGAGCCCCTAAGTCCCTTCAGAAGATCATTCACCCCTGGTGGACCTAGAACCAGAAGTAAATCTGATCAGCAAGAGAACATGAATTCCCAGAGCCAACTCTGCAGAGAAAAGCTGCAGGGCAAACTCTGGTCTTCTGCTTCACCTCTCTGTGGGGAGAAGAATGAGACAATTCCCCTCCAGGACAGGAGGGTGGCCTAGCGTTCCCAGTACTGTCCTACCTCTTTGGGGATAGTATGCTGGTCAACTCTGCCCTCCAGTTCCTGCAGTTGTGCAGCAACAGGAGTAAGCTTTGCTGTTCTCACGGTCTCACACAAGACTTGTCGACAATATCTGCAACCAATAAGACTTGGTTAGTTTAACCCTTCTAGAGAGAAGCTTGTCCATATCTGTGATGGGTTAGGTTTTAGGACCCAAAAGAACTGATACATCTCCCAAACAACTCCTCTCTGTACCCTGCAATGGGAAAGTATGGGGTAGAGTACCCGAGGGACTCTAGTACCAGAGGGACTCTTTGGAAGCGGGGTGGTGGCTAGGAGCAGTTCTGGCCAGCTGTGGAGGAGACAGGACACTCTGAGCCTGCCTGGCCCCACCTGTCTTCTATGGTGAGATATCCTTTACTCTCTCTGTAGTGCTAGTTCAGCTTTTATGAATTGTTGGTGGTAGGTCAGGAGGGCATTTCGCACTAGCGCTTTTGCATTAAACCAATTCTGAGTGTGGCTCCATTTTCTGTGAGGGGGAAGAGGGATGTGGGGATTTGGTTGCGTGGCTGCAGAGGGTTGGTTATGCGGCTGCTGAGTGAATGCCTGCAGAACACAGCGCCGGCAGGGTCCCAATCACTGCACACCAGGCACACGCAGGGGAAAGGTATGCAACTACCCCGCTCCATTTTTCCTGCCTTCCTTCCTCCTCCTCCGGTGTGGCGCAGACGCAGTCAGCTGTGGCAGTCCGTTGCTGCCACCCCGTGGCGAGCGCCCCCTACCGAATGGAGGCCAGAACTACATCTAATTGCCTTTTGTAAATAGTTCTTCCCTTACACCATCACCTTAAATTTCCCTTTTCTTTGTTGTGAAGGGGTTTTTTTATTAATTTTCTTTTAAATTTATTTTGTTTTGAATAAATGTTACGATTTATTCCAGTTTTCAGATTTGTTTATATTCCCTTCCTGTATTGGTGGGAGGGTTCTACCTTTAACCCTCAAACAAGCACAATATCCTTGTGGCAACCAGGACAGCCAAGGCACCGACTGTATATAGAGTCACAGTCTGCTCCTGGAACTGTGTCAAGGCACAGTGAGACTCTTCATTTTTTTCAGATAAACAGTCCCAGCACATCTGCAAGAAGCACTAAATTTCATTATCAGCTTTTAGGGAAGGTTATTAAAATCTCTCTTTAGCACTCATTTTTCAGATTTGAAACCAAATTAGCTTTCCTAAAACACATAAATACACCAGACCTTCTTCTGGAACTCTAACGTGTACAAGCAGCAGCAAGAAACCCACATACTCAGTTGTACCAACAAATGCATGAAAAATAAAGGAACACTGTTGACCAGTCATTATTCTAGTTCTGTGTCCTTTTCAAAAGACGACTATTCAATGCTTTCTCTCCAAATATGTCTAACATTAAT
The DNA here is from genome assembly GCA_028565055.1 of Phoeniculus purpureus. Lineage (NCBI taxonomy): Eukaryota > Metazoa > Chordata > Aves > Bucerotiformes > Phoeniculidae > Phoeniculus > Phoeniculus purpureus. Next base: position 9,727,879 of record JAOXOE010000602.1, read on the forward strand.
CCAGCCATTAAAATGTCTGATTACCTCTGCTTTTGGAAAACTAGGTCAAAAACCAAAAAAGACATTAAGCAAACAAATTTTGGCCTGCCAATCAGTGTGCTAATTTTTGTGTTCTCCTTTGCTGATGAACCTAAAGGGTTTCCTATAGACATCTGAAGAGAACATCTTTGTTTGGAGCCCTAAAGCAGATTCTCTCTGTGCCACAAGTCTGGCTTGATCACTTCTAGAAAACAGAAGGAAGTAGCTTTTTGGTGCCTTCCCTTGGCCCTGCACAGGCTGTACATCAGGCTCCAGCACATGAAGCCCCTGTTCCCACTACATGAGATAACCTTTACCTGAAGTTCCTTTCATGTGACCCACCTGAGCTGCTCAATTTTCTCAGGTGTGACTGGTCCCTTTCCCAGAACATGGTCCATCTCCTTGTAGAGATTCTGCTGAACATCTTCTGAGGTTGTCAGAAAATAGACTGCCCAAGTACACACTGGATACAAAATCAGGTTATTACTGAAAATTCAATCCATTATGAAGTGCATTCAGTTTTCTTACTTCCTGTATTTGCAACATTATATTTTGACCCAGAAGAGGGTGACCTCTGTCCACTGCAGTCTGTACTGATTCTGTATTCAATGTCAGGAGTAGAGGCTGAACCCCTGTGTCACAAGAGACCCTGCGAGCTAAAATTCTCTTTCAAATGTTATGAGGAGAGTAGGTAGCTGTGCAGGAGATCGACCCATTCATCCTCACAGCTCTGGGCAAGGGACCACAAAGCCAAGCAAACCCTGGGGAGCAAGAAGTCTTCAACCAACCATGCAGATGAAAGGCTAGTTTATCCAAAGTATCAAAAAATCCCCTACTTAGCCCCTGCAGATCTCAGGTGAATGCTCCAGACAGCTAGTGTATGGGGCTCCTGACAGAGAACAAGAACAGTACAGCTTTCTGCAGCACCATGGCCATCACTTGTTTCCCCAACTCTGTTTCGTGAGAGCATCAAGAGGTATCTTCAACAGCAGAGTGAAAAAGAAACCCTGCATAAAGAACAAGTGTGTAGGATGCAGCTATTCTGAAAGCTACATGGAAATGTTTCCACCACTCTGTCTATTCCCAAGAATGCTCTGTAATCCTCAAGGAGTCAAGCCGCTTAAAACACCAGCCTTCATGGAGTACACAGAGAAGATATTCTCTGGGGTGCACATTACCACAGTTTACTTTCCACATTCTTTACACCTAGCTGTGCCTGGGAGGTTGTCTTTGGAGTCACAGCCCCATTGGCTGAGACACAGGGCCTGATAATCATCTGCTATCATAAGAGATTTTACACACAGTTCCAGTTTGTTGGTTTGGGGTTTTTTTTCCTCCCCATAATCTTCGCACAAATCCCGAAGTAGCTTCATGGAAAGTCTTTCATACACGGAACATATCTATCCTCCAAAAATTCAAAGCAGCCAGACCCTAGCACACTGCTCTGATTTCTTCCCATGTGCCAGAGCCTACTTCACAATATGATCTCTGTGGTCTACATACATCTTTTGCCACTTCTTTGGTGGCATTAAGAGTGCAGGAGAAAAGCAATGGGAAGTAATTCAAAGGTTCACCAAAAGTCAGGAAGTTTGTCAAACACAGATTTCAGCTCATTAGCTGTGGGGCCGTGGCGAGAGTCTGATGTAAAAATTATCTCCTCCTATCTGTAACTCAGGAGAAAGAGATATACGATTTTTTTATTAGCCTAAAATAAGTTGTGTCACTACACACAGTTTTAGTTAAAGATGGAAAGTTACTTACAATCTGTACTTACAGTTAGCAGTGATTATGCATCCTGCCAAGGAGAAAATCATTGTATCTTCGAGAATCTGGGAAATAAAAAGTACTTCAGAGAATGAAGTTTGTAAGAGCGTAAAGATAAAAGATGTGGCAAATTCTCCACTCAAAACACATAAAACCACTTCAGTGCAGAGAGCAGGAAATACATGTAGAAAACACGGACTGTACTCTAGAATTTCTACTGGAATGATACATGAGGTATGCTTAATACTAATGTACTTCTGGCTTACAAAAACAGCAATGAAACCTACCAAAATCTAATGCAACTAAACACTGTAGGAGTGGAAAAACTGAAATGAGAAGCCCTGCTTTAATGAGGAAACTGATCCCAGATGCAAAAACTTAATGTATGTAACAAGCTGCCTAGGTAGCAGAACTCTAGTACTTGGTAATGACACAAGAGCTGCACAGACCTGTTGCTCACTCAGGCTCCCCTGCAGCAAGGTGTCGATAAAGACATGCCTGTTGAATGATCCGCCCCTACGCTCCTTTATAACTCTCTTTAAGGTGGATTCCATCTCCGTCAGAGCTTTGGAGGCAAAAAGAAATGTTTATTTTAAAACCTGGTCATCCTGACTGCTACAGAGAAGCAAATGCACCTCCTCAAGCACATCTTGAGAGCAGCTGTTCCTGCTGGGCTCACTTACAGAAGAAGCCTCTGTTACATGTTACTGTCAATTTGGAAGGTGGGATCTCCAATTTAGTTGAAAATGTAGGAAGCAAGTAAGACAAGCTGGGCACAAAATGCCACCCTTACAGGTATAACTGCGACACGTACTCTCAGCTGAAATAACGTAAGAGAGATTTAAATAACAGTCAAGTGTTGAACCATCAGAGAATGTGTTTAAACAGATCCCATAAAAGGTTTGAATCTGAATTTCAATTTATCAAGGCCCAATTCAGCCCCTTCACCTTAGAACTACCCTTCTTCTCTTCTCTTGTCATAGGAAGGTCAACAACTCTCTAACATCAAACCTCACAATGTGGAGTTTGCAAAATTGCATCCTATTACAACTTAGGAATGGTGCTGAACCAGTGCACGCAGGAGAAGCCCATTTTAACAGAGCAGTGGTTGTCCTCAGATTCTGAAACCCACAGAACTAGCAACATAAGTAAAGAAACCCTGGGTTTAGAGGATTTACAAGCAAATCCTTAGTTCTAGATACAAGCTAATTTTATTTAACATCTTATTATTCAATAGTGAAGGGGTTTAACTATTAGCAAAAACAACAATTAACTAGACAACTGAAAAATAAAGCAAATTTACTGTGAAATATATGAGAAATAAAAGCACTGCTGTAACAGACCTGAAAGTGATGTTACCCTGTGTCACCATCAGAGGCCATTGTGTGGAAGACATCCATCAAAGCAACACCTCTAGAGCTGCGTACCTGTGCCTTTGAGCCTCGAGTGACTGTCTCGCAGCACATTAACCAAATGGTGCATCATAAGAATGGCCATACAAGCCAAACCATCTGTCTTCACCTATTACCTCCAAGAGAAGTGATGGGAGGGAACAGAACAGGAAGGGGGCACATACACTGATACTTCCCAGGATTCATTGTCCGTCTCTAGAGTGGATAAACCCTAGAACTAGACCTGGAAGTAGAGTTCTAGTCCTATAAATTTCTTGGGCACTGGCAGGATTGTCGCTCAACTCCAAAGCAATGACCTTACGCGAAAGTAAAGAGGATTAACTTGGTAGTTTTTGGCACAATGACGAGAACTACAGAAAAGCCAACACAGTGGGACAAATTGTCTCCATACACTAACTCTTCAGAATGAATCAGTTGGAGAAAGACAGTAATTTCAGGAGGAACCTACCATGTTCGTAGAGCTTCTTCCTATTCATGTTTTTGTCAAGGGACCCATCCAAGAAACCTTTTCCAATCTCTGACCAGATCTAAAAGAAGAACCAAGAGAAAAGCACCATCACTCACCAGAGGCTGAGTCTGCTGTGATCATTCTGTTCTTCTCTATTCAGGAAAATTAAAACACCAAATAAAATTAGGTCTTCCTGTGAATACAGAACTGTCCCCTTTAGGACACCATGATCCATTCCGGATATTACATCTATGACAGATGAAACTGAGTTGAAATGCAACAACTGTGGTTACAACTGTAGAGAAAAAGATATGGAAATACTGAATGGGAGATGGAAATGCTTCTTTCCCACCCTATCACTAGCAGACTTAACATCCCCAGATTTGGATACAGCTTGCGACCTCATCAGATTTTCCTTTCTCTGCAATGTCACAGAGCCTTCAGAAGAAATTTGAAGAGCAGTTACACCAGCACTCCCAGTAAGGAGATACCAAACACTCTTCAGCTGTCATTGGATCTGAATTCTTAATCAGAACAGAACCTTGACAAACATCTTACACTAATGACACCAGGATCAGCAGTAGGATCTTTCTGATAGCTTCATCTTGGGACAGCTGAGGCAGAATCCTCAAGCTCTTAAGTTTAATGCTAGCTTAACATTAAAGTCTCAGCAGTAGCTTATTCTAAACCATACATGGTCACAACACGTGTGCTGTTGGTGTGGAAAAACGTAATGGGAGATTTACTGGCTCTTTATGAAACTTACTGCATCATGATGCCTGCGGAATCGGATGACTTCCCGGTCATCTTCAAAGCTGCTGCCCATAGATGTCTGTGTAACAGACTTCATGGCAAAGCCCAACATGTGCTGGCAGAGTGGCACATGCTGTGCCTCAGGGAGGGAGAGCCATTTGGCTAGCAACTCTTCTGACAGCTTGAGAGGAAAGAAACCATTAGATGGCAGTAATATTAGCAGCATATTAACAAACATACCCTGGAAACACTCCTACCCAATCCCAATCACCACACCACAACTTCACAGCTATGGCACAAAGCTACAGTCTTTCCAGGTTTTTCCTTCAATTGTTAACATAAACGGTAAAATTTTAACCTCAAATCTGCTTCTTCCCAAGGTTTTTCCACAACAAGGCAGTCTCTTATTCCCCGTCACAAAAGAAACCTCAAACCTTTATTCTAGCAACAGGACTGAGCCAACATAACAGTTCTTCACCTGTTTGTGGATCTAGTACCTGGCTCCTTGCTCCTCCCTCCTGTCCTGAGAAATACACCTAGACTCCAGATTCTCCAGTATCTTTAACTGCACCTGGTAACTTAGTATAAAAAGATGCCAAGTTCAGCCCTTCCTCATAACCCACTGGAGCTAAGAGAAACTGAACATTCACACCATGCTTGAATGGGCAGAGGCTGTTCACTGTCTCAGATGCTTATAGTCCCAGCACTAAGTGCAGTTTCTTTATCCTACTGATCACAACTTTCGTAAGTCACATAACTTTCACTCGTGAGCCACACAGGGCTCCTCCGCTGCACAAAGACAGTTATGCACCTTCTGGATGAGAGAAAAGTTACTTTGCAAGGACTTGGTCACAGCATTTTCATACAGCTTCCTCCTCATGTGGCTCTCTCCTGTATCGCCACTCAGGCTGGCCTGGTACTTCAAGAGGGACTTCAGCATTGTCTCAAAAGGATCCACTGAAAGCAAAAATTGAAACACCATTCAAAAGTCAGACAACAATAACACACAGGGATGATGAAAACAGTCAACTCTTTATTTGGCACAGCTACCTCTGGGCAGTGAACAAGTCATGGCTCTTCTCCCAGAAACAGCCTCTTTGTGGTGTCAAGCTTCTCTTGCTCAGTGTGGACTGGGACCTCATGAGATCTCATCTCTGTGGCAGGGTACCACCCACTGCAGAGACTTCCTGCTGGTTCTACCAAGTCATTCTTTAGTAATAACAATTCTGAAGCTTGTTGCCAGCTTGCAGTTTCCAACTGGTTCTGCCATTGACTTGGTGCCAAGTTAGTGTGGCATGCTTCTTCCTTTCTCTTCCAGCCTGACCTGTAGCCCCTCTATCACACCCCCACTTGACAGCTGGTGTACTCTCCTGCCCTGACCATAACTATGTACTCAGGACATATCAGTTCACATAAGAGGCACAGCCACAGCCAGAGGTTGCTCTCTGCACTCCTACCCTGCTTCACAATGCCAGCAACTCTCATTTGACACCCTGCTGCTCCTGCATGACTTCTCTCGAATGTAGAGAGTTCCCTGCTGATGAGCTATTCCAAACTAACACCTACCGCGCTCAGTCAGGGCTGCCTCCAGCAGAGAGATCTTACAGAAAACAGTACCCTACTAAGCTACTGAATGCTTTCTACTTCTAATCAATTGCTCTACCTTGCACCTTCCTTCTACACAGACACTTCCAGCAGTGTGGAAACTAAACAAAAACATCCTCCATCTTCCATATCCATGGCTTACTTCAGATTTTTAACTCTGAATTTCATCACCAAGGCTCTTCTATTTTATAAATTTGCTAAAGTATCTGCAGTGTCAATGCAAACCATACACAAAGCACAGCATATGCTTTTCCCTTTCTGTAAACTTTTCTGTGGGTCTTGCGGAACTGGCAGAATCTTTAAGAAGCTATTTGGAAGCGGCAATCAGAGGTTTTTCAAGAGGGGTATTTTCACTCTTTATCTAGTCTGTTATTTCTCCCAGATGGAGAGTGAAACTTCTGAGGCATCAGAAAACATCCAAGTACAACAAAGTACTAGGTACATGAATCCACCAACTGCAGATGTAACTAGATGTAACTAGGATTTCCACCAGAGATCAGGACCTCATTATGCCACTAAACAAACATACAAAAGGAGTCAATTCCCACCTGCAGATGACTGACTTATTACCCAATAATACAAAAGCGGCTAATGAAGCTGGAGGCACCACAGTGGTAAACTTTCCTCAATCCTTTTCTCTCACACAATTTTCCTTCCAACATTTCCATGCTCTCCATCTCATCCTCCTTCCCACTTTGAATGACAAGAAGTATGTGCCTTTTGACACTGCAGATGGTACCTGCAGTGTTCTGTGTGGAGTAAGCTGTTAGGTAACTGTAGCTGCTGCTGACAATTCCTCTCCCAGGTAATCTGCCATGGCGTGGCTGCTGCCACAATTCCTTCCCCGTTGACTGACCCTGGCAGAGCCAGGCACAGTATTGGGATAGCCAGAAAGACATGGTTGTTGGTAAAGTCCATACAGCAAATCTGGCAAGCAGAGGCATTTGGAAAGACCTAAGGATGCTCAGCACCATCACTAGCAGAAACTGCAAAGTTCTTGTGATACATAAAGAATAAAACTGCTGGATCTGACTTAGGGTCCATTTTTTAATCCCTTGTCCCAGTGCAAATTGGCAGTTTCATGCCACTGGTGCACCCACTGTTGTCAACTTGGGACCACACAGCCCAGGCTGAGGGCTGGCCCTGCCTCGCAGTATTTGGGTAACAATTGTTTCTCCACAGCTACAGGAGGCTAGTGACTTCACAAGACACAAAGCACCTCTTGAGACAGAGCTCTGTCCTACCAGCATTTCCACATATGACTTCTTTTGTTTTTGTCTTGAAAATATCTCTGGAAGTACATATTCAGTCCTCTTAGGGAAGCATTTCTAGATTTTGACTGCAAGGAAATCTCCCTCATCCCAAGAACCTCAGAGTGCTCTCCTAGGCACCACTGTAAGTACAGACAGAGAAAAGATCCAACTCTGGATAGTGGAGACAAATACTAAGAACTGAACATCAGAGATGGAAAAGCGCTCTGAAACAGCACAGTACAAACATACACAGAGCAGCAGTGAAGCTGTCCTGCTCAAACAGGCTCCATCTCCAGCATTCTTTATGCTTCAGGTTCATTGTCCCAACACAAAACCTGACATCAACCCATTAGAGGTTTCCAAGTGTGTCTCTAAATCGTGGCTCCTGGCAGTTCTGAAGTAGTCCACATTCTTCACATTCACACCCTTAGCAAACCTGAAGCACTTCCCCAGAATCTCTCACTGGAATCAGCAGAAAAGATCTACTTCATTGAATTCTCCTTGTAAATTAATCTCAACCAAGTCTTAAGAGGCAATGAAAACATAACAACTAGAAACACTCCCTTAAGCATGAGAAAAAACAAGCTCTTCCTTCTGCTGGGCTGAACACACTTTCCCTGGCTCCTCCTGCACGAAACGCTCTGCCAGCTTTTATTTGTGTTGCCTTAATAAAATCATGCCTGAGTACAGACACCAGAATGACACAGGTGATTTCGGGTCTGGCTCATGCTCACCTTGTGCAATAGCCTAGATGCTTTCTCATCTCTATACAAGATACATGATTAAATGTACTCTCTTCTACAAGCAGTTAATATAGCCTGCTTGTGTGTGTGTGTGTCCGTTTACTGTCTCCACTCTCCCAGCCCTCAGGGGTACCCATTTCACTCTTCTTCTCTTGTGTTGACAAGGGGTCCCTGCATGATGCCAGCAGGGCAGGCTGCTAACAGAAGTCACCTCTCCAACCAGCATTTTGGTTTTCTAACATAATCCATCCTCACTTCCTCTTTCATTTCTCACATCCCACTACCTCTAGCTTCAGTAACACCACCACTTTGTGTCCAAGCAAATTCTGAACTGAAGCCTCCTTGCCTAGAAGTCTAATTATCAAATGAAATGTGTGTAGCATGCATTTCCTATTTATCCCCATCTTTAAAAAAAAAAAATATGCTTAGGCCTTGGCATAGCAGGACATCAGACTAGCCTATGTCACCTCATTTCCCACACTTAAAGCCAGGCACCATTGTTGTCCAATTTGTTATTCTGCAATATTTGGCTACCCCCAAATTTGGTAAGTCTCTCAGAACTTGCCTGCTCAGGGGCCTGTCAGTGTTCTTCTGAATTCTATGAGAGCGACAGTCTTCTCAATTTCTCCCAAACACACTTGAGTGTGTTGAATCCTCCAGGGTGGGTTTTCACCTTCTGGAGTGTCATTGCGATCTGCCACATCTTGCTAATCTTTGTTAACTCCCACTCCTTTCCCAGATTCTCACCAATTTTTTCATGTACAAGCAGCTTACCCATTTTGACCCCTACATTAAGCAGAGCTAAGATATCTGCCTGTACCTAAAGACAGCCTATAGCATCAGGTCAGACACGTGCATCCAGCACCTCATTCAACTTTACAAAATGAAAACTGGAAAAAAACAAGAGGCTTAGCCCAAACATCAACCACGTTAACTTACTGCCTGTGATCACCTCAGGAAGCAAAACACCCACCTAGGATGATGACACCATCAATTAAAATACCCTCCCAGGACGAAGATATGGTCAACTCAGCTACCCACACCACTGAGCATTCCAAGTCGGCAAGACCATTAAAGGTTGTTTAAGAAGAATCAAAGAACAACAAAAGTTAAAAGAACTTCTTCAAATAATGCTTTAAAAATCTCTACTTTGAACCCCACAAGGGAGCTATCACAAACTAGCATGGCTGTTTGCAAACTTAACAGTGAAAAGATCCCCCTCTTGAACTGTATTTCAAGCTGCTTTTAAAATGTATGATGAGTGCCTACAGGATCTTCATATCACTGTTTTGAGTCATTAGTGCGCATGATGTTTTCCACAAACATTTGTCTGTACAGAGACAGTAAAAGACAAGTATAGTAATTTCTTGAGAGCCACTGGACAGCAGAAACTCTTTGCAGAATAAAAGACATACCTAACCACCATATTAGCTGCAAACAGTATGATTTTCTTTCTACTTAGAATGAACCCCCAGTTTCCTTTGACACAAGGATGCCCAGGAAGACCAGAAGGAACAAGCAAACTCAAAGAAAAAGCACACTTACATAGCCAGTTTGGGTTAACGTGTTGCTTCAGAAGACCAATAGAGCCAATGCTGACAACAAGACGCCTTCCAAACCAGAAAGAGACCAATGGGCCATATTTCTCATGAAGGTTCACAAGGAATTCATGTAAACTGCTGCTGGCAACAATATCTTGCAGGTTGCCATCCCTGAGGAACACAAAGTGGGCATGTGGTCACCAACAGCATCTTATGGCAGAGCTGAACTTGATCAATTTGGGGATGGAAACTACTTACTTTTCATCAGTTGGAGCTAGCCCAGGGATATCTGAAACTCGCCTAGATGCCTAGAGAGCAAAAGGAAATGTATCACCCTTCTTGAACTCCAGATTTTATACAAGCCCAACCATGAATCCAGCATGAGAGCTGGATTCCCCGCATGGATAGTGCTGCACTACTGATCAACATTAAAGCTGCATAAGCCCCCATTTTCAGGCCTCAAACCTACTAAGGCTTGCAAAGCCCATCAATGCTGAGTATGCACCTGGTCCCACGGGCTAAACCAGGATTACTCTCCTGATTAGATGAAGGTTTAAAGGGTCTAGTTTCCAATGCAGACCCTAGACCCAGCTCTTGCTCTGGAGATCAGCACACATGTGAAACTGGGCGGCTGGAGCCTTTCCAAGAGGGTTCACTGGGGCAGAGACTGAGGCTACTCCCGGGAGCAGCCCGCGAAAGGCCTGCCTCGTCGCCGTCTGGACCCGGAGGTCCCGGTGCAGGGCCTTGCCAGAGCAGGCCCGACACCTGACCCCAGCCTCAGACCCGCGGAAAGGCGCCAGGGCTGGGGCCGGTTCGCTCCGTGCCCGCCCGCAGCCGGGCCAGGCTGGACCGCGCACCCCGCATCACCAGCGCCATTACCGGGCAGAGGTAGATGACGGCGCCCACCAGGATGAGCAGGAAGGTGACGGCGAAAATGGCGAAGTCCAGCATGGCCGGACCGAAGCGGCGGGAACGACGCGGCGCGGCCCCACCCGAAGGCCGCCGGCGGGGCAGGAAGGGGCGGGCCGGGCCGTGCCGGGCCAGGGCCAGGGCCAGGGCTAGGGCTGAGCACGCCAGCAGGGGACGGGGCGGCATGGGGGGGCCGCGGCGGCTGCTGCTGGTCTCCAATTCCACCCTGCACGGAGGGGGATATCTGGGCCACTGCCAGCAGCACATCAAGAGCTTCCTGGGCGAGTAAGTGCCCGCGGCGCTGCGGGAGCCCACCCCAGCTCCCCGGTTCTGAGGTTTCTCTCCCTCCTCCGTGGCAGGAAGGTGAAGCGGGTGCTGTTCGTTCCCTACGCCCTGCACGACCGCGATGCCTACGCCCGGACCGTGCGGGAGCGCTTCGAAAGCCTCGGTAAGGCCGGAGCGCCCGGGCAGCACCGACGAGCTGCGGCCCTGCGGGGGTAATGCGGCAGCGGTGAGTGGGGTGGCAGCTGCGCGGGTCTGGCCCTGGGCGCGGGCAGCGAGAGCAGCAGGGACCTGTTTTGTGCTGACTTGGAGGTGCTGTAGCCGCCTCCGGAATAAATCGTGGTGCAGGGAGGAAGATTTTATTCCTGAACACTAAGTGGTGTCGTTTTATTTTCCTTAATCACATGGGGGAACATTTCTTCCCATACATTCTAAAGCACTGCTCTGGCCTTGTGACCACTGGTGTTAAGTGAAAACCACGAAGACATTTCCCTTGCTCTTGCTCTAGCAGAGGGGCTGGACTAGGTAATCTTCAGAGGTCCTTTCCAACTCCATCATTCTATGATTACTGTAATGCAGGTAGGGATTTCCAGGATGAACAGAACCTGAACTTTGCTTTGAACTACGAATACTTCCAGACCAGCTTCCAACACCTCCCCCCAGTATCTGTCACTGTTCAGGATAACTGTGGACCCACTGCTACAGTAGTAATTAGTACTTACTTCCCTGGGCAGCACACTTTGCTCCTTGTCCTGCAGAAAGATAGCTGCTATCAAATGTCTGTGTTGTTCTGGCTCTGCTGACACTCCCTGTCCTCAGTGAGCCTCAGCAAGGCAAATCTGTCAAAGCCAGACATTTCAACCATTACCAGAAAAATAAGTTTGGTCTTTGTACCAGTAATGCTAGACCAGTAATTGGCACATCCTGTTCAGACTCATAGCTTTTCCCCATCTCTTATTTTCTACTTAGTCAGTAATACTCAGCAGGACTTTGTGCTTCAGCCTGCAGCTGCTAAGTGAAATGGTCTGCTCTCAGGCATTGACCACAAAGCAAGCAGAACTACACACAGAAGCACTGCACTGAAGCAGTGTGTGTGCTGTTTTTTTATGTTGTCGTTTCTCTGAAGTTGTCTGGTCAGACTACATCTGTCTTGCAGTGGGGGACGGGGTGGTTGAACTTACCACGTTCTTTCTCCAAACGGAAGCAGCAAAGGTAAATATCTTTTCATTTAAGGTTATGGGTTGGACAGCATTCATGAGTCTTGTGATCCAGTGGAAGCTGTAAGGAAATCTGAAGCAATATTTATTGGTAAGTTTTACTTTTTGCTCCATGAAAAGGGCTTGTATGGGGTGATGGATTTATTCTGCTCAGAGCTGGCACTGTAGAAGCAACAGTGAAAAAGTTTGGCTTAGCAATGATTAGAAACTAAAGAAAACAGTTTTTTTAATTTGAAACAGTAAGAATCTAAATTTAGTGGTAAGAAGCAGGGAAGATCTACTAATAGAACTTTGTCTTCAGTAAGTTTCAAATTACTACTTTGGACAGTACTTAAGTGTTAAAAGCTGTATCATACCATTACCAAGTCTATGCCATTACCAGGTCTAAGAAGATTCAGGGCTATTGCGCTCAAACTGTGTGTAGTCCTGATGCCCATGACCAATTTCTTTAACATTTCAGATTTTACTGTGGCTCAAAGCAGGACACCACCCTGAACAGAGCACAGAAATAATTGAGCCTGCCAAGTTTGTAAACTTGGCAATTAAAATTAAAACTGATGGTGAAAGCATGTTAAATAAGCTGAATTCTCTTTCTGCAGGAGGTGGGAACACATTCCGTTTGCTGAAAGCTCTCTATGACAACTGTTTGATGCAGGAGATTAGGAAAAGAGTTCTTGAGGTAAAAACTGCAGAATCTGGAACAGGTCTGAACAGCAGAATATTGTACATAAGCTTTTGTTCAGACAAATCCAATTTGTTTCTACATCTTTGTTTCTAATGTACTTCAAGTTCACCACAGAGCCACAAAGATGATAAAGTGAGTGGAACACCTCCCTTATGAGGAAAGTCCGAGGGAGCTGGGTCTCTTTAGCTTGGAGAAAAGGAGACTGAGGGGTGACCTCATTAATGTTTATAAAGATGTGAAGGGTGGGTGTCAGGAGGATGGAGCCAGGCTCTGCTGTATCATCTAATGATGGGACAAGGGGCAATGGGTGTGAGCTGGAACACAGAAGGTTCCACATAAATATGAGGAGCAACCTCTTCACAGTGAGGATGACAGAGCACTGGAAGAGGCTGCCCAGCAGGGTTGTGGAGTCTCCTTCTCTGGAAACATTTAAGACCTGTCCTGTGTGACTTGGTCTACGTGGTCCTGCTGTGGCAGGGGGATTGGACTAGATGATTTTTTGAGGTCCCTTCCAGTCCCTAATGTACTGTGATACTGTGATATAATGAGATAACTCATGCTACCTGGTGAACTGGAATCTATAGTCAAATAAACTTGCCATTGGTCACTGAAGCCAGAAAAGACTTAAGGTCAGCGAACTGATTTTCTTGGGCAGTTTCCCAGACATGATACTCAAGACCTTGGAATAGAGAATGCTGCACAGAACTTCAGAAGTAACCCCCTTAACTTAAAGTGCCAATTAAGAGCAGTGCAGGATTTAATCTATGTCTAGAAATACTGACTGAAATAGCCACATGGTATCTTAATAGATATACAGGAGTGTTGAAGTTGCAGGTTTTCTGCTAATAGAAAAGAGGTGAATCCACATGTATCTTTAGACAATAGCCTATTGATGCTGAAAATGGCATAATTACCTTGAGTATCTCTCTGACTTCAAATTGAGATGTATGAATGTCATAAAGCCCCTATGGTCAGCAGCCCCATTCTGGCTGGTGAAGGCATAGCAAAGATACACCATCCACGGAGAACAGAAGTAAGGTCTTCCCCTAGCAGTATGCAACTGCAGATGCCTACAGGCAGATTTATACAAGCACAGTGTGTTTGAAAAGGCCAGCTGCCAAGAAGAGAGGTTAGTTAGGCTGCCTGAACACATAGAAATTCAATGCCTATTGTGGGCAAGAAAGCCACAAAGCATTTGAGTCCCAGTAAAGTCTAGATAACTATTTGATTATATTAACACAAGTTCTCTAAATACAGCTTATTTTTATCAATTGTTCAGCGTGTACTTGCATCTTTCAAATCCTTCCATACACAGCATAATACATAGTCCTATGCATGTAACAGAAATAGCCAAACTAGTGCTAAAATGGCTGGTCATGTATTGATAAGCTTGGTTACTCAGCTTCAGGGCTCCCCCTGAACTGCAATGTAGACAAGTCTCTCCTGTCTTAACAGCAAAGTCCAATATATGCACTGACAACCTTGTAAAGAACTCTCATGATGAAGTCAGAGTTGCGAGTACAGGGCATTCAACAGCTAGTTCTCTGCCAGTCATAACACATACAAACTGTTGCCCACCTTAAAACCTGAATTCTTGTTCTGCTTTTCACCTGTAAACTTGGCAGATGAGATGGCAGGGACAAAGTCTGATTTAATTGCTGAGTCTGACATTGATAGAAGATGCTATAAAATGCAGTTCCTAGTTGTGATACTGCATGATGATCATTGCTTTTTGTCTTTCAGGATGGGATTCCTTATGTGGGGTCCAGCGCAGGAACTAACGTTGCTACCATCAGCATCAATACTACCAATGACATGCCAATTGTTTATCCACCTTCCCTGCAGGCCCTAGGCTTAGTGCCTTTCAATATTAACCCCCACTACTTGGACCCAGATGTTAAAAGCACTCACATGGGAGTAAGTAAAGCATGCCACAGCTAGCACAGTAACCACCTTGCAGAAGTGTAACAGGGTGTGGTTGCAAGACCTTACAGAGCTATAGGATGCTTAACAGCTGCTCCCTGGAACAACTGGAAATGCCAGTGAGGCAGGAACATTTTACTCCTTCCTAAATCTTTTCTTTGAGTGGGAAGAGGAGTTGGCAACTCAGTATTACTGAGGTAGAACCAAGTGTTTTTCACACTCAGCAGCTCTGCAATGTCTGAAACACTGTTGCTTCATACCTGGCATAAAATTGTGGGAGGTGGGGAAGAGTAAGAGATAAGCTTGAAATGGTAAAATGCAACGCAAGTCCTGCCACAGTCTGTCTTGCCTTCTGCTTGAGAAGACTGAACTTAAACATACTTTAAGAGGCTTAAATATCTAAAGTCTGAAAGACTCACCAGAATGGGATGATCTTGAGACCGCTGTGGGATTTTGTAGCATAAGAAAATCTCTAGGTACTAGTGTACTGGCAGAAGGTACATGCTGCTGTGTCCAGTGCTGAACAAACACGTGGGATAGCTGGAGGAAAACCATCAAGCACAAAGACTAACATCTTGACTCTGTGGAGGAGCTGATTCTTGAATAGGCTGTCAGAAGCCAGTTCCTCAGGGAACAGTTTCTGTGGGTCGTCTTCTAACTGCCCAAATACTTCTCTCCTGCTAATCCAAATTTCTTCATGCTTAGAGGAAGCGTTAAGAACCAGTGTGCTTCTGGAATTTAGATGAAGTTGTCAATACCTATTTACTACTGAATAAGCAGGCAGTCTTTTCCCTATAAGTTCGGCTTCTCTGAGAGAAGGTACAGGGCTGTACCAAGTCTCTGCTAAATTCCTGTGTTTCCTTACCAACAAATCCTTCTGGTTGAATTTCTTTAACTAGTGTTGCTCAGTTCAGCAGTGAACTCTCAGGAAATATGGCAAAGCTGTTCCCAGAAGGAAATTCTTCAGTCTAATACCTATCTGAGGAAAAACAAACAGATATTTAATAAGTAGAAATTTGTGATTCTCTGCCTTCTTCTATGAAGGTGGCATTTCAGGCATTTGCTTCTACTACCTTCCTCCACGTTCTTACTCTGAGGATAACCACACAGTTTTGGGTTGGTTTTTTTTTTTAAAAAAAAAAAGGCTTTTCGGTTTTTGCTTTATCCAAGTTCTACTTGATCAACCTGAAGCAATTTGTGCTAGTGATGAAGGTAAAATACATTGGCTATTACAGTCAACTTTACTGCTCCATTCTGCTTGAAGAGAAGTGCCTGCTTTGTTTAATGTTAGGAATTGCTCATTGTCATGTTACTTGGATAGCTGCAAGTCCTACCTTACCGTCTGGGCAGCTAAATGTACACTCATTATTGCAGGAGACGAGAGAGGAGAGAATTCGCCAATACCATGAGGAGCCAAACACACCTCCAGTGCTGGTAAGTAGTAGTTCCCAGTCAGGAAGGTCATGGCTGTAGTATGGCAAACATTTTAAATACATTCTTGCTATCTCTCAGTGTGGGTTCCCCAGCTTGAGTAGCCTTACACAACAGTGTCACAGGGGGCTAGTTATATCCTTGTTACAAGCTTCAACCTTGGATTTTGCTCACTTGCAGAAAATGCATTAAAAACAAACAAAACACGTTCTGCCTATTAGCTGCTGAAGTCTTGTTCCTAACACTATGCTTTAGGCAGCTCTGATCTTTCCAATCACTAGCCTCTGGTCAAATGTAGTATGTTGGGGCAGTGTGCATACTGATGCTAAGATACCTCCCCCTTACTCTTTTTTTTGCAGATATTTACACTGTTTAATGTCTGTGGTTTTCTGACTTTGCTCATTCAGTAGCATGTTTCTAGTGCCACTAAGTGTATCTGGGGAAGTGGGACCTCTGAGTTTCCTGTCCCTGTGCTTGGAGTACAAAGTTTGCTGTTGCTTGGCCCAAGCTGAATCTAAGAATGGCAGTAGCACAAGTAATTATGGAAAAACATCAAAACCCACGTTTTGCTTTTCTCTATATTGAATGTTTGCTCCTTTAGAAGTTAAAAAGCAAACAAAATAACTAGCTTCTAAAATAATGTAACTCACGTAATCTTCACTAAAGTCTTGTCTGTAGTCATGGTGAGCTGCACTAAGCCTGCCCAGACTGTGACAATCATTCTGGCCTTTCCAATAGTGTGGAAATTGTGTTAAATGTTTCTGTCTACATTAGGGTTTGCGTGAAGGTGCAATGCTACTAGTAGAAGGAGACAAAGCCACCTTGCAAGGAGTGACAGGAGCACGTCTGTTTTTGAGGTAAAAGCTTCGTTTTACTTACTTTCTCAGATAGAACAGAGGAGAGTCTTCTCTTAGATTCCTGGTACATGGTGCCTATCCCCGTTGTCAAAAGTTAATTAATCCTTTGCACTTATCTTTGGGGAAAACAGCATTGCTTTATGCTCCAAAGGAGCAGGCAGTATGACAGCACTCTAAAGCCATTGATGCTTATGTTTCTGAACTACTGTTGCTGTTCACCAAAAGAGCCCCAGTAGTCAGCTCTGGTGCTGAAGGCCAGGAGAACACCAATTTGGCAGTAATGCATTGAACCCTACAACAAGGAAACTTGTGTCTTTAGTCATATGAGCATTACTAAGAAATCTAATATATATGTCCTGTAATGCTGGTAAGGAAAGGGAGTCAAAACTCTACTGGTTATGAATACAAGATGCCGCCTTCTATCTCTAGTAACAGATGGAAGCACAGTAGTCGTATCTCCTGTTAAAGTTCACAGCATGGTTTGTCTTATTTTACAGGGGCAAGAAACCAACTGAACATGAACCTGGAACAGATTTCAGTTTCCTCCTAACTGGCAGTAATCTCCAGAATCTGTAGCCTTGCACATTCTGCAGCAAATGTCACTATATGGGAAAACAATGAGGAGGAAGAGAATAGACAGTTCTTAATCCCAGGGTGGGCTATTATGAATATAAACATGTATTAAGAGAGGTCCCTTGTGACTCCTAACATTCTGTGATTAGAGGGCTCCATTCTCTGTTCTAATTCATGTCTTTGACATTTCCAGCAACAAGTCAAATTTTTATTGGAATACACAAGTAGCTAGTCTGAAAGGGTCTGTACATTCATGTGTCCACTTTGATTTCTTGCCCACAAATAAAGGGCTACTTCAACATAATTTAGACCAGACAACAAGTCAGCAGTTCTGCTGCTCAGCTTTACCTGCTAAATTGAAAGGTTTGTCCAGTGTACTCCCCCACTATCATTTTTGCGCTGTTAATAAAGAAAAAAGTTACGCATTCAATGACTTTTATTTGCTTCAGACTCATGTTAAATATATACAATGCTAATTATGTACAAAAGTGTGCATGTTAAAAATGGTCAGGTTACAAACTTGCATATCCTAGAAAAGTGCAAAAGTTCAAAACATCTTCCACCATGCTGTACAGAAAAACAAAATCCATCATTAGCCAATATACACACACTCTTAAAGCTTACTGATCAAAACACAGAGAGACAGACAGTATTACTCTGAAAGCACCCAGAAGGGAAGAAGGTATTGCACAGAAGACTGATAGCAAATTCATTAGAGTGCCTGAAGGCTCATTTTTGAAAGTAGGTATTTCCAACACCCCTCAGACCTGACATTTAACTCTTAAAAAAGGCATTTTTTGGCATTTAAAAATCCATTTGTAATTACATAATTGCACAATCTGTAAGGATTACCAGAAGATATGGTTCACTGTAAGGCCTTTGCTTCCACTTTCCCTCATCAGCTTTAGTAAATACTCATCAAGCAAACTGAGTAGTGTCACACCTTCCATCAAAGCACTGACCAAAAGGAGGTAAATCTTTCAAGCACCATTTCTCTAATCTTAACGTAAGCTGCTCCTGCATGGTGAAGGACAAATCACATATCACAAGTTTTCCTCAACTTCACCCCTGCCCCTCCATGGCTTTCTTTAAGCGACAGCTCTCACCTGCATGTGACTCAAGCAGTACTGCCAGGTGCAAGACTTAATTTATTTTTAGAAGTTACTTCAAGGCAGAAAACATTGCTCCCTCCAGAGGAAAATACTGACTAAATAGGAAGCTAAAGAAAACATGGCCTATAAGTTCAGTTAGACCTATGCTATATATGGCTGGGTTCTTTGTATTTCAATCCTGAAACACCTTCACAGCTTTAAACCATAATCTATACTGACAATCTTGCTTCCAGTCACGGAAGACATGTTATGAAATTGTGTCTGTGCTGTGTACAATCACAGACATAAGCTCTGGAAACACTTGCTGCGTTTCCTAAGCCCAGAAGAAGAATACAGAAAGAGCATAGAGAATACAGAAAGCAGAGGAACTCTCTCCTGAAACAAGTGACATGCATATTTTATCTGGCAAACAGTAACTAAAAGAAAGATGCATCAGTTTTATCCCACAGATACACAGCATCTCAGGCTGCCACACTGCTGCCACTCAGAGGTGTATCTGCATTCGGGCATCTGATGACTAGCGAAGAAAGGGATAATAGTATTTTACTTTTTAGTATTTTACTTTTTTTTTTTTTTAACTGCAGTAGTTTTTCAGAAAAAGCTCTCCACCTTTCAAAGTATGTGCTGACAAGGGCAACTAGTAATAATCAGGAGAACCTGACTCCTGGGGAAGGAAGGAAAGACATCTTCCAGACACTTCAGGTGAGTCTAACATAGATACAAATACACCGAAGTGCATTTGATGGCATAAAAAGTATTATTCTCCTTAAAAGGAGACCTAATAACAAGTGTCATGTTTACAGCTGAAACCACCAAAACTTTTATACCAAAGAGCATGAAAAGCCCATCCTAGAAAGCACCGAAACACATATTTGAATTTTCACCCAATTAAACAACCACGTGTAGTGCTTTCATTTATCAGCATTTATTGGATCAGGCCTTAGGCTCATGTTAGGATATGCATCTTTTTCAAAACTTATTTCAACGGGAAAAAAAACTGACCAAGAAAACCAGCACCTAGCCCAGGTAGCACGTGCCTTTAAGGGCAGAAGAGGACTGCCTGCAGATGACAATACAGTGCAAGTATCTAGACTCCCAATGTAGGAACAGAAGGTTGACACTTCTACATCCATCTAAGTTTCTAAAGCTCCCTACCATACTATAATCCAGATATATATACATGTACACAGTAAAAGCTCCATGAAGCATCTGGTTGCTGTACATAATATATTTTTCAATGATTTTGTTTACTGCCATTGGGAAAGACTTGCAGAGGAAATGGAGAAGGGAGATATGATCAAGGGAATTGAGAAAGGTGAGGTACACAGCACATACGGCTTCCATTAACTAAGGCAAGAGTTAAAAGACTGTGCACTACAAATAGAAATAAATTGGTAATTCCTGTGGGACTACCGTAAAGCAGACTGATGGAATGTTACCAGTCCCATACAGAATTTTGCACTTCATTTAAAGGACACAGAAATACAAAAAGATCCTTATAAAGAAGCCAATTGACTATTAAAAACCTGTAAAAACTTCGATAAAACTGGTCATATTAATGATCTACAATATGGCAGGGGGGGAAAAGCTCATTTAGATCAATAATGCAAATCAACTGCAATGAAAGGCATCCTAAAACCCCATTTCCACAATGTGTATTAACTATCAGAGGAAGTGCAGTTAGTTTAAGATTTGGATTACTGTTTTGTGCTGGTGTTGGTACAGTATGCAGATGACAGAAAACAGTTTCTAGAGAACCTATGAGTGAGTATTACCTTACAAGTATATTACTACAGAATAATTTGCATAGATCAGATGCTAACTTGAACAGCAAATATTTTGCTTTCTGAATGCTTGTACAGTACAAAAACTGCAAACTAGATAAGATCCTTCACTATAGATTGAAAGACAATTAAAAATACTATCAGGAATTAGAATTAAATAGGCAAAGAGATACCTAACAAACATTTTACTTGAAGTAAAGAAGAAATGCCTTCTAAACATCATCCTTTGGTATACAAGTTCAAAACTGCTATGGAGAAGGTACTGATCTACTACTTGATCTTATTTATATGCAGGTATGAAAAGAGAGTCAGCTTTCAGTTTCTTTCATACACACATACACACTCCTATTTACTTAACTTAGTTTCAAAGACAACTGTGATAAGTACCACAAAGGTTGTTCAAAAAATTGAAAAATACTATCAACAAGACTTTGACAAATGTAGTGCTGTGACACAATTGTCACTTAAGACTTGTTTATTAATTCCTAATCAGAAACCTCTCGTCTTACGGCTTTGTGTTTTACACTGAAATAAATCTTATTTCAAAACCAAAGGAGACTCTTATTTCACCAATACTATGCAAAAAACAAAACGGAATCCTAAACTTTACTGGCCTGAGGAAGCCAGAAGTATTACGAAAGTCAGTTCATTTCCTTACAGTGCACTGCATAACAGACTGCAAGTCAACCAACCAAAAAGCTGATAAAAAAAGTTATTCTCTACTTTTTAGAAGACTTACGCAAATAATTTAAAACTGAGAGAAACAACATGCCAGCTAATGCTCGTGCTTATGACCTGTAACTTTTGTTTAAAGCTGGCTTTAGATACAGGCAAGGTGCAGATCTCCAAATCTATGGGGGTCTTTGCAGAGGGTCTCTGGCAAGAATGCTAAGCATGTGATGGTGATACCTCCCATCCTCAAGCATCCTTCATGCTCTACATCAAAGAGATGTAGAGCATGAAGCAGCTCAGAGCTCAGCTATCCTCTTCCTCATTCTGCTTCTGCTTTGTGCTCAAGCTAGCCTCAAGTTTGAGAGCCAACGTGGACAGTTCCACACTTAAACCTGTCCCAGATGTGTGAAGATCACGTAACACTTGCGACGCACTGATACGTTATTCATACCTCTGCACCATAAACCCTTTCAACCTCAGTTACTGCAATTACACTGTATTTTATTTAAACTGACACAGTATATTCAGAATTCTTCAATATTAAACTGCTAAAAACATTAATTCAACTGTTGCATAAACATACCTAACACAGAGTAGGATGTTTTCAAACCCTTTCACAAGCCCCTCTGTGCAAATGACAAAAAGAAAACTGTGCTCTCAGCACTCTACCTTTCTCCTGAGTTTCTCTACTTGACTCTTGTCAGGCCAACACATCCGTTTCTTGCCCCTCTTCCCCTGCAAGTAAATCCTTAACCTCACAGATGCACCTGAAATGAACATACCTGCACACATATAAAACCTGTCAACTCAATGCCCAAAATTAATTCTTTTTTCAACTTCCCATACACAGAAAAATCTCACATTATGAGCTGAATTATTCTAGAACACTCTCGAAGGAGCTCCCCTGACCCCCATCCTTCATGAAATCATAACAGACATATACACTTCATATTCTTGTATGCACACTTAATACTTCCAGAGTACCCTTAGTATTCTCACTGGATAAGTAATCCATTATAAATTGTTACTTTTCACTTCTGTACAGCTTATTTGAAAATATGGGAGTGTGAAAAAAACCAAACCCCACTCCACTTCTGGAAACGTAATGCTCTTTTGGCAAGTGACTCAGGAAAAGAGTTCTTATTTTCTTCTAACTTTCCAGACAATCCAGTCTCTCACAGTGATTACTTAGAATTATTGTAACTATGCACAGACCCACTCATTCACTAGTCTGATTTATTATTTCATTTACAAACTCTGAAGAAGAGCCATGCAACCTTCTTCACACAGTATGCTAATCTGTTATTGAAAGATATTTGTTTATACCCCAGTAAAGAAATTGAGGAGAAGAAAGCAGTTTCAAATGAGAGTAAACACAGCTTGTAAAGACTATCCTTTTGTGGGGTAAGGAGGTATTCCTATTTGTACAAAGTTAATAAATATTGTGCTGCAAGTTAATGACATGAGATTATACATTACGGAGTTCCTCATGCAGTTCAACAGCTCCGCAGCCACAAGAAATATCCCGTAACATTTATAGAAGGTACAACACACATTAATTTCCATAAATAAATAAAAATAACAAGGAAAGTAATGATAGAGGGAAGGAGTAGCCAAAAGGGAACATATTTGCTAACAATCACTTTTAATAGCTATACTCCCCTTACTGCATGGTGTTTTTTTCTCCTTTTAACAGACATACATACATGTACATACATATACATATATACACACACACACACACGTATTTACACATGCACACGTAACTTCACACACCAATCCTAGAATTCTTCCTTTATCTCTCAGCACCAGGCTTTTCTAACAGAATGGAGATCAGCATTTAAACCACTATAGTGATGAAATCGTTAAAACAACAAGAAAGCACATGCCCTCCTATCACTAAACCAAAGTTACTTCAATAAAGGCATCTCCATAACTCAGCATTTAATCCAGAAGTATTTTGTTGGGATATAGCATATGTAAGGATCTGGTATTTTCTTTTCCCAGGCCTTAAAAACATCTTATTTTTACAGAAAATAAATATACAGCTAACAAATGGTTTGTTGAACACCAAGGCAAGAAACAAACAGATGCTGTTTAGATTAAATTGTGTTGCAACGCTGCTTAAATGATTTTGCAGTTGAAACTTACTTTTGTTTGTAGGAGTTGCCTTACTAATGCAGCAGATTGATCTTTGATAGATACTCATTACTACTCTATATTTCTTCAAGATATTAAATATACTCTGGGGGGTTTTCGGGTGTCTTAGTCTACTTAATAATATGAGTAACTTTCAGCAGCAAGTATTTCCCAAGTCCTTCAGTTCCTTCATCACCTCAGACATTATTAAGATCTGTATTTAAGTAATTTCTGAAAACCAAGTAGTGCAACACAGATGTTCTTGTAGAACGGCCTAAGACTGGAACCACACAAAAGAAGATTGCAACAACCATTTACAGGAACAAATAGTGATAAATTGTTCTTCGGGCTACAAATATCGAAAAGGTCGTAACTGTCAGCTGTCCCAATTTTGAATCCAACCACTGCAACTGCCAGAATTCTCTTTTACTGTTGGGGAATTACAATGTCATCAGAGCAAAGCCAAATACCTTCTTTGTGATCAAGGAGCATCTAGTCCTATTCCGCTTTAAATCAAAAGCTACTTAAGTTCAAATAGCAAGCTTGGGTTTAGAGGTTTGGGGTGTTGCTTGTTTTGCTTTTCTCTTTCCCGTTTTCCTGAAATTCAGTTTTAGCAGCAGGAATTCTACTGTGACCAAGTCAACAAAGTTAAGGAAAAATACACAAGCAAGCTAACTTGCATGAGTACATATGCTTGTTACTATACCTCCTCCATAGGGTCATCTTCAACAGACTCAAGAATCAAACCCCTGAAAGCTGAGATATACATTTAAAGTGACCAAAAGATTAAATGTGTTTCTGGAATCCGTTAGAGAAGGTAGAAGCAGCAATCACTTGGAATCCTGAGTGTTATATTCAGTCTCTCCTGAGGAAATCTGGCTGAGCCGTTTGCTTGTTCCCCACAGCTTTCGGGAAAGCTGACCTGAGCGCATCTGTTTAAAAGTAATTCAGAGAAACAAAAGGAGGGGGAAGGGATAAGGTGGATAAATTTAAAAGGAATTCAGACACAGATTCTGATGATAGACAGACACTACAATGTACTGCATAAACACAATTACACCAACAAAATTACTGGAAAAACAAACCAAAAGTTACACTTAGGGATGGTTCTTGGGACTGACAAAAAAAAAGAAAAACCAACAAACAAAATACTAATCACACTCTTCTCTGACTTTGAAGAGATAAAGGGACATTGCCAAGCAATGTGTACTTAATACTTAATCTGCTTCAAACAGCTTAGAAACAGCATTTAGATTGATATTTGCATAGGAAAGAACACAGAGGTGAATGTCAAGCAAAAATGAACCAGGTTAGAAGAAAGGACATTTTATTTTAGAGATTTCAAACAGAAACTACTAGAAGTGAAAAGGAAAAGATAAGGAAAATGCAGGACAGTGATGGCAGAATGCAGGAAAGAAAGAGAAAGGTTATCTCCTGGTGTCAAATTTATTCATCTAAAGGTGATGGGTGAAGTCCAAAGAGCAAAGCTTAAACCAGAAGTGATTCATTACTGAGTACTCCATATGTAAAGACAGATACCAAGCAGCCAGAGACTGTATTAAATCTAGCATCTGGTGGATCTGCAATCTGACAATACTTTGTAAGAAACTGGTTTAATTAATTCCTTAAGTACATGGCTTATGATTGGCCAGTAGAGATCAGCCTGGCAGCTGATTAAGTTGGGAAATCCCTTACTGTTTAGTGGGGGAGATGCACACTTACACTGCAAAAGTTTGAGAACAGTTCATAGCACTCAGTACTACAACTAAGCACGCTTAAAACTGTATCATTACAGCTGCAGGGGTCTAGAAAAGGCACAATGCCGACAGGGATGAACACTAACAGGTGATAATCCCCCAGACTTCTGCAACACCCCAAACAGCTTGTTAAAAATGCAAACCCACTTATTATTCTTAACTTCGTATTGGACGCTGTCAATGCAGAAACACTAAAGGCCAATCTTAATGCCAAGCAAATTTGTGCACGACGAATGCCAGTTTCTTCCTTTATCATAAGGATCAGTATCACCACCAAAACCTAGAACTGTAACAACGTCCTCCGTATAAGGATTAAATTCTAGAATTAATATACTTTACAAATATATCTATCAACAAATACATACTTCACATACAAACACTTTTCAATTATATTGATTGATGCTGTTATAGAAAACTAGAAAATCTGTGGCATAACGTTGTTCCTCATATGTTTGTGCTTTTAAAAAAAAATCTATATACATGGGTATTAAGTTTGCAACTCATCTGACTTACAAACAGAAAATCTTTGAAAAAAGTCATTTGAAAGCCTCTGCATTGATAAAGGGAACCCAGTCTTTGAAACAACACTTTCTCCATAGTTAGAAAAATAGATGTGATCAAGAACTGAAAAGAAAAGGAAAGGAAGGAAGCAGCCTTCAGTCTAAAGATACAGATACATTTCAGCCTACAAGAGATTTTTTCCTATGGGACAGGAAGCTTAGAAATGACAGTGACTTCAAAACTGCTGTTATAAATATATGTTTAACCACATCATAAGCATCTCTGTCAATTCAGTAGGAAAACACTATCTCACTGGAATTAAGTGGAAACCACCAATCTCCACCCATTGCAAACAAAACCAAGTCTACCATTGTGTGAAGCCTGTTTCAAATATTAGACTACGTATTTTCTAGCTAAAACAGTTTAAAATACTGGCAAATAAAGTTGCTCTATTTTCACAATGAAAATACAAAATTAAACTAAGAACACTCTTCCAGCATGTACTAAAGGTCATGCAAAAACGATCATCACATTCTCAAATATACACTGCAGCACAACAGAGATCAGGTAATAGAGAGAAGCAGATTACGCTAACTCAAGTATTTTGAAAGCCATGACATGACATACTCAACGCAAAACCTGTATTTTGCATCAGAAAAATTTGGCATTGCTGTTTGACAGATGGATGCTCTGCATTTGATACTGCATATGCAGTACCAACAAGTTTATATTCACCACAGAGAGCACAGAGCACACTGGGAACCTACACAAGTGATTCTTTGTGCAATTAAAAAACCTCAACAAGAAGAATTAATTCCACCCCCCCAAGTGTCAGTCAATGTGTATTAAAAGACATCTGACAGAAACCATAAAAAATAAAGCAGCTCACTGTCCTTTTCCTCCGAGAAGTGTCTGACAACACTACTGTGTTCAGAAAAGTTTAGCTACTATGACTTTGCTTATTCAGAAGTGAGTGATAAAGTCTGGAAATTAGTCCAGCTGAGCTTCCCATCTGTGATCCCTAAATACCTTTGATTCTTAATGAGTAATTTCAGCAGAGCAGTCTCAGAAGTTACTTCTTTCCCACTGAAAACTGAAACTTGCTCTTAAATTTACCCTGCCATAGAGGAGACTTCTTGCTCAACTGGAAAGCAGAAATAAGTGAACTTCCCACTGTTCGGTAGAAAAAGTTCTTGATGGTGGGTTTTACCTCTGCTGGCTTGCCAACACCAACGATAATCAACTTGCCGTCCTCCAAGCCAACAAGGATGTGGCTATACTCTTTAGTGACAGAAATACAGTGAATTGGCAGTCGCATGGCTAAGGGGGAGATGCTCAGACTCAGGCTGAAATGAACAAAAACAAGGTAAAGAAAGCACATCACATATCTGCACATACAGTGAAGAATCACACTGCAGCTGAAAACACTTTCGATGGGATGCACTATAAAACAGAGTTTCTTAAGGATTCAGTTTGCCATTTCAACTATTGTAAAATCATAAGGAAGTATCTAATTGCAGCCTGGAATACGGCTCCAATAAAAAGAGCGAGCACGGATGGGTAAGACAGTAAGTTAACACATTTTCACTGAAGAACATTAGTCCCACAACTGCCTAAGTGACAAAAATCACTCCCATTCTGAGGGGTAATGGAGCTCTACAGAGCACAGTAGGTGCAATTTAAAACTCAGTGCAGAGCTACATGAGGCTTGACCCTGCAGTGCTGAGCTCCCGGTGACTACTCAGCTTGCAGGTGTCAGATACACAGCTCTTCCTACATTCTGTCAGTTCCTAGTGTACAATTGGGATAAATGCTCGGGAGGGAAGGGGTCTGGTACAACCTCTTGTTTTTCCCCTTCCTATCTCAGTTTCTCCCTTAAAAACTTTTTTCAGGAACACAGCAAAGAGCCACAGCTACCACCCATAGCACCAAGCAAAGTTTGCCATAAGCAGGCATTTCTCACTAAGCCTTTGTACTTGTACCTGAGTAACAAACTATCGATGGCGGTACATTACCTGTAGAGATCCCGTATGGAAAGAAATCCCTGTAAGCTGCCCATCACGATATACTCGCCAGTCACACACATATCTGACACTTCCTCCTTCAGAGTCTCAGAACCCAGATATTTTCCATTAATAGAATAGAGATGTAAAGCATTCTTATCCTGAATAGATCAAAAATAAACCCATCACAGAGGGCTGAATAGGTTAAAAGTGTATTATTTTTATCTTTAGCTCACTGACAGAAGCTAACTTCAACAATAATCCACAAATAATATTGTTGGCAACAGTTTCCTTGTTGATTGACACAAGAGTATGGACCCTATATGCACTATGTACGTATACCAGGTCCTTTATGGAAACTTCTGACGTGAATTCCTCTTACGTAAGCAGCATCTTACTTATCCATCTAAGCAATTCCAACTTTTCTGGAAATATCCATGGATTTAATGCACAGGTCCCTATTTTATAAGGATTTTTGTTAAGGAAGAAGAAAGACAGCACTTCATCTTCAAGCCCTGCTTCTATGGTTCCTCCCCTTCATACCAAACTGAAAAGCAGAAGGAAATAGCTCTATTGCCACCGAACTAGATTTAGAAGCATTGCTTGGATAAGACAATAAATTCTTGACCGATTAAAGATGCACCTGACACAACCACCTTAAGTTCTTGCAGCCTGACAATACCTTGTTTTGTTCTGCACAAGGTTCTGCAGCTGGGTTTGGGCAATCCCAAGCATTTATACAGGCTGGGTGGAGTATGGATTGAGAGCAGCCCTACAGAGTAGGACTTGTGGGTGCTGGTTGATGAAAAGCTAGACATGGGTAAACAATGTGTGAGTGCAGTCCAGAAGGCCAATTGTAACCTGGGTTCCAGCAAAAGAAGTACGGCCAGCCTACCTAGGGAGAACCAGAATAAGCTACACTGTGAACCCTATAGCTCTCACCAACCCAAAACTAAGAAACACCAGCATAGTCACTGGGCATCTTGCACCCCAAACTTCCTGCTCCTTTAAAGTCTGTTTCTGTGCACAGTGGAACTTGTTTTGCCCAGTTACCCATTTCAAAGCAGCTTTCCTAGGGAAGAGTCATTAGTGCACACTTGGGCGTTTTCCTTGCACATGTTTGGACGTTTTCGTAAAACTTGTAGGAGCACAAAGATGTCTGTAATTTATTGTTTATTCAAATTTCACTCAAACAGGATATCAAAATAAAGAAAAAAATATGGAAACAGACAAAGCATGCTCAGAAAGCCTCATTCCTTTAAGAAATAAGGATAAAGTTAGATATATTTATGATCAGAGTCTTCAGCAAAACAACAGCGATATTTCATTAACCTTAGTACCTTAAGAGTAGTCTTTCCTTCTATGCTGGTATGGACAACTACATGGCCTTCCCAGGACACAGCCAGATTGGGAACAGTCAGCAGGAGAGAACTCTCGCAAGGTGGTCGCAAAGTCCTCACGTACTGACCTTTCCGAATAGTGTGGACAATCACAGTCCCATCCTGCAATGACCAAGTTTGGGTAAGTTGTTACTCAGCAGGGAAGTTGCTGCAACACACAGAATTAGTATTTAAATACAGAGGGAATATTTTGAAAGCACTTAAAGTACCTAAACTCTTAATTGGAGACCAAGACTCCTGAGCATTTACACAAAGCTTTACACAAAGAAGGCTTCCCCTCAAGGCAATGTACTGCAAACATAGGAAAAACTAAAACACAAACAGGGCACAAGGGGATGGAGAGGCAGCAAATCAGAGTCACACATGACTCTGCACAGTGCATAATGCCCAGTCAGAGCTCATCAGGCTGCCAGTGTAGTACAGTAAGGTAAAGCATAAGTCAGCTGCACAAAACCTTCAAAGTTAAGGAAGCAGGGAAGAACTCTCTTTCTCAGAATTGTTTCTGAGAAGCTTAACATCTCCAAGTAAGTTCACACATGTTAAAGCTCATCTGCACAGACTAGCACAATGTCATAGCTAAGGCCCACGTGCAGATCAGTTTGAGACAGCCTGATTTAAGCATGCAGCAAGGGAGACAGCTTCGTGACGTGCAATGCTGAAGAAAAAAATTTTTAAGTAGTCCCATTTTTGGTATTACTCTTAGTCAACTTCAAGCACACTCTATAGTTTGAGTAATGAAGAGGCAAAGGGAACAATACAAGAATGCTTACCCTAGATCCTGACACTGCCATATCCAGTTCAGTGCTGATGCCAACACTCGAAACTTCATCAGTATGGCCATAAAGGATCTGTAATGGCTTAGGTGCCAGGCCTACAGGCACTCCTCCCTGAGAGTAACAAAAAGTGCAATGACATTCTCTTGCAGCTGAAGGACAAACAAAAAGTAAGTTTCTGGTATCTTCAGTATCAGTTGTGCGAGATGTGTATTCGACACAGGCCAGAATCAAAGGCATAACTCACCCAGTCCAATTTCAATTTATGGCCTTTTATGTCAATAGCCCCTTGCAATGAAATCACAAAAATAAATGAACGTCCAACAGTTACTATATTGATGCAAAAGACAGTTAGTTGTCTTGTCCTGTCCCTCCAGACACCCAAAGTGTGCAAGGACAGTGAGTAGTCCTAATAGGAGTTGTCTGCCCATCTGTATACCCAACTTTTCTTCACTTTAAATCCGTTCGTTTAGTTCTTACAGGTTAGCTCAGCATGAAGCACTATCTCCACAGCTAAGCTTACAGAATCTGAAATAGCTAAGCTATTTTTCTTAGACATCATACAAACCGTGTTGCATTTGCTAAGGAAAAGTAAGGAAATAATGCTGCTCACTGATTGCTGGCAGTATGATACGCCAGGAAAATCTTGCAATAATGCCCACTAAAAAATGTTTTTCCACATGACTGTAGGGTGTCAAAATCATTTAGTACCTCAGTTCCAGTAAGTGTCTGTCAGTATATACAAACGCACTCTCAAACAAATTGAAAGTCCTTAGAGATAAGGTACAGTAAATATTTCTGCAGGTAGCTCTTCATTCTCATTTCTGTGACAGAAATGTGATTGTCAACAAGCCCTGGAAGACTTAAGTGTGCAGGAATGCACAAGAAGCGTAAAGAAATGCACAGCTGGAAAAGAAGGTGACAATGCAGAGCAAACAAGTAGAATGGAAGTGACAGTACGTGTTTGTGTTGCTAACACCTTGTAAAGACCCAAATAAAACTCTCACAAGAAGAATGTACAGTACATTCACTGTATTCATTTATCTATTCATTAGATTAAAAACACATAAAAAAATCTTATTTACAAAGCAATTTTAAACAAAGATAATCTGCACAGGATGATTTACTTAACTGTCACTGGAAAGATAAACTATAATTTTTCCCATGTTTATCGTCATTTGAGACCAAAAAAATACTGTCATTTGTGCTAAGATCTCACCTTTTTGACCTTACAACACTGGTGGGAAGTACTTCTTGGAAGAATTATCTGTACTTTTACCATAAAGACAGCTTCCACAAAACCACGGGCTGTTATGCACCATTGTACTAGTTTAATGTCCTGACTTGAGTTCTGTGATAAGAACAGGGTGACCTGACCAAATGTACTGCCCATAACATGAGTTTTCCCCTGCAGTTAATCCTACCTGTGTATCTGTAATGCAGCAACAATGGAAACAGCCTCACATTTGGAGTGTAAGTATACACACGAATCACTTTCATTATGTGAAAGCACAAGGCTAATATTGAAGAATTCTAAAATACCAGCATAAAGCATAAATCCAGTGTTTGCTAACTCCTAGTGGAGTCATCAGTACATTGCTAACTCCTAGTGGAGTCATCAGTACCTCCCTCGGAGGAAACACTAAGTTAAAATTCAACTACCAGAGAGAACAGCAGCCTAGAAATTTTAAAAAACCTTGACTATAAACATTCTTCTGACTAATTCTGAGACTCCCAAGCTGTGTAGTCCTTTCTTCTATCAGTACAATGGAAGATAATTACCTATCCTGAAAATATTCTATGAAATCTTTAAAAGTGTCCCTCAAGCATTGTTCTTCTGCTATATAGTAACTTATGTTTATAGTGAATGTTGCAAACACAGAAGACAACAGAAGAAACAAAATTACTAAGATAACCAATTTTAGCAGACTGCCCTTCCTGCAAACCTCAAAGAAAGGAACGCAATAATCCATCAGCAAAAACAGAGCAGCACAAAAGAGGATTCAGAAACTGCTTCTCAGTGTATGTCTAAACAACTTACCTGATGAATTATTTGCCATATCATACAGGTAGTATCCCTGGAGCCTGAAATTAAATGAATTCCACAGTAGTCTATTGCCAAACAGGTCACAATGTCTAGAAAAAGGAAATAAAACAGGATGCCATCACAGATACTTAAGACTGATTTAGCACAGAGACAACGTGCATATAGTATGTCAATAACGTACCCTGATCTGCAGTCAGCATTAAATATTCTGCTGTGGTAAGGGTTGATATGATTGTATTAAACAGCGAAGCCACTGCACAGCCAGCTGTACCAACCCGACTTCATCAGTTTTGCTTCCTAAAAGCAGCAGTCAAACCATATTTTGGAGCTACATTAAGCCATCACTGTAATGACTAAAAAGCCGTGCTTTTTATATACAATCATGGTCAAGTAGAATCATAGCATCGTTAGGGATTGGAAGGGACCTCGAAAGATCATCTAGTCCAATCCCCCTGCCACAGCAGGATCACCTAGACCAAG
>JAOXOE010000602.1:9760060-9792515 GCA_028565055.1 Phoeniculus purpureus
AGGGACCTCGAAAGATCATCTAGTCCAATCCCCCTGCCACAGCAGGATCACCTAGACCAAGTTGCACAGGAACACACGCAAATACTCTCCTGTTCTGACACTACCATTCCTTTACCACTGCTGTGCAAGTCTGCCCAAGAGAACTGGCTACAATCCTTTTCAAAAAGACCAAACACAAAGTACAATACACAAAACCTTTCATTTTGCAGTATAAAGAGTTACTAACCCATGTGCCTGATGTGCTGTCCGATCAGTTTGCCTTTTGTAAGAGATGTCACTCTGATGCTGTTGTCCCAGTGTCCTCCACTGAAGAGCAGCTTTGCATCGTGGGATACTGCAAACAACTTAGACGTGATCTCCAGCCCTGGCGCAAAAGGACCACTCATGTTGCGTTGTGTTCTGAAAGCAAAGGACGGGCGGTTAAGAGTAACCTCAGCTCAAATCAACGTGTGTTAGAAGTAGCTGAAAGAATAAAGAACTTGCCACTTGCATAACTCTTTACTAAAACAGCATTACAGATTAGAGGTAATACTGAACATCAGAAGACATGTTGCTAGCTGAAAACTCAGCTAATGAAAACAGTACAGCACACTGATTGCTGAACAATGACAGTATTTTATCACTCTAGGTGCATTCATCTGTACCCTTCCTCATCATTTACTTACTTAGGATTTGTCACTGTGGTATCTCTAATGAATGTAAAATAGTTGGAGATGTTTTTATCATAAGGTAGCCAACCATGAGTTCC
This sequence comes from Phoeniculus purpureus, assembly GCA_028565055.1. Classification (NCBI taxonomy): domain Eukaryota; kingdom Metazoa; phylum Chordata; class Aves; order Bucerotiformes; family Phoeniculidae; genus Phoeniculus; species Phoeniculus purpureus. The sequence continues at coordinate 9,760,809 of JAOXOE010000602.1, forward strand.
AATAATGCAGTTCAGACTTGCTGTCACCTAAAGAAGTTTGATAAGGGGAAAAAAAAAATAACAAAATGAAACCCAGAGATGTTTTTTCTGCTTACCTTTGATGGCAATGGACCTTGCACAAAATCCAGCTTAGGCTGTTTAAGAATTCAGCACCAAAAAAACCCCAACCACACACATCACAAATTACACACACAAAATACATCCAGCTCAGATGAGTTAATCTACGTGTAGTACATATTACCAAATAAAAATATTTTATGTTCCAGATAAGTTAGAGAATTGGGGCGGGGGGGGAAAGACCAAAACCCAAAAAACACCCCAGCCAACCAACCCATCTCAAACATCTCATTACGATTCAGACATCTAGCTTAAGCCGCTCCTTCTTTGAAATGTCAATTAATAGCTAACATATTAACAGAAACGTTAAAGAAAATTGTACTACAGTTCTATTCCTGAGAAAGAAAGTGATTTAAATAGTCAAGGTTATTTTCATCACATATTCAGAAAAAACACATTGAGAATGGAAGTGGATCAAGTGAATAACTTACAGTATACCTCACTACAACTTACACTCAAGACACATCAGCTTTTAAATGCCATTCAATAAATCAGCCTGGCTTCTTTATAGAAGACAAATATTTAAACATATTTGAACAGAACATATCTGAACAGAAACTGTTAAGAAGTGTTTCTCTACAAGCTATATGAAAAAACCAGACAGACTGCCTACAGTCTTAAGAATATCACTGACACATGCAACTCACCAAAATCTCTGGGCTTCCCTGAGAAATAAAGGAACGCGACTGATTCCTGGGGACAAGAGCTTTGACAATGGGCACCCCATCACTGATCCCCTAAGAGAAAGGGCATAGATGTTGGTCTAATTACACCGAAATGCTGAAGAAAACTGTAAAGTCTCTGGAATCAATGCACACCCTGTACAGTGCTCTAAGACACTGGCACACACACATTCAGTTCATGCACTAACACCAGAAATGAATCCTTGTCTCTGTCCTCAATCACTGAGTTGAGCTACAAGTTGGATGAGTCCTCAGATACCAGAGATGTTCTCAGCTTCTTTGGTGCGGTGACTAACTTAAACAAAACCCACACGTGCAACCAGCAGTTACAAACGTATGGGATTCAGCTCTACAAAGCTAACTAAAAAGACAGAGCTTATTTTTTAAATGTTGCATTTAAAAATACTTACAGGAAGCAAATTTACTTTCATCTAGGCTGTGACTGTCTCTTTCGATTATATCAGAAGTTTTAGATTAGACTTCAAATAATTTCAAGTAACACACCTACCTCTATGAAAAATGATTTCAATTCAGTGAGGTGTTGGAAGATATTCAGAGTAGAGGTGTCACTTTTAGTCAGTCTTTGCACCACTTCTTCTGCTGACAGCCTTTGCGGGTGAGGTTCCTAGAAGACAATATTTGAAGGAATACAGACTTAGACAAATGCATAGCCTCGTTAAAGCCACACAAGATACTCAGAATCTTAATGGTAATCAAAGGGAAATAAGGGGCTCGAGTGTTTTCCCACCTTCAAGTAAATTTATTTCTTTTGAAAACTTTACGCTAAATTTCCATCAGTGTGACCTTCACAAACAACACTATGGCAAAGACCTGAACAGTCCTAAAATTACGAACCATTATCTTACAAATCATTATCTTTTGATTTTTCCTGAAGTCCTTCATAACTAAGTGGTATTTAACATCAAAGGTCTGACAGAGGGGAAAAAAAGAGTACTACCTTTAACAGCTGACAGGGAGTTTGCCCAAAATTGTTTATCATCCCTTCTAAAGCTTTTCTTTCTTTTTCGTCTGTTAAAGCATCCAAATCCACAGCTCCTAGATCATCAACAAAATGATTAATGGTAGAAAAAGAAATATTAACATAATTCAAACAACTCACTGAGGACTGATGTGGTCAACAAACGTAGCGAAACTTAAATTCATTCTAGTATTATCACCCTTTACTCCAGAAAAAGACTCCAAACAATGCCTCCATACAAAACGTTATCTGAAAAACATTCCACGTTTCAAATTTTAAGGGTATCTGTAAGTGCAAGAACTGCAGGTTTTTGTCTTATCAGATAAATTTAATATACTTCATGCATGCAGAAAGTTGCACACAAAAGCCATCCAGAATCCATTTTTGGAATTAACACACTAACATTTGTCTTCAGTCTTTGTTGATTACAAGCAACTTGCCTGTTGCCTTCACTCCTAAACCACAAGAATTCTCTTCCCACAAATGCTTTTAAGCAGGCAACTGAGAAACTAGCAACCCTACACGAGTACTTTTAGAAACAAAGTACAACCAACTAGAATAGAATGCCTTTAAAAATACTTCCTTAACCTTCCAGGTTCACAACTTCTGATCAAAGCATCAAACATTGTAGTTATTTGATGAGAAATTACAAGTTATGCTGCCATAATTCTTCTACAATTCTGTTACAGATGTAGGCTACCTTATGGCATGCTCACAAATCGAGTGTTTTCTGTCTGACACTGACAGCTTGCAAGTCTGATGACAATGACCAGAGAGCATACAGCTTTGTACCTTCGTAAGTACAATAATAGAAAACATTGAGCGCCTCCACTGCAGCTGGTCCCCTCTGCTTGTAGCCAAAAATCAGATCTATCCACTCATGAAGATGAGCAGAAACATACTCAGATTCCTGAAAGGAAACAACAGCTCTTGTAAGAATAAGAAAACTACTGCACCCTTCTCAAAGTATGTACTATTTTATGTGTAAAATTCAATTCCTAAGCTAAGAGTATACCTACAAACTAGACTTATACCAGTGTAGAAGACAGAAGTGTAAGAATATCCATGTGTGTTAAGCGCAGTAATTGCCAGTTAAGAGGGAAAATTAATAGAGCAAAGCAGCACATTTGCACTACTGAAATGCAGCTGTGCAAGGGAAGCGAAGGTGTTCATTCCTTAGTACCATGCAGTATAATCATACAGTATCATCAATGAAAAGTATGGAAGCCTTATCACCTAAACCTGCACAATTCATCTCCTAGGGCAACGCTCCCAAATGATTTTCAGGCTTTTTCCTGTTTTATTGTAAGTGTTTTATCAGCATGCACAGTGCTTTTAACTGAGCATTCTAATGACACTTGCAATATCACACACAACACCACAATTCCAGTTTCAGTATAGGCCCAGTATTTTACACTTAAGCCACTGTGTAGATGTAACTGTCTTTATCATTACTTTACATTGGCATACATCACCTTACCAGAGCCTTCCTGTGTTTATAAATGAAGTCCTCTGGGGAGTGGGCCCATTTTGGGAGAACAACATCATTCACCACTTCCTTCGATAACTGAAGCTGACCCAAGTTAAAACCTAGTGAATAATGTGGAAGATTGTCAGAGTTACTATGAAATATTTCTAGTATCCTGATTTCTCATTAAAAAGTGTTTTTTCTCAGTGCAAGGGAAGGATAGTGGAAAATTCGTAGTGTAAATCTCCAACCACCTTATCATTGACATAGAAACACAGAATCATTACAGCTGGAAGATGTCTCCCAAGATCATCAAGTCCAACTCTAGTAGACTGCAGCTAGCAGACTAAATTAGCAGCAGTACAAACACACAAACTTGTTTTAAGATTGTCTAATAAGTAGAAAAGCAACTCCTTAAGCAATAAATGTGAATTTAAAAAAGGCCAGAAGTTTGTGTATCAGAATGCAGGATGCTGCCTTTTCAATTAGTATTATATACGAGTGAAACATGGGTCTAAAATCAGGTGACTTAGCTGCACTGGAAGACAACAGTAACAAGCAAAATAATAAAATTACTTTTTATTAAACAAGCAAAATTACAAAATAACAAGCAAATAAAAAGACTTCACGTCTTCGAAGATAACCAAACTCTGTTACCCAACAAACACAGTAAAAACAACACTAATTAACCTGTATTACTTTCTACCGACTATTTAATCAGTATTAACCACTGCTAACATTTTCAAACATCCAAGTTAGCATCTCTGATATTTTACATGAGGCAAACAATCCTGGTTTTCGCTAGCCTTAAGCCTCCAGTCTGAATTTTAAGTATGCAGGATGCTGCTTAACACAACTAGTGTCTTCCTTAAAATGGTTTGAAGTCAGCATGATAATGAAAGTAATTTCTTAAAGCACATTATAAAACTTAACTAGGAAGTATTCTACATCACTCATAAGTGGTTGCAATGAATCTTTTCTGATGAACACCAGAACAGTTTTCTGTAAGAATACTCTGAGCAGCCAGTTTACCATTTTGATTCTCCAGGAACTCTGGGAAGTAGAAAAACTCTGGGATAAGCTCCTTGACATCGTTGGGGTTGTCCATGAGCGCCTGCCAGGTAGCCGGAATAGAGTGAAACTGTCTGTCAGCACAGTCAAATCTGTGGATCACAAAACTCAGGTTGGACTTTGATCATTCCCTTAGAAAAGCTATAAGGAATTAAAATCAAGGTGCTGCTGCTCACAGCATACCTTCCACTTTGAAGCTGAATATGAAGCGTTGTGAAAGGTTCTACCCGAATGAGGTAATGCATGACACCAGCAGCGTTTGAGTAGTGTGTCCCATAGTGAAATTTGTCAATTATTCCAAGGGGATCCTCAAAATTTTCATACCTAAAAGAAAGTTCATCTTTATAAATACAACTGTGAGCACTCCATGTGGATTGTACAAATAGGAGGGCAAGAATCCCTAAGAAATCATCACAGCAATCTCTAAGATAATACATTGATAATTTCAATTGTGATTTAGAAAGTCTCTAAGCAAAAGACTCCTGAAAGACAAAAATGGATGAATCCTTTATGTATCTGTTATTATACTTCTCCCTAGGCATTGCTGTCAGCTGTTAGAAACTGGATAAAGTTATGATTTATCATGACTTTTTGCAGACAAAAAAACCTGACTTTTTTTTAAGATGAACATTTTATTATTGACTTGTGACAGTTTCCTGCAATTTTTTTTTGAAACAACCGAGTATTTAAATTAAAAGAATGGTATGTGACTGTGTCAGGATTCAGGAAAGCAATTCATTTGACAGTCATGCCCATTTCCTTTTCTACTGCCAAACTCACTGTACAGTACTGTGCAACCATCTGGCTGACCTACTCCTCAACGTCATGAGGCTAGTAGCAGAAACTATAGTTCAATGTAATTGTTAAAGAACTAATTTCATTACAGTCAAGGATAGAGCCTAATCAATCAAAAAAATTATGCATCTTCCAAGTGTTCAGGAAAAGGCTGGTTTTGGAAGATGCCAGACAAGTGTAGCCTGATATCAGAGCATACTCCCTACATTAGCAAAAATGGAAGGTGGGTGTAAGGTCAGTCCTACCTAAAGGGTTGTCGCAAGGAAACACAAGTAATCACCAAGTTACACTTCATTTTGAAGATAATAATCTGTGCTTGGAAAAAACCAAACCCAAAACATCAAAGCGTGGGAATCACAGACTTAGGATTAATGCTACCTCTCAGTGCAGGCAGCTCTCAGCTTATCAATGTGGTTTCACATTCCTTGTTTTGAAGCAGACATAGGGCATAGTATGTCTCTTCAAGTTTCTGAGATATTAAGTATTTCTACTGCATTCCAGCTTTTTATCCCTACATCTGAGAAAAAACTGAACATTTACTACTGTAAGGTTTATCCTTTCGGTACCATATAAGCAACTAATCTGAATGCAATAGGAAGAACAAATAACAACCTTTGCAGCTGCATCTGTGATGACATAAGACTGGATTTTAAAACTTCCACTATCATAATTTTAATTTAAATGTATATAATTATTACTGGAGGATTAGACAAGACAGAAATGCATCTGAGTGTTCTAATACATACTTCTCTTTCACAGTCTTAGCGTTCTTTTCATTTACCACCCCTATGGGTTTGGACAGATCCCTAAAAACTGCAGGATTATTCAGGTCCAGTTCCTCTGAAGTATAGTCTTGTAAAATCCAGGGGAACTAAAAAAAAGTGTCAAAGGTCAAACTACAGTTAGAAATCCATCTTACAAAATAGTAAAACTACTTTAAATTTTTTAATTTAATAATTTTAAAATTATTTTTAATTACCACAGGATATTGAGCAAGATCATTGTAAGTTCGTCCTGCCATTGTGTTCAGCTGAATAAGGTAGTCAAAGTTGGATATCTCTCTATTCACCCATTTCTGAAGGACAAAAATAGATACAACAGAAGTCACTACATCAAAGTTACTGCTACTGCAAACTACTTATCTTGTTGGTATTTATCTGTCAGAGGCTAGTACTGGCAAGTGAAAGACACAAGCTGCAAGAATGGTTTGAAAGCCCAAGCTTCTCTTACTAAAGTTTATTTTCACTTTGATTCAGTTGACTGCACTAACTATACTTCTTTGAAATCACACCCCTCACTGAAGCCAGTACTTAATGTTTTAAATATAGGGCAGATGACAGCTAGCAGTCTCAGAATAAAAAAGCAGGTGAAAAACAGAAATGAAAGAAATAAAGAAGGCAGGTAAAGAGGCACCAGGAAAAAAGGGGCAGCAAAATTTGAAATTCATCTTAGTTCTGAGGTCAAAACTCCTATTGCTCCCCCACTGATTAACGGTACAGAAATTTAGTAAAATTACCATTTGTCTTGCACCTTTGGTTTAAGATATAATAGTGGAGCAAAGAACAGAAGGGCTCAATTATCTGTCTGTGGCATGATAGAGACATGTAACTACAGGTTACTGTTTCTCTACATAAGTACAAAACAGGTTTTTTGTTAGGAAAACAAAGCATCAGCAAGGTTTTTCCAATATTTTAAAAGTAATCTCTAAAGCTTCCTCCCTCAGAGAAAACAACAATCGTGGCATAAAGAGAAGTAATATAGAAACACATTTACTACATTTAAAAGCTTATGCATGCTTAGGGCAACACGAACTTTCTGACACTATCCTTTTGCATCAATATTAGTCATTCTCCTAGGAACACATCTCTGCTTTATTGTCACATGGGTTTTGTTGAAAACCCCACCGTGAAAAGGTAGCAGGGAAGAATATTTGCAGATGTAGTGAAAGAAGTTCAAAAACGTACACTTGAGATCACAGACTAAAGCAAGACTGCTACATTTTTCTATCCTTGTTGGAATGCTTGTCATAATTTCTTCGACAGGGCAGGGATCTATGCAGTTACCTCACTGACTTTAAACACAAAAATGCTAAAAACATGCATCTGAAAGCTTAGGGACCACATTGAGGGTACAAGACTTGGCAGCTAACATCTAAACATTGTGGGGAAAAAAAGGGTAAAGTCCAGGATCTTCTATGACTCCCTTCAAGAAGCAAAGAAATGCCCTAAATCATTTATGCTGAAGGCTCATACCTGCATCAAACCTGAAGATTTAAAAAGCTCCTGTGGAGACCTGGTCCCAGAAACACTGGGAGAGCGCAGTGACAATAGTCGACTGTACACTTTGTTTCGTACCTGCCAGAAAACAGCATCAATAAAGCAATTAATCTGGAGATTGAAGGCAACAAGTAAACAACTGCTCTGCTAATTAAGTTGTGAAAGAAATAAGGCAGAGACTTTTATCTCTTCCTGTGTAAAACATTTGGATATTACATCTTGCAGCCACAGGACCTGTGGCCATGACACTGCCACTTTGGAAAAAAGCCCGATCTTGCCTCAGAGGCTCAGCAGGCGTGGGCCTGGTTTGTACTTGGATGCAAGACCGTCTGGCTGCATCGGGTGCTGCAGGCTTACCCTGCTCCAGCAGCAAGAGTTGGACTTAGATGATCTGTCGAGGTCCCTTCCAACCTGTAACATTCTGTGATTCTGTGATACTATTACAACATATTTTACAAAGTGGGGGGCTTTTTTTGTATACGTGACACAGAAAACTATAATTGTCACAGAGATCTTATAGAACATTCTGCTGCTGTTCAAATAAAATTACACCAATGCAGTAGTTTTGTAGGGAAAAGCAAAGATCTATTTACTTAAAGAAAACCCCAAACAACCACACAACATTTTACAGGAGAAATTAATGAACTGAATTGTTTGTAGATCTATACTACGTAGATTATAGATTTATATACATACCTATGTATATAATGTGCCCTAAGTCCTGATATTAATCTTAGTCCTACATACAAAGGACCACTGACATCAAGGAATAAAGCAAAAGTTCACCAACACTAAACCACAGAGTATAGAAAGAGCAAGTACTTCCAATCTTGTGGCAGAACAGAAAGTTTCCTTTTGCTCTGAATTCATTTTCTCAGAATATTTAAAAAGATGTGTGGGCTTGAGGATGTCAAGGTAACTACAAGTAGTTTTAGTTGAATAATTGTTCCATATCATAACAAATTAAAAAAAGAGGTCTCTTATCCATCTGTTCACAATTAATCACTTTCTGTATTCACAGACTGCAGTCTAGCTTCCTAATGGCTGTGTCAAGCAAACCTAATCTTACCAGTGTTACAGTATTGTGAAAGACAACAGACTCAAGTTAGACACAATCAGTGAACTTAAACCTAGTATTTGTGCTAATAACAAAACCCAAGAACATTTGGGAAACCCATACCTCCTTATTGAAGTTCAGGAAATAGTTGGTTTGATCCGTAAGGAAGATCTCCAACGCTGACCTCCTCAGGTTGTACCGGCGCAAATGTATTTCGCGAATTTGAGACAGGTGCCACTTGAAATCAAAACCTACCCCTGTGAAGAACACTTTATCAACTTGAAACACATCATAAACTTTTCATATAGCTATAATGCAGTATCAGAGTTCTTTTTAGAAAGGCAAGTTTTATACATGGCTAAATTAACAATTTTGTTAGGAAAATATTAACTGCAGCTCTTGTTCTGCTGAAAGACAGTGGCAGCAGGAAATATCTGACGGAGTACAGAATTTATTTTTGCTTTCTGATGGAGTAGATATCATAAATAAATTCTGCTGGGGGAAAAAAAATACAAACCAAACCCCTCTGTCTTCTTAAATATCTTCATAGAATGGTTTAGGTTGGAAGAGACCTTGAAGATCACCTACTTCCAACCCCCCTGCTGGGGGCAGGGGCACCTCTCTCCCACTAGACCAGGTTGCTCAATGCCCAATTCACACCCATCCTTGAACACTTCCAGGGATGGGGCATCCACAACCTCCTTGGGCAACTCATTCCAACATTTCACCACCCTCATGGTAAAGAACTTCTTCCTAACATCCAATCTAAATCTACTCTCTGAGTTTCAGGCCATTGCTCCTTGTCCTATCACTGCAGGTTCTTGTGAAAAAAGCCCTTCTCCAGCTTTCTTGTAGGCCCCCTTCAGGTACTAGATGGCTGCTATTAGGGCATTCTAAGCTGAGCAACCCCAACTCTCTCAGCCTGTCTTCAAAGCAGACTACTAGAAGCTTTTAGATTTAGGAATCCCAAAATGCCAACTTTTTGATACAGCTTTTGACAACTTTACCACTATTGGTCAAGTATTTCAGTTCACTGTTTTTAAACTGAATTATGTGTATTCTACTAAAGTTCACTAAAGTAATATAGACAATTAATGTTTACATACTACTACTTTTTAATCAATGCATGAGTGAAACATTTATCAGAGAGAACATGAGGTGTCATTTAAACAGAAAATTAGGGGGAATTACTGTTATTACTCAGAAAACTTAAGAAAATTAAACATTAAAAGATTAAGAAATACTAAAAGTAGTTCATTGTTTTAGTATCAATTTTACAATAGATTCTTCATTCTAAAGATACCAGGCAGTGACTGAACACCAAGTACAATATTAAGCACAGACTGGCAACTTGTCTCTTCACAATTAGTCTAACACTCATTCTCACAAAATCATAGTTTATTAAAAACAGAATACTGAATTGCACTGAAAAGAAAGACACTGATCATGCTCACCTTCCTCTTTTTCAATGCTACCATCAAAGAAATAGATGTGCTGGGTAGTGATCTCCAGCCTGCCAGGTATCACATCAATTACTGTAATGAGTTCGCAGTCTTCAGACAGTATTAGCTTTTCTTTCTGACTTTGTTCATCCTTCTCATCCCTACGAAAATATTGCTAAGTATTACACAGGGTTGGACAGATTATACAGTTGCTTAGCTACTTGGTAAGAGTACGGTTCAGAAAAACAAAATGTGAATGGTATTTAAAGTACAACATAAATGAAGCTACTGTCACCAACAGTCTTGGATGTTTCAGACTAGGCTACCAAACATCATTTCACAGCATCACCCTGCAAGATTGATATTTCAGGACTTTACATCCCTTGAAATACAAAAAAAAAAATCAGGCTGAAATTCCCTGTCTGGTTTGATCGCTAGATGCTTAAATTCTGTGGCCAGAGCAGACCTGACTCCTGGTTCACGTGACTAAAATTGTCTGCAGAAACATCGGAATTAATGATTGCTCAGAAGTCTGTAGAACTACAAAATGTGTTTTATAACCTTGAAGGTACAAGAAAATGCATCAGTATCACTCAAAGAACTGCCACATCTCTCAGACTTCACCAGCACAGACGTACACAGAAGAATAAACAATATCTCGTGCTGAGTTACTAGAGTGGAGCATTTCTTATCTCCCCCATCCCACTCCCCCACATTTCCTTTTTTTTAATGAAGTCACACAAGTGGCATGAAAGAAATACAGCAGGCTTTCTCTCTGGAATGTTCTTAAACACAGGGGACTGTCTAGCAGATTAATGCCAACCAAGCAAGCATCCGTGCTATGCAGCTGATGGTATAGGGAATGGTCCTTGTGTACATGGACAAAGGCCAGTTCCCATCTAGTCTGTGCCCTCACAGGGCAGATCAACTCTTGAGAATTACAGCAAAAGCATACTGCAGAAAAGCCTTAATCCTGCAGCTTCAGCTTCAGACCAACTGTGAGCAATGAATCACTAATGTATCCTTACAAACATCTGCTCTGCCTTCTTTTCCCTGGGGCTCTTCATGTCTCATTGTTGACAATGATAAATCCAAAAGCAACTTTTCTGCTGTTTCAAACTACAACAAAGCCCTGGACTGGATTGTCAAGGCCAAACAATGAGAGAGGGATTCTTTCAATGCTGATCAACTCTCAATGTTGTTTCTCACTCCTTATAGCTAGCTGAACAAATTTAAGCTGTTCTATCTACTGTACTCACAAATTGGAAATGGATGCTGTGTCATCTTCTGGTAATTCAAGAACATCATCTTCTAGGTCACTCACTTTCACCTGCTTCACCACCTCCAGAAGCAGAGACTCACTAGAGGGCTGTGTCTGGTGCACACCTATCATAAACAGACATTTCAGCTCAGAAATGTTTTTGCTGTAACACTTTTGGAAAGCAAAACTATTGAGCACACCTTCTACTTTAAATGTTGGTTTTCACCGAGTAAGAAGCAATCAGACTGTGGGTCTGGGACTGTGTCCCAGAACCACACTGAAATACATGTCAGATCAAAACAGTATAAAGGGAAGACAAACACATGAGAGAGTTTTCAACTGATTCTGATGTGAACATTTTCAAAAAACAATTTTCTGTCAGAGACTGTTAACAGGCGCCCATTTCGCAGAAATGAAACGCGTTTGTGTTTTGCTTACTTAGGTTTACCAGTGTGCTATCGCTGTTGATTGAATTTGATATCCAATACAAGAAGAGTTTACACCACTAGCTTAGTGGTTTGGCACACATCTGGAACAGAGCACCTCATACCTACAACACATTTAATAATAAGATCTGAAAGATTTTAAATAAATACTGCTAGTCACTTGGATCTTGCTGCTTCCTTTTCTTAAAAAGATCTTATACAAGAAAGCTATTTGACTGCTTACTTTAAAACAAAGGGGGTTAGTTAGTTATCCCAACAAAATAAGCACTCCAATGAAGAAGGGGAATTCTATCATTCTTATGTTAAAACATTTCACTATAGAGGACACACAGAAAAATAAATATTTAAGTGTCTATCATACACCGATTCTTAAATACAAAGATTAAAATAGATATCTTTGTTCAGCAAAGAAGAACCCCAAATGAAACAGAAAATACATCTTTACCTAAATTATCTCTCAGGTCACTAGCATCCTGATGAGGGTTGAAGTTGTAATTCTGTACTAGTTTCAGTCTCATACGTGAAAAATTTTCCACGTTTGAAAGTTTCCAGTGAACAGGATGTTGTTTCCTAGGAAAATAAGAATGTTCATAAAGCCAGTTAAAAGACTGTAAAGACCTGCGTGAATGAACTGATTAACAAAAGAGAACATCGTTAGAAAAACCTGGTCATCCACTTGTACGCTGTAAAACACATGAGCAATAAACTGCACTCTCATTTTCTATTTCATATTGCAGCACTGGTGACCCTAAAGCACTCTGTAAGCAGTATTTCTTTTTTACTGAAACACATTAGATTGTTTATACTTTCAGTTTATGATAATTAAAAGACAAATTAGGAAGTCTTTTATAATTTCCCCAAATGCTAAGTAAAAATGTATTCTTTTAAATTGAAACTAGCTTAATACATAAAAACTTAGTTTCTATTACCAAGTTTATCCTCTCTTTTCCAACAGAATCATCTAGGTTGGAAAAGACTGATCTGTAGGATCTCTTAAGAAGTTTCTGCTCTTTCTGTATTGATGACTAATTTGTACTTGTCATTTGGCAAGACAATCCAGTTAACCAGCTCAGCACTACATTTCCAACTTTGCACTTTGATAATTAAATGCAGAAAACATTATAAAAGATGCATTCTGGACTAACTTCACATCTCAGTAACAGTTATCAATTTGGCAAGGTTTAACCATGTGAAACAGCAAGTCAGTCGTGAACAAACTGCTTCTACACATCATATACAGCTTAAGAACTTCCTTCTCACATTTCAGACCAAGGACCACGTTCAGAGAGCAAGTAAAGCTGGGCTGATCTCCACTGTCTCAGAGTAGCTGTGTGTTGACTATGAAGTTGCTTCAGCATATTGTTGTACCGCAGATATTCCTGTCGAGCCTTCCTGCTGAATGGTTCAACAAAATGTGCCTGAAACAATTAAAAAGAAATCTAGCCTTGAAATAACTGTGATCTTTGAAAATACAATTTTTTTGGCTTGCAAGGATTCTTATAAATCCAGAAGGAACAAAAAAGGCTTAGCAGTAAGAACTTCTGACCATTTAAAGCACTGCTTTTAAGAGAAATTTTTGAAAGCTTAGTACTGGAAGGAATGGTGCTAAACTTTGACTTAAAAATGGGAAGAAAGCATTACCAATGCTGAACCCATACGAGTTACTTTCAGTGATCAGAAAAGCTGTCAGAATTGTAAATTCTATTATAAATAGGACTTCTCTTTAAATTCTGATATTCTAAAACACTATTTGTACTCTGTCTTTAGCTACTTAAATGAAGAACACTACTACTACAAGGATCCTAACTAAGACAACAAAGGGAAAACAAGACACGTAACTTAGCTATCATATTTCCTCTAACTACTAGTAAATGCTACTCTAAACTGAGTCTGATCCTTATACAGGACTTTCAGGTCAGAAACAATTTCTCTTACACATTAAACAGGAACCATCATACACCAGAGATGTTTTAATAATTCAAAGCATAAATTAGAGAAAAAGATGATGCAGCTGAGCATAAATCTAGATTGCTGTACTGTGAGAAATGCCTACAGTCCTGAAATAACTGTGCTTATAGACAAGATTCTTAAATAGAAACAACAGAATCAGAATGTATCCTTAGAACAGAATTAAAACACATCCTGCAAGTGGATATAGTCACACTGCACATAAAAAACCCCCAAAACGATCAACCTGCTTGCAGTCACTTGAACTGGATCATCCTGAAATGCAGGTGTTCCACCTTTTAGAAAGCAGTTCCTGAAATAGGTCTTTTAAGAAAAACTTGAAATCACACAAAACCTTACCTGAAATTTAAGCTTACTTTCTCCTCTCTCCCGGTCTCGCTTGTGCATATTCACCATAAAAGCTTCATAACAGTCTTTCCAATAAACTGCCATCTGTTCATGATTATGTCTGAATGATTTCTCTTCATACTGCTTCATATTTGGAATAATCTGGTTCCACCAAAGCAAAACAAAAAGAACAATGGGATTTCTGAATGAGTTCCTCTGCTTTCATGACTAAACAGAGGGGGGAAACGATAGAAGAGTAATCTACCTACTTACATATTTGTCAATATACATTTGCCACTCATCAGAGCGACAGTATTCTTGAAAGTCCTCAAAGAAAGATGGGCTTCCATTTGTAGCAGGTAATGAAGGAAGATGGAGGTTCATGAAGAGAAGCTCATAAATCTTTGATACCAATGTCCGAACAAGGGGAATCAAAAATGAGTACGTTTCTGTCTTCTCTTCAATAGATCTACTGAGGATACCTTCCAGCCTCCCCAACAGGTAGCATGCTTCAGGCTGACTTTCAATTACTTTGGTCTGAAGAAGGGTGTTTAGTTTAGCTGCTGCCATAGCACAGACCTACACAGACAAACAGCAAAAACTTAATGCATTCCTCAAAAAAGTGATTTTTGAGCACCCTTCTTCTGCACAAGAGTTTGTACATATTCTAGCTGCATCCCAAGCAGCCTGAAGGCAAACATGCAAAAAAATACCAGTCTAAATTTAGTGAAGACTCAATCTGAGTCAGCTGCAACTCCAAAGTCTCACACAGGTGCATTAACACAATCACATACCTAAACTAAGAATCTCAGATTTACTGAAGAGCTCATATGCCAGGCACAGTTCTGCTTACTTAGTTCCAAATGTTGATTTGTCAGAACACTCCAGGTTCAAGTGCACTTAACGTACCTAAATCTGAAACCATTAATAAATCTATTTTATGCTAGAAACCAAGAATCGCTATCAGAATCACTATCTTACTGTCACTAGAGCCTACATAGACTCCCATCTTAAGGCAGCTTGTCTTCTGCACTTCCAGAGCCTGAGAAACAGGTACATTGACAGAGCAGTAAGTTTACAAACTTTAAGAGCCAATAAAGCATCTTTCCTACAAAAGAATTAAGGCCATCAAACAACAAACCTGTAAGTTATCTTGTGCAATGAATCCAAGGAGCAACTGGACTTGCACCTGTGAAAGCCTGGTTGCTTCTAGGCCAGCAGAGTACCAGACTGATAGGCTGTCCATGAGAGTCACAAGTTCTTCCAAAAGCTACAGTAAAACCAGAGGATTTTCAGGAAATAAAATTAACTCCATGTGGGAACACAATAATTTCAAAAGAACTGAAGAAGAGCTCAGATTTCTAACTTACTCTAACCTGGAAAATTATCCCAGAACACTGCAGCTAAAACCATTTAAATAATTAAAAACCATTTCTGATTATGAAAATCTATTTAGCACAGTATGTTAAGTATCAACCTTGAATAAAGCCCAAACCAGCATAATGTATAAGTGCAGTTTTTCCTATAATTTAACTGCAGTAAATGCCACTTCCTTAGAAGATGCCATGAGCAGTTTAAAAGACACTATTATTAATGACAAATACTGTACTAGCAGTTTCTAGGTTCAGTATATATAGAATTATATGTCATAATTTTGCTTTGTATTTTAAATTATTTGAGTGCAATGTTAGTATAACATGGCAATGTAAAGAATTTATCAGCAATAAAAATAACCTATCAGCAATAGCAACATCCACAGTGCCCTGAGATGGAAAATAAGGCCTCTTACATGAGTATCTGATTTATTGAAATGCTTAGAAGTTCACATGTATTAATACCTCTTTTAAAAACACCAAAAAAAAAAGAGGCACTTCTTTGTCAGTACTTTAACACTTGAAGCGACACAAACCTGGTGTGAAAGGTAAGTATTCACAAGGCAAATGGAACATTGAACTACCCAAATATCTTTCCTTGAAACTACTATACTTTGATTCTTTCCCCAATAAACTACTCAAATGGAAAATCATTCTTTCATTTCATTCCCCATGAATGTTTCTGTGACAGACTGAACACTGTCCTGCCTGTCCGTAGGCACAGTATTAGGAATTTATCAAAGTGCTGTTATTTTCAATCCAGAGTTGGCAATAAGCACACGTCTCACTGGTCTAATGTTTGGTTCTCATTTCTAACTAGATTTCGCAAAGCTATCTCACAACAAGAGCCTAAGTTTTTACAAACAAGCAACGAAAGGCTTGAAGATTAAGCTCTGTTTACTTAAAAGCAGATGTTTTGGAGAACAGTCTAGGAATTACAAAGACATAGTCCTAAAAACCTAATTTTTATATGATTTAAGGGTGGTTTCCATGTAATAACTCTCCCCTTTAGCCCTGTAAAAAGGAAAAGCAATGACAAGTCAGACAGTGAAGGAAGCAAGAGCACTGATAGATTCCATAAATTTTGAGGCAAATTATGCGTCTGTAACATGTATGTCAAGAAGACATGAGAAATAGCCAGGTGACAGAAAGCTTCTTTACCTTACCACTTACTGTGTTTGCTAGGATTTTTTTTTCCCCCCTCAAACCTCATGTTTCTGACTTTGATGTACTAAAGAGAGCCATCTGCATATACACATACACACAAAATCATGTTGAAACTCCAATATGGGTCAAAGCCCAGATAAGTTGTTTCTCATCTTGCAAACAAGAGCAGACTTCTGGCTGGCCTTTTATGCAGGACTCACACAATGAGAGAGGCATGCTGCTAAAAGGTGCCAAATCTTTTTCAGCTACAACAGACATTTCATTAGCTCTTATATTTAGCTAAACATTTCTCCAGTTTGAAGAGACCTGGATTTTTCAACACAGAGTACCACTTTCAGGTCTGTTTAATTTGCAAAACTACCCACCTTGCCGGTATTAAGTTCCTTTCTTTACTCATAAAGAGGCAATCTAAACCATTCCACTTCTAAACTACAGACATTGCAGAGTAACGGTTCAAAACTTTGCCTAGAAGGGATGACAGTGTCCAAACTGACCACGTTTTCATTACTATTTCAGCCTATAAACATTACATAGTTACTGTACCTTTTCTGTCCATAAGTTTGAATTAACTACTCCTTCTGCCTGCAGGAAATCTTGGACAATCAGGAGGAGTCTGAAGGCATTTTCAGCATGTGTGGGAAGAGCTTTTGAATCTCTGTTATCAGTGACTGACCACTCTAACATCTTCTCCAGCAAGCTGCATGGAAAACAAAATCCCAAAGTGATTATTACATCCTTCTAAGGTTAAGTGGTATTTAAAAAAATCCTATTAAGAGATTCAATTAAATGCTTAGTCTGCTGTGACTTAACTGTTTTCTTCTCCATTGACCAACGATGTAAGAGACTTTGAGAAGCTCATGAAACCAGCAGTACAGTTTTAAAACCTTATGGCCACATGGCACCACCAATTCTGCTAGTATGTGAAGAGGTAGCAAAAAACGGTACATCATATTGGAAAACACCGACTTCTTCCCAGCTTCACTAATGCTCCTTACTTTTTCTCATTTTCCTCACAATAAATGAAAGACCCCATCCTTGAACTGTACACTCACTTGAGTTTTATTTCATCAGAAGGTCGCAGCAACTCATTAGATACTCCCAGTTTGGTCAGAGCAGAAAACACTTGTCCTCTCTCAATCCACGCGGCATCATCAGATTTTTCAATGCCTTTCCACATTATACACAGTAGGATGTCTGTAAGTAACTGTATGAGTTCATTATCACCTCCCTGCAAAAAAAAAAAAAAAAAGAGAAATATTTATAGCCCTTCTAGTCTAGAAAACCTTCAAAACATTTCTTGTTCAGCACAGTCTAAGCTTTCATGCTTCAGCATTTTTGAAAACTACAAACCGAAGTCCAATAGCAAAAATACAAATATAAGAGGCTGCAGCTTGCTTGCATGCTGTAATACACACTGACTTGGCTTCTACAACATTATTTTGAACCTGACCTTCAACTACCCTTGATTTTTTCACAGCTGGTCTTCTCCAAGCCTCCTATGAAAGATAAAGGATGTTGAAACATAGAGAGGAGTTAGGGGAGGGGATTGTAGTTTTCCCTTTGTTTACGGTGGGACTTCCTGCTGTATTTTTTGTTTTGTTCTAGATTTTTGATTATTTTTTAATATCAAAGCTATTCCGACTACACAGCCAAAAGAAGATGACATTACAAAAGGAAGAATGCCTACTCACTATATTGTTTGCTTTTCTGTTGAAAAGTGAACAGGGAAAAGAGTACAATAATTATCCATCAGGGAGATGATTAAAAAATAAATTGCAGACATTTGGAGAAATGAACCACATGAGGTGTGAATTACTTACTCCTTGGTTTTCAAAAAAAGACATATCAGCAGAGAAGCCCACATCATTTATACTACCCAGCTCTTTGTCAGGCTGCCCAGAGAATGGTTTTGAGTTCTCTATAGGTGATGGTGTGCTGGGCTGGCTATCTGTCATCTGATTCGCAACATCAGCCTGTTCATCAGAGTCAACACTGGACAGATCTAAACTCAAATGTGACGGATTACTGTGCCACAGTTCTTGATCCTCTGATCTAAAAGACATCTCTGCTGTGGACACATCTTCCAGTGGCATAACAGAGAAATGAGCAGGGACATCCAGAGATTTGTTGTCTTCTAAACTCCACTGATCAAACAAACCATTAACAGAGGCAAAGCTGCCAGTTTTGTCTCCTCCTGTATTATCAGGCTGATGTCTCTGAAGCTCTTCAGCAGGTTTTTTTTCTTCTTCCTTTGAGGCATCAGTCTTGTTCTCTTTAAAGCCAATCTGGACCTCTGAGTTTTCTTTCAAGAATAGTCTAATCAAAGTGTCCTGCCAGCCCAGCTGCTGAGAAATCTGTTGCGCTGCATCCAATTGGGAATGCAAAAGGTGCAAAACCTAAGGAAAAGAGAGGATAGCCCATACCTACGTATTAATTTTAGCTTGTAACTGCATTCATTCCAGCTTTTCAATTAGACTTTACTTTTAGAACTTCAACCTGTCAATAACAACCAAACTAGCCATAAAACAATTTTTCGTTACAAATACATATTTGAGGGAAAGAAATTCTCAGGAGAAAAGCTGCTATCTAAGCATACTGGTAACTCCTCATATTTCAGCCACTCTTTGCAACAATCATTTCAGAAGTCAGCTGTCACAGCAAATCATACTATTCAGCCACAAAAAGAGAAAAAAATCTAGAAGATACTCTGGATTAGGAACTATGAATTAGATAAAATTAAGAAACCTGCAGCACTAATCACCTACTGATACTGTACATTATCATTTCACTTTTTTCACTTTGAGAAACACTAACAGGCAACATAGGCTCTCACAGCTCTGTTGACTATGACTAATCTCAGTGATACAAGCCAGAGAGAGCTTAGTTTAGGAACTGTATTTTTGTCTCTCTTCCCCACATTCACAAACACTCTTTTGAACATATGTTTCATCAAAAGAACATATTAAGAATACAAATAAAACTTTGATCACAGCCTTTGCCACCCTTTGGGAAAACTCAGTAATTCAAGGAATCTGCCTGTGTTAAGTGGCAGATGAGCTTCACTTTTAATATTGCAAAAGGAAGCAGTAGTAACAAATACCACCACTGTGTCTCAAATAAATATTTAGATACCACACGCTGTACAATTTATGAGCTTCAAGGACAATACTGCAGTTTTAAAGACAACAACTAACCTTTCTACAGATAACCACTCTCATGTTTATATCTGATCTATGAGCCAGATGCACCACAGCTATGAGATCTTTGTAATTCACAGCAGGATCTGTAGGGGAGACAAACACAGCAAAAAATTTTCACACACGATTACCTAACAGCTGAATATTAAAAGTTGCCTTGCAGTTCACCTCTGCATCCAGGAGTAGTGAAAGGGAACTAACTTAAGGGAATTAAGACAATATTACCCGAGACTAATAGGAATTTTGTAAGGTAACAGCTCTAGTTATCCTGAGCAAAACCCCAAATACGTTTGCCTCTGAGCAGCAGGAGTTTACTAACGGTAGACACAACACTTGGCCCATTACCTGCATACAGAACTTGGTTAAGAAGGTTTTTAATAAGAGAAACAGTTACAGGTGATTCATTCAGAAGGAGTCCCAGTCCTGAGTATCCCACTTCTCTGAGTCTCATACGGTGCTTACTACGTTCATAAACTTTAGTACATTTCAGCATCTCTTCCAAAATCTGTGAGAAATTACACACAAATGCAAAACAAACACAACGATTATCCAGACCTCTTGAACTTAACTGTACGATACAAGCAGTGGATCACAATGCTATGTTTACTTTGTAAGCTCACCCAAACAACATAGACTCTCATTTCTAAAAGATACTAGCACTTTAGTTCAAGAGAACACTAAGTCCATTGTGGCTACAGCAGTAAACAATAACATCTAGCTAGCATAACAGAAGAGAGAAGAGAGTATTAAAACTTGGATGATTAGTATCTTTGCAATTGCATTCACTGCTGCGCTGAAAACATTGAGAAATATACATCTGTGTTCAATTGATTAATTTAAGAACATAGTACTATTCATTACCTTGAATACAAGTTCTCTAAGCCTGTCAGAGTATCTTTGATGCAGCAATAGAGTGTAAAGGATATCAGCATTCCCTGGTTCAAAAAGCAATAAAAAAAGCTGGTCTGGGGTTGGGCTGGAATGAAGTAGGCTGAAGAGAACATCCAGAATTCCACAAAGCTACAAAATTAAGACAACTAAATTAATCCACAGTTCATTCAGACTTCACATTCTGTTCGAGGAAGATTTTCTTGGCTTTTAAATGTTACCCTTTCCTTATCACAGAACAGGTTTCCCCGCTCAGTATTACTGCATTTAGGATTAATTTTGTAATACACATTTTTCTGTGTCTAGAACACCAGATCACACTGTAACCAGAGCGACAAAGCAAGTTCAAGTTCCATGTCTACAACACAGAAACCACATCATGACAGTGGAAATAAAATTAATTTGGCTTTGTAAGCTCAGGATACATTTCCAACAGCAGTATTGCACATCATGTGCTTTCTTCCCACTCCACGGGAAGAAGAAAGCCCAACAGTGTAAACATGGCCACCTGCAGAGCATTTTGTCAGCTTTCTAATGTGCTTCTATTACCTGCCTCACCTACATCTATACAGAACTGTGCACCAAGTAACGCTTTGCTTGTGGTCTTTTTGCTCCCCCCTTGTTTAAGCACACAATACTCAAGATTTCTGAACACCAAGAAGCAAAACAAAACCGTGTATAGTTTAAGTTATTAATTTATGCTACATTTGATACCTGCTCCTCATCACTGGTGGCAGCTATGTATCCTACGATGCTCTGTATTTCTTCATGTGTTCCACCTTTGCTCAAGAAATATTTGATCAGTCCATAAAGAGACGTCCGAATTGTTCTCAGGTCATCAGGAGCCAAGCCACTGTCTTTACAGCCACTTCTACATACCAACAGACAGGAGAAGTAACCTAAGGAAGTTCTTAATGGCTCACTAACAGCAATTTGGTTGTGCTAGTTTTGTAATTTTTCGTGTACCCAGATACTATTGCACAGATTTACTGAAGTAAGACAACTTACCAACTCTATAAAACCCCTGAAATATTGACTCGTACTGATCTGGATACAGGTCAGGATTTCCAATTCCCCCCCTCCCACCTTCTAAAGGGAAGAGGAAGATCTCTAGTCAATCTTCAGTCACATAACCATATTTACAAGCAGACAGATGTTCCTCAATAACTATTCAGTCTTAATATAGATCATTAAGACTGAAACCTAAACTTTTAAATTCCTAAAGAATTCCTACTGCAAACTCTACAGGATCTAAAAAGAAGTTAAAATTATAAACACCTTCCCTTTTCACATTGAAATTATCTAGGACTCCATTTGCATTGCTCTAAAAGGTCCTTTGATTTTCTAATTGTAATGACTTGTCCAAGAACTTCCAGTATGATTGCCATAAAGTGTATATAAATCAAAGTCAAGGAAAAGTAGTAAGAAAAATGGAACTAAAAATGTAATGCCATTTTGAAAAATAATTCAATCACCAAAATCCAACCACATTGTTTCTCACCAGGGTGGATAGGGGAAAAAAAACAAAACCAAAAACAACAGCCACATAAAACAAATGAGAAGTTGTCACAAGAGGTAAAACACATACCCATAATAAATCCTGAGCGTGTCTAGAAGAAACTGCACACCGTATTTCTTTCTGAAGAGCCTTCTGCTGTCTTTGATGATTGTGGAAAGATATTGTATATGCCCTACAATATAAAGTTTTCTGTTAGAACTCAGATAAAGAACTATGTCAAGTGAAGAGTACTGTGTTTTCACACAGCTGCCTAAGTCCAAGAACTCACCGATTCTGAAGGGGAAGTCCCCACTGTTCCAGATACTGAAGTCAAAAAGTAAGTGTTGATACATCTGTTGCAAAAGCTGCATGTTCTTTTCTAGGGAGACTTGTTCTATCAGTAACTGTACAGCCATGAGGACATTTACATCCATTAAGTTTCTTGGCACCTTTCAAAATAACAATAGGTGTCAGCATTCAAAATATTTAGTACCCTTGTAAGCTTAACTTTATGAAATGTTGTCAATCTTTTATCCTCTACAGCAATGTCTACTTCCACTAAAAGAAGACAAGAAACACAAAACCAGTCTAGTTTTGATAGTCATACAACACAGTACAAAAAAAAGAACATGAAAAAAAAGAGAAAACACTCTGTTTCACTTTGCAGATCAAACCAGCTCCTCACATCTTTCTGTTTTGAGAAACACAAGAAAGAAAAGCACATACTAAGGAAACCTGTGGAGACTGTCAGGACCTCACCCATAACATTCTTTACTAAAGGACGTCTCTCAAATTTGCTCACCTTCTGTAACAAGGCTCCTAGGGTGGCAACTCCATAGGAGTGAATGAGATTTTCTTGATTAACGTGATGTCTTTGAATAAAGTGTTTTATCATCAGGACGAAAGTCGCAACAATATTCTTCTCCAGTCGCGCTTCTACAAAACAGAACAGTAGAAAAAGCCTCATGGCTTATTGTTGGACCACTGCATAAAAGTAGAAGGGAAAAAGAAAAATGAAGCATTCATACTTCTCACTATTTCCTGTGCTTCTCAACTTCTTTTCTATTTGTTCCCTAGCTGCAGGCTGTCACTAGACTTCTAGTATAGGGTCACACTCATTCCATGCCTCTCCAGAAAAAAGTTACCACAGTCCTGATTTGAATTGCTTCATCCACGTGGCTGTAGATTACAGACAAACTTTACATTACAATCTCTTATAGAAGCCATAGTTCTTCTCCCTCCATAGCTGCAAACTAAAAATTTCTATCCACGAAAAAACAAAGAGACACATTTACTTTTTTTTTTTAGATTTTACTCCACCATTTCACATTTGAAACAAAAAACAGTGCTTGTTTTCCTTTTCAAGGTCTGATTTCCCAGTGGTTTCTGTCAAAGTTAAAATCTATTTTAGAGCGATGCTGATACTGAGAACGATCTATTTTGAAAGCTTACTCTCAATTTTATTTAATACTGAAATCTGACAATGTGTATCAGACACAAGAGTCTGAATATTTTCGTAAAGAAAATGAAACATTGGCTAACTAACTCTTTTTTTCTGATGCTGCAAATTCTTTGTGTGGCCCAGCAATCAAGTTGTAGGACTAGCTTCTCCTACTACTATTAGTAGGCTTTGCATCAAACACGTTCCCAAAATAATCAGAACAAGCTTTTCAGAACAGAAACTTTAAATGTATGCTTTTACAGTAACACAATAATAAACATGAAAAGAAAACCAGTGCTACTAAACATGGCTATTTTGCAACACATTAGTAAGCTGATTTTACATAGTGCTGAACTCCTGGTATTCAGGATCCAGGCCAGATATCTAGGAACAAAAAAGATCCTTTTTAGCTTTAGACAGGTACTCTGGAAAAGCATGTGTCTTTCCCTCACTCACAGGAAGACTTTTAAAATCAACCTTAATTTTTCCAGTCCAAATGTACTTTCTTACCTGATGCTTTTGTGGATGACAACACTACCCAGTCGCCCTCTACAGGAGTAACTAGTTCTGGAGGTAAATTTTCCCCCTCAGACTTCTCAGGTAGCTGTCCACCAAGAACACTGATCTGCTCCAGCAATGGAAACAACACATTTACTCCACCAATACAGTTGATCATATCCTAAACAATGAAAACAAAGAGAAAAAAAAAAAGGTCACCATGAGTAACATCCCCTAAACTACAGATCAAATATTTACTCCAAATACAAGGAACCTTACATATTCACAAATTAATCAGAACGTTTCACATCCCGCTCTGAAACTGGTTTAAAACACTTTTTAAAAAGAGATACCCACATTTTAGACACTGCAATTACACGTATCCCTTTGTGTCAGTTCTCCTTTTCAAAGTACATTTTAATATTTCCTTTTTTCTCCCCCAGAGAAGCATGGGAAACCGAAGGATAGAAATCTCAAAGACTGTTCTGCTTCATGTATTTGAAAAATCAGGAAAAACATTACACACATCTATGCTCTAATCATATTTCTGCAAATATTTCAAGGTCAGGCAGTTAAAAAGTGATTTAAAAGGTTTTTTTAAAAGTAGCTTTACATATACCTCAGTTCTAAGAGACTTTAAAAAGAGGCTTAAGCCCCTTTTTTCCCCTTCCTTGCAAGACAATGAAACTTCAAACAATGTTTATTGTGGTATCATATATTTAAATCACAAGATTTCTAGTACTGATTCCCAATGCCACACAGAAAATTTGAACAAACTAGTCAGAGACGCCGATTTAATTGTCCAGCTCAGTCCAGAGAAAACTGCATTGTAGTGAAATTTTAAACAGCCCAAAAAGCCCCCCAACACAGCTACAGAACTGCTATGGTTGGAAGACCTTTAATGTCATCGAGTTCAATCATTAATTCAGGACTGCCAAGTCACCACTGAACCATGGCAGTTGGCACCACGCCTACATACCTTTTAGACACTTCCAGGGGTGGAGACTCTACCACATCCCTGGGCAGCCTGTTCCATTGTCTGATAACTGTTTTATGGAGAAATTTGTCCTAATACACAAACTAAAGATCCTCTGGCAGATCTGGAGGCCATTTCCTCTCATCCTGTTGATTGCTACTTGGAAGAACAGACCAGCCCTCACCTCCCTACAACCTCCATTTGGGTAGTTATATAGGGTCTTCCCTCAGCCTCCTCTTCTCCCACATGAACCCCAGTCCCCTCAGCCTCTTCTCATAGGTCTTGTACCCTAGCTTTGTTGCCCTTCTCTGGATATGCTCCCACATCTCTATGTCTTTCTTGTAGCGACGACTCCAAAACTGAAGCCAGTACTTCAGGTGTGGCCACACCAGTACAGGGGGACAACCACTGTCCTGCTTCTGCTGGCCACACTATTTCCAAAGGTTCTGCAAGCCAGTCTATTAATGTGGGATGTTACTCTCCCTTCCCAGGCAAAAATGAGAAGCAGAAAAAAAATTATCCTTTTCCATCCTTTTCTACTCTTAGTTTTCACTCTGCTCCATGTGCCTTTCTGATGCCTCCTTTCCAGCAAATGTTTATTGAGGTGAACTTAGTAAAACTGAACAGTTAAATTAAGAAAGCTTTCAAAACTTACAAAATTTCTATGTTTGTTGAGTAAAACAAGAGGCACCACAGACCTGCTAAACAGTTTTGCTACAATAGAATACTTGAGCAGGAGACTAGAAAGAGATTTAGCCAAAAAACATGCCATTTTAAGCTCCAGTACTGACACATAGCACTGTGATTACAACTGCTAACAAAAGGATGATATTTGCATTGTGATAACTTCTGGTATTCCAAAAGCTATGTGAACATATACAGCCACAGTCATATTTAGATCAGGTTCTCCTTACGTACTTACATTATGGGATGCACTTACCTTAATGTCCCAGTTCACTACTTTGTTTCCAGTTAGTCTTCCATGCAAGAGATTTGCAGACAGATCAAGACAAATTGGATTTCTGCAGGCCTATTAAAACAGATGAAGATGCTACAACATCATCTAGGAAACAAGTTACAGATCCTGGAATACGTATGAATTCAGAATGATGCATAGTAAGTTTCAGGAAGTTAGTACCATTGTGTTGATATTAAGGTACTTGAACAGTCTGGAATCCCTGGAACATCAATTATCTTATATTTGACTTTCACAACTGACCAAGAAAATTCAGTACTTTTGCCAAACACGAACAAAACCCACAGGTTAAGGACTACAGTTTAAGGAAGCTCTGAGTGCTCCTTATCTTCGCATGACCACAGTGTAAAGATGGCATGTGCATCTGTTCTACAAAACAGCTAATAGCAAAGATAAAAAAGAGGCCATTGAGAACATACTGTGAAATTATTGCATGCTGTATAATCAAAGAAAAAGGATGTATACTTACATACCTTTGGTGTGTAGTGAAGCAGCACCTTACTGGGGAGGTCTGCTATTTCAGCCTCTTGAGACTTCCATGGAGTTAGGCAGTTTGGACCTATTAGAAAGACTAAGTTTTTATTTCTTCAACCATGGGCTGCTATATGAGACACCTGGCCTGCGGGCAGGAGGTGGGATGCACCTGTCCCAGAGGGGGAAAAGAATTTTGGGGTAGGAGTTAGTGGGGCTCTTTGACTGAGCTTTAAACTAGATATGAAGGGGAAAGGGTGGTCAACTGGCTTAGCTAGTGAAGACCCTGGGTACAGTAGCCCAGCACCAGTGAGGCAGTGTGACATGACAGATAACCAGAAGGGCTATCACTCTTCAATATTGAAAACTGTGTACTCAGCTCCCTCCCTGAAATGTTTCTACACCAACGCACGCAGCATGGGCAACAAACAGGAGGAGCTGGTGGCCGTTGTGCAGCAGGAAAACTACGATACGGTAGCAATCACAGAAACCTGGTGGGGTGACTCCCACAACTGGAGTGTTGCAATTGATGGCTATCAACTTTTCAGAAGGAATAGGCAAGGAAGAAGAGGTGGTGGAGTAGCCCTCTATGTTAGAGAGGCATATGAAGCCATACAAATGAATGCAGGTGAGGATATAGTTGAGTCATTGTGGGTAAGAATTAGGTGTAAAGCCAGCAAGAGAGATGCTGTGGTGGGAATCTGTCATAGACCACTCAACCAGGATAAGGAAACAGATGAAATTTTTTATAGGAAGCTGGGAGAAGTTTCACAGTCACTGCCTCTTGTGCTCATGGGAGACTCCAATTTTTCTGGTATCTGCTGGAAATATAACACAGCAGAGAGAGAACAGTCTTGGAGGTTCCTAGAGTGTGTGGAAGAGAACTTCCTGACACAACTAGTGAGGGAGCCAATCAGGGAAGATGCCCTCTTGGACCTGCTTCATGTGAACAGGGAAGATCTTGTGGGAGAAGTAAGGTTGGAGTCGTCTAGGGCACAGTGATCATCAGTTGATTAAGTTTTCAATCCTTGGAAAAACAAGGACAGGGACTACTCAAACTATTACCTTAGCATTCTGGAGGATGAACTTTGGCCTGTTCAGGAGACTGACTGACAAATTTCCTTGGGAGGCTGCCCTGAAAGATATAGGAGTCCAGAAAGGCTGGACATATTTCAAAGAGGGAAGTCTTGGGTACAGGAGCAAGATGTCCCCATGAGACGAAAGATCAGCAGGCGGGGAAGGAGACCAGCTTGGCTAAGTGGGGATCTCTGGCTGCACCTCAAGAACAAACTAAGAGTCTGGAGATCAGTCCCAGTCCACATGGGTTTATTAAAGGCAGGTCCTGCCTCGACAAACTTGATCTCCTTCTATGACAGGACGACCTGACTACTGGACGAGGGAAAGGCTGTGGATATTGTTTGCCTGGACTTCTGAAAAACCTTTGACACTGTTCCCCATGGAATTCTCCTTGATAAGCTGGCTGCTCATGGCTTGGACAAGCACACAATCTACTACTAGATAAAACACTGGTTGAATGGACGGGCCAAAAGAGTGGCGGTTAATGGAGTCAAATCCAGCTGGTGGCCTGTCACAAGTGGTGTGCCTCAGGGCTTGGTGTTGGGACCATCTCTGTTTAACATCTTTATTGATGATCTCAATAAGGACACAGAGTGTATTATTAGTAAGTCTGCAGATGACACCAAGTTAGATTAGAGTGTTCATCTGCAAGAGGGTAGGGAGGGTCTTCATACAGACTTGGATAGATTGGAGCAATGGGCTGATGTTAATGGCAGGAGCTTCAATAAGGCCAAGTGCCAGGTTTTGCACTTCGGCCACAGCAACCCCATGTAACGCTACAGGCCTGGGGAGTTGTGGCTGGAGAGCCGTGTGGCAGAGAGGGACCTGGGAGTTCTAAAAGACAGGAAGGTGAGTATAAGCCTAGCTTATAATGGCCAGTATTCTTGACAGGAAACAGTAGTAAGTTAGCCAAGTTCCACATTTAACTGAAAAATAAACACACATTCTGTGTAGGGTTACAAGACAATTTTGGAAAGTCAAGTACATGGAGAGGGAGGTTGGTTTATAATGAAATAACCGTACCAGTTTTCTATAAAAGAGCTGTTTGCACTAGGAAGCACTGCTAGAACATTATTTGTCTTGCTTTGGAAAACATCTAAGTGTCATTCTCCATAGGATTATGCAGTGTAATACCTTCTCTGAGGATATATTTCTAAGAAAGTTCTAAGCACTACATACTATGCTGACCCACTCCCAAGAGCAAATCACAGAATCACTGTCTTAGATGTTCAGGCCCAAAACGGTGGTTCACACTCAAGTCCATTTCTGAGTTCCTAGGGAGTTTAACAATTGCCTCAGACAAAAACTTGGCTAATACAGCAAAATTTATGAAATTTAATGTTAATTTTCACCACTTCTTTTCCTTAGTTTCTCTCCACAGACCTTAGGCTACTAAGCAACTGCCTGTAAAAATATTAATCCTTGTCTAGAAATCGGTACTCAATACAAGTCTGTTAATTTACATTGAAAGTTAAAGAGGTTTAGCATGTATGAATAATAAATAGAATCCTAAAAACAAACAGATGATGGCTGGACCAACTTGTTTAAATTTGAGCTCCAAGGATTTCAGAAGTATCTAGGAGTGAAACTCTTGCAACATTAAGAACAACACGGAATTTTACAGATAAATGCCTCATACTAACTTTAGTCTTGCAAACATATTGATCCATTTTATTGGGAGTTTACTATGATCCACATGTTACTAAAAACCATGCAACTCCTACCATAATTACCTGAAAGGGCAGAAGAGTCCACAGAACCCTCTTTTGTAGCCAGTGCATAGAATAACAAAACAGAAGAAACAACCAGGACATCTATTACATAGATCTTTAAATGTATGAATGAATGGTTTGTACTGGGCAGCACTTAATGTCCATTAGTGATTATGCATAATTTTTCAGCAGTAATATCCAGTTCTTTAAAGGAAGAAATTGAAGCAGATAAGGTAAAACCATGAATTAAAAAAACGCTGCCAACCCATTCCAACCCCTTTGAACAAAAGACCTCTTATGAAAAAAAAAGTAATTGAAAAGAAAAAAGAACTTGGAAAAGAAGATGAAAAGGAAAGGAAATTACTACATGGTTCTGTAATTGGGACAGATTGTATCACAGGATTATTAGAATTGGGAGGAAAACATTATTATTCTTTAAATTGAATTGGATTATTTATTATGGTTCTAAAAATTATTGAACACATGGAAGATTCCAAGCAAATATTAGATTAGGCTGGGAAATAATATATATGAAAGAAGTGGCTCTGAGATAAATCCCTATACAAACATTACAAATATTAAATTCTTCTTCATGTAGCTCTGACCCGATAAGAATAGCTGTACATTTTCTAAATGCCTAGTGTTGTAGTTCTAGTCGCTACATAGGTCTAAAAATGGTTAGTCCTATTCTGACTGCAAGAAATTCCAGGTTCAGCAGAAAGACTACAAGGAGAGAATGTTTTTCAGTCCTAACGAGGCTCCGTCTGACGTATTATTCAGTGGAGGCCTTCCATGTGAACAGATTCTCTATATTCTTTTGATAAGAAATAGGATTAAGAGAATCATCCCAGGTACCTGCCCTAGGGGAGTGTGGCCTAGGTGACAAGATAAAAGGGGCTGATCATCGTGGCCCTGTCTCTTTTAGCTGGGATCTTCCCCCCAGAATGGTGCTTCGGCTCTGGCACCCCTCTCAACCCCTTCTTTTCCAGGGTAGGGGGTGAAGACAGGACGGGGCAGCTAGTGGTGGCTAGCCGTGGCTGGGCAGGCTGCCTGGCTCTGGCCCCAACCCTGGCCTGGCCTCCTCGGCCCCAGCCCTGACCCTGGCCCAGTGGCAACTCGCAGCCCCAGCCTTGGCTCCGTCTGGGACCAGTCTCAGCTCCGACCCAGCCCAACTCCGTGCTGGCACTGTGGACTGGAGAAACAAGAACTTAATGCAGATCTTCCCCCAATGGCAGTGCAGCCATTCAGTGACCTGTGGTGAGCTGAAGGATTCTTCCCTTTTCCCCTGTAGCTGAGGCAGGAATAGAAGGGAGATGTGAGGGTCATGAAACCCTCTCAACCACATTTGCAGAGCATGGGGTGGGGCCCTGCTTGACACAGCCATGTGGTCGGTCTCCATCTTAAATCCCACACATGGCCAGGGCCATGCAGCTTTTGCTGCCGTCTTAGAAAACGCTGATCAGCAGAAGGAGAGACTGTTTGTCATGTCTGCCATTGAGGAAACTTAGGGGTGCTCAAGTACTGGGGAGAGAAGGAGCCTTAAGAGAGGCATCTGAGAATTCCTTTATGCTTAGCCTAAGAAAGCAGAAGGACTCGAGAATCCTTAAACTTTGGACACGGAAGACAGAGACTGGGTCCTGTTTGAGAGCATGTCTCCTGCATTGAGGGATGCAGTTCAGGTGCTGAGGAATCATGCCATTTTGCTGGAGAAAGCTGCGCTGAAGAGCTAAAGAGTTCGCCAGTTGGGATAGCTAAGGATATTGATATCTGCAGAGGACAATGGTGACATAGTAATAATGGAGTGGGTGGTGGTATCCATCTCTGCTTTACTGACATGTTCTTTCCATGGGTATATCATGTAAAAAACCAAGGACTGATAAAATATATAATCTCCCATTGTATTTTTCTCAGAATATGTGATGGCATTTCTGATACAGTTTCTAGTTTGTGTGCACTAACTTGCTTAACCTTTTCTTCTTTCTGTATACAGTAATAGTTAATAAACCCTTTTCCATTTTCCCTAAGCTATCCATCGTCTGGCAAATTCTATCCGAGATCTCATTGAGACCAACTGCTTTGGTTTTTTTCCCTTTATCTTTAATTGTAGTCTTGAACCCAGCACAACCTTTTAATATTTTCTAATAAGAACTTGGAAGAAATATGCAACACAAGTTAGAATTGCATTCTTATGTTCATTAAACCGGTGTCTACATCTGAAAGATTGTAAATGTTTATGAATGTGATTTCAAAGATAGCAATCAAGTATATATCTTACTGTCCAACTTCTAGTCTTTGGCTGAAGATCACTCCAAGCTGACCCTTTTTATACTAACCAGATGCTTTTGCCATAAATATAAGGAAAGACGAAATAGAAAGGCTGAATTGAGGCTGTAACCAGGTGGATGGATGAGGGCAGAGCCGTGGATGTCATCTATCTTGACTTAAGAAAGGCATTTGACACGGTCTCTCACAGCATCCTTGCAGACAAGCTGAGGCAGTGTGGCCTAGATTTTCGGGTAGTGAGGTGGATTGTAAACTGGCTG
>JAOXOE010000602.1:9792615-9832914 GCA_028565055.1 Phoeniculus purpureus
CACAAGTGGTGTGCCTCAGGGCTCGGTGTTGGGACCATCTCTGTTTAACATCTTTACTGATGATCTCGATAAGGACATAGAGTGTTTCATTAGTAAGTTTGCAGATGACACCGAGTTAGGTGGGACTGTTCATCTGCCAGAGGGTAGGGAGTCTTTTCAGAGAGACTTGGACAGATTGGAGCAATGAGCCAATGTTAATGGCATGAGCTTCAGTAAGGCCAAGTACCAGGTCCTGCACTTGGGCCACAACAATGCCGTGCAACGCTACAGGCTATATATATACACACACACACACACACACATATATGTAAATACATGCACACATAGATATATATACACACGAATATTAATGTTGGCCTGAATGAATTCTATCCTGCTATACTTTGTTTAAACAACAAAACAGGACACTCTAAACTTATTTGAGATAATAGTTTCTATCACTTAAACAATTCATTCCATAGGGTGTGCTTACAATGGAACACATTCTTCATAAAAAGCTAAACTATATAAAGAAAGTAGATTTTTTAAATATAGTCAAACAGCTCCAATATTTCTGTCTTTACAAATCTCTCTTATTTGTCACCAATCTCTATCATCAAGCCCAAATGTCAAGAAAATGAGCCGTCTTCAAGGTATTTTCTATTACTAAATAAATTTGCCTCCTTGCAATAATGGAAGTATCTTTATGCTAATCTCAAGTACCATAATGACTTGAGGTTGTTAAATACCTTAACACTTTGAATTGTAAGACATAGCTTATCAGAGTTTGGTTTTTTTACAGGTCTCCTTAATTCTTGTGGAAGAACTATCAAGCATATAATTTAATCACCTTTAAGTGATTAAATTAAAGCAATAATTTAAAGAATCTCAATGGTAAACTCACAAGTAAGAAAAGAGCAGCAAGAAATTAAGAACTTACAGGTGAAAATATTACCCAACATTTTGATTTTGGCAGGTCTGCACATGGGATAACCAGATGAGTTTATGCAAACAGAACATTTTAAATAAAATGTCATCAAATATTTATCATTCCACTTTAAGCTTGTTATAAAACACTCTCACTTAGGTCAGCTCTGCAATTCTTCTGAATTGGAACTTACATGTCTGTGCAGAGCAAAGGTCAGAGGGTTGTTTTCATAACTCATTCCTTTTATTCCACTGAAAGCAGTACAATCACCACTTACCTGCTAAATACAGTGCTTTCACCTGAGCTGGTTGCAGTGCTTCATGAAAGATGATAACTGATCCAAGTTGGCCCTCCAGAGATGTTGGACATCCCCATTCACAGTCCTGAGTCCCTGCTGAGATCATCTTGGTGATGAGCTCTGGTTTTCCAAGCACCCCACCCCAACTTCCTGTAGAGAGAATGCCCCCAAGTGATGTCCGATGGGGCATAACAGGGGAAGAAAAAGGTGGATCTGGTATCTGAGATGGAGGAGGAGCTGTTGTTCTTTGTCCGGCTGAACCAATGCAGCAAGAAGTAAAAGACTGGATAGTCATGCATGGAAGAAAGAAGAAAAAACAAACACATACTGTAAATCTAACCTCTAATCTAATCCATAGTTTACAAAGTAAACCTGAAAACTATCTCTGCCAAACCTGAATTAAATAAATTAAAACCAAGAGGAACAAGTTGTGGTTTGTTCTGGAAAAGAAGAAATCCAGCATAGCAGGCCAAAAACTACTTTCCACGAGAACACACAGTTCTTAATTCTCCAATTAAGAGCAATTTGGTCCCCTCAACCCCTGGCAGGAGCAGAGGTTCTCCAGATCCCTTCTGGATTACATTCCAAAATACTAGCCCTGCATATTGCTACTGTACATTTCTCATATCAGTTCTTCCACCTGAGTAGATGCTCTCATGGAAAGGCTTTTCTTCCCTACTTCTAGGTACCCTGATGTCTACCATGCTTAATCCACAGATGGGCCAAAATCCAGAGTTTTGTCTCACAACAGAAATGCCATTTACTCTCATTTTTAAGTATCATAGATTCAGTATGCTACTGATTTTACCATGAATGCATCCAATTTTACTGTTTGGTCAACATATTCAACAAATATTAAAGTCGGCCTTACAAAAGAGGGAAACAGCTTAGTGATGTAATCCAGTTTAAAATGGATTTGTTCCATGAAAAGAATGGCCAATGCTTACAGAACACACTAAATATGGTAAGTACTTATTGTAATGTGAATCTTTTTAGACCACATGCATACATTCCGTATGGCTACATTAACCGTGTGTAAACTGCTGGTCCAGCTAGCAAAGCAGGTATAAAATAGGCATATTAAGGGAACACACAGAAAACACAAGTCAAAAAAGCTACTACAGAAAACAACAGAGTGTATTTCTCTCAGAGTACTGCACTACTGGCAGAGCTGAAATTTATTATGATTCACTCATAAATTATGTCTGTATGTTCAGATAATTATTTTGAGGAAAACGCCACAATATAACCAAGATAATCTGTGCTGGTTTTATTGCTTCTAAACTGGGATGACTAAACAGGCATTAATTTATCATCTGTTACACTCCACTCTGAACCCTGTCCAAAGTTGAACAGAATCGTATGAGTAATAGGCTAAGCTATCTTAAACCCTTACACAATTTCCAAATTCAAAAGCCAACAATGTTCTCATCGTTCTATGAGAGCTCATCACAAAAGATGTCTGAGCCAGAGAGCAATCTTACTTCATTCATGGCAGGGAATCGAAGCGGAGCAGAGACCTTCTGCTGTCCATTGACATAGATGTACACAAGGCTCTGACCAAAGGGCCTCTTTCCAGGCATGTGAACAATAGTTATGTTGTGCTGGTTAAGCAACATAAAATAATTAGGTAATTATTAGCAAGTAGTGAAATGATTGTATGGAAATATTTAACTTAATCTCTACTAAACCACTTGAGAAAATACATGCTAGACACCATTAAGAAGATAAAAAGCATCTCTCAGCTTCTTCAATTTTAAAGTTTACATATAAACAGGTTTTTGCAGGCAGGGAAACAGCTCTTTCATGATAATGCACATCAGTCCTTAAGTATGGGAGTAGAAATGAGCAAAGTGGAAACACAGTAGCACATTTTATTTATTCACAAAGAATTACAGCCACCTACACATTTTATATTGAATTTTTATAATTCAATATTAAAAAGTCTGGAAAAGCCAAAGCACAAAGCTGTAACTAGCTCGTCAAGAAAAAATGCCTGCTAAGCCAGACATCATTTAAGCTCAACCAACCATTAATCTACATAGTAATTGTTTCATTATTTGCACTTAGACCTGTTTTTATGCAATCAATTACTTAAACAGGTAAAATAGACTAATCACAAAAAACCAAACTGACTTCTGAGCTAAAATTTCTATTCTAAACAAAGTAGTTTTCAATACCGAAACTTACCCAGAGGGAGTCAAAAAAACAGTGGTCAGGCAGCATCACTGTTGCATATTCCCTCTTGGTGCAAACTGCAACCACCAATACTCCAGAGTATGTAATAAAAGCTTCAAATCCCATACCACTCCCTGTAAAAAAGCTGCAGAAAAAGACAGCAAAGCATACAATCAAAGACTTAATTCAAAAGTACTGGAAATCCTGTCACAGTGCATTCTGTAAGGACGGAATTAACTTAAACCACTTGTCACTAGTCCAATATAGACTATTTGATCAGCTGTTGCTCTTGTTCTACAAAACACAAGATGAAGGGTCAAAGAAGGGACCCCAAGGCAGAGGGCATGCAGGCCAAAGCTGGCCCACAAAGCTCTCAAAAGCAGCTTGTAACCATTTTCTAAAATGAAAACATAACATTTTTCCCAACAAGTAATATTTCAGTTCATTCTTATTTATCTTAATTCACTCATGTAATGAAGAACATCAGCTGTTATCAGCTCTCTCTCTAAATAAGCCCTGCAAGCACAGATTTGCCCTGAAAAAAAGCTTTCATTTTCTAAATGATTTGAATACAAAAAATTACATATAAATCGTGAATTGCTATCAAAACCTGTTATATACCCTGAAGCTCCATTATTCCACGTGCATACACTAATTAGTGTACTGTGAAATAACTGCATCAATGTACGACACAAACACACATACAGAGAGGATGAATATTATAGAGAACTCTCATGTAAACTACCTTACGATTATATCACTGTACAACACAGCAGCTAGTTCCATTTCTCATTATTTTAACACAGTCTTGAATTTCCAGTATGAATTTCAATACACTACTGTTGTAGCTTCCCAGAGCTAGAATGCCTCTAAAATTGTACATTAAAGGACAGAAAACCAGTGTGGTATTTGTACAATATTATCACACTGAAATCCAGTCACAGCTTTTTTACCTTGTAGTGGAATTTTGCCCAAATTTTCTAGAACTACAGGGTACTTATAATCATTAGTGGGACACAGTGACAAACTCTGCAAACACTGTTGTGGCAGTTCATCAGGGCTCTGCTATACAAAAATGCAAAGAACCAGAGAGACCTAAAGAGCTTCCAACTGCCCCCCCCCAGTTTTTAATA
The DNA here is from genome assembly GCA_028565055.1 of Phoeniculus purpureus. Taxonomy (NCBI): domain Eukaryota; kingdom Metazoa; phylum Chordata; class Aves; order Bucerotiformes; family Phoeniculidae; genus Phoeniculus; species Phoeniculus purpureus. The sequence continues at coordinate 9,797,132 of JAOXOE010000602.1, forward strand.
AACAGAAGTAACACTCTAAGCCACAGGGGTCTGGAAGATACTAATTCTGTTACGACTAGAATTGCACTCTTCAACATTTTCGCTGAAATTGCAGTGCAGCAGAACAGACTGAAGGGAGCAAGAGACTCTTAAAGCAGTAACTCCCCCATTCTGCATTTTGCTTGCTGTTGAACATTCGTACTCAAAGCCAAATTGCACCAACAACCACTCACGCCAATGTTGATTATTTAAGCAAATAAAAGTATTATTTCCATTGTGTCCTCATTCAGAAAACACATTTCATTACCTTTACACGGGGAAGGCATTGGTTTCTTTTACGGGGTCTGGCTCTGCTGACAGGTGAAATTGCTCCCTTTCACAAACTAACCAGTATACAGATATATATGTTGCATTCTACGAAAACAAGCATAAGTACTCCATGTAATAGGGTACCATATGTCACAGGGAACAAATGACCCAGATTGATGCTGTTGAAGTAGTTAGAGTAACTATACCTATAGAGTTGCTTCCTCTTGCCACTTTTGCTAGTTGTGTTCAGGTCCACCCGGTTCTGGTCAAGGCAGAGCCAAGCATTGAAAGAAAAGGCAGAGCCTGGCCACTTATGAATTGATGGAACAGCAATTCCAGCCATGCTGTGGTGCAAGTTGAAATACTGCAAGGCACTAGCTAAGCCCTGTTTTCGGGCCATTGCTAGAATGGCTCGCATCACTGGAACAACATACGGGTGAGCTTGTTTTGGTTCCTCAGTCCTCAGGAGGCGAATTAGTTGAAGCAGTTCTTCTGAGCCCATTGACTGGCTCCCCAAAGAGCCCAGAAGGGCAATCAGATTCTCTGCACAAGTACAATGAAGCGCAGAGTGGGAATTTAGTGTCTCAATGATACGGATGACCATGTTCGCATTGACACATGTGGCGCGACTCTGTCTGTTAATGCAGCAGATTCGCTTCAACCAGTTTGAGATGAAAATCTGCAGGTCATGTGATTTTAGCTCTGGAAGCCACTGGATAAGCAGCAATAAGGGCTGGACATTACTAATGCCTAGTATCCCAACAGCCATATGGTCACCTTCAACAGCCTGGAAAACAGCAGATAACTCAGATGTGAAATACAATAAAATAGGGCTAGAAATACCGTTGAAAAGATGCAAACACTTTAGCATTCAAAGCAAGCACATCTCACCATATTCATGAGTTCTTCCAGCAATTCACGTGAGGGTTGACCCAGTGATTTTAATACCTCGTACAGGTGTGCATAACCGATCCTCTCTTTGAAGACCTCCTGAGGATAAAAATCTCAGTCTCACTTACAAAGAAAACAGACAAAAATTGCTCATCTGCTGTAGCAGGTCCTAACTTAACACAGTATTAGACACAAAGTAATGAAAATGCTAGACCATTTTACAGGCTAAAACCTGTTTTTTTTAATAAAGTCCACTGTACCATCTCTAGCATGTTACAGATGAGGAAGATCTCAAAACAAATAAAAGATCAGTTATATAGCAATAATTACCTATAAAAGAATACGACTGCTCCGGTGTAATCAAAACGTTAATTCTGTGACAAAATACTAATAGCTTCAATTTTTAATGCAAACTACATAATGAAGTGATTACACTGAGAATCAGGAGTATCCAGACATTAATTTTTGAGTGCAAAAAATCTTCCTAGACCAATTTGATTAAAACCCACCCATTCTAAAAACTTGAAAAATTAGAAGAGCATTTCAGGGAAGTTCTTCTGAAAAGTCATTGATTTTATGTGAAGAAAAAGAATGTAACAATGAAACAGCAAAATCCAAACCGTAGGATTCAATTATAGTTTAGTTAGTAAACAATGAATGCATCACACAGAATGGATACTCTCCTCCTGGCTATGTTCTGAACTGAAATAGTTTTAAAAAAAAAGGATGATGCCATCAGCAGAACTGTGATGACTGGTTAGGCAGACAGCGCAAGAAAAAAATATTTATGTTGAAGTGGAACACTTTACTGACCCTTTGTAAATCAGAGTCAGTCCCTAACACCAACATACAACTATTCACAGGCTCTCCAGAGTCAGCGAATAAATAAGTACTGAGCAATGCTCTGGAAGAGCCAGCATTTCTTACTCAGACTGTACTGAGTTGTAAGTAACAACCAAACCAGACTACTCCCACTCTTCCATTAGTATTTACTTCCCTGTGCCAAGACTAGGAAGTCATTCAGCCACAGGGTTAATCTAATGAACTCCATAATCTAACACCACTATTTTACTGTGGACTTAGCTTTCAGTCAGACTCACCAACTAACCACAACCTATTAATTCATAAAACCACAAGAACAAGTATGAAGAATGGGTAGGAGAATGGCAAGACCACTATCTGGATAGGAATGCTGCCCTAATTTAATTTAAAGTCATGCTAAAACTACAACACAAACTCCTCCCTGAAAATTCCTGCAAATATACTCATTAATCCTACCCCACATATCCACCAGACATTTTGTTTTCAAAGCTTCTAGCTATCATTAACACCGATCTTCCACAAAGATAGCTCAATGGTCCAGCCATAGACCCTATAAAGTGATATGGGATAAGGGACGTTAATGAGCTATTCCTAGCTGGCAGGAATGCATGATCACAGTCTGCTCAGATTCATTAGCAAGATTAATGGAGATATTCTGATAAAAACAGTAACTGGAAAGAAGATCAAGAAGCCCACTGCAAACAGATCTGTGCAAATATACTGTTACCTTAGCAGCTGGAGACTTGTGCATTACTGCTGTGAGGGCTTGAATGGTTGATACTGCCAAGCGGTCAAGGTGTCCCTGAAACACCTACAAGTGGCAGGTACAGAAGTTATATACATACGTGCAAAGACACATCCATTCCCAAATGTATCCTCTGCCCTCCTGCCACAAAGGAAACCAAGAGAGTTCGCTAGCATGCCTCAAAAATCATCTCCCCACCAGTCAAAATTTCATAACCCCATGACCTACAAGGAATTGCAGAACAATACTCCACTAGCCACATAATTCAAGAGGAGAGAAGCATTCACACCACACTTCAAATATTCTGATGGACAAACAGGTTTTCCTCATGCGGCTAATGGACAATCTCAAGAGGGAGGGAGGAAAAGGAATTAGAAAACCTCTTGCAGTATGTGTGTGTGTACTGCTGGACAATCAGGAATCAGCAGTTCACATAAAGGGTTTTCCAGCTAAGTCCCTACACGTCAGCGCAACCCACATACACACACAGCTTACAGGAATTAAGTTACACCAGTTCAGTCAGGTGCCTGCCTCACACGTAGCCTCACCACAGTGCTCAGCATCTCTTTTTTTCCAATTTAAGTAATCTTTTGAGGGTTGCTTTTCCCCCCATACAGTTTTGTTTACGTTGATATTTCTATGGTGGTTTTACTAATAAAAATGTTGGTACATCCATCAGTAAACCTAATCAGCACAACTGTGCAAACATACTCATCAACTCTGAAATACTATATACATAGACTTTTTTCAAAATGAAATGTCAAGAACCAGAAGACCGTTAGACATGAAGAAACGTGGTTAGAAATGTCACTGAGTTTCTAAAAAAGCCAAAAGCTATAACAATTTGTAGATTACCATTGCATTTAGCATTTTTTTACAGTTTTGACCAGAACAAATCATTCTGCTACAAAATTCATACCATAACTATTTGCATTTGAAACTTTGTACAATATTTGGGGACAACTAAAGCAACAGTTTATTCCTACCTCCCTGATTCAGCCTGTCCATTGTTTTGTGAACATCTGTTCTTGATGACAAGCAAAGAATCAGGACATCAAATACAACCATTGAGATTCACAAACAAGGCCCCAGAATCCAAAACACCACAGTGCTGAGACACAGAAGCAAAAAGAAGAAAGGGAGGGGGGGGGAAAAAAATCACCACCAGATTCATGTAATTTATTTGGATTCCACTGATGTACTTCACCTTTTCCATAAAAGAAGCGTAACTGAGGCTCAATCTATTGTAAATAGCTGCAATTTGAAGCAGATTAATACAACTGAGGTTGAATTTAATCTGATATTCAGAAAAATTATTTTCCAGAGATAGGAAATACTGATGTGTGCAGCAACACAAGTTCATCTTGTTGAAAAAGGGTCAAAGTTAAGGCTGGTTAAAGGTGAAGCACAGGAATCAAATTTCCTGTGATTGTCTCTTGGCTTCATTGAAGGAAAATACAGGTTAAGTAGGTACCTGGTCCTCATTCATTTCTGTCAGTAATTTGTTGGCAAGGTCTTTCTCACTCTTGTCTGCCACTTTATTGTTAGCATTTAAAAAAAGCTGTTAGAGACAGAGACAAGAATAATGGAAATAATTGCATTAAACTGTCACCTGCAGCCAAACCTGTGGAGGCTGCCTTCGATTTGTATTTCACATACAAAAGGGAAAAAAGAGTTCTCACACCAGTGAGACACAATTGTCCATTAATATCAGTCAATATTAGACAACACTGAAGATTACACCGTATTTTTGCTAAATACCAATCACTTATTCCCCCACAGAATTAAACAAAAATATGTAATCACTGAGATAAAGAAACAGATCTGTGCGGAATTTATACTGGTCACTGGCTTAGATTTCATTTATGAAACGCAACATGGCAGGAGGTTCTCAAAAATTTACTTATAAGAATTAACGACAGTCTTAGCAAAGAAATGGATACAGACGTTCATCATTTTCCACCTGGATTTCATCGTAAGTGAAGGCTTTAGATTCCTCGACAGAAAATTTTAATATTCAAACAGGGACAGTAGCATAATTTTTGGGGCACAGAAAGAAGGGTCAAAATCTCTGCCACCATCCTAAGAATCACATGCATTTAAATTAAATATACACCTATACTGCATCTGCAGCTAAGGAAGTGCTCTGTGTGCAGTAGCTAGATTCGTAGTCAGGGTCCTGATTGTGCAGGTTTAAATCTCAACCAATTATCTACACAATCAAGTTTTTTTACATGCAAAGTTTAGGAGTAACTTAAATGGGATTAAAACATATGTGCTCCTGGTTATAGATTCTATTGAGGTGTTAAAAAAAGTTTCAAAAGTCTCTTAAAAAAAAGAAAAGAACAACACTTCCCTTCTCTAAAGAGCAAGCATTAGCCATTCTCCCCCATACATATTTTGTTCCATTGTCTGCTAGGTAGTCTCTCTGAAGAGGAACAGCCTAAGCAATCAACTTCCATAAATTAGGGCAAACAGACGAACAATGCTCAAAATATTAAATTTAACTGACAGGGGTGTGAAAGCACATCCTTAGAAAGAAGTTATTTAGATAGGTACATCACAGTAAGAGCACTTGAATGCCGAATAACTGTAATACAGCTCGGAGTTTAACACGTTAAAAACTGGAAATAAGATCATTAAGTGGAAGCAAATGCAGATATGCAAAAAAGGAAAAACCACCAAAATCTTCATATGGGTTACTACAAAACACATAAAACTGGAAAAATACATTTTTACTAAAACGTCCATGTGCTTTTATTCCTCTCTCTAAAAGCTGTACAGAAAATAATTTTTTTCAGCCAGGCATACTGCCATCAGTCACTGCATTTTGCTCAAACTCTGATATATGGCAAAACATTCAAGACTGACAAAGCAGCTTTTTAAGTAGCTCTCAGTATAGAATAAGCACTTCCTGATACCTCTAGTGTTCCTATTTTCAGATGCTACAAGCAAAAAAGCAACTCACGCCATCAAAACTTAACCAAGCAGATGGTTTTGTTCAGATTTGTAACCCTGATAGTTCAGGGAAGACTGTTCGCCCATAAGTCTAGAAACCACCAAATATGAACAAAGTATTTCAATTTTAGAAGACCGTTGAACTGCAAATGAGTAGGAAGTATGACTAGCAGCATGGCTTTGAAAACTCCAATCTCTCTGGGGTATCTACAGCAGAAACAGTGGTATGGGTTTTCTTTGCCCCTGCTTTCCATGGCAATGTCTTGCACTTCAAATCAGCTGAAGATCCAAAAGCTTAGTTCAAGATACACATATGCACACTCACGATTTGCAGGGCTGCAGAACACTTTACACAGCTTGCTGGTCAATTCAGTGTGAAGAATTTGAAAAGTAATGAAAAAAAAAATCTAGAGATTGCATCTTCATCCCAACCAGTAAGGGCAAACCCTAATTCCACAGTTAAATTCCTCTGTTAAAAGAACAGAGAACCATACTCCGGAAAATACAAATCCACACCACCTTCCCAGCCTCCACCCTCTCCCAACTGCCTGTCCTTGGTGTTACTTTGCCTACAAAAGGTTAAAGAAACCCCACTTTGTAGCAAACTGGCAGCACTGATGCCCAGTTGACCACAAAAGTATGTCAGACTGTATTAGAGGAAGATGCACTCCAAAGAACATACAAAGAGGCAAATTAAAAATAAAAGGAGAAAGCTGCAAAAATTGAGAAGCTGTTTCTGCCACCTTAAATTCCACCTCTTGTTTATAAAAGAGCAGGAACATAGCTAGATCCTCCACCCACAGGTAAACATGGCACTGCTTGATAATCTAAGATGAAACTAAAAATCACTTTTTTTTAATATAGAGTACAAGGTCAGTACGAAAATAGGTACAGATTGCCAAACACAGGACAATGGAAAGGTCAAACAAATGTATTTTCAGGAGGAGATAGAAAGAAAACACAAACACTATCCAAAACACTGCAAGTCAATTGGCATTCTGACCATAACTACAGTCAAAGACACAATCCCAACGCTATTTTCCATATATCGCTGCATATGTTCTGATCCAAAATCTGAACGGATTTGAATCAAATTTTATTCTGTACCCAGTCTTAAATTACCTCGCATTAGAACAGCTCAAAATAGCTGTGCCATCAACATGTTGCAAGAAGAGAAATAAAACATTTCACAGTTACATCAGTTATACCTGCTTTTGCACAGGGAAAAGGGAAATCTACAGGGGAAGGCACTAGCCTGCAGATTATGCCCATCTGGGCTCAAGATGAAAACACACCACCTATGTTAACATTAAATCCTATGTAGGAGTAGAAGGAAAACTGAAGAACATTTGCAACAGCCAGAACTCACAATTTTTGTCAGCTACACAAGGCTCAAGTATTTTTAAACGCTTACAAGGACACACCAACAAGATCTTATTTTAAATGAAAAACTAAGCTTCTAAAATTAGAATTCTATGTGACCTCCTAGCAATTCAGCGACAGAATACCAATAAAACCTCAGAAAATACCACAAAACAAACAAGTTGGGGGGTAGAGGATACTGAGTCCAGTAGCAACCATAACATATTTCAGAGACTGAGACAGATCTGTAATGTTATTTAGCACAGGACTCAAAATAAGCATTCACTGCTTTAATAATTAGACAGACAAGAAACATCTCTACTTCATTGGAATAAACTAAGATTGTAGAGCAACTTGGTTCTCCCATAGCATTAGTGGCTCTAACCAATCACTTTCAATATGTAGACACTAAAAAATTGCATCTAATTCAGAAGGAACTTATAAAAGGGAATTAATATACCTGCAGTATTACAGTATAGATTTTGTTAAATATAAGCTGAGAAGGGAAAATTTACCTTGCAGTTCTGCAACAGTCGAATGAGATGCTCAAAGCAGTTACTGTTAAGGAAAATTGCCTGCAGAACAGGCCTATCTGTGCAGTCCAACATGGCTGTGATGGTATCTATAAAATTAAAACAGAACTGGCATCAAAATAAAACCTTTTCCAAATTCATCACATATTTTTTGCTGCACGTAATAAACAAATAGAGAAAATCATACAACACATTTTATACTGTGAAGTCTTAGATCACTAATGACTTTTAAGCACAGAGCACTCAGCCTAGAGCTAAACATCTTGATGCTGTAAAAATTACATAACCTACTAGATCTGGAGACAAACTCACCTACCAAGTATCTTTGATTGCTCTGGGGCTCTGTTTAAAGGCATTTTCATTTGTGAGTACCTAATCAGCAGGCCTTTTATTTGAAGTGTAAACACTTGCTTCAGACCATCCCTTTTGGCTAGTGCTTACAATAATTCCAAAATGAACAGCAAACCATCACAAAACAGCCAACCCATTTTTTTTTTTTTTAAATACAGACCCATCCTATTCAGCAGTTATTACAGTGCTGATGAGCATCAGCCATTACCTAACAAAAGCTTGGTCTCTTTCCAGTGGAGATTGGTAGGGTGGAAACCAGGACACTGGTTAAATGACAGCAACCCAAAATGGTTTCTCCTGGGGATTTTTAGTAGAGAATGATTAAACAAGACTATGTCTAATGACACTGAAGAAATATCTGAAAATTTTCAGTCACTCAGCCAAGTGAACACTTTTTATTAATAGAATCTTCAGTTCTATGATTATCATGGTTCAACCATTGCTTGCTTTGCATTTTTTAATCAAGAGATATTTAAAGGAACTGCACAAGTGAGTACTCACTCAGCATTTGGATCTGTAGTGCTATGAATCTGCTTTCCCACTGCCTGCACCGCCTTGGGTTAGGTAAAGCTGAATGGTCCGAATTAAGCAACTTGAAATAGTTCTCCAATATTGTGCTTGTCTCCACTTGCCGCTGGTCAGAACTGCTGCTTAGAAGGATATGGACAACTTCTGTCAGGCACTTCAGAGTCAGCTCCGCCTTCCTGCTCACTTCCTCAGGGTTCCTGTCATCCCAGTTGTCACAGTCTGCTAAAACACCCATCAAGACTTCCATGGTGGCAGGAGATACTGCCTGAAGAGCATTCCTCTGAAACCCAGTGAAAAAGTAATTCAGAGAAAATATCACAAAAGATAACTGAGTAAAATAAAACCTCTCAAAACCAACAGATTCTACCTGACTTATCTTAAGCATGTGATATAAATTACTGTGTCTGTTAACACCCTGTAACTATTAAATAATTACATAACATTTCATTTGGATTATCCTGATGCCTATAGATGAAATGAATTTCCCATCTTGGTCACTCATCTAGGCTTTCTTTTTCAAAAAGAGAATGCTTACAGGAAATATAATTTAAATGCATGAAATAAAATTCTTATACAGTAAGCCTTTGATAAACTGCTTATGGCAGTTAAACCATCAAAATTTTTAGTTTAGATCATTAGTTTCATGAAGCTTTCAGATATTTTGTAACAACATAATAATTAGAAAATACTTGTCCAGGCCTGAATGCATTTCTCTCACCTCTTGCTTGGGGGTTTGACTGCATAGAGGTGACTTAAATCTGAGGCAGAAGCCCAGCCTCACAGAGAACTTGAGAGGCTTCCTCAGGGACTCCCTGTCCTCCCTAGGGAGCTGCATTCAAGCTGCACTTCTCTTTATTTGCCCAAGATATGCTGCAGGGATGCCCATGCCCGGCTATGTACTGTCTTGAACCCCACCCACATCCTTGACCTCCTGGCTTGACCTTAGACCTACATCATCGCTATGGGTCTGGCAACCACCGGACTCCTGAGTGACCCTAGTTACCATCAGTAGACCAAATTCCTATTCTATGCTGACCAGTCTTACTGGCTTGATCTTGGGCTTCCTCATCACAGACTAATCTAGGGATAGGGGCTATTTGATCCTGGTTCCTACTACCAGATCTCCTCTGATTACCTTGTTCAAGTATAGTGAGACCACACCTTTTGTAGATCAGGGCAGCTGCCAATGCCTGCCTGGTCATCATACTCAGTCTCAGCTTCCCTTCCCTTGTGGAGCAGTACCTGGCTTTGCTACTCCCTGAAAATACTTTAAAAACACCCTCTCTTCCAGATCATTGGAAGCAATACTTGTTCACAACCAGCCTAAGTAGCACATTAGAAATGTTAGCCAAGAGAGTGGATGCTGACTTTGGTGGTAACCAACACCCTCTTCATATTCTTTCAAAGATTTTAAACAGTTTCCAAGGTACAAAGGCACAGGTGCCTCTCTGTAAAACAATTAGCTTCCAATATGGCAAAGTAAGCTAGATGAATTTCAGGTGTTGATACAAAACTTACATCTTTGCAGGTGGAAAATCCTAAACTAGTTACTCATACTTTTTCATTATGGTATGAAAAAATTACATTAAGTTTGTATAAACACACAGTTAGCACGGACAGCAAATTTCTACTACAATTTGATAGCAGGACCTACCTTTTAGCATTTAGATACTATAGCACAGAATTATTTCAAACTTCATAAGACAAGCAAACAATTCCGAGTCAATAATAAACTACTATAATGTAAGGGTTATAGGTACTTATAAGCCTTAAAAAAAACCCAAACAAACCAACAGGCATTTGGGGGCTTCAGCAGCTGAAAAGAATTTGAACATACTTACCTGACCACCAGCCACAATAGCGCCAAAGAGATGTAGCAGGCAACATTTTAGACTTTCTTTAAGATGTTCACTTTCTTGAAAGCATTCTGATTGAAGACAATAAAAAGGATTCTTTAATTTCATCAAATAAATTATACAAAGCTTCTCCTCTCAAACGCACAAAAAATTACAGTAATTAAAAAAAATTCTTCTACTTCCTGTCATGCTAATTAGAAAAATAAACAAACCAGCTACAGAATTTTTGCTTTCTTTTCCGTAAATCAAACATATCAATTCCAGAGACAAGATTACGTTTTTCAGGAATTCACAGGGACAGACCTTCAGCTTGCATAAGAGTTTTCATGCAGGCTGACAAGTATAGACACACAACTGTTGATCTAATCCATAATGTAAAGCGATCTCATTTTCTCCCTCCTGGAGGCATTTTGGCACAGCAAGTCTTATGCCACATGCAACCTATGTAGTTCAAGAAAAACTGTCCATGAGTTTCCTCCCTTTAAGCCAGACTTCCCAGGGAAGCTCATGCAAGTCTAAGATTTTTAGCAGCAGTTTCTTTGAAAAGACAGTTATCCTGCACATCTTCTCATACCATATCTGATACAAATGAGTTACAAATGGCCTCTGGAACTCTTCGTAGCAATAGATAACACCTGCATTATTATTGCTACAGCAATAATACTAGTCTTAAAGTAGCTGCAATAAACTACAAATGGTTATTTGGAATCAGCAGTCATAAAACTTCCAATAATCTTGTGAAATAAAACAAGTGACAACTTGGGTTGTAAAAACTTAGATTTTCATCAAACAACAGAAATTGAAAACTCAAGCATTTTATATTGATAAAAATGATAATATTGTGCTGCCATGCCAGAATGTCCAAAACACGTGCTTGAGAGAATTCTGAAGAAACAGGAGGAGGACATGACTCAAACCTGAGAAACCAAATTAATAAACACTACCAGTCTGGGACAAAGCCTTCCTTTTTATTTTCAATTAAAGCTGAGGTAATAGATAGATGCAAGAAGGGCTGATTTCACTCATAAGCCCAACCCTTCCAACATATTGGTGCTTCTTCAACTCTGTTTCAGCACTTTGATGTGCTGAACTGGCAAACCAGCTGGGCACTTTCCCAAGATTTAAGTGCAGAACATGGCCACATAAGTTCTCCTTTTCCACACAGCAAATCTGTAATGCTAAGAACGCATGAATTCCAAAGCAGCCCTCACAATACTTAATGACTTAACGAGAGACAAAATAGAGCAGTTTCCCCAACTGCAGTCCAAGGAACGTTTGCTAGCTGGGTGGCACCATTTCCTTCTCTCTAGCTGTTAAACTGTTTCAAGAGAAAACAACAACTTGCACAAACCTTTCTAGAACTATTTTTCCACGTGACTTATCACTACAGTTACTACAAGGATCTTACATGCAATTACTGTATGTATCTTCATAAATGGGAAAGTCAGCACTTCACAGAAGCAAGCCTACTAAGCCACAACAGGCACTTAAACACAGGCTCTTCCCACCTCTTTCAGATTTCTGAAGATGAGTAACAATGGCAAGATGGTGATGCTCAGAGCAAAAAACAAGGAAAGAAAACCCACTTCATCCACCCTCAGAAAGCAAGTAAGAAGCTTTTATGTTTATGAGGAATTCTCTAAGGAAAGCAACTTGGAATCACTAAAGTCCCTCCTCCAGAGGTAACTTTTAAATGTGCTTTTGACAATACTTACGATAAAAGAAAGGGACAAACTCAACAGTGAGGGAAGCTGGTTTATATTTCTGTCTGCTCTTTTCAACTGTACTAAGGAAACGTCTGCAATGACATTTAAAAAGATACAGCAAATAAATTAGTAAGTCATAAACAAAGGTATCATATCTAATTTATTTCTTCACAATAGAAAACATTGCCAAAACGTGTAAATTACCTTTTGCCTATAGAATAATTACAAAAAAAGTAAAGTAATATTTCATCCTGATAAAATGAATCACACCTAATTCCATCATTACTGTTCTGCTCCTAAAAATATCTTAACTTTTTACAGCGTGGTTATAAGAAAAAGCTAGAAATCTGTCTAGTCCTTCTAGCTGTAACTAAGCCACCAGCTAGACTGACTGGTTCTCTACGCTTGCTACCTTTTAAAAAGCCTCACAACTCAGCTTTCCACTAAGAGGAACGGGATAGTTAGTACTCTGACAACTTCAGTGGCAATGAAGGTCAGTTTCAAGCACTGCTGCTTCATGATGTTAATTCTGGTAGAAAAACAAACTCATTAACACTATTCTTAAGACTGCACCTTTGAGGAAAAAAAAAACCACAAACAAACAACCACTAAAACACATGATCAAGACTAATAATTCTAATGGTTATAAAAGACCACCACAGAAGAATATGCATGTAACTAATTTTTAGTTTGACATCAGGCAACCAGTTCTGTCAGAAATTTTACACACTGTTTATCTAAAATTATCAGAAACAACAGTATTTACAATCCAGTCCCAGTCCACACATACCCTGCAATTCGATGCCTCCAGTTTCGATATGGATCATAGAGACTTTCACAAAAAGCCAATGCATGTCTCACAAATTCTTCTATGGGGGTCTGGTCTGCCACCTCTTTTTCTTTGGTTTTGCTTTTTAGCTGGGGGGAAAAAAAAACAAGCTGTGATTAGGAGATTTCTACAAGTTGAGAATCAATCTTTATCTCTTCCAGAATGGCTCTAAGCCCACAAACTGTTGCCCTAACAACAGTAGTATTGTAAAAACAATCACACAAGAAGGAGCAGGAAATATCCAACAGCAAAAATAACAGATGAGAATCATTAACCACGTACCTGTTGAATGTACAACGTAGTCATGGTGATAACATGGTTAATGTATGAACACATCCCAATCTCCTCCACATTAGCCAAATTTCTGTAAGACAATACAAAAGCCACAAAAGTGGACACAGTGTTCCATTCAAGTCTAGTTCAAACAATGTTTGGTTTGGCATTCTGTGTGTAAACATACAAGAAATGTATCAGCATCTCAAAAATACTCTCCAAAAGACGATGTGTACTCAAATGTTTTTATTTCTATCACAGTAACAAAACTCACATATTTTCTTCCAACAGGAAGGAGAAGAAAGGCCCAAGTCACTCTGCTGTAGACCAATTCTATCTAGAATTTGGGGTTTCAGAGGTTAAGCAGATTCCCAGGACACTCTAAATAGAAAGCTCAGAAATGGCATCTGATAACATAGACAATAACTTATACTTCTTCCCACATTACTAGCATGTACACTCCCTAAAACATGTTATTCACAAGCATTTATTCACTTTAACTTCTAAGAAAAAACAAGCATCTAATAAGTTATTTTGGAAGACAAATCTCTGAAACAAAGAAACAAGCACACCTGTTTTATTGCTCAGTCTTGAGGACAAATCACGATGATTAGATACTGAACTGATGATGCAAGGAGAACTTTTGAGTTACTATGTAAGACTGAGAACAGTTCAGAAACACTTTATCACCATCTACTCAGCTTATATTTAATATTCTAGGATACTTCAATATTGGCCTACAGCTCTTTGCATTTGTTTCAGGGGTAAGAAGAGCCAAAGGACTCAAAAATTGATGCTTCTAACACTCCTCAAGCAAGGTGATTCCACATATACACTTCCTCTTTTAATGCAGTTTATAACACAAGTCTGAAGAAACTAAGGAATAGAACTCTAAACCTAGTTTATTCACCTGCTTCAAGAAAATTACAAAATAAGGCATAAGCTTCAGAACGAAGCCAGTTGCATTAGTACTGTAGTAAATCCGTTTCCTAAGCTGTTTATGGAACTATAAGCATGCTAAGAATGTGGAACAGCTCTTCCTGTGCAATTCTCTTGAGTTCATATCCAACACTTGTTAGAGTGGGTCGATTTAAAAAAATTCTTTCTTACACGAGGTATAATATAAATGGAATTTCTATAGATACATCTTACATAACAAGGAAAGTAGTAATTATTCCCTTTCTATTCCATTTCTCATGGTAAACATTATTGCTGAAATGACTGAATTGCTCTCCTCTCCCTTTTATCCCCTTTTCCTCTATTTTGAAGATTGTGAAAACTGGCATTTTCCTGGATGATGTCAAATCCCCTTGCTAGTGTCATTAGAATTCATATCATAGGCTGCATTGAGATTTCTTAAACAAAACATTAGGCTTGATCAGAATGTCTACCTGCAAAGGATGATAAAGAACTTCACAAGCAAAAGTGACAGAGTCTGCTGCTGCTCTTCTAGCCCATCTGACATTTTCTGGACGCACTGTAGTAGCTGAACCCTGAGGACCTGAAGAATGTTATCAGGAAGCAGCGATATTCCTGGAGGAATGTCATCCACCCTAAAGAGGAAAACCACACACAAAATGGTTAATAATGCAAATGACATGGTACCCATGGTGCACATGCAGTGTTTCAATAATCCTCTTTAAGATGACTGAACTGATGGCTCACAAACACTGTCTAATGAACCTTTAAAAGCTCTTTCACGCAATGACCTGTCTTAACTGCCACAGAGAAATTATGTGACCTTCACTAGGAAAACAGGTGGTCTTGGAGATCCTAAATAGGGAAAGGGATAGATGCAATGGAACGAAACACGGAAACTAAACACAAGGGTAACATTTTCAACTTTCTACTGAAGACTAAAATTTTCTAGACAAATGAGATGCTAATTATTAAACAGCTATTGAAGCTCAGATTGTACTCAGCCACAATGAACCTCATTTCATTATTACATGAGTTAGAAAAAAGCTGTATAAAATCAGATTAAAATAAAGCAAGCTGTTCACAATAAGACTAAATGAAGAAAGATGTGAAAATCAATGTCTGAATGTACAAGAAGAGCATGAGCTCTCAAAAATCCATCTAACTCTGGGCACACTGACTTTGCGTGAAAAGCTGACCTACCCTTGCTAGTTTCTGGATATCCAGCAAATAATTTTTCTACTACCAAATTCTTTCTGGGAGACCGAAAAAAAAAAAAAAAAGGCAGGGAGATTGGACTAGATGATCTTTCAAAGTCTCTTCCAATCCCTAACATGCTAAAGAGTAAGTATCAAAATGTGTGGAGAAATGCAATGACTGACATTAAACACTGTGATGTTGATTATTTGAGGGAAATGGGAAACAATAAATTGTTTAGAATCTATAACTGAAAAGGAAGCTTGTAAGAAAGGAAAAACTGAGACGCAATTTAGTAAAACAACTAGAGAGCTCTAAATGATAGCAAGCTTCTATGTCCTAACAAACAAGTGTTACCTGCATGTCTATAAAAGACCAGATACTGCATTCCCTCACCTCTTCAGAGTTGTGCAATTTCATCTCCAGATCCTGAGATTCAGAAACTCAATGGATTCATAGACTTAGGACAAATTGTACACAGTCTAGGCTCTGAACTGATAGAGACAGTAACTACAAAACTGGGAGTAACTGCTTTTTTCCAAAACAACTACCAAGAAATAGATTTTCACACTTCCGTGATAGCAGCTTCACCCTTCAAAATGCCAGCAGATCCACACATTCTGAGATTACTATCACAACTCCTCTTCAGCTGGTAACTCACTATTAGGAAAGCCATAATGTTTGACAGCTGAAATCACATAACCAGAAATAATTTCCCTAAAATGGCCAACAAGTCTTTTTCAGTAAGATCATAAACTCTTTACAAGAGAGCAAAACAGCATACCCGTCATGCCTCACATCCCAAAGAATGTTTTCTCTGCAGTAGCTGCCAGTCCATGCTATTGCACAACACCCTTGAGAATTTACTGCCTTATGCATCTCTGGCACAAGAAACACTGACCAGAATTATTCAACTAACTGTATTATAGAGTATATAAATAAACAGGACTATCTTCTTTTCACCCCAGAGCAAACTACTACTATATCACCACAAAAATGTAAAGTTAAATTTATGGACACGTAGCATCAATTTTTTTCCTGAACTAAATATTCAAAAGAAAGAAAAATAAATCCCCCCCAAAAAAAAAAAAAAAAAAAAATCACACCTCAACTGACATTCCTATTTAACTGCTGTCATCCTACCACGAAAAATATTGGAAAGACCTTGACACATTTGGCTTCTTTTTACTTATAAGTTTCTTGCAGTACATTAACATGGTTATACAGCAATACAAACTTCCACACCCCATGTTTGACAGTAAATGGAATTAGTCTAAATTGTAGTCACCTATTACAGATCAAACTCACATACTGAGACTGTCATACTGTGTCATCCTGCACCAGTGGTAAACATTTTTGAATAAGATCCTGAAGAAAACCAGGATTTCTTTCAACAACCTTGAAATCATGTATTCAACCATGCCCATTGTGATGCCTGTATCATTTTCATGTTGGTTTGAAGTCAATAATATAACAAAGTGTTTCTGTGGTGCTTTGTACGAGCTTTCTTTAAGCTCCTTTGTTCAAAATCACACAAACCAAAAGCTTTTTCTGTTCCTTAAAAGTATTAAACCAAATGGTAATTCCTCTCCTTAATTGTAGGGAAAAAACCTCCCACCAGCTGGTAAAGGTTTTATCCTTCTCATGGTAAGTACATATGAGATGAATAAAGGTTTTAGGGTAAAATCAGACAGATGTACTGATCTTTTGTGCTCAATGCTCAAAGCTGTCAGCATAGTTATTTTCATGTTTTCAATAAAATTACCACATGCTTCAGTAAATCATTGAAAACACCATTAATGAGCCATTTAACTTTGAACTTACAGGATATATGCACAAAGGTGGATGTAAAACTGAAGCAGTATAAGCTTATAAGCTGCGTAACTGTATAAGCTCTACTTATACAGTCAAATCATATAATTGAATACAGTCATCCTCTATATTTAAAAAGATTTCCTAATTCTGCAGCAACATCTTTTGGATTTCCAAAGCACATTTCAGGAAGGTTAATTTTACCCATCAATCTATAAAGAAAGATTTCCCTACAATTTCTCATTACTTCCCAGCATTTACCCTTCAGTACACAAGGTCTTTCAGGCCCACGGCTGTGAAGTATACCAAGATCAATGTAAGGAAAAAAAGCATGAGACTACTTAGTTTCTCATTTTTAGCACTATATTGCAAGACCAAAATGCAGACTGACTTATTTGACAAGCAACTCCAGTAAAAGACATTGAGTCCACAGGGTCCTATGGCCCCAAGGAAAGAGTCACTGGAAATCAGCGTTTGATGATTCCATACTGACCTACTTGTTCTTTTTTGCAGGGTCATTATCATTATATTGGTGAATCCTAGAAAGATACCGCTTTGCATATGCCTGATTATCTTTCAAATGCAAAGGACAGAAAATGCAATTCTTTGTTCATTCTAATATCTGCTCTCAGCATAATTTTTAATCCAGTCAAAGCACAGGAATGATCTCCCTTCAACCCTATGTTGTTTGGATAGGTTTTCTCTACATCTGTAGACCAATGGGTCTAAATCCACAGCAGTCTATTCTTTGAGGCTAAATCACTAATCCTGTCATTAACATTAGAAAAATGCAGCATTTTAAGGCTCACTGAACTACAGTTTAGCACAGTGAAGATGCTGTTATTGTTCTGCACAAAGCTTCATGTTTGTTTCTTATCTTTTGTTATGCTGCTGTCAAAAATAAACCCACAAACCCAAAAACCATGAACACATATAAACCAAAAGTCACCTAAGAACCCCAAAGTACATACATCTCTTCTGCTACTAACACATTAAGATGCGTTTTTAACACTGCAAAGAATGCAGATCTTCTGCTGCTTCTTCAATTAATTTGAAGCTCTTGCTTATTGGTAATTGCACTATATATTTTGCATGCATATAATCATGAGAAAGTTTTAATTCAAAGAGCTGAGAAGCATAGTTTTCATCCACTGAGATCAAGTTGCAGCATGCCTCATTTCCTCGTAACAGCAAAGGCTATCGCTTACACCTCAAACAGGATCTGACCCAAAGCTCATTAAAGAATTTCCATTGATTTGAACAGGGCTTGGACTGCAGCCACGATGCACGAGACCCATTCTTTGTGTTCAAACATCAGCAGTAACATCAGCTGACATTGTCCTGATAGTTTTTTCCTAAAACCCTTAGTTGATGCCAGCATCTCAAAAGCAAGAAAACACATCTAGCACCTAAGATTCTATTTCTCATTTCCAATATTAGTCTGGAAAACACAATCCTTAGAGCTCAGCAATAATCTTGTTGTGAATGGAAGCCTTCACAGATGCAAATGAAGAAATCACTTGCAAGTCTACCATTTATGTGTATTCTACTTTCAAAAGGTTTTCAGCTAAGATATCCAAATGTTTCATTAAGCATTTGATCTCATTCTTAAAGCAACTCCTGAAATAAAATTACAAAACTCTTTATCTACCTCGTTTCCCTTCAGATGCAGACACCAAGCTCTAGTACTGAGACTAAAATACTATTTCAGATGCAACATTTAATGAATATTTGTCCAAAAAATGCACAAGGAATAACGATTATATTTCTGCAAGCGATAAGTGCATGCCCATGCTATCTCCCGATAGAACGCAAATAGTAGTATTTGATCGATTTCATCATTCCCAACCCAACTTGACCTTCAGAAGAATGGGAGTGCCACTCAACAACTGAAAGCTTTTCTTCTGTTTAAAGGCAGGATCACTACCAAACAAGACTGGGCTCTTGGCCAGGCCTGTTTCAGATATCAAACAAAGATGAACAGGTCTGTAATTCTACTTACCTGGTTGGCAGTTTCTCAAAGTCCACATCCAGAAACTGTTCATAGCTAGAAACAAAACTATCCAACCACAGCTTCAAGTAATCAGGATCTTTCTGTAAGAAAGAAGAGAAGGTTACAATCAAGGTCATCCATCAACAACTCTGTAATACTAACAGAACACAAAATTTCTCTCTAATGGAAGAAAGAAGGGGATACACAGACTTTTAGAACTTAAAAAAAGCCCAAACAAATGGACAAAAGAAACAAAACTCAAACCCACATCTCTGAAATTCTCAGCCATGTTGTATCTTTGTTTGGCACTGGTATCAGAAAGTGGTATCTACTTAATCTCCAGAGCAATACATACCAGTTTTGTGAAATTACTAGTATACTCTAGTCTTGATTGCATAGCCGTTAGTACATGACACTCTTTATGGATTATAAAATTAACTAAGAACTCCAACAATAATCCTAATCACACAATAACTTGCTTTTTGTTTCATTCATTGATCAATATAGCAGCCAACAGCTGATCAGAGCCTGATGAAGTGTTCCAAGGGACAACGCAAAGCCTGTGATGTGCATACTAGATACTCATAAAACAGACTCTGTTCATGACCAGCAGCTCCACAAGGCTGAGTACTGTGCCAGCAGGGAGGAAGGACTGATACTAGAACCTGCAGAACTGCCAAAGAGACAAGGCTTGCAAAAGCGACACATAACAGCGTGCTAGAAGCATCAGTCTGATTAGATGTTGGTAACTTAGGGCTCAGATAGCACTACGGAAAAAAAAAGTTCCTTCTAGCTGCTACTAATGCACCTGCTGCAATAACAAGGCTTCTTTTATGACATAGTTAAAAAGTTATCGTGTTCAGGGACATACCATGGCAAACCAAAGGTAATCAAAACAGTAATTTCTGAGTCTGACAGCTCTACACCTGAAATCAGCTCCACTTTACGTTTTTCCAAGAACTCCCATGTTTGTCATTTGCTCCAGGTCATTATGAGAAAAGTACAACAGGATATTTTAACAGAGAAGAAATTCAAGTGACATAATAACATGCTCTTGAAATATAAACTTGCATAGGAAAAATGTCTGCCCGTGGAGAGCTGAGAAAAAATGCTAAGGACCTTTCAATTTATTTTTTTTTGCTTAATTCTTACAGAAAATTCAACTCTAGAACGGGAACACTACAGTGTAGACGTACCACTCCTGCTATTATCAATGAAAACAGGTTACAACTTTAGCAAAAGCATGGTACAATACAGCTTCAAAGCAGTATTAGTTTACTCTCATCTAATTGAAGATGAAGTAGTGTGCTCAGCAGGAATAGGGAAGTGATTGTTCCCCTGTACTCAACACTGGTGAGGCCACATCTTGAGTACTGGACTCAGTTATGGGCCCCTCACTACAAGGACACCGATGTGCAGAAGCGTGTCCAGAGAAGGGCAATGAAGCTGGTAAAAGGTCTAGAGCACACATGCTACAAAGAGTGAATGAGAGAACCAGAGTTGTTTAGCCTGGACTAAAGCAGGCTTTATTAGCTAGATACATATCTTGTCTGATTATCTGCTCTATTGCATTTCCTTGCTCACTTTTCCTAGTTACCTTATTTCCACTTCTTCCACTTAATTCCTAAGCTCTCCCGCCTTCACAATTGCAGAATCACATTTCTCGTCCAGTTTTTTTCCCCCCTTTCAATGGTTTAAGTCATGAATCCCTTTTCTGTTAAAAATGTCAAAAAAGTTATTATGTCCTGCAAGTATAATATAGCTTTGTCCTCATGTTTAATATGCCCTGAACTACCAAATTGTTATCTTAAACACATACTTTTTTTAGCCACATGCAAGTTACTTTACCAAATCCTAAAGATTAGGACAAGGATATGATTTTAGCAGATAGCACATAGCTCCATCTACAAAGGACAAAACAGTAACTACCATGATGAACTAATCAACAGAAGCTTTGCTATATATGTATGTACATTCCTCTAATGATAAGACCTATCGTATGCCAAAACTGAGGCGATTTGACCTTCTCTTTGTTGAAAGAACACTTAATTTTTTTCTTGGCATGAGCAAGTTCTCCTTGAAATACATGAATTACTAAACTGATTTTATTCATACTCCAAAAATAGAACTATTTGTTGACACAGCTAGGTGTTGACTGCAAACTTTCCTAAGAAAACTCAAGTTTTCTTGGTCATGTACCATGAAGGAAGCTGTGCAAATATCATCATTACCTGACATTAAATTACCCTAACAAAAGTTTAGGGATAAGAGATGGGGAAGGGGAGGACACAACACAATCAGATTACACGCCTGTTTGCTCATTTTTAAAGATACAAGCCTAAATCAACTTCAAGCTTAAAATTAAATTAAACCTTCTTATCCCTAAAGTATAATGCCTTTGCAAGCTATTGGTGCAGACCAGCAGAAAACAGAAAAATTACGGAAGAAAAAGCAATTACATACATGAGAAGGCAATTACATAGATGAGAAGTTATAAAAGGTCCAAAGTTTTTGCTTATCCATAATGCACAAACTGCTCAATTCATGCGGCACTGACTTCTTCCCAATTCCAGTAAAACCCACAAACTGCAGTACTGCCTGATCAGTACCTGAAGGGCGCTATTTAATCCAACTCTCTTCCCCCAACAAACCTCTGTGAGCCAATTAATAACGGGGTTTTTTTCCAAGCATATTTGCATAATCAGCTGTGTTACCAAAATGCCAGGTAACACTAATGGTATGTACCAGTACAAAATAGCCTACACAATAATTGGCTCATTCTGAGTCAAATCTAGAGATTTCCACTCATCAATTCAACACCCTTTGGGGAAAAAAAAAATCAAAACAAACCACAATCTAAAACAAGTCATCAAGGCAAAAACGTAAATACTACCCCTTCACACGGTAAGAAACAGTAAGAAATAAATCTTCTTCACAAACTGTCTAACAGAAGGAAGCCACCATTCTAGAAATGAAGCAAAATGAAGTCTTAGAAACTAGGTGTACCTCATTTCAGGAAGAGGTGACCCAATACTTAATAGTTTTGCAGCAAATTAAGACATAAAAGTTATTTTAAAAATGTCAGAAACAAAAGTTAGGGAGAGTTTCTAAACTTTTAATCTAGCCCAGGTTTTCCTTTCTCATTATTAGCAGAACAGCCCAGACCCTGTGCCCCAGTCATCCGTTGAAAAACTACAAGGAATACTACTTTTGTTTTCTGCAGAAAAGTTTAAAGTTTGGGTTTAAAAAGTTTGAAAGTGCCTGCCTCCCAACTCCCTCCCTGGCAACTTCTCTCCATCTTGGACTGTTATCTCAGCAATCACTGAGAGAAAATGTTACCACTTCTGAAAATGTTATTGCTTCTGAGGTTGAAGAAAATTTGTGGCAAGTGGAAGGATTCTCCTGGACCTGGAGAGACTAGGAGAATTCTGAACTTTGAAGATTTCTGAGGATCAAGACTGAAGTCATATGACAGTTGTGATTTCAGGGAGAGAGAAACAGGAACAGTGTACTATGAAAATAGTCTACATTTTATCTCAGTTCAGTGTAGGAGCCTTGTGACAAATCTTCGTATGTCTGTAAGTCTTGTGTGGAGTTTTTTCTGGATTTGTAGGTGGGGGGGAATGAACGAAAATGTCTTGGTGCCTTTCTTCTCCAAATTGAGCTAGTTGTTTCATTGCCTGCAGATTCGTAAGTGGTTTTGTTAAACCTTCCCTTCAGCTCAACTCTGACCCTTCAGCTAAAAAAGTTCTTGGTCAAAATACAGTCAGTCTCTTGACTATCGACATTAGCAATGACCCAGGTGTGATGCACAGAGATCCAGACAAGGACCCACTATTAAGACACAACATACCATGGCAAAGTAAAACATGCATTCCTAAAGCACAGCTAAATACTTATCTTTCTGAATGCCAGCCTAGGAGTTTCACATAATCTTGTTTTCCCAAACCAGAAGTGGGATAGTTTAGGAGGAAAACTGTCTTTTTACACTGGTTTAAAAACCTAATTTAATAATAAAACTGAACAGTAGTAATGAGTATTGAGTGCTTCCTTTGGACCATGTACACTGCAATTGTTTCACCCAGCATCTTTATCTTGAACTAAACTTTTGAGGTCAGCTACTGCCATTTAATATGAAGTTCAAATTCCGTGGATTTTTAATTTTATTTCTGTAAAGTTCTTTTCTCGCCCACCTCTTCAACTATCCTCTAGTTTCTCCTGACAGAAGTAGCAATCCACATTAATAGGGCACAAGCTGACGTGGTTTTAACACTAATACATCTGCGCTCTTCAATATCAGATCAACATTCCAAGCCTGTACACATTACAAATATTTATCCACGTTAGCACATGACAGAAGATTGCATCCTATGGATACGGCAGTACTTCAGGTCTTATTTGCCATTGAGAGCAGCAAGTAACTGAGCTGCAACCCTGGCTCTGACTGATTTCATATAAGCTTTTAGCACAGTATCTGCAGGCCTATGGAAGCTGTATAAGTTAGATCGTAACAAAGCAGAACACTCAGAAGCTTTATTACCAATAAAAGCAGTAAAAGCTGAGGAATAGATTCTCTTATTCCACACAACCCCTTTGCTGTGTCACTTTGTACACAGATAGCTGGAGGCTGTATGTCAGACAACAGCTCCCAGTTGTTTGATGTGGTGCTGGTTGAAGATGCACTAAGCCTTTAAAGCACAGCTTACAAAGCAACCTATGTTTTGATAGCACACCACAAGGACAAGTTGTGATAAGCCAATCACAACTTCCCCAGCCCTGCCAGATACATCCTAGATCAGCACTAAACACAGGAGGAAATTTTTTATTCGCACAAACAGCAGCATAAGAAAGATGGCTGTGGTAATCAAATACCTTTCACCAGTTACAAGTTTCCAGTCATTAGGAAAAATACCCCATGTTCTTGTAATACATAATTTTTATTAAAAAATAGTATAAAAACCAATAAATAATAATAGCTCTTGCATAAATAACTTATAATAACCAATTACTAGAAAATAACCTCCGCTTTTCAAAAACTTGCAGCTTTCTAAGTCACAAGCACTTCTAAGCATTTCATTTACATACATGACACTTGCCTAGCTTTCATGCAAAACAAATTTCTGTCTCTTACTTGAATGATGATTCACATATTGGAATGGCATGCCTGCCTTTAAGCTTATGGAAGATAATTCCTGCACTGACTGAAACGCCAAGAAGTTAAATCTCACTTAAGTTAGTAATTTCTCTTAGTTATAAACTCAAATAACCCAAGTTTTAACAATACTGTCTTAAGGTTGAGATCAACATTGTAATGAAAGCCCATAAAACCGCTGTAGCAACAATTAGTAATGAGAAAAAACAACTTATTTAAGTGTATGAAATCAAACGTAGCACCTGAAAGTGCCGACACGTCTTTGTTCCTTCTTTAAATATTCCTGCTTTAAAAAAAAAAAACCCAACCCAACAACATAAATAACAACAAAACACCCAGCAAATTAACACACCACCCTTTAGGCCTCCATTTTCATATATCTTCTCATCACAATAGTTGTAGTAGCTTTCTAAAGGAAAAAGAAAGTCTGCCAGGCCTGAGCAGTGTAGTGTTTGTAACAGGTACCGGAAAACCAAACCAAAACAACAATCAAACAAAAAAAAACAAAAACACACCCACACCATAAAATTCCCCACAAAACCACAAGACCATCAAGAAGAGGAAGATTTGTTTCCTTTACCAACATGGTACAATGTTAGAAACAAGAAAGCTAAGCACTGCCAATCAATCAGGAAGTTTCTCATGAAGTCTAACCTTAACAGCTGCAATGCAAACATAAACTTTAGCACTGCCACCCTTAGACTTGGTGGAACTAGGAAACAAGTTCTCAGTGTTGGACTTGGTACCTTTAGTGTTTTAACAACACTGAAACCAAGCTGATAGCAGAGAGGTCTAGTCTAATGCCCTTCTGAGAAATAAGGTATTCTCTAAGCAATGAAGTGGTGAACTATAACCAAAATCTACACTAAATTGGGATACGGTCATGTCTTTGATTTACTAAATTATCTAGAAATTGCTCTAACTTTCTCTACTGATACACAAATAATGAAGAAACGTTCTAATCCAGTCTGGAAATTTTTTCCACAGTAACCAGTTCACCTATGAGAGAAAGTCAACAGAATTTTTTTCTACCAGTAAGAAAATGTTTTAAATAAATTACAAATCAGGTAGTATTGAAATCTTACAGCTTACTCTTAAGTTAAATGAAAACATCTTGTACAAAAGCACCATTGAATCCCTCCACTGAAAGTCTTCAGAGCTGTGCCTCATAGAATACTGGCACATTTACTCAGTAAGGTTTAAAATCAACGCTATTCATATATTTCATACGAACGTTGCTTCTAGATTTAACAGCAACTTAAATTTCTACTAAGGCTTCAAGCAAAGGGACGCAACTAGCAGGGCAAAGCTCAGTACCATTTATATATAGCTCCCTTCAGGAAGTGCTGGTTGCTAAAAACAAAAGCTGGATCCACCCGAGGCTATTTGCAGTGTCACATTCCATGCTGTAAAGGCAAAAATTCCCTGTAGGGCAGTTCACTGACTGTCAGACAAGCTTGACCTGTTTGACAAGACAGTTGTTTGAAGTTGTTAAATTTAACAGTCAGTCATGAAATAGCCAGCCTGGTCTGACTACTGTGCACAACAGTATTTTGTCCTCCACTACAGATTTTGTCTTAGAAGTACTACCATAACATCTCACTGGCACTGGTGTTATGGTAACTAACCCCCCCAACCCCAAACATTTAAAATAAGAACCACCCTTTAGTGTTAAGCCTAAATTAGACCTACAAAAAGAAGCGTTGGGAAGTTAAACTGAAATACTGTCTTTGGTGAGTTTAAAAACCTTTAAAACTGACTGAAGCAGTCTGCTTAATGCAGTCTAGTAGAACAAGTCAAAGTTAATGTATTACTTCTTTCAAAACAAGCAAAATAGTTGTAACCTTCCACTATGTTACTAGGTTCTAACTTTCCTCTTAGGTTAAAGAGAAAAACAATTATCTGTTATTAGCTGTTATTTGATTTTCTATCTTCAAAACTGAAAAAAAAAGTTTCCTTACTAGAAGTAAAACCTCCAATTTTTTTTTCCTCTTGCTGTTTGTTGTTGCTTTTGAATGACAATACAATCACAGTCTTGTAGCTTGGAACTGGAATGTACCTGACACCATCAACGGGATTAATCTAGTTTATCTGAACTTACATTATACAATTCCCTCCTATGGCAAGTTCCATGTACAAGCTGACATAGGGTATTTCAGCCTTCTAGAGTCCAGCGCACTTAGCAGGAATTTACCATTCTGTTAACGTTCATTTTCCCCACTGAAGAGCAGTATAACAGCAATATAATCTAATAGCACTAAAAGCTGGAAGCTGTATTTTAAGCCTCAGGAAACAAGAAGCAACTTTAATAATTCAAAGGCAACTAGAACAAGACGATGTCAAAAGTCTACAATGTCAAGATAAATCTAAATGTAATGAAAATTCAAACCACAGTTTAGAGTTAAGGCTTCGTGGCTCTGAAGCTCAGTTATGCCATTGTTTTAAATGAGGAAGAGGCTGGAGTTTTAGCTACTACACTCACACTGACAGCTTTTTCCTCCTCAAGTAACTAACAGACAGTAAATCATGTGAAAGTACAATATGTTTCTACAATTATTACTAATAGTCAAAGAATAATCTTGCCAACTTATAGTAGTCAAACTCAAACGGCTTCTTTTTAACTTTATTTTTAAAATGACGTTTCTGGCAATAAAGTTCTTTTTTCAGTGTAAGTGCTACCTTTTCGGCCTCTGCCTTCACACTCAGTTTTTACATGTTTTATGGGATACTCCTACAGATACTTAAGGCAGGATTTTGGTGCATGACAATTGACAATAAAAAAGAGGCCATTTCTCCCTGCATTCATAATTAAAAGCAAATTCATTCACTGCTTTCATTCAGACCTGAGGAGTAAGTCCTCCGAGATTTGTCTTCCTATCTATCTCCCCTACAACTTCAGGCTAATTGCCAGAATTACTGATTGGTTATTTAAATCAAAGTCTAACTTCTGTGTTAAATTGTCATTGATGAGATATTTAAAAGGTTACCATCTGCTTTGATGTTATGCTCTCTTTGCCCTATGTGCAAGTGGTATTTAACCTTTTTTTTGGTGTTGTGGTTGTGCCTCCCTCAAATGTCCATTATACCTGAAGGAATTCTAAAACCTTTAAAACCTTAGGACATTTAAGGTGTTAAATTCCAAACTGTTTTAAAATATGCTCTGCTTTTAGATACTGTTAGGAATAGCCTTCTTAAATGTAACTGTTAAGAAAGCAGAAAACTGTTAATTCCTCACTTTACACAACCATAGTTGTTTCATGTTTAAAAGTTACTTAATGACACTTACACTACTTGCTATAGATACATGTAACCCTCCAACAATCACATAGGTCATCATAAATGCTCTAAGTATCAGAGAACGCATCAACACATACAAATATTTTATCAGCAGAGAAATCTAGCAGCTAACATTTAGCTATGCAGATGTACAAAGGAGCCTTAGTGAGATGTCAAACTTAAAACAAGGTTCATGATGAGAATAATCAAGTATCGTTTTCAGTTCATGGTGTTTCCTGTTGTATTTTCCATCCATCCTCTACCGTAGCCTCCCAATTACTCGATTATAAATTGGAAAAGTTATCTGAACAAATAATCAAAACCCCAGATGCTTATCTGTACTGTTGAGATATGTGCATGTTTTGGTGGGGTTTTAATTCTTGCATGTATTTCTTTCATCAAGAAAAGTTCAGTAATTAAAGAAGCTCTTCCCTTTCCCATGGCAGCTGTTTAACCTTTCTGAGGCCTGTAAATATTTTATCAGTATCTACTGACAACATTTGGATTCAGGCATTAAGCTGCAATGCTGTTCAGTGGGCAGCTGGCCAGCCTGTCCTCCATTTCCACATTACAGCACAGACTGCAGATTTGAGTTTATGCTGCAATATTCTTTTATCAGGACACATGCTATCCCAGACCTGAAACAGATGACCGAGTTAGAAGTGCCCTAACTCAGGTACTTCGCAACAACCAAGTGTTAACTACATTTGCTCCTGTATTAGTACATCCACACACAGAACCAGAAGTCTGTGTTTCTACCTTACTGATAAATCATTCCATTTAAAAGACACTTGACTCATTTCAGTAAGAGCTTGATACGAAATGAATTTTTTGGCATGCTCCAAGCTGGATGTTTCTCTACATCCAGCTTGCCTCCAGTCATGTGGATGTGTAGAAATATCAGTCTCATGCTGGAGAACAGCACAGACCTGAATCTTAAAGGAAAAGTATGGACAAACCTGAGACACTCCTTTATCTAAAAGTAGTAGCTGCATTTCAGTACTAACAAGTGTATTATAAAAGGATAAGAAAGAAAAATCATTTCTCTGTGACTTGCAAAATGTTTTGGGTTTCTTTCATCTTTGTTTACATTTATCTGCTGTCTCATTTCAATGGGAACTCTGCATTAGTTGTGGCACAGTCTCCATTTCATGTCTAAACAACTATCAGCACAGTGTCATCTCAGTCCATAACCAAGGAAGGTCACAGCTACTGTAAATTAAGAGACTAGTGCCTCATATATACACACTAGTTATTTATATGAAAAGTTTTATATATGATACTGCCAGCACAATGTCAGTTCTTTGACATTTCTTTAAATAGCAGACAGTAAATTCAGAATTGAAGACCAACTGTTCTTGTTCATCCATATTCTTTCTTAGTTCAGCAACTCATAAAGACAGAACACAGATGTTTTTCCCAACACATGGCCCCAAGTGACTTGTGACATGCTCTTTTACAAGTTACACTCTCTCAGAATGCAAAAATTTATCTCAATCTGCAGATATTTTATGCAGCAATTGTTTTTAAAAAAATATCTTTCACTAGTTTCAGCAGCACAATGAATTTACATGGCAGTGTCTTATGAAAAACTATTTCACCAAGCATTTGGTTTACTCAGGCATTCTTTTAGCTGCAAGCTGAATACTTCTTTATCTAACACCACAAAGGCGATACACAGCGATACAATACCAACTGCTGGAAAATCAGCAATTGCACAAGAAGGAAGACAAGTGCAAGCCAAGTCAGGATGAGATCACATCTAGGAAGCAAAGGTCAGTGTTTCACACATTACATTCTTGAAATACACCTGTCTCACCATAGCTAAGGATAATTTTGCTAAAGCCATATGTTATTGAGAAACGCAACTACAACATCTTTCAGGTGAACAAGTTTAGTTCAATCATATTGCTTTATGCAGCCCAACAACAGTTGTCTAAAACTTCATCTGGCCATAAACATTTATAGTTTATTTACAAAGACTCTCCAGTTTTGTTCAGGGATAGATGTTAAAAGACCCTCACTCTCTTATAAGCAAAAACTCACATTACCTACTATAAACTGATGAATTATCCCTTATAATGTTGTTATAGTCTTCCAAAAGATTACATTTGCCATTACCTGCTGAAAATCACATTAAATGGCCTGGTCTTTTGAAGCAGGTGACTAAGAGTTTCAATTCACAGAATCATTAAGGTTGGAGAGACCTCAGAGATCATCAAGCTACCAATACCACCATGCCCACTAATCCATGTTTCTAAGGGCTACATCTACATGTTTATTGAACACCTCAAGGGACAGTGACTCTACCACTTCCACAGGCTGACTGTTCCATTACTTGACCACGTTTTGACGAACAAATTAAATTATAACATATTGTCTGGGAGGCGGTACTTTGTACAACAGTACCAAAGGAATGCTAACAATATGGCAGGACCCTTTTTGTCATTGACAGCCAGTTAGTAGGTCAGCTTAGCAAGATCTTAACACCACACACAGAGAAAACCTGCATGTTCTCCCTTTGAGCCAACTTTTTTTACTACCAAGACTGTCCTCTTCTCATATTAATTTTGACCCAACTGCAAAGTGGCTGATGATAACGGATTTACCACCAGTAGACTCAGCAACAGGGAGTGAATGGATATTAGTCTCTTTCAGAGACTATTCTCTCTGTGCTGTAAGCACAAACTGCATTTTAATTTAAATGACACATTTAGTCCATATAATGTGCATGTAAGTTTAACTCAAGCCAATAAAATGCACGTTAGTATGTTAAAACTTTTGCTTCTAAGTATTTGCATTGCAATGGTCTTCAGAGAGTAGAAACAGCCATGTAATTACAGGAAAGGCAGCATTGCTGGCACATCAATTTGTAGCACTTCACTCATCACAGTGGTCTGCTCCTGAATACTACAGAACTCATTTTTTCTCCCAAGACCACTTACTTTATTACTCGTGTCTCCCAACTCCTGCAAGACAGCCTATACGGATTTCCATGCGAG
This sequence comes from Phoeniculus purpureus, assembly GCA_028565055.1. Classification (NCBI taxonomy): domain Eukaryota; kingdom Metazoa; phylum Chordata; class Aves; order Bucerotiformes; family Phoeniculidae; genus Phoeniculus; species Phoeniculus purpureus. Next base: position 9,827,624 of record JAOXOE010000602.1, read on the forward strand.
TTAAAAATAACTTGGCGTAACAGGAATCCAACAACTTTAGAACACTTATAGGATAATGCATACAGTAATACTTAATGTTTCTATGTTTCTGTCCAGCTTTGGATCTAGCACTAGAAAATGCTCTCCTTTAAAACAGTACCATGTCTCTTTCTATACTACAATATTAAATGAGGAGGTATTTCTAATCTATAGATACACCTCACTAGATCAGGGAGAAAAGGGTTGTGATTGTCTCAGCTACCAGCATTAGTAAATACAGGATCATTATGATTAGCTGTACAATTGCTACTGTATTAATGCTACTAAGATTGAATGTTCACCCTTTGAATTGTGAAGCACAGGCTAGAAACCAGCTGAAGAACAGACTCTGAGCTTTCCCTTCAAGTTGTTACATCTCCTACAAAATACAGCAGTGCTTACCATGAAACCAGGGCTTTACTAAGACAAGAGTAAGAAAAAGCTCAGAGCCACTGTAATACAATGAAAACTGAAGATTTTTTGAGGTGTATACAGCAGCTAAGCATCTGCATTTATGCCTTTGAAATATCTTCCAAATGCAAATAGGGATTTTTTTTTTTTAGGAGAGAAAAGTATCTTGTCAGATAAAAGCGCTCCTGAACACTTTTGGAGTAAAATACGAAATATGATAAATTCTGGCATGCTTTATGTGTAAGAGTCTGAATAATACCAGAACAACTGAAGGAGATGAAACTAGAGTAAACGGCTGCAAGCTGCAACAAGGGAAGTTTGGGCTGGATGTTAAGAACTTCTTCACCAAAAGCATTAAGAAGCATCAAAACAGACTGTCCAGGGCAGTGAAGTATCCATACCTGAAGATATTTAAAAGGCACTGACACATAGCACTAAGGGACATGGTTTAGGGGGGGACCTGACAGTGTGGGTCATTGGACTCAAATGTCTTAAATCTCTCTTCCAACCAAATATATTCTGTGAAATACACATAGTTAAAAATCTTAATGACAAAGTTGAACATCTTTAATTTGAATCTTCAGCAACGGTTAGAGTATTATAAAACACTTACTTTGTATACAGATCACAATTAACACCTAAGAAACTGATACTACAAAAGTAATACTATTATAGCCATGTTTGTGTAAAGCTGCAAGGCAGAACTGGTAGAAGTTCCCTCAGTTACATGATTATGAACAGGTCACAGACACAGAAGAAAGCATGTTCTCCCAGACCACTTCACCTCAAAGGGCTCTTCTGCCGTATCCTTACATCAGTAAAGCATGTTCAGGTATCTGCCACATACACACTTAGAAGTGCTTGATCCTCCAAGCATAGGCTACTGAAGACTTTGAACTCACAAAGATCACTTTGATCTTAGTATTGTTCACCTTAGCCTTCTAGAGAGAACTTTCCCTAGAGACTTCTATTGCAAGGTCCTGTGTTACATATTCTACACAACTCAAATATCTTAAAACGCACCCATATCTACATTGGCCTGACAGGGCAGCAGCCTACACCTGTAGCAATACTCAAGTGAATAACAGACTTGTACATTAACAGAGAAATTTCAGTTGAACAGAAAATTTAAAAAAAATAAAACCTGCCAGCAAGTTGTATTTTTAACAATGCTCTGTTTACAGAAAGTCTGACACAGTCATTTTAAAAGAGAAAAAAGAACCACCATCAACAGACTCAGACTATTAGCAATACAATGCTGTGACACAACCCTAGTGACTCAAGTCTAAACTTCAGTGAAGTTCGTGGACTTTTAAATTGCTTCCGTGGAACTTGTGAAGCATCATAAATCATGTGTGCCTACTACTTTCACTAGGCATCTTAAAAAGCAGACTGTTATCTGCAGCTTTGTAGCTAGTGCCCTATGTGACAGCCTTTAGGGGAACAGAAGCAGAAAAAGCATCCCAAAAAAAACCAAACCCCAATCTATCGTTAAAATCTGCCAGATGAAAAAGAACTGAATACCAACTAAAAATCAACTTTTGTAGCCTCTTAAACATAAACTTAAAAAAAAGACACACCTCATAGGTGGTGTCATCCAAAGACCACTTCTGTAAAGATACTACACAAACACTGCTGTCTGGCCAAGTCTCCAACTGATAAAATGCAGAAGAGGTACTGAAAATAGAGAAATGCCTTTCTAATGTTAATTGTTCGGCTAACATGTGATGCTGCAGGGATGCCAAGAGATCACAAAGGACAAAAGTCATTACCAGGATAGGTAGTAAGATGGTAACACAGCATTATCCATGACTTTAAAGCTGTGACAAGCCTTGCTGCTGTGGCACAGGGCAGTATTTAACGTACTATCACGAAAGACCTGACTATCTAAAAAAGGCAAGGCAAGCAAGGCTACTCATTAGCAACAATCTGAACCATCACATAAAAAAGGAGCTTGGATTTCACTCTTTTTTTTTTTTGTTAACAACACTACAAAAGCTAAAGCCACATTTTTGTGATTTGTGGCACAATAATTTCACACCTTACTCCATTGTGACTCTCCAGCAGTTTTTGTTGTTTGGAGAAATCACTTGGCTTTCAGATGTCAGTCACAACAATGCCATGACAGTGCACTATGCAGGATATAATACCTCACTGGGCAGTCTCAGGTATAAAGAGACTTCTCCCTAAACCATCATGCCGTGTCACTAATGATTATTGTAACACTTCCCCATTGTGCTAGATGCTCTGAGAATAAGGCACTGTGTTCAGCTTTGAAAGCTGAGTAGAATCTGTAAGCCTAACTTTTGTGTTTCTGCAGAAAAGGTTGGGTTTAAAAAGTTGAAAAGTGTCTGCCCTCCACTCCTCCTTCAGCAACTTCTTTCTTCTTTGCTTCCCTCCATCTTGGACTGTTCAAAGGTGCAGCGCTGTCGCTGAGAGAAAATGTTATTGCTCCTCAAGCTGAAGAAAATTTATGGTGAGTGTGGAAAGATTCACCTGGACCTGGAGAGACTGGAAGAATTCTGAACTTTGAAGATTTATGAGAATCAAGACTGAAGTTGGATGACTGCCATTATTTCAGAGAAAGAGAAGTAGGAAGTGTATAAAAATGGACATTCTACATTTTATCTTAGCTCAATGCGCAAGAGCAGAGTGAAGAAACTCCATATGTCTGTGTCTAAGTCTCATGTGGGATTTTTCTCTGATATGTGGCGGGGGGAAGTGAATTAAAATGTCTTGTGGTCTTTCTTCTCCAAATTGAGTAAGCTGTTTCATTGCCTGTAGACTTGCAAGTGGTTTCGTTAAACCCTCCGTTTACGTCTGTCTCTATAGCTAAAAGATCTTGGTTGAAATATAGTCTGGGTCTCTAACCCATGACACAAATGGCAACCCAGGTAGGATACGCAGGGATGTGGACAAGGACCCGCACTACACTACTAGTATGACAATACACTCAGCCAAAAGATATTTTCCATACATGACTGAATGAGCTAATTTACATTAAGACTTCATAACATTTTACATTCTAAGACCAAGCTTCCTGTGTAGCTCTTACAGTCACCAAACTTAATCCAAAACAAAACTCTTATGCTGGGTGCCTGCCTTAAACAGAATGAGGTACCATTTTTACCTGAACACACAGAAAAAAGGAAAAAAATAGGTTTGTGTCCAGTCTTTTTTCAAAAAGTGAAGACTGCTTTTACAGAGTCAGTTTAGTTGGCTGCAAAACTTGAAGACAAGCTATTTTTTTTTTTAAATATTGTATTTTCCTATTTAAGAACAAGTCCTTATCAACAAAGAAATCCATCTAATCATGTCTTAAATATATGAGCCTGGAATAAAACAATAAAACAGACCAAAAACTAAAAAAAGTCATCAACATCTCATCAAGGCAGAGTATTTAAAACATTGAGTTTTTTTAATTGTGTATCCTCCACCACTCTAGAATTGAGTAGACTGTGTGAACATCATTTGTGTAAAGAAACTGAATGTCCTGTAAGTGATCTGAAACACACACTTGAACTAGCATTCCTTTACTTATGGAAACTTCCTGCTAGCATGAAGACAGCATGGAGATGCAAAGCATACAAGCTGAATAAAAGGGTCAAGCAATGGAGAAGAAGGTATAAGACTGACTAAAGAATTTTATCAAGAACTAGGTAGGAAAGAATCCAGCTGGGCAAAGAAATTTAGAGCTTGGCTCATCTGCACAGCCCTGTATCTCCCAAAGCTGAGGAAAGACTGGATTCTTGGAGTCTATTCCAAGTGCCTTTGTTCTCACGTAGATGAACTCACTGGCAAAATATTCATCTCCTTCAGCACTAGTCCGTTTCCTACTGGCACTGGCATTACTACATGAGTTTAAAAGACGTGGGCCCATGCAAATATGTTTGAAGTCAACAGATCACCCATGCAAACAGCATGAAGTCTTACCATATTGTTATTGAGCATCAGAGTTGCAAGCTCACACAGAAATTAAGAAAAGCTGCAATTAAGACTGCATAACCTTTATCCACGGCTTTGTGCACTTGAGTTGCTAAATAGCCTGTGTGTAAAACCTCACATTCTGTGCACTTGAGATTGGCCTTCTCTACTGAACTGGGAAGAAAAACAAGAGGATGTTTGTTCTACCCTTAAAGTCCTTCTGGTTCGAAAAGTTAAAGAAACTGACTGATAAGCAGCACAGACTGCAGAAGAGAAAAGATGAAACAATCCCTGAGAATAAAATCACTAAACACTATCCTTGCAACTGCCACCGAGTTCCTATATGAAAGCAGTACACGTCATATAGTTGTTAAATGCATTTACCGTAACTTTTTGTATGTCCTTTACTTCACAGAATCCATTTAGATAATCCACAAGCCAGTTGGTGTAAAAAGCATGCCCAGCTGCTATTAAGATCTGTGTTTCAAACATATGAATTGCTTTAGGTTGGGTCATTGGCACCAGCTGAAGGAAATCCATTATTGTTGATAAATAGCTGTTCTGACATAAATAGCAAAGGAAGACTCAGAAGTAGACTAGAAAATCTGCTCTTTGGAAAGGCTTTTGGTAATATAGTTTAAATTAAACTGGAGCTACACAAAAAAAGTGTAAAGCTCAACACTAGATGGCTATGAATTAAAAAAAATATAACTTAATACCACGCTCCTACAAAACAAAGAATTAGGTGAATATATGCATTCACGTAATGAAAAGATTTAAATAATGAAAAGACTAAAATAACTACTTAGGCAGAGCCATTCACATCTTACACATACAAAAGACCAACCTGAGCAACAAATCAAGAGATGTGGTTGTAAATTACATCTAAGTGCAGTTACATCCTTACAGAAATTACACAAGTCTATGCAAATCGTAAG